>OX596382.1:148834941-149505145 GCA_951394425.1 Tipula unca | reverse complement strand
TAGCGGGTATGTTTGGCTTTTTATACATACATACATTATGTAACATTGTGTTTGAAAATGTGAATTGTAAAAACCCAATCGTGTAATTTGTGAAAAACGTAATTTCATTTTTCAATCTTATTTTTTAGAAAATACTTTTCATAATTTCATTGTTCAAATAAAGCAGCACTATGAAGTTGTGTATCTGAAATCGTACATAAAGTTCCATATTATGAGCAAAAATCAAGTAAAATTTAATGGTCAAACGTTATCTAAAACTGATAAAATAGAAATTATTTCGTGCTGAAATTATTATTTAGTTTTTATACAACATTAAGTATTTATTATTGTTATTAAAATTTAAATCACATCAGCCAAATAAAAACTCGTAAAAGAAGTGACAACTGTGTATGTATGTATATATTAAAATTATGTGATGAAACCTAACTTTGACGCATTCGGTAATTTTAATTAAAAAAATACTTTCGTCAAACTCTGTACTGATTAGTAAGATAGTTAGCCCTTAAATTTTTGTCTAAAGATACTGTATTTTGTTTGAATGAAACTAGATTTTATACATTATGCTGTGACACACATTTTCTTAACTATGTACATATTATCAACAAGAACGCAAATTATATTAAATAATTCTTTACTTGTTATAAATTGGATTTTTTATTTTTATTTTTAGCTGTTATCGGTGGGGCAGTCGTCGGTCTATTATGTGCCATATTAGTAGTAATGTTTATCGTCTATCGTATGCGAAAGAAAGATGAAGGTTCATATGCGCTCGATGAACCAAAACGATCACCAGCTGCTAATTCCTACGCAAAGAACGCAAATAATCGGGAATTCTATGCCTGAGATTTCTCAATCGATTCCAGCGATGGTGATTTGTAAATTTTAATTAATAAACAATTATTTTTTATTTAATTTTATTATTATTATTTTATTTGTAATACATTTTAAATAATAAATAAACAAAAGAAACAAATAAAAAATAGATGAATATATAACTAATTAATAAAATTATTAATTGTATACTATAAACTCAAACAAAACTGAAAATAAATAAAATTAACAAATTATTATTATTATTTTTTATTTATTATCTAAACAAAATCTAATACATATAATAAAAACACCATCAAAATTATCAAAAAAAAATATTTAAGTTAATTTTTTAAACAAAATAAAAAACCACAAAAATTGAGAGCTTAAATATTAATTTATTTATTTTTATTAAAAATTTAAAGAAACAAAATAACGCACATTTTTTTATTTAAAACAAAAATATTCAAAAAGTTTTCTAAATTAGAAAAATAACACTAACAAATTTTTTTGGTGGTTTTTTGTCCAAAACAATTACAATAACTTTTTAAATAGACGCGCATTTAAACCCAAACACACGTCCGTTTGATTTAATGAAATGTGTGTTCGAGTTGAAAAAATTAAACAAAAAAAATTATAAGAATCAGTAAATGTGTATAAATTATAAAAAAAAATTTAAATTAATTGTAATTAAAATTAGAAGTAACAAAACAAAATAAATGAATATTTAAATAAAGTATTATTTTTAATCCATTTTTTAATTTTATTTAAATTTTTTATTAAATTAACTTCAGCCATTTATATTTTACTTTAAATAAAGAAAAAAATATAAAAATATAAAAACTGAATAATATAGTGCTTTAATAGATTTTTATATAGATAAAAAAATAATAAAAATATATAAAATTAATAATTATCAATATATTAATTTAAAAAAAAAATATGTGGGACAATAGAAAATAAATAAAATAAAAATCACCACTTTTAATTATTTTATTTTTAATAATTTTATAATTTTTCTGTGCCATTTCATTTGTTTATTTTAAATTTTTTCTTATATATATATACATAAATATATTATTACTAATTAATTATAAATAAATAAATTAAAACAAAAATTATAAATATATCGATTTAATTAATTTTTAAGTAATTTTAATTATATAAAAAATTAATAAAAAAAAAAAATTTATATTAAATGTAAAATTATATGAATTATGTAAAAAATACAGTCGGTAAATTTACTCAAACTGTCAAAAAAAAATATTAAAATGAGAGATAACAAAATTTTAAAAAGAGTCTCTTTATAATTTAATTAGATTTCTATGCTCTTTTTTTTGTATTTTTGATTTGTAATAGTGGCGGCTTATAATTATTTATATTTTTTAATAAAAAATGAAAATAAAAAAACCTACTATATTTAATAAAGCAATAATAATTCGATTTTTCATATCAGAAATCTAATAAAAAATGTGAACTACTACTATTTCATCAATGTGTGTATGTTTTTTAATTAAATCGTCCATTAAATTAAAATTAAATAAAAATAAAAAAAAACGTAAAAAATTTATAGAATTTAAAATTAAGCCATTCCCTGTTGTAATCGTTTTTATGTCATAAATTATTTTGCCATATTTAAAAAAAACTACTATTCTGGCTAACCTACATATCTAGGCTATATATTATTTTCTACCCTCCTTCCACTCCATATGCATACATATTTTTTTACAATACGGGATCAAACACATATGTCATACCAAGCGCTAATTGTACGATTAAAATTTTATTTTCTAAAATTATGACAGAAACATGACACAAGAATAAATATTTGAAAATTTCATAAGATTATATTTTATTAATATATTTTATTTAATATACTGATAAAATACAATCTTAATATAAGGAAAATAATTGAAATCGTGCCTAATTTGATATTACATATTAAAAATTCGCATACATAAATTTACGTTCCACTCGCGTCCCACATAATTTTATTAGTGCGAAAGTTGATATTCAAAACTAGTAAAATAGTAAAAAATTTTTAGAACAGCCGCGGCATTATAGCAGCTACAAGAATTTAAATATTGAAGAGTATATGTTTTTAGTAGATTTTATTAATTATTTCTAAGCGATCAATAAATTCGCTTGTTCATTTGAATACGCGATTTCTCTTGTATGTACGATAAATGTTTGCAATTCGCGCTTGGTGTGCCTATGCACCCTAAGACAACATTTCTTCTAATTTATTATATGATTTTTTTGTAATTGAAAATAAAAAAACTACTAAATTAAATTAAAGAAAACAAAATTAGTAAAATAATTAAATTTAATAAACAATTGAAAACAAAACAATGTTTTTAGGTAAGCAAAATATAATTGTAATTAATAAAATATTTGAGAAATGAAAATAAGAAACTGGTGAAAAATGAAACAAAAAAAAATTATCTTATAATAAAATAAATGAATTAAGGATATATAGACTATGATGTAATGAGGGATCTTGTAAATAAAAAATACTCTATTACAGTGTACGATGTTTTAGTTTTTTCTGTGTACTTCAAAAGAAATTTGATTTGATTGTCCGTTACGCAAATTCATTTTGATTGAAAATTTGAAGGTAAAATTAAAACGCGCAAAACCAGTCAGAAGCATTATTTGTACTTGAGTGACTGTTCAACAAAAACTGATGATAATAAAGTTGTATCAGAAGTTGAATAAATGGGTTCAACACTTACCGTAAAATATAACCAAGTTGAAATTTGGCTTAAAAATTAACATGATTAATTGTGCTGGCGTAATTTTCTAGAATTAGAATACCTCATATTAAAATATCTCGAGAGGAATTAATAGACTTTAAACAATAATCCCGATTTTATAAAGATAAACTCTCGGCTTTATCGTAGTTTATAAATCTCTTAACAACGATAAATTCATCGATCTTCTATCCCCAATCGGACATGCGAGTTGCAGGTTTCCTATTCCCACAATATTTCATAATTATTTGTAATTAATTATGTACGGCAGTAATACCTCGTACAATCACGCCCTCTTGCAATTTATAATTTTCTCCATAGACTTCTGAACCGAATATTGAATATTTATATTGGAATTAAGATTAACATATAGTATTGAAAATGTTACAACTACATTAAATTATAATCAGAATTTATTCATAATAGATATACATTACAATATTTTAATTTCTATTACTTAATATGCAATATACAAATCGTGTTCAACCCACAATTCAACGTTCAACCGTTCTCATCTCCATCTCTCATTCATATTCAAACGATCAATTTAATAGCGATTTAGTGTGTCGCAATGATTTAATTTGATGAAATTCATTTTAGCTCCATAAATATTCTATACTATCGGTGACATCGTGTACTTCGTTACATCGTGTACATAAAATTAAAATTGGTTAAATCTATATTTTCTTTACTTGTAATTCACATAGTAAAATTTGCAATTGTTGTAATGCACCGAAAATCATTTTGTTGTATTATACACCAATTAAATCTTTGTTTGTCGATGTCTACCTAGGCTTTATATCTTGCATTTGTTTCATGAAAATGAGACAAGTATTTGTTAAATAATTAAAACGTCACAAGTAATCAATTTTCCAATTTTTGCTCAACTACAATTTATGATGAAAAGCTTATGTTTTGTTCCACAAATAAAAAATAACAATAATAAAATTGGTCAATGTATGTTCTAGTTCCGCGTCAGTAGGCCATATTCCAAAGCTTTCTCCAAAAATCATTTTATAAACCCATTCCCATTGAACATGATGAGTTTCAACATAATCATTCCAAAAATCATTTAAAGTCCAATAATCCATTTCAAGGCCATTCCTTGATCTGATTACGTTGGAATTTTATAGATAGAAACGGCATTATAAACTGTTTTTGAATTCAATTGGAAAATGCGCAACTGGAATGGGACTAACCTATATTTCCTAATCGATTATGATAAAAATCGATTAATTCGACAGAAATATTATTTTTAACTGATTTTTGGATAAAATTCTGTGACTGGAACTGGCCTATTCCTTAATCATATATGACGAAACCCGACATGTTCGAAAGAAATGTGATTATAAGATGATTGTTGGATAAAATTCTGGAATAAGGCCAACTGGAACAGCACCAAAATATTGTTCATGTCATGTTTGGAGAGGTTAGACATTACAGCGCGAATACCCGGTTTTTTCACCAGAATCACTTAATCAAATCAAAACCGAACTAAACTTTACACTAATTGACCTGAAAGTCGAATTTGGTTATTTTTAAATAAATTTTAGTCAAGACAAATACACCAAAGTCCTAAAACATAAAAAATACGTTTCAGCAAAAATAACAATTTAAATTCAGATTGGTCTTAAAAACTGTTTCAAATTAGTTTACACAATTTTCGTTTTTAACAATTATAAATATTCTTACCTTCTTTTTTTAGCATCATCAAACGCACAGCTTGAGATATAAGTTTCACCGTAAGCTTCAATTCTGTAATTGGGTCTTCGAGATTTTCCTCAGATATATTAAAGTATATTTCAATTTACACCAGATCCTAATCTGTGAATCCCAAATTATTCTTCTATATCCACCGCCCCTATTTTTACATCTGCAATTTAGCTGCTAACGATCCAAATTTTGACTATTAATCAAGCAGTTGTAAATTTATGAAAGCTATTTAGCTTTAAAATTCCATGATGGTGATATTACTAGCCCCAATTAAATTTCTCAGTTTCAAATATTTAAAGACATAATGGTCCGTTTCCTGTATTCCATATTTTATATCACATATTATTTGGGAATTTTCAAACTATTAAATTATTTGCAGTCGGGGGAATAAATAATATTCACTAAATTAAATTTTAAAACATAAAATTGAGATAATTTTATAATTCATCGTAGGAATGATTTAGGAGCTTCCCGTGTTTAATGTTATATGTACATACCAAATTTTATCATTCCAAATTTAAAAAAAAATCATTAAAAATTAATCTTAAGTAAATTTGATTTATTTAATTTAAAATGTGTATAAAAAAAATCACCCTTCCTATATTTTAATATTTTAAATAAAATAACGCTTTTATTTAATTAGCACCTTATATGGTTGATAAAATATACATAATATGTATATATTATATAACTATTCAATTGAAACATTTTTACAATTTTGATTTAACTGCATCTTTCAATTCAAAAATTGTTTTATTCACTGGTTCTTGGTTCAAAGGACTCTTTAATGCATCGATGAATAAACGTTCGTATACATTGCCGTCGTATGATCCGAGCGCGGATTTCAAAATACGATCATCAATATCAAATCCATCGACAATACCGACTGCATTGACACGAAGTTTGGTGAGTAAATGTTCGAGACGGGATTGTAGATCGCGGGCATCATTTTCAGTTATTTTCGTGAACTAAAATAAGATTGTGTTATTAGTATCATTCAAAACTGGCTTTGTGTTAAGTTGTTAAGATTTACTTACTCGGAATAAATCGCCTTCGGCGCGAATACATGTTTCTACGGCGTATAGCTCGACGAGTTGTCGTAATATTTCACTTAGTGCGGGTGATAAATTTTTAACAGCCCGCTCAATCATTGTATAACCTGATTCGACTAAAAATGCACGGCAATGAGCATCAGCCGCCTGAGCAAGTTCAATCGATGTTTGATTGGTTGCATCTTCGTGTGGGGCTCCGGCCTGCTTGCGCCGTTCAACATTATCGTAAGCAAGTCGAATTTTTTCACCTGCAACTGTTTTTAATGCACTAATAATTCCATGTATTGATGCATCCCATCGACCTGGTTCACGGTATTTAATCAAATGACCGATATACGAAACGGTTGGTGTTAATGGTTCACCTTTTAATGCACTAGCCCAGGCTTTTATTAAAAATCGTGCTGTTTGCAAAAGCAAAACGGTATTTTCACCTTCATAGGTAATTGCAGCAGTTACGGTACCGTACATCAATGGGAAATTGGATGAGGCTAAATAACCATGACCACCGCAAGCAAGACGACATTGTTCCACACCTGCTGAACTATCGGCCGTTGATACAGCTTTTAGACAACAGGAGATTGCATGCAATTCAGGTAATCGTTCCAAATTCCCTTTATCCAAATCGGCAGTAAGTTGATTGTATTTCTCCCATAAATCGTCGGCCGTGACACGGAATATAATACTTTTAGCGAGCAGTGGGAATAATTTGTATTGCTGAGTAACGTGATCTAATACTTGTACTTCGGGCAGACTGAAATAAAAAAAAAATAAATATTAAGATAAAACTGTAAATATTAATGCAAATTCCGTAGTTATTTGGGGCACCTTCGCCGAATATGAAAGCTTTTTAAATTCGCTTGGGAAAGGGGAACTCTATTTGAACTTCTTCATTCATCCAAATATATTCGCCCGTAGCTATAGTTACACTAAGATAGACTTGTCCAATAACTTTCAGCAACCTTATAGAGAGTTCATCCCGTACAAAAAATAATTAACTAATTGGCATCATTTTCAACTTTTATTTAAGAATGTCAAGCCGTTTGCGTTACTTATATTTAATAGTACCTCTAATAATTGATTGACATAAACTTGCGCGAAATTAAAATTCAAAAGTAGCGGCGCTATAATAGTTAATTATTTAATATAAAATGATTTATGATCACTTTTAGATGTATTGCTAGAGAAGCTAATTCATGACCTACAGTTCAACTTAGCTCAGACCCGAGTTAGAGCAAGAGCCCGAGTTTTAAACAGCAAAATAAATGTGTATTACCTCATTTATGGGTATAGAAATTCATGACCTAGAGGAAATTGAACATAAAATAGAAAGTAAAATTTAATTTAATTTTTCAAAACTTCTACGTACATGACTTCAGCGACAACGACGATGAAATTTGACATCACTAAGAAAAGAAACTGTTACTTATATATAAATATAAATTCAAATTCGAGAACTTTTCAAATTTAATTGTTGTAATATTAAGAATTTTAGATTACAGACTAGTAAAACAATATTTTAATGACTCGATATCAACTAACCTATTTGCTTACCTAACCTATTTGAATACCAAGCCGAATGAAAGCCCAATAAACTAAATGTAATTATTTAAAACCGATCTTAGTTATGGCGAAAATTTCATATTTCAACATCATAACTCCTCTAATACCCCATACTAATTTCAAAAGCAACAACATAATTTCTCAAATATCTATCTATGTAATGACTAAGAATCCCGATCGTAACCGCATAGAAATTTCGTTGCAATATTTAATCAACAGTATGCCGAACAAAATGTATGAGATGATCATATACGGAACCGCACTTCACTATAGATTTCGATACTAATTGTCGTATTTATTACAAAATCATACATCGAATTTAGAAAGTAATCTTGTAAATTATTAAAATTAAATGATATGAATTATTTATTTATAATTCCATTAAATTGTTTGTGCTTTATCGATTTTTTCCTATTACCTATTTTAAGTAAATTTGTGTGGCGTATGCAATACAAGAAAAAAAACTGATTTATTACATTTTTTACTTACTCTGGATTAATTGGACTTTGACGACGAACAGCCGAATATCTTATCGCAACTGTTACTGCTTTTGATAAATAATTTGCCATGTCACGTACAATAACGACGCGGACAAACATCATCGTACCATAGGTGAGCACGTTTGATGGTGATTTCACGTAGGTTCCGTCTTTTAAGACTTGAGAATTTCTCATTAACATATTTTTACGGGGAATCCGTACATTCTTGAATCCAAGGAATCCATTATTAACACCATTCATACCCAATTTGTTGCCAATTTCACCGATATGAATACCTTTAAGCGGCATGTGAGTCTCTTCATCACGAAGTTGCACAATGAACGGATGGATTCCGTGACATTTCCCACCTGTATATAATTGGGCGACTACGACCGAATAGTTTACGGTGTGTCCAAGATTTCCTGGCCACCATTTATACGAAGTAAGGGTGGGGCTGTTGAGCTCAAATTCTTCAGTTTTTGGATCGTATGTTGCGGTAGTTTCTAATCCACGAATAAATGTACCATGGCCAAGTTCAGTTTGTGCATATGTTCCGAGAATTTCGCCTGACCAGGCACGTCCCAAAAATTCGGCTTGTTGTTCGGTTGTAGCTTGACCAATTAATGTAGGTAGGAACATAACAAAATGTACTCCAGTTGGATTGCCGGCATCGACGCAGCCAGCGCCTAATTGTCCACCCAACAAGGCCATATAAATATCAATTCCATCGCTACCCGTCGCTTGTAATTTTTTAATTTTACGAAAAACTACAGCCGCCTGTTTAATACTGTGCTCGTACACTTCCTTGTGCGACATATAACTAATGGGTAATGGATCTTTGTAAATTGGGTCATCGAAGAAAAAATTTTCTGTAACAGAATAATAAAAAATTCGAGTTATGGATTTTCTAACTTATAATTAACATGCATACAGCAATTATCTGTATAATTCAAATTTAATCGGTGTAGTTAAAATATTTTTGATAAATGTCGCATAACGCTGAATATCGAAACCATCCAGCCCCCCACCTCACCCCTTATAATATAATGAGATGATATTAGATGATATGTAGTAAGTAGCTGATTATTTTTCGCCTATCTAATATCAACAATTAATTGACTTTTGGAGTGTTGACTATTCGCTAAATTTGAATGCTAATCTTATCAGTCGAATGGTATGACATGACAAGAATCTTTAGCATAATCATAGGTTCACAGGCCATTAGTGTGTTAGATTTTTGCAATTTATTATTATAGCGTACTCGACGTATAGTTCACCAGAAAAATATAATAATTATTTTGTAATTTATAATTGCTTACAAGAAAAAGAAAATATTTTTGGACTTTGATCTTTAAATCTTTAATACAGCAATTAATTAACTGTCCAACAAATCCTATTGTTTAATGATCAAAGACCATCCCAATTGTCGCTAATACGCTTAATGGTCGCATCCATATCAATCATAAATTAAATCCGTATGACTTGTTTTCTAATACTAATCCTCTTTAATACACAACAATATAACAAACAATTTTATATGAGTTGATGTAATATTTACTTTAGACGCAGACTTCGCACTTACCTCTTTCACGACGTTCCTTAAGTTTTTCTTTGCCCCCGTACCACCATTCACTAAATTCTTCTACATTGAACGTTACATTTTTTCGTTCATTTTCCAAATCTGGATTTACTTTATTTGGAATTTTCACTATTGGTTTATACATTATTTATTTATTTATTGCACAAATTAAAATCACTCAACCGTATTAATCGTAGTCAAGCTAATCAAAGACTGAAGTTAAATTTATATTTCAAAAAACAATGTTTGCGAATTATTTTGATTACGTTTGATATGTCATTTCATGATACAATATACATACACACAAAATACAAAATATCATATGGCTGTTTACAGGGTGTTCATTTAAAATTAAGTTAACGATAAAATATTGAAAATTTGTACTAGATCACACGATATATTTTTTGTTTATTTTTTTAATGTTTCTTACGCCATTATACTTTGGTTGTCATCTCGATCTCGTACTCTCGCAGCCAATCAACAAAATAGTGTTTCGGTCTTCGGCGTAGAAATGTTTTAATTCGATAAAGTTTCAAATTTATTTAAACAATTATGTTTGTATTTAATTAGTTTTTTTATATACATAAAATATACTGAGGTGAGCAAAAGAATTTTAAATAATCCTTTTTATAATTTCATGATGCATTTTCTGTACCTCATTTAATGTATATACAATCATTGTTTGTTCTATTTTTTCATATATTCTGAAGGTAAACAACGCGATTAATCAATTCGGTCGACGGAACGTGCACGGTACATCACACATAAAAGGAACCACAATACATCACATTACAACTATGGATGAAAAGTTTATTTATTATTTCTTGATAAAGTTATTACAAATTATTGTAAATATACCAGTGACTGTGTCGGATAATGTAAGCATATTTTCTTGATAAATCTTTATTCTTTTAACCATATGGAATGCCAATTTTATTGATTTTTGGAGTCTTCGATGTTGTCTTTGACTGTGATGCCTCTGTCAGGTGTAATAAATTTACGTATTTAACGATTTGCTAAGTCGTGCTAATATTTGAACATATGTTTTGCGTAAAAAGTATACTCAAGGTTATCAGAATAATATAAATGATAATGTCTTGTTATAAGTACGTTTTGTACTCCAATAATCTAATGTATTAAATTCATGAAAATATAATTTATAGTATTGACAAAAGTTATTCACAAACCCCATGCTAGGCTGTTGTAATAACGTGAAAATAACTGGGTACATGAGTCCAGCACTCCAACAGAGAGTTATAGAAGAATTTAAGAATTAGCCAATCCTAATAAATTGTTCTTTTCGTCCTAGAATTTAAAAGCATTGCGACAACAAGGTGGCTATGATTATGGAGAATATCCACAACCAGAAACGGAAATAGATCAAGTGGCAAAATTTCAACGATCCCAAATCATGGCTGAAACAAAACGACGAAAAGGTCCTCCTCTGGGCATTGTAAATGATCAAACCGATCGTTTAAATGAAAGTTTCATTGTACAAGCAACTTGGCCAGAAGAAACGATTAAATTAGGACAAGTAGCTGCTGTAACATTAGATACAATGGGTAATGTTGTAGTATTTCATCGAGGCGATCATGTATGGGACTCAAAATCATTTGAACTTGATAATACCTATGCGGATCGGGATAAAGGCGCTATCGCTAGTAATACTGTGGTGGGATACGATCGTCAGACGGGCAAAGTTAAATTTCAGTGGGGCAAAAACTTGTAAGAAACTTAAACTTTGTATACCTCCTAATCTATAGTCTAGTTATGCATCTAATCGATTTTATTTTACATTTTTGTAGATTTTATATGCCTCACGGATTAACAATTGATAAAAATTATAATGTGTGGATAACAGATGTTGCCCTGCATCAGGTCATGAAATTTTCAACTAATAACGGCGTGATAAATGATAATCCACTTCTTGTACTCGGGACTGCGTTCAAACCCGGCAACACTCTAGATACATTTTGTAAACCAACTTCGGTTGCAGTACTATCGAATGGCGAATTCTTTGTTGCCGATGGATATTGCAATGCTCGAATCATTAAGTACGATAAAAGTGGAAATAAAATTCTAAAATGGGGCGAGAATTCATTCAAAGGTGAACCAATCGCTATTGCGCCGGAAAATTATTTTGCAATTCCACATGGCCTGGCGTTAGCCGAAGATAAAAATCTTCTATTTATAGCAGATCGTGAAAATGGCCGAGTCCAAAGCTTTAATGCAACCGATGGAAAATTTCAAAACCAATATCACTATCCAGTTGTTGGAGATAGACTTTTTAGTGTTGCTTACGCACCAGTGAATAATGGACAGCTATACGTGATTAACGGGCCAGATTCAAAACATGCGGTTAAAGGATTTGTGATTGAATTAAAAACGGGCAATGTAATATCCAAATTTGGTCCGAATGGCAGCAATTTTTCTACTCCACACGATATTACGGTTACACGTGACGGAAGTGAAGTGTATGTTGCCGAGTTATCACCAAGTAAAGTTTACAAATTTGTGTCGAACGATTATGTGAATAAAACGACTGTGAATACAAAACCAACGGCAACAACGGATGGAACTGCAGGTTCCATGAGTGTTTCATTAACATCACTTAATGCGTTAGAAGCTCAATCAGCGTTACAAACCGAGACTGGGACCACGGCCCTATTTATACTACTCACCATCGCGGTTGTAGCGTTGCTAATATTTGGTGTAGTTATGCTAATATCCCGCCGACGGAAACGAGGTATGATCCCGTATGAGGGATTTGAATCTAATCTTAAGTATACAGCTTATATGTAAATCCCTTACAATTTTGATATTATTTTAATTTTATTTGTTTGTAATTTCATTTTTGGTACACAAATATAATTTTTTTTGCATTTGGGTTTTTTTTTTTTACTACTAACAAATATTGTAATTTATTATTAGGTTGCATGCCATTTGGTATGCGCAATCGACGTCATGCTTGGGATTTTCCAACCGGAAAACCAGAAGGTTTTAAGTTAGGCAACCTATTAGATCGTAAACGAGGTTTTGAAAAATTAAATCAAGAAGCAAGTGATGAAGAACCAAATGTAACAACAAATATGCTTTCAAATCAGCAGTTTGCATAAACAACTTTTTATATTTATATTTTATCATAAAGTCACGTAACACAAGCAATTTAAGTAGTGTTATCTTTGAATAAGGTCAAACTAAAAAATCCACCCGAACTCACATACAGATGGCACTACTGTCGAATTGATCATTATTTTTATCTCATCTTTTCTACATATGCGGTTTCAAATTGGAACACAACCTAACAAATAAAACGTGTAAGAGTGCATACACATCATTAACTGTAATATACATGTACATATTATGAATACTATTTAATAATAAATGTTCTGACATCTATGATTGAGAAAGATCTTAAAGTAAATTGTATGCCAAATAATTATATATGTATTTGAAATAATTCAAATTTTATAAATTATTCTATGTTGTATAAATACAAAATATACTAATTTATTTCGTCAAATTAGTCGTTTTATTAGGTTGAACTACGATACTTGAATATTTAAGATGAAAATAAAAAAATTACTGATTTCTAGTATAAAAAATGTTTCTAAATTCGTTGGTTTTATTGTTCCAGTAAATATATTTTATATACAAAAATTCACAGTTTTATACAAGTTGTTATATGATTTCGTGGCGATAGATGCGGGTCAAATATCGGAGTTACTTTACAAGTTGAATTATTTTCTAGTATAAATAAGGCACGATCTAGTAGAATAACAGTTTCAACGAGTGGTGCAAACATTAATCGCAATGTATAAAATATCACAACTTTGTACCAATCGTTTAAATTTTGAACAATATCCTTGGTGATATCATTTTCATTAATATTTATATGTAAATTCATAACAGCCATTTTACAATATTCCAAGAAATTTAAATTTTTGTGGTATTTGATAGAACGCAGTCCAGAATGTCGTAGATGAGGCCATTTCGATATGATTATTTTTTCGATAGCGCCACGGTACGAGTGAATTCGTAGAAAATCAAAATTATTATCGAGTAATTTTCTGTGATAAATTTCGATGGCATGGCATGCAATTTCGCGGGACGCATAATTTAGGCTACATATATTTGTCCGTTTTTTGAGATATCGACTAAGTGGATAACCATACGACGACAGTTTCATGTAACAGCAACCTACAAGGTTTATAAATTTTGCTTCTGGTAGTTCAAGAAATAGTTTCATTAGTATAACCGCCAGATCGCCACACGGATGCAAACCAATAATTCCAAATTGAAATTTTTCACTATTTTGAATTCGAAACGATGAAATCAGTAGTTTGCGAAACTCATTCGGCCGCATATTTTTCGTTAGCTTAAGTGTCAGATGAATTGGCTTACTATACTTACAATCCGGAATGTAATTTGCTATAAGTCGTTCTAGATTTGCATCGATTAATTCGGCTTGGCGATTCAATTCTTCTTGTTGTTCCAGGCAAAACATTTTTAAACTATAACCGTAGCCAAGTACACGGGAAAGATGACCAAGGCCAGAACCAAAATCAACAATATAGTCAACCTTCAATTTTCGAGCGGTTTCATAACAAATTCGACTCATTTTATCAACTTCATGCCGCTTTTTTGGTTTTAAATGTTTCTCAAATATAAATTTCAGTTTTGGATGCTTTAAAAGAGTTGCCCCATCACCACATTGATGAGAATCTGATTGCCTCGAGACATTTAGTTTTGGAAGTAAACATTTTAACGCTAGTATCGATAACGGAAGACATATAGTACTCGAAGTTCTAGTTTCATTCAATAAAGTTGCAAGATCTTTTGGCGAAATTTCCTGAAAAACCGCCTTCCAACTTGCTGGCAATCGATTCCAATGATCATCCACATAAAAATCCTATAAAATAGTTTTTCTTTTAAATATTTGTACATATGTATATTAACTTTTCAAATAACTTACAAGAACATAAGAGTTTAATAACCAATTAAATTTATTTAATATTAATAAAGCTTTATCTAGATTCTGTTTCACTTTGTTTACTTCCATGCCATGTGTTTCATTTGATAGATAATTAAAAACTCTCCAATTTTGGAGACTGCGTATGCCACAACTTCATGTCTATAGAAATGTCAAACAAATACGTATAGCAAACGTCAAAGCATCAATTAATAGTATTGCTTTTGTGAAATTCTCGTTAAATATCATTATAAACAAAAGGTAATTAAAAATTAAAATATATTTTGTAATTTAAAAAATGCATCCAAATTGGAAAGCAATATCTACCGTCTATATAAAACATCAGCCGTTTGTAACCGAAACAAAGATAGACTGTAATGAACACATTGAACACTCGACACTTTCGAATGACTTGTTAAATGGAGCTGAAATTTCGAATTTTTATAAAAAGATTATAAATTTAGAACCACAGAAACATGATATTAAGAAAAAAATAGTTGGTATAAAATTTAAATCGAATGATCGACGAGTTGAAACCTGTGTAACTTTTAACCAATTTTGTTCCGCTGTTACGCAGAATAATAGCCTCAGGGTAGAGGAAACCTGCCGTAAATCGCCCCAAATGATAAACCAAACAGATCAATATAATTGGACACCAGTTATGATGGCTGCATGTGAAGGAGCAACCGAATCATTTGAAATATTATTGAAGTATAACTGCGATATAAACACGACCGATAGGAAAGGCAATTCAGTATATAGTCTGGCTAAAAAGCGGGGTCACAATCATATACTAGCATTGCTCATGAATTATTTTAAAAGCAATACTAGGCAAGAAACTGATGAAACTGAATCCAGTGATAAAACAGAATTCTATTGTGATCTATGCAAATACAATTTTAAAGAGTCGTCCGAAAAGGAGCATATAACATCCACTCTACATCAATTCAATTTGGAGCATCATAAGTTTCCTATTCGATTCGGGATCGACGAGCACAATCGTGGATTTCAGCTGATGCTGAAACAAGGCTGGAATAAAGAAAGCGGCCTCGGCCGGGAACAACGAGGTATATTGTTTCCGGTTAAAACGCAAATCCGTGAATTTAGAACTGGTTTCGGAATTCAGCAAAAAACTAACGAAAGGATAACTCATTTCAAACCGTACGATTTAGCCGCAATCAAACAAAATAATATACAATCCAAACCCATGAAGAAACGAGATTTTGAACGCAAAGCAAATCGTGATCGAAATAAAGAACAAAAAATTCGAAAATCTTTATCATAGCTCCTCTTGCATCTTTGCAGAACAGAATCATGTTGGAAGAACCCGTCACTCGTGTGATGCAAATCTTAATGAAAACAGAAACCGTTGCTGATAAAATAATGATGAATAAAGTAGAGTTGATAAATTTGGATAAACGACGACAGGAGACTCGCGAGGCACTTCGCAATATAGAAAAAATGAGCGAGCATAAAATTTGGATTACAATTGGTACGATGCTGGTGAAAATGAAACGTGACAAGGCGATGGAGCTTCTTAAAAAAGGTATGCCGTATGCAATATTATTGAGCAAAACATTTTAAATTTTGTGTTTACAATCGAATATCAATCGCTTTTCAGATCAAGTCCAATTGGAACAGGAGATCAATAAATTAAACAGTGATCAGAAAATATTAGTAAATGACCTTCGTGATTTGGAACACTCGCCCCAGTTGAAAGGATTCGATTTGAAGCCGCTCAGTAAAACAGAAATCGCTGCTCTTCGAAAAAATTATTAATATAAATAAATAAAAAAAATTAAAGTACTTATATAGCTCCCGCCTTTCTAATATTTATTCATTTCCAAATTTAACGAAAACAGCAATTTTAACGAAAGTCTCCATCATATATATTTGACCATACGTTGATTTTTTTTTTACATATGTTTGATAAAAAACAATTGATTGTGACAATTTTTTTATAGAAAATATATGTACATAACTACATATGTACATTTACACATATACATGTGATGGAATTTTGTTTTCTTCTCTTATAAACTTGTGTTGTTTGGAGAAAAAAATGACGAAAAAAATTTATATGATAGCCATATTTTTTCGTATTATTTCTAGAGTACCCCCCAAACTATATACATATAATACAGTCATTTGCAATATTATATTATATAAATAAACAAAAATAAATATTAAATATATAGATTTATTTATACTTGTATTGTTGTATTATATTGTGTTGCATACAGATGGACATATTGGAAATAAATAAGAGCTTTTTGAATATTTTGTGTTTAATAAAAATGTGTTGTGGTGAATAAATTAAATTCCAATTGGATATGTTGCATATTTTGTGTTGAATATGTTGTTTTAAATTTTTAAACAAAACAAAAAATAAATTCATTAATAAATAATAATAAATTAATTTGGGTATTTAGTTTTTGAAAAGAAAAGACCAGAAAAAATTTCAAGAAATTAATTTTAAAAAAACGAGTTCGCAAAGAAGTTAATAAGAAAAAAAAATTGCAATAAGAAAATATTACAAAAAAGTGAAAATGTGTTAGTGTGTTGAGTTGAAAAAAAGTTTAATGAAAATAAATTATAAAATATCGATTTAATCGAAAAAATTTATACATAATTTAGTGGGTTTATCTAATATATTATGTGGTTTTGGTGAAAATTATGGAATTTCTGGAAAATTTTTTGCTTAAAAGGTAATTAATATTGTATTCATATAATTTTAGTTTGTGATAATACTTGTTGCTCTTTTTGGGCTTGATGAGGTTGTATGGGTGCGTGCGCAAATGAGTTGTGTAATTTTAGTACATTCGTTATGCCAAATTGCGGGGATATAGTGTATGCAAAGTTTACATGTGAACATTTTGTTTTTGTTAAGATAAGGTGGCGAGGTAATGAGATTCTCATGAAGTCTCACGATTTACTAATTGTGCTGTAAAGTATATAATATTGATTAGAATTTTGATGGTATAAAATTTAGGAAAACTGAATTAATTAACACCAATTCTTCAACGATAAGTCCAAAAATTAATTAAGACAATTATTGATAAGAATAATTTCAAATTGTCAGCACTTCTGAATAAAGTTAGTTATTTTAAAACCATTGACAAGTATATTACTATTACTGGTTTTAATTTTCTAACTTTCAAAATTGTATGATTTAAGATGAATAGACTTACAAATTTTTGTTTTGCAAACCAGACAATTTGTATGCAGTTCAAAGGTAGGTTTACTTTTGGTGAATGAGCACTTTAAGCCAAAACATTTTATCAATATTATGTATCACTATGTAAATAGCAAGAATAAATCATATGTGTACTAAACCACTAATCATAATGATTTAATTGTGGTGGAATTTTTGGGAACTTTATTAAAAAATTTTTAAAATCGATCATACTGCAATTACCTTGTTTCTGTTTAATTAATAAGAAAAATAACGGAAAAGTGCTGAACAAATCTTTTGTGTATCAAATTAACGTCTATCATTTCTGCAACTTTTACATTGCTGAAATTTAACCATTTTAGGTGTGTAGGAATTTAGTATTTACTAATATCTTATCTTTATCTTCTTATCTATTAGTTGGCGTTATTTTATAATCTGGATATCTCCACTATTTTTTAATTCAAGTGTTGCATAATTTAACTTAAGCGTTTTAACATTATTTTATCAATTTCGTTATTTACAAAATTTTACATTAAACTTTTTTTCTCATTTTTATTATTCAATTTTATGAATTTACTTAGATCTTATATAATTATGTACTATAGAAAATTAGTATAAATCATTGTAGAAGTTAACTGTGTAACTACAAACTTTCTTAAGCCTGATTTCTATTACGAAAAATTTACTTATAGTAAAATCAGAATATAAATTCGCTTAATGTGCGAGAGAAAGCAAAAACATTTTCTGTAAAAAATACTGGACAAATAATAGTCTAGTATATTTAGTATATCTATAGACGGTTTTGGTCTAGCATATTTTATGGCCGTATTCCAATGGATAAGAAACTTCTCTCACATACTGATATAATTTGAGAAGTTCAAGGTAAAATAAAATTTAATTTTTTAATATAGAAAATTTATATGGGAATATTTTTTAGTGTAAAATTTAGTAAAATTAATGAATATATTTCTATTCAGATTTTATTAAGCTCGAAAGAATTTTATTAAAGATATGAAATTAATTGGTTATGTTACAAAATACTTGTCAAAATTTCTCTATAATTAATTGCCATAAAAATAATTTTTTTTACTCCTTTTTGTAATAAAATACTCCCAGTAAATTTTTCTTATGGTAATTAGGCTTTAATAAAATAAATAAATACATCAGTATGTTCAAAAATTTTCAAAGAATACAATCTGATATAATTATTTCAATCGTAGTCCGGCAAAATTATTTTGGATTTTGGATATCGTTAACATTTCGCCAAACAGTGACATTGCTTAAATTAACAATCTTAAATGACTTTTTATAATTATACCTCCCTTCTTACACCAAACAATATAAACCAAATAAGATACTAAATATTAAACCACTAAATGCTATGTTTTAATTAATTACTATTTCAAGTACAAGCGTAACAAGTTTAGACATAATTACTCATCCATTATTACTTGATTATTTATAAAATACTTCACTGATTATAAACCAGTACATTTTAATTCAACCCGTTTTAATCGTATAATGCATACACTTTTAAGTAAACCACATTCTAATTGATATTCAACTGATTATATCGTATTTTCACATGTTTTTTTCTTTCATCGAGCATGTACTAATATTAAATCAATATAAATAATAAGTAAAACCAAAAAATACACATCTACATTCAGACATAAATTGCTTATGTTTTATATCAAGGTCGAATATTGTTATATACACCACTATAAACATATGTACGTAATAATATTCCAATTGGATTTTTTATGTATAAATATGAAGTAGTACTTGGCAATGTGTTAGTTTTATTAATTTAATCTCATCTTGTAGAATAAAATTTTTGCAAGCGAATTAATTATAAATTTAATAAATAATAACAATCATAATTTTATTTTAATCATTGTAATAAATATAATAAATTTATTATAACGTTTATAATTCAGACGACAAAATAGTTGTAATCATGATTATGTACACACAATGAAATTTTCGTTATTCGTTTTGTTAAAAAAAATGTTTTTCAAAATGTAAAATAAAATATTTTAATATGAACGGATATTAATTGGTATTCATAATTCTTTTGCATATTATTTCTTTAAAAATTTAAAATTAAAATTTTTTTGTAGCAACAAAAAAATTAAAAACTGCATAATGTGAATTCTTCTTCACCAGTATTGAGAAAGTACGTTATAAGTTATTCGTGTACATAACTACATACTTGGAAACACTGGCTTGAGCTGAGATGTTCTAATCAGACGTACATACTTAGTATTCATTTGTCGCAATTTGTCACTAAAACACAATATTTCATTGTTTCAATCAATTAGATTTGATTTTTTCTTAAATAAGAACATTTTTATCGAGATTATAAAAATTAAATCACATAAATACGTAACACGGAAAACATAAAGTTTGTTCCATACAAAATGATTTTCTACACTTGCAACCGTAAAAATAGACACACATAATACCTATTTAAACGGTTATTAGTGAACATATTCAAAAGGGCACATTCAAAATTACTTTAACTAATAATTGTACGTAGTATAAACAAAAACATTATTTTAATTTGATTAAATAATTGAACATTAATGTTTGATGTAGTGATCGGCACCTAACCGCTTTCATATTACTATGCGACCTTTTTTTCATCGAGAGAACCATAACTGCCGTGCTAGTTCTGGACTAATTTTCTATAATACCTCCACACGTCAGTTTCAGCTTGTGTGGTTCTCAGATTTTCTCTCCCAATAGTCCTATTAATTATGATGGGGTTAAAATCTGGTAAGGATGAGGAAGAGTTGAATTTACTTTGAATAATAATCATTCCTTAACAAACGTTTAGGAATGCTTTAACCAAATTTCTGGATGTGATTTCCGCAAGTGGCGCAACATTTGACTTCGAACTTGGTGAAGAAGGAATTACTAAATTATCCAAAACTTGGTGCTTTAATGCTTGTCGTCAAACTTTTTCAATGTGGTATCGATAATGTGTTTGAAACTATACTCAAAAAATGTTAAGGTACTTTAAAAAATGAAAGGAAGCTCGTAGAGTTCTGGAATCTGGAAAAATATTATGTTCATAGACGAAAGCAAAGTGTATATGTTCTGTTTATATGGGGCGAGCTATGATATCATGAATATCCAACACTGAATATGATGTGAACAATTTGCGACTGGTAATCGACTAATCATGCATACGGTCCGAAATCGTGCAACTGGTATTAAAAACTGAAAATTAATGAATCTGTTTGGATATTTAAATTAGAAACTGGAACATGAGAAAGATTTTGTCCAGGTCAACCACTTCATTCTATACAATAACCCAAAATAATCCTAAATGCAAGTTAAAATTGGTTGTTGTTCAACGTAAAATCAACTCTCATCCATCCTCTCTAATGACCAAACCGCTCGATAATTGATGAACTATTTAGAGTGAAAACTAATATAGAGCAATGGAGATATTGAAAAATTGACAGAAAAGCGAACTATGGTCACATACCGAGAATTAGTTTTCAAATTTGTAATAAAATTCAAATAGTTTTTTTTGTTTGTAAATACAATTATTTGATATAATTTTGGCTGTGCTTAAGCTGAATCTTATTTATCAAAAAACTTATTTTTATTATATATTGATACAGATAAAGTGCAGCTAACAAAATATTAGCAACATTGAATTTGTTAATCTCATTCTATATTAGTGTCAGTTAGTTTGTACATATAGTAAATATTCGCAACTTTGAAAATTATTTAAAATATGAATTTTTGATGCCTGTATGATTACGCGTCTAATTAGTTTAAGTGTGTGTGCCAATCGGTTAAAAAGTTAAATATTTTAACTGTGGTAAAAATGAAACTGTACCTCACTTTTTAACTTTTTTGCTGTGCCAATTGGAACCAGTTACAATTTGTGATGTTTAACAATTTTTGCAATTTTGTTCAAAATTTCATTTTAGATTCTTGAATAAAGTTGGAATCTTATAAACTATATTAAAGAGCAAAGGCTTTATAACATGTTTTTCTATACTTGTTCATTTGTGCAAATTATACAAAAATTTAATTAAGGTTCAAAGGACCAAAGCACAAAAAAATACTAATGTAATTATTTCAAATAATTATAACATATATTTCTACAAAATATGATATTTTGCATGGCATTATTCACTTAAATTTAACTTGCATTTGAATGCGTTCAAAATATTTACAAGTTGGCGTGGTTGTAACCAAATCAAAAATTGTAACTGGTCCGAGACCACTTACAATTTTTGTGGTGATGAATAAATTTTTTTTTTAACTTTTTAGCAATTTTTATTTCGAATGGCATACACACTAAATGTACATTCATCCGCCGAAGTATTTGGATGATAAAACTGCACGTTCTAGCCAATTGGCAAAACCCACGTGTTCAAGTTTTTTTGGAATTATGCTATATTTGAGAATTTGACTTACATAATTATATTGCATTTATAGCTAATAAAAAAGTATGGTATTTCTATTGTTGATAGTTTTCCCACTATGGCGCTATTTTATATTATTATTTTAATCGTATTTACCTATACTTATATGTTTGTTTATATAATATGTAAATACATGTGGATAAATATATAAATACTATATTTATATACATACATATGTATAATATATATTATATTTTGAAAAATGAGCAATTTATATTTAATCCAGAATGGAAAACCCTATATGTATGTATATTTATATACAAGCGTCTACCTAAGTACATGCGATAATTGCCACAGATTATAGCCAACATAGTATATGATTATTTGCATTTTTAATGTGATTCATAGTTATAGGTGAATCAATTTTTCGACATTTCCCAGAGCCGTTATTATGTTATATTTTAATTATACATAATTACGTAGATAATTTAAAATTGTATATGCTTGTGGACTGTTTTAATTAAAAACTTCATAATTGCTAATAGGAAAAAATAAGAAGTATCCATTGATACAAAATCGTTCTCTGCGTGACAGAGGTATTGACATCGATAGTTAGGCCTCTGCCGATGACTTTTTCGAGATACTTGAAAAAATTAGAATAGCACACGAAGAACGTGAGTGAGCCAAAGTAAGAAAATTTTGATTCTTAAAATACCATCAATAATCTTTCGCCATCATTCATCAGCTTCGGTGTACGGTAATATCCTCACCTATACTATATTATTAGGTCATTAGGTGTGAAATGACCTTTTTCAAACCGCTTTCAAATCATTTTCAAGTCACAAAAGGCCATTTTTACGTTCTGTTGAAAATTTTGTTCCGTCTCATTTTCAAGCCTAAAATCTCAAGAACGATCTGAAACCATTGACATTCATTAGGCACATTCTTGCTAGTCACATCTTCAGTGTTTCAGTCTTTCTACAATGCAACTCGTAAATAACTCGAGTATTGACGTATACTAATTGAATGCTGTCCTTTTATCGACTGCTGGTGCCTTATTTTATTTTGAGTTTCTATAAAACTGAACGCCAATGTCTTGCTTGCATTAAATATCCTTTGATCCTTCATTGTAGCTGTAGGCAGTAGAAATTGGGCTATTCCTTCTGTTGGGTTTTCTGCTCGGCCCATATTTTATTATTAATTGTTTACATATTCATACTAAGTAAGTAAATCCGCTGAATCATTCTGTGTTAAACATACTTACATACACAATAGCAAACAGATTTTTGTCTAACACTTTGAAACTCATTTATTTCAGTCAAAACCTTTACAAATTTTAAAATTTTATGAGGGTACACTTAATGAAATTCCCCGAATTTAAAAATCAAAATTCAATAAATATCAAATTTGCCATTAGTATACACAGATATAGACAACCTTTGTTTGGTGGGGGTTATTTTAATTTTAACCAAAATTATTACTTTAGTATGTATATCCATTAGGTCGATGAATCATGTGGCGGGACATTATTTATATAGGAAAAACACTAAATACAATCAAACACTTACTCAATACTCATATTAATATAAACAAATTTACGATATCGTTTCTAACATACAAATTCAATATTTGCAATTAACAATTTAAATAAACAAATTGTAAACACCCTACTTTTGCACATAAAAAATTGAACAAGTCAAAAAATGTCTTCTTTAAATTTACTTTATCGTTTTCTTCTTATAATAATAAATATTTATTATTTACGTCAATTAAAGATTTCAAACAATCATAGAGTGATATACAGTAGTATTCTAAATAATGTAAGTACATACATATATATTTTTATACAATACATAATATAATTTTCTAAATAATCATTTTCAATGAACGATAACACTTAAAACAACTATTATAAAATCTTTTGAACGTCTTGAAGTAAAATTGGCGCAATACATTGATATACAAAAAAATAAATTAACTTCTTCCATACATATTATCTAATACACACATTATTTATATATATATATATATATATATATATATATATATATATATATATATATATATATATATATTATATATATATATATATATATATATATATATATATATATATATATATATATATATATATATATATATACATATATATACATATATACATATATGTATAATATGCGCGAATTAATAAAGAAACTATAAAATTCAAAACTAAGATTATATGTGAGGCTCCAATAATACCATCAACCATTCTATATACATTTAACATATACATATGTACATATGAATATTAAGAATGTGTGCTATTGCCTCAAAAATCTCAAACTCTCGCACTTGCTTAAAATGAAGCAAATATCCATGAAATATGAGAACTAAACATTGTAATCAATTTGATGATGTCATTTTATTGTATATAATGACATCACGCACCATTCTTTAATGGTCACATTTTGTATTACGAATATTATAGTGTATTATAGAATTTATACAGTTGATCGTATATTAATGCGCATACAACATAACCAATATGTTTAAATGTTTGTGTTAGCGCGCTTTATATATAATCATGTTGGGCCATTTTTCGAAACGGAAGCGTCGCTACCAATTGTTCTAAAATCAAGCGAAACAAAAATTAGGAATTGTTTCACGTGCTGCCATTGATGAATTGACTAGACATTGAATTGTTGTATGTACAAACTACATATACACACATTTATCCAACACAATAGTGTGAACAAAGTTTTAATTCACAAACGATAATTTAAGTCACATGAAAATCATTATCATGTGGAGATTTCGCATCTTTATGTATAACACTTGAATTTATAAAATACATTTGAATAAAATATAATATATAAAATCTACATAATTTATATGCATGCATAAGTTATAATTTAAGATGATTATGGAATTGTTTAACACAACGTTGTCTCGAGACGTGAAAATTTAAGTTTGATCGAATATTTAATATTTTTATTATCCACATTTTTTATTGTTAGACTACTTATGTCACATAACGCAAGTTTACATTACAGTACGTACATTATAGTACGTACTTATAGATAAAATAATCCATTAATTTAAGTAAAAGTATTTATTACAAGCTTTTTTAGAATATTTTTGATCACTTCAAACTTTGAAGCTGTTTGGATTTTGGATAAAATAAAAATAAAAATTAATGTTTTTTAAATTAGAATTTCTATCATTGATGTCCTATACCATCTAGTTTGTATCCCTATTGTATTCTATATTCGAGCCCACTATACTAATTTTTAAGGTGTTGCAATAATAATAATAATAAACAGTATATAAAGGCCATTGCTGGCCCCTTACTGAGTCAACAATCCGGCTCCAATGATTTCGATCCTGCGCTTGGTCTTCATACTGTATTAGACAACCTGAAGAAGCCAAGTCGTTCTCTGCACCGTAGAGCCATCGTCGCTTACAACGACCACTGCACCTAATATATGGTGGGCTCTTTTCAGAGATCGCTGCACAATTCTGCGGATCACTCCGGCCCACGGTGCATTACCCGGAGAAACACACATACTTACACATTAAAAACACTCAATCGTGATTTTCGGTCACCACCAGGAATCGAACCCGAGACCCTCGATTACCAAAGCAAGGACGCTACTTACTGTGCCAATGAGGGCGGTTATCGCTGTGATCTTACTTCAGATACAATGTCGGGGATCTTCATCAGTTCTCTGATCTCGATATTGTACAGAGGTCGGTATATATCATCTAGAGCCCAAATATTTGAAAGTTTTCACTCCCTCAAATGTGTAGTAGCCACTACTAAACTCTGGTGGGCCATTGTCTCTATATCCATTAGAGCAATCCCCCTGCCGCACACTCGAGTTAACTACAAAAAGTCTTGATAGCCTGTTCTCAATTTTAACACAGCATTGAGACTGTATCACTGTCTTTCTACACAATCGTACCAATTTTGTTGGTATTCCTCGATACTCCAGAGCAGACCACAAACTCTCTCGATTGATCGAGTCATAAGCCTCCCGGAAATCCAGGAACACCTGATGTACATCGCGGCCACTTTCCATTCGTCAGGCATTACTTCGGTTCGCCATACTAATCGAATAAGGTTGAAAAGATAGTTCCACAAAGTACTCACTCCGAATATCAAGAGCTCCGAATTAACGCAGAACACCAAGCAGGTCAGTAAAGAATTCATTCCATGCGTCGAGTACTGTGTTGGTGTTGACACAGAGGTTTCCATCTCGGTCCCGAATGACAGTTGACGCAGGCCTGAAAGTATGGTGCAATCTGGTAATTCCTTTAAAGAAATTACGTGAACTGCGCTCATTACTGAGTTGTTGTACTTTCAGAACCTCGGCCTTCCACCATTTTCGCTTTTTCCATCTACAAATTCCCTTAGCTGCTCTCCTACTAAGAGTAGCTTTGTTTTTCCTCGCGATTGTGAGACGTCGTTGCACTTCACTATTGGTTTATTATTACTATTAACTGTTTTAAATTTCATTGATTTAGATAAAGGTTAAGGTTTAGATAAAGGTATTATGCTAAACATAGGCGGTTAAACTGTACTTAATCCCCTAAATAAGCCTTTGATTGTTTCGAAAATAGCTATGTATTGTAAGGATTACATTAATCTGCTTTAACGACTGTTAGGCTTCTTAGCTAAAGCTGGCTTTTGTACACAATTTGTAGGGCCCGAGCTAGCTGATCCTCTATCTTTCAATTGTGGAAAGAAACCTACTAATAACTTCGAGCTGTTTGACTTATGACAGACGTGGCGTTCTAATACTAGCTGTCGAAAAGCAATACTAATCGGGCTTAATATTGCCGTTTCAGAGACTAGCATAAAATGCTGTTTGTGAGGACTGACTGGTTAAAGTTGATGATTGCTTACATTTACATGTTGGCAGTTGTTCGGGTTTTATCATATAATAAAAAAATAAAAATAGATACTTTATTTGAAATAAAGGCCAAATGTAATGCTCTTTCAAATAAGTTCCAAAAATATATAGACGCATGGATCTATACATTAACACGTTCTTGAGTTATTTAAATAGTTCATGCCACCTGGTTTTCCTTATTCAAATTCCGAATTTTTCGAAGTTTCTATACTTTTTATTAATGTAAGTCGTGCAAAAATATTTCCATTTATTTAACCAAATGTGTATTATCCCCATTTAAAAGTGCATTTTATCCTAAATTTAGAGACTGATCAGGTCTTTTCGTTGCAGATGATTCTATCTAAATATTGAGACTTCCATCCCTATACATCAGGTATTCCTGGATTTCTGGGAGGGTTATGACTTGATCAATCGAAATGTGTATTATCCTCATTTAAAAGTGCATTTTATCCTAAATTTAATTAGGGTGAAAATGTCATCACTGTTCGCGGGATTCGATCTTTGGTCTCTATCATGCTAGGAATCTTTATCATGTTAGAAGAAGATTTGAACATGAAAAAATTGAGTTCGTACAGCAACGGGGTTAGAACTTATTCAACGTTGTAATTTGTGCCTATATATATATGCTGAGATTTCGTGCTCGCACTGTCTTTGTCGAACATAAATCCATGACTCGGGGCGATATATTGAAGAGATTATAGAATTGCATGTTGTACTGAATGGTAGGTACATTCATTAATCACAATGTTGCACATGATAATGTTAGACCTAATTATCATACATATTGGTCGTGGTTGGAAAGAAGATTCCTTCTATGGATTTTCCTGATTGCAATTCAACTGGAAACTTATGGGATATTTATGTAGGGAAACGTATTAAAAAACGTTTGGCTATTCTGGATAATTTAGATTCTAGATGATTTCGTGGTGTCTATTAAATCTTATATTTAAAAATTTAGATCAAAATTTCAAAAACATTAAAAAAAATACAGATATAACTGTTCGGCACGAAAGTCAAAGGCAAACCAATTGTATATTTTTCAGTTGTATGGCAACAAATTATATTTAAAGTTCGAATTAGAACTGCGACCCCAAACTAATTATTGAGTTCCTATTGCTAAAATATGACCTAGTGCAAAACTCTATTAATAACACGGGGCCGGAATAATTGGAGACTTAATTCGTTGAAAAATGTAAAAAAAATATTGAATAAAAAGGTTTTCGCAATTACAATTCTTATCCCCTTAATAACTTTGTTATTATTGGGAAAGGTAAACAAATTTATCAAAATTAAATTAGGCGGCAAATTCGTAAAAATAAAATTGTAGAAAAATCTTTTCGTTGCTAACAAGAAATTATTTAACAATCCGATAACGTATTTGGTATAAAGTAACAATTTGGTTTAGAAGAAATTTCGATGAATATATAGATTTTCGTTAGGCGTTCTACCAAACTAAAGTGTAAACAATTATTTTCCACCAGTCCTAATGAACAAGAAAAATAAAGGACTAACATACTGTTTTATACGTAAGTAGTGTTAGGTTGTTGCTAAACATTTTGAAATAGTTAGTAGTGTTTTTTTGAAAAAATTTACAAAACAAACAAATAAATTATAGTGATAAATTAGCTTATAGCTTAACCCATTTATCTATTAAAACTTTTCTTGATGATATCATCATCTAAGCTCCCCATAAATTACGACGAAACACTTCTGCTGTTTATATGACATTTCTTTTCTTGTATACTTGTATATGTATGTATACATTCATAAATGCAAAGCTATTTAAATACGTATACATACTTACATTCCCAACAATGAAATATAAATATTCTGTAGTAGTAAGTTGACTTAACTACTTGCTACTAACTACTGATATTATAACATTTCATTAGCTTTTAACAACACTACACACATTATAATTTGATTGTAATAAAAATTCATTATACGATAATATAAAAAATAAAATAACAAAATATTGTTGGTGTAGTTCTGGTGATAGTTTTTTTTTATCTTTTATACATACTTAACACACAATTTTCAGTTTTATTAGTAGTCTATTATCGTAGTCTACAATACATGTGGGGATTAAAACTTTTTTTCTTTTGGGGTACAATTTATACTGATGTATTTTGTTATGTGGTTATTTTGGTATAACATATTAAAGTTAATGTCTATGTAAGTATTAGTTATACACATGAAATAGTGCAATTCATACAATATAATATGTAGTAGAAGTAGTGATGTATTTCGTTTCGCACAACAATAAAAAATAAAATTTGCAAAGAACACAATTATGCATATTAGAAGTTGAATGGAATTTGATATTACACAAATCACGAGACTTTATATAAAATAAAAATAAAAATCATGACGACTAATGTGTAACGGAGTTTGTAGTATATAACCACTACACTAGTATACTACATAGAGTGGAATTTCTTGAAGGTGAAACTAGTGTGCCTTATATTATCGAATAGAGGGAGAGTGTTAAATTTGTTGTTGTGAAATTTCTGACATTGGAAGAATTGGATAAATGGTTATTGTTACACTGTGACCTCTAAAGCGTAGGTTGAGATCATTCGGCGGCCTTATTTTTTTATAGAGAAAAGATTTTATAATGATGATATGGACATTTGAAAATAAGTTGCTATGTTATTTGTCAGCATCTCAAGGTTAAGTTGTTACTGTTGCGTTTGCCGTTTGTATTTAGAAATATATCTATGCGTGTTTATTATAATATATAACAAACTGTAATCCTTTTATATATAAACACACTAAAATTTAAAAACTATATCAGAGTATGGTAAAATATAATTTTACTGTACAAGCTTATATCCTTGTGACACCTTATTTTCTTTTAATTTGGGTTTATATTAGTTAAGATCAGCAGTGTTTAACCTTCATATCATAGCAAGTCAAAATTGTGGTACTGATTTAAATTCTATCAACAATTTAATATAAGTTGTGGTGATCTCAATTGCGGTGGTGCAAGAGAATGATGTAATAAGTTGTTTTTAAATTAATTTATGACTACAATTGCATCGCTATCGTATAAACTTAACTGGAAGATAAGCGAAAGCCAAATCGAGCAAGGAAACAGATTATGGCATAACTGCTCAAGGGTAAAAACTAGTCAGTATATTATAAGAAACAGAGTGCGTTTCAGATACCACAAACTATTCATTATGGAGAGCAACCTGTAGAACCTAAAATAACCTCAGCGACATAAACTGTCAATACGTAAAAATATTGGTTACTGGAATGGAAGTAATGAAGAAAGCGTATCCCAATTGCATGTTCATCAGTATAGCTATCGTCGAAGAGTACTAAAGTCGTTTGGTATCACGGTTCAGCGCAATACTTATACAAATAATATAGATATTTCACTAAATTAATTACTAAAATCGAGCAAAGCTCAGATGAAATCACATCATACAGGCCGATCAGCATATGTATGTACATTTGTATTTCTAAATTATTTCAAAACCTTACTTAGCCTCTGAAACCCATATTAGTAGAAATGTAAGTTGATTCCCTATAGAGAAAAAAATAGTATGTACTCTATTTCAGTATTTATAAACATAGCACAAGCTTTCGACAAATCATGGCATGTGGGTTTGCAATATAAAATAATGAAATTGCTTCCATATGAACTCTTCAGAAAACTAAAATCATTTTTTGGTCTCGGGCTACGTGTTTGCGAAGAAATTAAATAGATGGAAAAAGCTCATGTTCAAGGTTTTGCAGGGACCGCCATTTTCTCATGGCGATTTAGTTTGAGACCTTATATGGCTACTACTTCGTCGACAACGTGGGAAAAGCATCTCAAACTCAATTGCCATGAGAAAGGAGCCGTCCCTGCAAAAGTTTAAAGAATTTGAGTCGGAAGAATTATTTTCTATTAAATAAATATTTTGTGGCATAACAGTCTGGGATGAGTTTATTTATACTAACTATGTATGCATTGTGTATATTTCGAATATGAGCCTGCGATGTTGAACTATATAAATGTATATATATGTTTAAAAATGAACCATCTGTATAAATTATATATTGGTACAATATATATTTTTAAAAAGTCTGGTATGGATTTTTTGGCTCGTATTTTACTGTAATGAATGTTAGAAATAACTTAACTTACGCGCTTAATATACATATTCGGAATTACAGTGTCATAGATATCACTCATTAAATCATGCATCCAAATGAATTGGTAAACAACGTGCTCTCTATACTACCACGAAGAACAGACTAAAACGTGATAAGTTTTTAAATTTGCCAAACAGGTTTAAATATATAAAATTACCTAAAGCTTTTAAAACTACTGACCAGATAAAAATCCAGACAGTTTAAAATTAGGATGGTAATGAAATATATCCAGAAAAAAAATCTTCCCATTTTTAGCTCTCATCGCTTTCTAAAATCTGAGGTAGAAACCGAATTAATTAAATTCGCAGCGATAAATTGAAAAATCCGGTGAAAAATTGTTTTGTAATTTTATGTACATACTCTATTTACTGAGAAAGCAGAATGTAAAACGGATTAAAAATTGATTACCACATTTTATACAAAGTGTATTATAGACTTAATATGTATTTATATAGGTAAAATTTGGAATCAAATTTAGATATCCACTAATTCTGGCATTTTTGATTTTAATTGAGGTTTGTCAGAGTAATATTAATCAAACCCCAAACGCCCACAACTCAATTGAGGTATTCAATCCAGGCGAATTAAGTTAACTAATTTGTTACTCTTCACTTTAGTTGAAAATTGAGTAACTCTGAAAATAGATTTTATTAGCATAAGAAGTATAGCGTAGTTCAAATGTGTTGATATTGGTGTGTCTCTAACAAATCAACCAATTCGATTATTTTTTCAATGCTAAATTATAATAGCCTACATACTATAGTCATGTACTCGTAGACGTAACATTATCAAAAGTAGGATGTAAAATGGGTAATATAATTCAAATATTACATAATATATTGAGAATTGAAAAGTTTAAACATAAATTAACTTAACACCTACACAAATTGTTTGCAGGCTAGTGAGATTAATATGGAATTAACCATAAACCAATTAATTCCATTTCTGATTGAACGTGGCCCGTTTAACTATGAAACGTTTTATATATAAAATGTAGTAAACGATTTTTGTATCATAGCATTGATGAGCAACCAGAAATGATTTATAATTAATTTATCAATAATGTAAAAATAAATTGATAATGGTTGAAAAAAAAATCAAATGTTTTAATTAGAATCGCGATTAAATATTATCGATTTAACAATAATCAAGGGATTTTTTGTTACAGTATTTCAACATCATCATCATTGTGATGAAGTCTGTTTGGTGGCACTATAAAATTATTCTTGGAATCAGATTAATCGCCATTTTGGTTAGTGCGTTAGTGTACAATATGTGAAAAAAATGTTTTATTTACATAAATCGTACATTTGATTGAAAAGGTGTGATTCACCTTACTCTTTACTTTGACCTCTGTTACTGGTTGTCGTGTAGCTGTTACATATACATATTATAGTATTCAGCATATTAGGTATGTACATACTAAAATGTGATATGTGCTTGTTGCAGGTTTTATTATTTATAGTAATATTGATTGTTGTTCAGTTTAAAAAATTAAAATCCTTGTCTTTTTATTGTTGTTGTAGTCGTTTGGTTTATTGTGCGTTTTTATATAAATAAAATTATATACACTACACACTCTTATGTATACATAAATGCGCTGGTCTCTGTTGCTTTAATTTTAATCAAGAGACTTATTAATTTAAACCTGTTTTCAGTCATTGTGTTTTAAGTATACATACGTTTATTTATTGTTACACATAATTACACGAATAAGATTTTAATTTTGTGATCGCGAATAAAAAATGGCTATATATGAAGTATGTATAGAGATTAAAATTCCACCACCACAATCCCACTAACGCATCCATCATGAAATTAAAAGAAAATGTTCGACGATCAGATTTAGTTATATACGTGTGCAGAAATAAGCGGCGAGAAATTCTATTAATTTATGTATGAGATAAGAGTAATCTTTTCAATTTCAATCTACGAAGCACTGCGCGATAATATAATATACAATTCATAAATAAAATTATGTTGTGTTTTTCCTTCTTCTGTAATTATATGAGTATTGCAATTATCAACTTTTACCATTATCAACTAGTTTTTCAATTTTACTTTTTTGCTTTAGTTTGAATTGTGATTCGGTATTATATAAGTATATACGAAAAGGTCAGACAAGTTTTGGTGAAATATAATTCCAAAACTAAAAAAAAATCAATGATTTTTAGTGGATTGAGAAGATGTTTTATTGTCCCATCACCTCCAGCCAATGAAAAATATGTCCGATAGATTTTCTGTCAACTGCAAGAAAACATAAAATTGTAACTTATTTATGTTAACAATTTGTGGTTGTTGCGGAAGAAAGTTCACGAAAAGAAAATAATGTTGGATAAAAGCATTTTTCGCTGATTTCATTTTGTAGTTCCCAGGTAATTAAATTGGTTACATGATTTTTGTTCGTGTGTATATAACATAAGATTAGTCGGCTTGATAAATTGTGACATTGGATATGAGTTTTTGACGTATGTGACATATTGGAAATTATATCGTATTTTTATTTTTTATTTTTCTATAATCGACTACATTTATATATATATAAAATCATACCTTTATGTTTTGGTTAATTGGAGAACAACTTTCGGATATTAAAAGACATTTATGCAAATTCTCGACCTTGTGGGCTTATTTCGTTCGTAAATAAATGTTTTAATTTGGAATGCCATGGAGATGGGTGTAATACTATATACTTGTTATATATATATATAGAGTAGTTTTGATCTATTTGTATTCACATTATTACATATTTTGATAACATGTGTATTGTACCTTGATTGAAATTTTTATTAAACACGTTATAAGAACTATACATATGTATATATTTTACTGTAATATTTTCAGGTCTTAAATTTATACATATTCAAATGAGAACTTATTTATCAGTCAATACACTATACAATTCACAAAATAACAATAAAATAAAATTAACTTCAACTAAAGTAAACTAAAGTGTTGAATATTGATAACCAAACCAGTTGCTGATCATCATTCAAATAGAAAAAATTATTGAAATATCGATCACGATCACAGTTTTACATTACTGTTCGTTGCTTAATGCAGCCATAATAAACGCCTTTAACCTCGTTCGGGGTTCACACAGCTTTTTCATATCCAAATTTTCGTGTAGAATACTGTACACACATTCATTTGAGATACCCACAGCCTTAAACATCTCTTGCCCATATGTGCATAATAAAAATGTGTTCCACTTGCGGTTTTACCAAACTTTTCAATCGATCTTTTAAGATAGAAATCGCTATTGGAATTTCAAAAAAAATATTTTGCGAATATTAATATTGTGATCCGAAATTCCGATGTGTAGTGTATACTATATAGTATATATTATAGATTAAATATATTAATTATAGTTTAAGTCGAAACGCAATGCTCAAGCAAAAGATACGATTTTCTAGATTAAATTAAACACATTTATAGGTTAAACCAAACTATTCTAGCTTAAGGCACTAAATCTTTTCACAAGCCACAGTATCCTAAGTCTTAATAATGTTCAAGTTGATGTAAAAATACAAAGTCAAAATACTTGAGAGATGGCTTAAGACGCAGCTATTTTATTTGTTAAGTCGCGTGAAATTCGAAATTAGAAACTATTTAAACTCCATAATCGGTTATGCTTTGTAGATAAAAATTTCAAATTAATTTAAAGTTAATTTCGGAACAGAATTTAGATTGAAAAATTGATAAAAAGCAATTGTCAACAAAATTTCTATAATGCATCCTGAAGAAGAAAAACAATAATTATTCAACAATTCGACATTTTTGAGGATAGAAATATTGAAACTATAATAGTTAGGTAAAAGAACTCAAGATTCTGCTGCTCAGTTTTAATGGAACTAGTGTTAAAATGTGTTAAAAAACGGTTTATTTCAATTTTTAATTTTTTAGGTTAATTTGGTAACTTCCTCCCCGACCACTAATTACTGATTCTACCCTTGAATTCACTGTTTTTGCGCTGATAATTCCAGGTTCATTTAGTAACCTCCCCTCCCACTAATTACTTACATAAGCCAAAACGTAAACACCAATAGGGTTCCAAATGCAGTGCCTTAATTTTCAAACCAATCTTCACCAGTTCCTCTCAACTGATTAATCCACAAAACATTATAGTGTACCGCCGTCAAATCTCACATTCCGCAGAATGTTACAGTGTGTAGCATTCTTCCACTCTTCTGTAAATAAGACTATGCCCATAATTAGTTTCTAGTCTCATCTGAAAACAGAACAGTGACCCACTGACCATCACTCCAATTTACGTGACTTCGAGCAAACTTAAAGGGTTGATTTGTGGCGAGGCAGAAGCTGTAGAAAAAATAAAAATAAAAAAATTAAAATTGGGCGGGTTACTCCAGCACTCAATGCCACTAACGGGCCCAAGGTGCAATACCCGGACAAACAAATATACTTACACATTAAAAACACCCAACCGTGATTTTTGTTCACCACAGGGAATCGAACCCGAGACCCTCGTATAACAAAGCAAGCACGCTACTTACTGTGCTAACGAGGGCGGTAAAAGGGTGTAGAACTTTTACAGGCCATTTTGATACTAATCCATGCCCTGTTTTTTTTTTATTCTACTCAGAGTCTCTTGACATCGTTTTATATTTATTGTGTGCGCAGCTAATGACTGGTTCATTCTTAATTTTAGTGCGATTTGTATTTGAGTGTAATCTTTGTGATGAGACAACTTTGCCCCCCCCCCCTCATTAACGCCAATGGAACTGATAGTAGGCGTAACAGAAATTGATATAGTATAGTTCACAAATAATTGATAAACAATGGAATAATAGATGATCGTTGCGTGGTACTTCAAACGTAATGCATGCTTGATTAACCATTTTTGAAGCAATAAATGGATTCGCTTGTATTAGAATTTTTGCCTGGAAGACTTTATGTCGTACACAAAATTATGCGTTAATAGTGTATGTACTATAATTTTAGAAATTTACATTTTTTGATTAGGATATACACATTATTTCGAATAAAGAAATTACTAAGCTTAGTGTTACGTGTATGTTATACTATATATAGGTAGGCATTTTGAGTTTGTAATCATATAAGAATAGATCTATTGGTATGAAAATCTTTTGAGAGCTTGAATTGCATACGCTAACTTCCACATTATATTCTCAATCTCAGATTTTAAATTCTAGAAAATTATATTTTTATTGACAAATAAATAAGTCCGAGCCAGAACAGTAGTTTTTGTTTTAAACTATTTAAATTTGATTTCATTTTAATACAAACCACGTTCTGATTCAATGAAGTAATTCTTTTACCAAGCTTTAAACAAAGGTTTAAATTAAGTTTCAATCAAACTCGAATATACTATTTTGCAAATTTATATACTGTTTGTGCAAACATTTCCGATTTTTCTTTTTTTCAAAATGTTTAATAGTTCTTAAATATATATATAATTATAACGTATATCGCAAAATAAAACAAAATTACTTTCCAATTATACCCAAATTGTACAAAACAATATTTATTACAATCTTGAAATTTACACAGCAATTCGATTTCATACATAAAATAGACCGTGACTGTATTTACCGCGCCTTTGCGAAATTTTTCTAATCAGTTTTTAGGTATTGTGTGAATAACGAACAATTTTACTTACAATATGTTGTAAGTGCATAGGAGATTAAATTGTATATGGGCTATCATCAGGCCATCGGTAAACGTGGTTGTAATAAATTAATTAGTTTTAATCAGCGCCGAGAATCAATCTCGGGAATTTCATACCAGCTCGTTGTTGGTAAAAGGACTATAGTGTATAATCGTTATGAAATGTTTTGTTGTGGTTTGGAGCATGTTCTGCCTCAGATTTATGTCAAGCAATTTGAACTGCTGTCCAGTATTTTGGCCCTATCCTATAGTTTATATTAGATTTGAGAATATTGAGAATAAAAATAACTTTTAAGATTAAATTATAATAAGATTGTAAACTACAAAACTATAAGGTAATTCCTTAATACTTACATAATATATATAAACAGTTGTTCTTTTTCCACCCACACAAACTTGATATCCCTAATTAATGTTCACCTAATTTATATACTTGAAAATTACGACACATCCCTATCGTCATAGACTCATAATCAAAATACGTACGTATTCTCTTTATTATACCGTCAATTTAGTATTGACGTAAGTGGTAGGCATACGAAAAAAAAATTGTTTCCGAATATTTCCAAGGTAAGTAAATTAAATCGACAAAATATAAATCATAGATTGTCCTCACAAAACACTGTCAGCCTAAAATACATTTAGGTATGTATAATTTTCACCCTTAAATCAATCAAACATTTCAATCAAAATCGAATAGTTAGTAAAAATAGCCAGAGTATATCAGTGCATAGATAGATGGCGCCCCGAATATAATCGCTATTGCAATCGAGCATGAACGATTTATGTACAAACTGTCAAACTTAATTATATTATAGTGCGGCTCTATAAATAAACTTATTTTCCAAAATATTTTCTATAGCCAAAAATAAAAATGTAATTGTTTTATTTTTATAAAATAATATTAACGTAAATATTATAAGCTATACACGTTATGAATTATTAATTTTGAGTTTGACGAAATTTGATTAGTCTAATAAAATTGTTGAAATTAATTTACGCACAAGAATTGTGAAAGATGCCCTTCATTAGGAACTTGTGTAAATAAAACTGTGATTGGAATAATACTATATATATATATATATATATATATATATATATATATATATATATATATATATATATATATATATATATATATATATATATATATATATATATATATATATATATATATATATATATATATATATATATATATATATATATATATATATATATATATATATATACATATACATATATATATATATATATATATATATATATATATATATATATATATATATATATATATATATATATATGTAAGTATGTATATGTAAGTATGTATGTTCAATGTACATACAAAATTAATTTTGTAGAGTACTTCCGTTTACTTCCGGATTTTATTCACTGAATATTTTTCAAGGTTATGATGCGATATTTTGAACGCGTACTAATTCTAATTTTAGATAAGATAGAATTTATTTTTAGAGTACACACGCAGGTAAACTATATAAATTAACATGTGCGGTTGAAATTTCGGTTTTCATTGAAAATATAATATCGATTTTTTGGTGAGAATTCCTTGAATTCATGGCCAATTCAACACACGAGCACTGTTGATTAAATCTACGTTGCCTACGTGGTGGAAAAGGATTGCTGCGTATGTATATTTAAACGTTTGAAAAGAGACATTTAAATAAACCATTAAGTCGTTAAAAATCATACACAAGTATAAAATACTTTTTATGTTTGTGGAGTATATACATATATAGGAAATTAGTGTTTTCCACGCAAATTAATCGTTGGTTAAATGTTTGCATGTATGATGTAATTACAAATTATTTGTTTTGTTAGTGCAGAACATCCTACTATATGTATATAATGACTATATGTACAGTAAACGCAACTCCTTTCCCAAATAAACCTTTACCAATGACAATTAAAACGTATCCAGTATCCATTATCAAGGTATCGTGTTTGTCATTAAGCATGCTAAATAAATTGTTGATTTTCATCCACACGATTATAAAGTTATGCAATAACTTAATTTTGAACATTTGTTACTTTTACTGCTTTCGTAAATAATAATAATAGAGTACAATGTAAATACCAGGGGAGTTCAATAAGTTCGGTAAATCTATATGAAATAACGGTAAATTTTATTCAAAAATATTATTTTTTTCAATATAATCTCCACCCACGCTAATGCACGCTTTACACCTATCAATTAATTTGTACAAACCATCAAAATAAAATAATTTCTCTTGCTCTTCAAAATATTATTCTACAGCGGATATTACCTCAATGTCATTTAAAAATCGTATCCCCTTAATTTTTTCTTCAAATTTGGAAAAAAGGAAATAATCACTTGGCCAGATCTGGACTGGAATGTGGATGCGGTATTTCATTGACCTTACAATCTCGTAATTCTTGTTGTGCAACATTCGCTTTTTGAACTGGTGCATTGTCATGTAAAAGCAATATTTTTTTCTTGATTTGACCACGTCGTTTTTCCCAGATAGCATTTTTCAATTTATTCAAAAGTCCCGCATAATAAGTCCCTGTTATTGTGGTCTTATGAACTATAAGTATAGTAAATCATCAAAATTCCATCAGCATCCCAAAAATTGTTACCATTATCTTATCCGCAGATGGTTGAACCTAACTTTTTCGCTGGTGGATTTCCTTGCGCTATCCATTGCATGGATTTCTATTTCAACTCTTTTTGCACCATGGGCCCACTGTGGCATTGAGTGCGGAACCTCTGTAGGTTCCAACCGTTTAAAAAAAAAAAAAAAAATTTCAACTCTGGATCATAGTGATGAATCCACGTTTCATCACTGGTGACTATTTGGTTTATAATTTTAACCGGATCATTTTCATTTTTTTGGTTCATAGTCAACATTTGGGGAACCAAACTTGCACTAATTTTTGACAGCTAAAGATGATTGTGTAAAACTGTGCCGTTCCAGCGACTCTCTACATTGTTTAAATAGACGGATCCACTTCGTTATTGTTTTATAAGACGGACTAAATTCCCCGTAAACATTTTTCATTCTTCTTTCGATACCTTTAGAGTTGTAGTTTTTTTTGCTTTACAAGGAATTTAATCACAGCACGATGTTTAATATTTTTCATATTTTTGAATTTTCAAAACAAGTGTGCATTAAATCACTCACAGAAACTAAATGAAATATTTGATTTGCTTGAAATTTTGTTTTTATCGGTAGAATAAATCTATACTATAATTCTTAAAGTTTGGATTTCGGTCCCTTAAACTCCATCTAGACGGAGCGTGCTAGGAAGGACACTTTGGAAAGGTCTCCTGATTTCTAGGTCAACGCAACTATTTACAGCTCTTCAAGTTGAGTCCTAAGGAGTTACGGACATTTGAATTTTCTAAGAGTATTATTGAATTTTGACGTTTAATTTAAATTTTTAAAAAAGCAAAGTTATTCTTCGTATAGTATAGGTATAGCTTGCGATTTAAAAAAAAAAGAAATGGTTACTATATGATACGGTGAACGGAAATGTCTGTTTTTGTTTGACATGAACAGTCAAGTCATTACAAATAATAATAATAATAAACAGTATTAAAGGCCATTACTGGCCCCTTACTGAGTCAACAACCCGGCTCCAACGGTTTCGATCCTGAGCATGGTCTTCATACTGTCTAAGACAATCTGAAGAGGCCAAGTCGTTCTCTACATCGTGGAGCCATCGTCGCCGGCAACGACCTCTGCGCCTACCATATGGTGGCTCTCCTTTCAGAGATCGCTGCACAATTCGTTCCGGATCAGCACGCAGAACGTGACCGAGCCAGCGTACTCGCTGAGATCTTATTTCATGTACAATATCGGGGATCTTCATCAGATCTCTGATCTCGATATTGTACAGAGCTCGGTAGGTACCATCTATTTCGCGTTTTGGGCCGTAGATCACACGCATGACTCTTCTCTCAAATGTTAGGAGCCATCTCTCGTATTCATCCGTCAGCGCCCAACTTTCACATCCAAACATAACAACGGGCCTGATCAACGCTTTGTAAAGCTTCAGCTTCACGGCACTTGTTAAGTGTTTAGATTTTAGCAGTGGCCTTAGAGGATACAGAGAACGACTGCCAGCTGCCAGCCGCACTTTAATATCCTCACCCACACTGTTATCGTGAGTGATAAGAGAACCCAAATATTTGAACCTCCTCACTCCCTCAAACGTGTGGTAGCCACTACTAAAATCTGGTGTGCCACTGTCCCTAAAACCAGAGATCAGGTATTTCGTTTTGGACTCATTGATCTGAAGTCCAACAGAAGCTGAAAACTCTACAAGCGGATCAAGTATTTCTTTCACTCCGTTGCTATTCAGTCCAATCACGCATATGTCATCTGCATATGCAAGCACCTGATTGGACTGGCGATATAAGATGTTACGCTGCGGTGTTTCAGTTTTACGAAAGATGTACTCCAACATGAGATTAAAGAGTATCGGGGACAGAGCATCTCCCTGCCGAACACCCGAGTTAACTACAAAACTTGTCGATAGCCTGTTCTCAACTTTAACACAGCATTGAGACTGCGTCACTGTCATCCTACATAGTCGTACCAGTTTTGTTGGCATTCCTAGGTATTCCAGGGCAGACCATAGACTCTCTCGATTGATCGAGTCATAGGCCTGCCGGAAATCCAGGAACACCTGATGTACGGGGATGGATGTCTCATAATATTTAGATAGAATCATCCGCAGCGAAAAGACCTGATCGGTGACTGATCGATTCGGACGAAATCCTCCTTGATAGTCACCAACCAAGCCCTCCGCCAGAGGAGTGATTCTATCCAATACAATGTATGACAGTAACTTGTAAGCTGTGCAAAGGAGAGCTATACCGCGATAATTCTCACACTTCAAGCGGTCTCCCTTCTTGAAGATGGGGCATATCGCGGCCACTTTCCATTCGTCAGGCATAACTTCGGTTCGCCATACTAATCGAATAAGGTCGAAAAGACAGTTCAACAAAGTATCCCCTCCGAATATCAAGAGCTCCGAATTAATGCAGTCCACTCCAGGTGCACGGTTTCGTTTCAATCTCTGCATGGCTTTAGTGAATTCCTCATGGGATGGCTCCTCAGTGCAAATCTCCGCAGTCTGTATTAGAGGTGGCTCAACAACAGTCTGTGACGCATGATGGACATCAAGCAGGTCAGTAAAGTGTCCACTCCATGCGTCAAGTACTGCGTCGATGTTGACACAGAGGTTTCCATCCCGGTCCCGAATGGCGGTTGACGTAGGCCTGAAAGTATGGTTCAGTCCAGTAATTCCTTTAAAGAGATTACGCGAACTGCGCTCATTACTGAGTTGTTGTACTTTCAGAACCTCGGCCTTCCACCATTCTCGCTTCTTCCGTCTACAAATCCGCTTAGCTGCCCTTCTTGCAAGAGCAGCCTTGTTTTTCCTCGCGATTGTGAGACGTTGTTGCACTTCATTATGGGCTATATTTTGTTGCTCAACTGCAAGACGACACTCGTCATCAAACCAATCATTCTTGGGTCTGACTTTCACTATACCTAAAGTCTGTTGAGCAGCACTGACAACCGAAGTTTTCAGTACCCCCCAGACAGAGTTCACGCAGTCAGACTGGTAATTAGCTTCATTAATGTTGTCGCTGACAAGATCCTGATATCGTTTCTTTTGATCTTCATTTATCAGACCTTCACAGTCGAAACGTACCATGCGTTTCGCTGTGTTCCCAGACTTGTACGAAAACTTCCATCGTAGCTTTGCAGCGACCAAATGATGATCGCTGCCTACGTATTTGGTTGCTGACCGATAAGTTCTCACATCCTGCACAACCTGAGCCCGTCCTTTAGAAACTAACACATGGTCAATTTGGCTGCGGGAAGTTCCGCGAGGATGTGTCCATGTCTCAAGATGTATGTGTTTGTGAGGGAAGAATGTGCTTGCTACTCTAAGATCATGAGCAACCGCAAAGTACATCATTCTCTCACCATTATCGGTCGCAGTTTCGTGTCGGGAGTACGGACCTATGTTTTCACACAAGTCGGTCTGATTTCTGCCAGCTCTAGCATTAAAGTCCCCAATTACCATTCTAACATCGTGTTCGGGTATAGATCCCATCAGATCGTCCAAGTCATTGTAAAATGAGTCTTTATCTTGGGGCTGGCTGACCTCTGTGGGCGCATGTACACAAATTATCGACAGGTTAGCTAACTTCATGCGCAAGCGAAGCTTACACAATCGGTTATTAACTGCTTGGAAATCCAAAACAGCGTTCTTTACCTGCGGCCCAAGAAGAAATCCAGCTCCAAGATTTCCGAGGTCATCTCCACTGTAGAACAACGTATAGCCCTGGGACACATGGTCTCCACTTTTAGGCCAGCGAGTTTCTTGAAGAGCAACGAGTTCCAGCCGATACTCCTTCATGCACGTGATTAGGCCCTCTAACGCTCCTGGTTTCCTTAGTGATTGCACGTTCCACGTGCCGATCCTAAATCTCGTGTCCGGGTACTTGAGCGGGGGTCCGGTGTTGTTTTGGCGGTATCCATTTTTCTTTTTGTTGACTTTATAAACACTATATTTTTTTACGGATGCGGGTCGTCAGCCCAGCGATCCAACCGTTTAGTCGCCTCCTACGACAAGCAAAGGATACTGTGGTGGTATTCTTGGAAAACATGTTCGTGCAATTTTGATTTACGAGACATGTGAGTGCCCCCCGACCACAGGGGCCATAAGTCATTACAAATAAAATAAGAAAAAAACGAAAAATCCCCAGAAAGCGACGTGCCGTGTTTAATCCAACCATATTGATACGAAAAAGAAAAAAGTATCACGCGAAAATGCTTCAGAAGCTGGAAGTAGACAGACGTAGAAAACAAGATGGATAACTGGAATTTCTGAGGAGCACTCAAATTTAAAGGAGAAACACCCGGTTTATGTTGTTCCAACGGAAAATTCAAGTTGCCCAACTACGACAAGTTACCAGAGCCATTAAACAGTCTGATGAATGGTGATCATCCAAAATCAAAGGAGTTTCTCAATGTTATACGGAAATACAATTCAAGCTTTCAAATGACTTCTTTTGGTACATCCGTGCTAATGAATAAAAACAAAGGGTTCATGCCAACTTTCTCCATACAACGCCATGTGTATCACAAAGGCGGTTCACTTCTTCCGCTGCCTCACGAAGATGCGAAATTTCTACTGATTTTCTTTCTGGATGATGAAGTAGCAGAAGCTCAACGTAGTTGCTCCACTATACCTGGGAGCGATAAAAAACTAATCATATCACTTCAGAAGATGTTACATGAACACAATCACTACGTGAGGACATTCAAAACTGCATTAGACGAAAATATACAAGATGACATGAAAATAGTGATCAAAGCTGATAAAAAATCATACACAGGCCATGCCAGAGTCTTCAATGAACCAACAGTTAATGAACTTGCCATTATCATTGCTGGAAGTGACTTCGGAAATAGAAATATTGTATTGAAGATGAGAAGCAATGAACTTAAGAGAATCAGCGAAACGCACATATCTTATGATGCACTGCAATATCCGCTCATGTTTCCAAGAGGAGAAGACGGTTATGCAATAAACATTAGCCAAGTTATTCCCGGAACAAATAATAATGTCAGCAAAACTATATCAGCCATGTCTTACTACTCTTATCGTTTAATGCGGTGAGGCGAAATAAAATCAAATAAATCATCTTCTACTCTACCGGCAACTACTTCATCAGTATCTGGTGGATATGTATGCGAAAATGGAACATGAACGGCTCTACATTCGCCTCAACCAAAAGAAACTTCGTATCGATGAGTATATTCACTTAAAGGATGCAGTAGCAAATGATGGGGTTGCTACAAATCACGGAAAGCTGGTGATACTTCATAAAGATTTTTGCAACACATGTCAAAATTCTGATTGACCACATGTATCCAAATCTAACACGACACATTGCAGATCACGGTTGACTCCAAGAACGAGCAATACTTGCACCAATTAATGCTAAAGTCGACGAAATCAATTTCACCATTCAAGAAATGATTCCAGTTGATTCGAAGTCATTTTACTCAATTGATAAGATGATAGACGAAGAGGAGGCCACCAGTTATCTAGTTGAGTTCTTAAATACGCTCAATCTAAGTGGCATACCACAACATAAAATCACACTCAAGATTGGAAGCCCTATTATGTTGTTAAGGAATTTGGATCCTCAAAAACTGTGCAATGGAACGCGTTTGATTGTGAAGGTGATGAACACTTATATATTTGAGGCAACACTTTTGGTTGGATAATTTAAAAGGGAAAATGTGTTCATTCCCAGAAGTTCAATTATTCCCAATGATCTACCTTTTAAATTCAAACGAATTCAGTTCCCGATTCGTCTTGCGTTCGCTATAACGATCTATAAATCCCAAGGGCAGTTACTCAATGTGGTAGGAATTGATTTAAGGCATGAATGCTTCAGTCATGGACAGTTATAAACAGTTATATGTGCTGGCAGATGCAAATAAGTCAACAAAAAATATTGTTTATACACAGGTGTTGAAGGATTGACTTTGGTAAACTATACTTCAATGATAATGTTTAAACGTTCAACAAGTACAAATTTTATTTGAAAATCATATAGCATTTGGTTTTATTTAAGGTAACGATAACTAAAAATAAACCTGGGCGAAGCCGGGTACGATACTAGTAGATTAATAAAAAATACAAAATGCAACATTTTTAATACCGTTATTTCATATAGATTTACCGAACTTATTGTACTCTCCTCGTATTATGAGACATTTTTGAACCGTTTTGCACTCAGTAAATAAAGTAAATGAAATAATAAAAGCTGCGGGGATTCGGAATAACTATGCAAGTATGCAAAAAATTGTTACAGTTTTTATAATTGTATTTATTTCAGTTACTGAAAGGTTCACCAAAACGATTCAAAATTTAATTCACGACATTTGAATCAATGTATATTTCATATTTTCTTTCTAACCGTTTTATGTGTATGTCTTCATTGTGTTTGTGTCCGTGTATTTTATATACGCATAATCAAAATAATTGATTTATTTATTAAATAATTAGAATTACAATAGAAGAACAACCAGACCAATAATGAAAAAATAAACCTTCCATCCAACATTAAATAAATATTTAACCAAATTAATCAAACAATAGTGGTATATAATATAGATAGGTCATAATTGATTCATTTAAACGTAATGAAGAAGAATTGTTTTTACTTTACTTTTGTACGGAAAACTGTAAGTAAATAGAACTATGAGATTACGAGCGTTGAATATTGTTGCGAGCTAAATGATAACGTTGATGATGCTGACCTCTCTTTGTTATTCGATATACTAATTCATAACCTTTTTATTTTTCTAAATTCAAAACTTCAATAATTTTAAAAACTTTATGAATTAGTTTACTAATTCTCCTCTCTATCTAGAAATGTAAACTTCGAAAAAGCACGCCATTTAACTTAAGATTCGTCACTATTTACAACAAAAATGCAGATCAATGGCTTTATAAAGTTAAGTTTGATCGTATTTTGTGTGGAAATTTCTTGGTATTTTATTGGAATGAGAATCGATAAGCTATATCAATAATATAATATTACCATTTTTTTCTGTATTTTATTGTTTATTAAGATTTGTTGCTTACGACGGATGATGGTGAAAGGATGTTGCGCTAAATTAAATATAATCTCATAATTTTTTTTATATGCAAACGTTCAAGAATTAATACATAAATTGATAATTGGATATAAAGTTAGCAATATATTTTGTTGTAATATATAAAATAAAAAACAAAAGTAAAATTTCCTGTTTAAATAAAAACTTTTATGCTTAAGTAAAAAGCTTTTAAAAATAAAAAACACCAACAATTTGTGTGCATTTAAACAAAAATATAATCTAAATATCGTGACGGATATTTTCTCAATTAATCGAAGAATTTGTATATTCAGTGGTTCACTAAATAGGTAAGTTGCAAAGCAAGTAAAATATTATAAATATATAAATATATAAAAGAGCAACAAATAAAAGCTTTAATCTAACACAAATTGAATATTTTCTAGAACTTGCTAAATGATTTGAGTAAAACTTTGAAAAACAATTGGTCTTCAAATTATAATTTTCACTATTGTGTGCCGAATAAAATTGCAGAATTGCGGCTAGAATTTTTTGTTCTTTAATTTAATTTCACATTCTACTATATGAATTTGGATTAGAATTTCAATTTCATGGACATTTTTTTCGCGATCTTTATTATTTACGTACGAATTAAATAACAACTGTATACCTAAATGCTTGATTAAATCTACCGTCAAATTACATCTAGATAGTGTATTATAAATCGTATCATACATTATTTTTAATTCAGCTTATTATTTTATTTTATAGAATTATTATTTGAGTATTGAAACTCGAATTTACCATAATAATAGTTAGATAATTATGACAGAAAATTAACTTTGAATTTGACTGATAATTTAATTAAACAATTGATACGAAAAAGTAAAAGTTTTTTTGTACAATTCTAGTTTTAATTTTTCTTAGAATTGTACCTAACCAAAGCCGTTATAGTAATAGCAAAATTTGAGAATTTTTGAATCATGAAAATGATGTAACTATTGATTTAAAAAAACAAAACATTAATCGAATGGAGGTATGCTCATCCCATGCAGCTAATGCATATTCGATAGTTTCAAATTAAACAACAGTATATGGTTTTTAGAATATGTTGAAGACACAGTGTCCGTAATATCTAAACCTGACGCAGTGCAAACCATATTTTTATAATACTATTGACATGCTCAGAGAATTTTAATTTGCACTCCAAGATAGAATCTATATATTTGAAACTGAAACCCTGTTCTATTTCAATACATTTAACATTACAACCAAATTGTGAACAACTTAAGTAAGCGCTGGTGAAGTTTGTTGGTAGAAACTCAATAGCTTTTTGGTGGAATGGCTCGTGTCTTTTAGCTCAAGACCATGTGTTGAACCATCGTCTGAGCTGAGAGAGATAACTTTGTATGTGATCTGCAATATCGGACCATTTTCACAATAAACATATGGAATGTCATCAGCGAAAGTCACAGTTTGTCCTCGAAGTTCAATATTAAAAGTAGATTCAATATGAATTAAAAAAGGATTGGATCACACTAAACGTTATTTATTTACATCGATTGTAATCGGCAAGACAAATAGGATTTAAAACAATCAAAAACAATTCTTCTAATTCCAAATTCCATTATTTATCGAACAAAATCGAGTGGTTCATGTAAAAGCTTTGGTTATATTGATAAACTCTTGCGACTTTTTATTGTTATTTAAACAATTATATATGTATTTTATCTAAGGAGCTAAGCCAAACAACTTCAGTATTTCAATTTTTCTCTAAAACCAGCTCTGGCAAAATAATAATTTGACATTCATTTGTGTAACATAAATAAATGTATAAAATAATTGTACAGAATAGTAAATTCAAATTTAGTGAAACTTTAAAAAAACCGATATCAGATAATTTCAATTTTTCAGTGAAATCTCTCTTGGGAACACAATAACAGAATATGTTTCCAGAATTGTTATTCCTCAAATAATTAATTTAAACTTTTCCAAATTTGAAAAATTAATTAGCTGGATAATTACGATATATATTCACGACAATATCACGCATACCATGAAAGAAAATTAGGATGACCTTGACGGCAATGTGTTTCTTAACCAAAAGATAACTGCTTGGAAATTCGATAATAATATTTCGGAGGCTCGCAACCGAAAAATTAAATATCATTTAAGCTTGAAATCAGAATTATTTACTATTATTTATTTCAGAATTATAAAATATACGAACACAACGTTGGACGCCACATAATAATTAATTCATCTATAATAATCGATTTTGATTATAGCCCTTTATGTAGGAAGCAAAAGCAATTTAGAAAACTGTCAAGTCGAGCTAAAGCGATTGAGATTTTTTGTCAATGTTCAAAATTAATTTTCCAAGAAATATTCTTATTTAAAATTTTATATATTATATAGATGTATCAAAAACTCATCATCGTTTCATTTATTAGGAAATCTTGGGTTTCGCTTACTTTTCACCAAATGGAAGAGTTATAGAATAATTAGTAATTACTAAAATAGTTCAATAAATCCTTCAAGAATAAACCAAAAATTCTTTAATTTGAAAAGTACATGTTTTACTTTACAGCGTGTCTCAGTTGGTATATAGTACAAATGAGTAGAGCTCATCTCTTGGTTAATTTTATGCTTTTCTATTAGTCGAAAACGAATGAAAACGGGTGGAATTTAGTAAATTGTGCGAAAAATTCTTAATCAGCTCAATTTTCTCGAAAAAAATAAAAAATCACTTAATAATTTTCAATTTTATTTAAAATTTCCACTTAACAGGTTTACTAGAAAAATATCTCAGGTATTTTTCAGATAATATACATATATATAACATTTCAAAATACGTTTTGATTGCTATGATTTAGGAAGAATTAACGGAATCGTATTTGGGCGTATTTTTAATGGGTATTATTATGAAATGCTATCCAATGCGTATGCCAATTTGTGAATCTTTCAGGAATAAATTATGTAAAGATTTGATAAACCTTTAACATATGAGTTCCATTTAAAAAAATATCTTAAACTGTTAAAGTAAATTTGGAGTAATTGAAACAGTCATAGGATAATACATCTAACAAAATCTGAAATTATCCAATGTCGCAGTCTAAAATTCCCTGTAGAAATTGTTGCACTTTATATCAGAGATAAACAAAACTCTTCACGGAATTATAAAATATGTACTCATCATAAGGAACTACAAACTAAATGAAGATTTATATTGTTTATTGTCGATTGATTTCTTTACTATATATTTATACCGACCGAGTTATTTTTTTTACTGCTGAATTATAGTGCCAACATAAACAATCTATGTATGTGTACCGCCCAAAACAGATTATTGCGAATAAAGAATAAGAGATACATTTTATGTATTCGTAGAAATTCAAAACTGAAGTGACCAGATTTCGATTGTTGAAAATTGACCAAATGTGTTTTGATGTTATTATTTATTTACTTATATATATATATATATATATATATATATATATATATATATATATATATATATATATATATATATATATATATATATATATATATATATATATATATATTTATAATAATATATATATTTATAATAAAATAAAATAATAACTGGAAAGGCGGAAATATAATCTAATTCTAAACTCTTAGCAGTTCTGTATAAAGGTTGGTTTATATTATCCGTTCAGTTCCTTACAGACACGTACCGACACAGACATCAAGTATTTATATTATCCGTACGTTTCCGTACAGACATTGATTCGTATTATTTCGATATGTCGATCGTATATATTCGTAACTACGTACAGTCACCGCTCAACTACGTACAGTACCAACAAAAAACAAGAATATAAAAATACAAAATAAATAAATAAAATTAAATATTTAGAATAAGATATTTAATCAATTGATAATATCAGTATTATTAGAGTAATATTGATAGTTTAAATCATAAAACTTTAATAATTATATCTGAAAATAATTTAAATCTGAAATAAAAATATTTATCTGAAAGTAACCGACATATCCATAAATATTTTGACCTATTCAGTTGCATGATTCCAATTTCCAACAAACTAAAATAATTCATGTACAAAAATACATCAGCATTCAGCATGGATGGATAATGAAATGATACTATGAGTTCGAGTTATTTCGTTCTGTTCGTATTTTTTCGCTTACGTATCATTTAAGACAAATATTCTTTTATACAATATTTGTCTATACGGTGCGTGTCTGAAAGGAAACGTACGGATAATATAAATACTTCCATATAAAATGTATGGAACAATATTTTTTTTGTCTGTGCCGGTACGTGTCTGTGCGGAACGGAACGGATAATATAAACCAACCTTAACCGTTAAGGAAACGTTTGCTTTGAGACACATTTAACATAAGTTGAAATGACATCTCGTTCGTTCAGCTAACTCATTGCAAAAATTAAAACGAAATTCTTCCCACAAAAAATAAAGAACTTACATTTATGAGTTTATTTTTAAAAAGTACTATAAAAATATTATAATATGTCAATATATAATATTTTGAATGCTACTCTTTAAGAATAATTACATAAAGGTGATTTCGTTATACTTAGTGGGAATAATTTCGATTTAATTTGAAAAACAGTTAAGTTAAGAAAAATTCCAATTTAATTTAAACTAATCTATTTTCAATATCTCCAAATTATATAAAAATTGTTTTCAAGTGAATCTTTTATTTTAATAGGGAGGATAATTTTTTTTATATTAAAGTGAAGTACCACTAATTTAAGCGATTTTTTAAGATTTTTAAGCGAAACAACATTTAAAAATTCTATTTCTATTCAACACCGAATTTTATCATAAAGAAATAACCTAGTTCCGTTGCAGTTGGCCATGTTCTACAACTTTATTTTATTATTATTAAAATTGGTTGGAACCCATTAGGGCTCCATACTCAATGCCACAAAGTGCCATGGAACAAAAAGTTTACTTTTTACTTAAGCTAAAAACATTTCAGTTTATTTTAACTGAAATGGGATTCTAAACCATTGCTTCATAAACAAATCGAATTGCATGATTTTGTCTTTACGAAAAGTATTATTCCATTCCAGGGGGTCCTATTTCAAAACTATACCAAAAATCATTTGAGAACAAACAAATCAAATTTCATTATTAATGCCGAGATTCCTAAATTTATAATACTTAGTTATTATACGATAAATTGTCCATACTGTCATATGGTAAACTATCATACGATAAACTGACAGAAATTGTCTCTACAATAAATTGAGTTCACGATAGATTGTTTATACGGAAAATGTTTTATGATAAATTGTTTACGTTAAATGGTTTTATAATTTTCTTATTGTTAAAAACTTGATTACCAATTAATTGTTAACTCATCTGAAGTATTAATTCAGCACATCTTTTTCTTGAGAATATATAAATAGTTGCTTTTTAAAATAATTCGAAATTGTGACAATACTGAAATAAAATATTTGGAACTGTGTCTATTTTAATTTGGTTAAATCCAAATCTTCCAGCTCTATTCCCATAGTCACATCACTTCATGTATAGTGATAACTATCACATCACGTCAAGTATAAATTCGTATTCTTTCAGTCGTTCGAAGTGACGTGACACGACAAATATAATTATCTGGCAGCATTAATTTTCCCTGATTTATGACGGAATTTTGACGTTTGAAATACATAATATGAATTTTCAGTTTTGTACTTTTGTGTTTGTCTTATTATTTATGTGGTGTGTTAATGTTTAATAAAAAGTATTGGGAAATTCAAAATTATTTAGAGATTAAAAATTATTTATATATAGTAATTTAGTGAAAGTTTCAGAATGAAATATGATTAAAATATATTTTAATATTTTTCCGTCAACACTGAAATTGTTACAATTTGTAATTTTATAGAAACACAAATTTATAATAGATAAAATATTTGAAATTATTATATTTTGATAAAATGCATCAAAAAAATTAAAATCTAATATTTTGCTAACCTCCATTTTTATCCATCATTTAAAATTTTCATGCAGCTTGTCATTATTATGTAATTTAGCCAGTATCACTTACAAATAAGACGTGATAAAAAATATAATTTCAACTGACGTTTGAGTTTTTATACGATATGGCGTCAAGTGATAGTTATAACACCAACCGATAAACACCACTTCAATCGACTTGGAGAATACCAAAATGAGATTATCACATCATGTGATAGTTGTCACGTCTATGAGAATAGGGCTGGGCATGTTTTTTATTAACTAATTATTAACGCTTGCGGCAGATTCTTAAATAACGTTGAATGCGTGAAACAACTGACAAAAATATTATAAATTCATTGTAATCTTGTGCCTGATAAAAATGAAAATGTTCTTCATTGGATTTCAATAAAATATTTAATATTCACATACTTGTTATTAAGAAATATTGTTGTTTCAAAAGTTGTATTACGGTAAAAGACCCATTTGTTGATCGCTATTTTCAAGTTAAGTATTTGATGCTTTTATAAAACTTAGAACAATAGAAAATAAACAAATATTTTTATTTTTAAATAGATTTATACATTTTTTCAAAATAAAATCCTTTAAAACCTACATTTGCAATAGTAAATGCCAATGTTTTGCAAAAATAATTGTACATCACGGGCCGTATTGTAGATCGCTTTAAAATTACGTACGGTTAAACCGGATCGTTTCATGTTTTTAATGTAGATCTCAGCGTAGATTAACTGTTTAAATTAAGTCAAAAATTTTAGTTATTATTTTCATAAGAAACAATTCTTTATTTCATAAAAATTGTAAGTAAATAAAAACTATGAATAATTAAAAAATAATAAAACTTAAATCTTTTTAACAACAAAATAAATATTTAAGTATAACGTATTACATAAATGTTTATACTTATCACATCAAATTTCAAAATTATTTATATATAATTACTTATGTGTTTGTATTTTATACTGTACCTAATAAAGGTTTATTCAATTATTTGTATGGCGCAACGAGTTTAATTCTTGGACGGTATAAACTCCTCGCGCGTTGATTAACACTTGTTCCACAACATTCATCATCTTTATCCGGACATTTCCAATGATTCCCGGACATACACATCACCCTCACATAATATTCGTCATTTTTTACATTTTGTATTATTCCTGGAAACAACGCGCCTTCATATTTTACTACCTATAACATATTGTTGATCTTTAAGTTCAAGATCAATATCAGTAGTGGTCGCTGACGTTACAGTTTGGTTTTTTTCTTTTTTTCCTTAATCCGTACAAAGATAAATTAAATAATTTTCCTGCCTTTGTCACTTCCGTTCTTCTTTTTGGGTGTTCCTTTTCCTTTTTTTCTACTTTATTTTTCGAATATAAAATCCATTGTAGGGGTGAAATCAGTGGTGGTAACTTTTCTCGTCTACATGACATTGATTCCAGCGTTGGTGTTGGCCAAATTTGATTTTGCTTGAACGGTATTGGTAAATCGGTATTTAATCTTTGGTCTAATTTTTTGGGAGTCTGTGACTATTACGGAGCCATCGAATTCTACATTTAGAGTTAGAGCAGACTTCTCTCCTAAATACCATCTAGATCAATTTCCATCCATCAATGTATATAATAAACTGTTGTCTAACGTTTCTCCAATATTAAGGTAGCATGGCTCACCATCACACTATTATTAATTGCAGTAATTTTATTTACATTCAGGAAAATATTATCTAGCGATTAATACACGTTTTTATAAAAATTCTTTCTAATAAGCGAGAAAATTGAAAATTTTCAGATCAATTTATTGAAAAATTTGTGCCTTCGATTCAAAAATGGTTTAGGACTCAACTAAATATTGTGTGTTTTTTAGTTCACCGTTTTTTTAATAAGATGTCATATATGGCAAAAAAACAAATTTTTCGTGTATTATTTTGTAAATTTCGATAGCGGAGATTTGCACTATTTTAAATTTATCGACATCAATTTTGATTTTAATTCTATAGGTAAAGTAGAGCCTTAAATAAGGATGGTAGTTTTAATTAATACCAAAATACGCAAAATTCACAGCGGTTTCTCTGTTATGTTTTCCTACAATCAACTTTTTAATTTAAAAAAAAAATATTTAGAAGGCTATACATGAATTAAGAAAAGCTGATTTCAAAATAGTATTTTTGTATGAAAAACTGGGACTTTTTTAGAAACATTTTCTGACTTAAATAAAGTGTTCTACGAAAACTAATTCAATATAAAAATAGATTTTATGTCAGAAAACAACACTTTTTGAATTTGGTACTCGTATTTAGAACCATCCAGTTTTTTAATTAAACTATCAAACACTGTAAATAATCTGACTTGAAATAAGTTGTATTTGGATTTAAAAGGCCTTACATTTTATTATTAATTTCTTATATGGTCTATAATTGCTAATTTTACAGAAAAATATGAAAATGTTTACGTTAAATTTAAATTATTTTTTTTTGTTAATAAATAAACTTATACAAAACCCATAAAAACTTTTCAATAAAATTAAGTGTTGCAGGCTACTTGGCCATAAATATATTTGATGAGTTAGCGGAGATCTAAAACATTGTAAATAATTTATAAATATAGCTTGTAATTATCTCGTTAGGTGAGTTTGAAACATTTTTAAAATATTATACGTAGATATGTAGGAAATGAATACGTAAATCATTTGATTGCTTATATCGTATAATTATAACGTGATCGTCCCTTTTTAACTTATAGAATGTTGCGTTAAAATAAAATTACATTTTTTAACTCAGCCGCATTGCATGTACTTATATGTAAAATAAATCTATAATCTCGATAGTTTGATCAATCCCGACAAAGGGTAATAAATGAACTATAAGGCGTGGTATACGGTGGTATAAAACTGGTAATACTCATTAATCAATTATGTGATTTGTGTTTTACAATTGAAAAGTAGAGAAAATTAATTTCCTTAACCTCAATGTATTATGTATGTACATATATATGTAGTAATAGATTTACAGATTTAACGTTTTCTTCACAATAAAAGTGATATGCGATGGAAATTTATAATGCACACGCTTAACATACGCAATTTGATTCTAGCAATTAGATTAGATTTTTTTCAAATATCCTTTTTATAAATGTACACTACATGCATTTGATTTTATTCTTTATATATTTCTTTTGTTGCTAGGACTCGGATAAGTTTGCGTGCGATTATGAAATTATTTATATAAATGTACATATGTATAATTTTTAGTTCTCGCTTAAACTTATTAAAACAATATAACATAGTAGAGTGAGAGAAAGAATGGAATATGTAAATAAGACTGAATGCATTTATAAAAATAATATCATGTTTCCCGGGTGTTTTTGTTTTCGGTTCGGGTGGGTGGTGAATTTTTTCCTTACCATATGAAATGTGTAAATGCATATACATTATACATATGTATATGTACATATATATATATATATATATATATATATATATATATATATATATATATATATATATATATATATATATATATATATATATATATATATATATATATATTTATATACATATATATATATATATATATATATATATATATATATATATATATATATATATATATATATATATATATATATATATATATATATATATATATATATATATATATATATATATATATATATATATATATATATATATATATATATATATATATATATATATATATATATATATATATATATATATATATATTATATATATATATATATATATATATATATATATATATATATATATATATATATATATATATATATATATATATATATATATATGTTGGTAAATAAATCTTGCATAATTTTGATTTTGTTTTAAAATTATGTATGTATATTTTTCTTCAAACATATAGCTTTTATGTTGTATTATTTTTGTCGTATTAATATTTATTTCTCTGTTATTTTGTTGACGATTGTTGCGCTAGGTATATACCATGACCATTGATGTACATTATATTTTTATGTGTACATAATGTCAATGTCATTTGAATTTTAATTAATTTAACGTTCATTTGTTTTTCATTGTGTCTTGTGTAGGTCAACAATTTTCTTTGATATCGATTACTTGATTCAGGAGAGAAAGAAAATGGATTTTTATATTTAAAGGTGAGTAAAATTTATTTTTATTTTTTATATTTTATTGTTGACAAGAAATTTAATTTTTTTATTCTTCTCGACTTTTTATTCCGAACCAATCGAAGTAGAAAATTAAATAGAAAGATAAAAATTATGTCAGTTTCTATAACGTGATTGTACATTTTATTAATTGTTTTTTTGTAGTAAGCAAGTAGTGTAGTGTAGAGTGGGCAGGTGTTTTTAGAATTAGAAAGATTATGAAAAGCTTCTTTAACGATATATGATAATACGTTGGGTTCATTTTGATGTTTTTATAAATAATTTTTAATAAGTCTTTCGTTTTATTAAAATATATAAGACAGACATTTACTATAAAATATTTTCCTTCATAGAATCCGTAGAAAATATATAAATATCAAAGTCTGCCACCACATACATTAAATAAACACTGTAATTTATAATTAAATTTGAATTACAATTAAAAAATTGTTGTACATTATTTTTTTAGTACATATAGTAATATAATCTATAAATTAATCGTTATTCACTTCTTATTTCTCATTGACCTTTAGAATAATGTTATGATCGTTATGAATGTTATTTTATAAAATATGGAGAGCTGTTCGTTATTAAAAAAAATTTTTTTGTACATAATGTAAATATAATAAACGCAAACTTATGAGTAAAATATTTGCTTATTTTACCAATAAGAAAATGCTATAAAAACTAGTCGTGTTTTTTAATTCAAAAAATTTCTTATTGGAATGAAGTTCTGGATAAGAATTTTCTCATTTTTTCAGTAAAATCCAAATGAATTTAATTTTTTATCAATAAATAAGATACATTTAATGTTAAACTACCCATTTTAATTCACTATTATCGAAATAAAATAAAATTTAACTTTATTTTTCAATGTTCTGGATAAAACTTTGTTTTTTTCAAGTTCGCGATAAATTCATAGTACACGAACTCGAGAAAAATGGGAAATTTTAAAAGGAAATATTTTAAACAAATATTTTTCATTGTTTTATGCTTGATACCTGCATTATTTCACAATAGCCGTCAAAACATATAGTTTAAAGTTGAAATTTATTCAAATAAATAGAACTTAAATTAAATATATTGGTTAAACTAAAAAAAATTTCCCAGTATTATTCCCGATGTTCTTATAGAACTTGAAGTTCTGTTAATAAAAAAACGCACCTACTATGTATGTTGGTATACAATAATAAAATACCCAACCACATTTACCAACCTTCAAACACTTCCACTTTCATTTATCTGTTATACACAATAAAATATAAAGAAAGCAATGAGAGAATACAAAAAAAATCTTTGAAACTGTGTTTTTGTACCACAAAAAAACAAAAAGGATAAGAGAGAAATTTCCATGCAATTTTCATTTTTCATTGAAATAAATAAAGGAGATGTTCAAACAACCGTATATAAAAAGAAAATCTCAGTTTTTCATTTTAAAGATCCTCGAAAAATGTTGGTAAAAATTAACTAAATTTCTAGTCTCTCCCTTATTTTGTTCTCTCGACTCTATCAACTCGACCTACAAGGCTACAACCGCACAAATACAAGAATGAAGAAAAACAAAAAACTAACTGAAAACATACAGCAGCATCCGCAACAGCAGCAACGTGAGGATCATGGGAAATGAAAAGGAAAAGCACTAAAATTGAATATAAATAAGTGTCATCATGATTTAAAAAAAAATGAAAAACTGTGACGTGCGTCAATGTTGCCCAGTTACGGAGGGTGGATGTTTATTTTGTGTTACTTCATTTCTTCCTTTATTACATACATATGTATATTTATTTTTGTATACTTAGAGTACATAATATATCATAATATATGTCAGTTATATATTATAACCAGTTATTAGGGATGCGGATTTATTATACCGCATACATTAAATTAAAATTAAAATGTTTTTTTGTTCAAAATATTCAAGTTTAATTGTTTATTAAATCGTTATCCTTAATATGGCAATAAATAATTCATCTCATCTCATCACAATCCCATCAATTTCATCTATTTAATTTCGAATTATTTTTTAAAATTAACCTATATCCTCGTGTATTCAGTCTGCCTGTATCTCTCTTTTTCTCTCTCTCTCGTTCTCTTTCTCTTTCTTTCCTAATATCGATGAAGATGTGAATGTTTAGTTGTTATCCCAACGAAATATATAACTTGCAATACGCTAGAGGATATACTTTCGTCGTTGATGTGCGGGTGGTGGATGTAACTTTCCTTAGGATAGGTCAACTCATTTTTTTCGTTGGTACGGTGATCATAATTTTTTGGTAAATTACGTATGCAGTCGACGTTAACTCTAACCTATATAAAAAAAATCACTAATATAAGAACCACAGTTCCATATTTTGTTTATATCATAATCGAAAAAAATATATAATTTAGGAAAAAAGGATGAAAATAAACTGTACAGTTTCATTGTATATATGTATGCATAGTGATGCGCAATATTATAAATTTTCCAACAACTAAAGAATCATCTATATATGTATATTAGAGAATCAGCATCCGCCCTCGAAAAACAAAATAGAACGAGAATGAAAAATGAGAAAAACAAAAACACTTGTTGAAATGAATTTCCTTTTTATTTAGTATGTATGTATGTGTGTCTGTCCTTGATTTCGATAACGTCTAGAATTGAAATATGTTTTTGTTTATTTTAAGGATATTATTATATTATTTTCGGGATTTATATTTATGCTGTTTGTTTACATATCTATATACGCTACACATACATATACATATATAGGCGTTCAAGTTGAAAGATGAGAGTTTTGTGATTTACCTCGTTTGGATTGGGTTCCTCACACTGCTTCCATATGCGCTCACTATATGTGTATGTTATATTATATTATGAGTGTATGTTTGTATATATGCTATAATGTATGAATTTATCTGTGTATGAAGGCTGGCAGTATAACATCAACAGCAAACAAAAAATATTTTGAAAAACATCACAAAACAATTTTTTTTTTTCATTTTGCTATATATATTTGATTTAAAAATATCTGATTTCTCGGTAAATGTTCATGCTTTTGAAATGATATCAACACGTTGGGTGCCAATAGGGAATTTCTTTGTTTTTATTTTGTTTTAATAAATTAAAATATAAATATCAGATAATATACCATCTCGAAAAACGTCATTTAATGTTTAAGTAATAATAATAATAATAAACAGTATTAAAGGCCATTACTGGCCCCTTACTGAGTCAACAACCCGGCTCCAACGGTTTCGATCCTGAGCATGGTCTTCATACTGTCTAAGACAATCTGAAGAGGCCAAGTCGTTCTCTACATCGTGGAGCCATCGTCGCCGGCAACGACCTCTGCGCCTACCATATGGTGGCTCTCCTTTCAGAGATCGCTGCACAATTCGTTCCGGATCAGCACGCAGAACGTGACCGAGCCAGCGTACTCGCTGAGATCTTATTTCATGTACAATATCGGGGATCTTCATCAGATCTCTGATCTCGATATTGTACAGAGCTCGGTAGGTACCATCTATTTCGCGTTTTGGGCCGTAGATCACACGCATGACTCTTCTCTCAAATGTTAGGAGCCATCTCTCGTATTCATCCGTCAGCGCCCAACTTTCACATCCAAACATAACAACGGGCCTGATCAACGCTTTGTAAAGCTTCAGCTTCACGGCACTTGATAAGTATTTAGATTTTAGCAGTGGCCTTAGAGGATACAGAGAACGACTGCCAGCTGCCAGCCGCACTTTAATATCCTCACCCACACTGTTATCGTGAGTGATAAGAGAACCCAAATATTTGAACCTCCTCACTCCCTCAAACGTGTGGTGGCCACTACTAAAATCTGGTGTGCCACTGTCCCTAAAACCAGAGATCAGGTATTTCGTTTTGGACTCATTGATCTGAAGTCCAACAGAAGCTGAAAACTCTACAAGCGGATCAAGTATTTCTTTCACTCCGTTGCTATTCAGTCCAATCACGCATATGTCATCTGCATATGCAAGCACCTGATTGGACTGGCGATATAAGATGTTACGCTGCGGTGTTTTAGTTTTACGAAAGATGTACTCCAACATGAGATTAAAGAGTATCGGGGACAGAGCATCTCCCTGCCGAACACCCGAGTTAACTACAAAACTTGTCGATAGCCTGTTCTCAACTTTAACACAGCATTGAGACTGCGTCACTGTCATCCTACATAGTCGTACCAGTTTTGTTGGCATTCCTAGGTATTCCAGGGCAGACCATAGACTCTCTCGATTGATCGAGTCATAGGCCTGCCGGAAATCCAGGAACACCTGATGTACGGGGATGGATGTCTCATAATATTTAGATAGAATCATCCGCAGCGAAAAGACCTGATCGGTGACTGATCGATTCGGACGAAATCCTCCTTGATAGTCACCAACCAAGCCCTCCGCCAGAGGAGTGATTCTATCCAATACAATGTATGACAGTAACTTGTAAGCTGTGCAAAGGAGAGCTATACCGCGATAATTCTCACACTTCAAGCGGTCTCCCTTCTTGAAGATGGGGCATATCGCGGCCACTTTCCATTCGTCAGGCATAACTTCGGTTCGCCATACTAATCGAATAAGGTCGAAAAGACAGTTCAACAAAGTATCCCCTCCGAATATCAAGAGCTCCGAATTAATGCAGTCCACTCCAGGTGCACGGTTTCGTTTCAATCTCTGCATGGCTTTAGTGAATTCCTCATGGGATGGCTCCTCAGTGCAAATCTCCGCAGTCTGTATTAGAGGTGGCTCAACAACAGTCTGTGACGCATGATGGACATCAAGCAGGTCAGTAAAGTGTCCACTCCATGCGTCAAGTACTGCGTCGATGTTGACACAGAGGTTTCCATCCCGGTCCCGAATGGCGGTTGACGTAGGCCTGAAAGTATGGTTCAGTCCAGTAATTCCTTTAAAGAGATTACGCGAACTGCGCTCATTACTGAGTTGTTGTACTTTCAGAACCTCGGCCTTCCACCATTCTCGCTTCTTCCGTCTACAAATCCGCTTAGCTGCCCTTCTTGCAAGAGCAGCCTTGTTTTTCCTCGCGATTGTGAGACGTTGTTGCACTTCATTATGGGCTATATTTTGTTGCTCAACTGCAAGACGACACTCGTCATCAAACCAATCATTCTTGGGTCTGACTTTCACTATACCTAAAGTCTGTTGAGCAGCACTGACAACCGAAGTTTTCAGTACCCCCCAGACAGAGTTCACGCAGTCAGACTGGTAATTAGCTTCATTAATGTTGTCGCTGACAAGATCCTGATATCGTTTCTTTTGATCTTCATTTATCAGACCTTCACAGTCGAAACGTACCATGCGTTTCGCTGTGTTCCCAGACTTGTACGAAAACTTCCATCGTAGCTTTGCAGCGACCAAATGATGATCGCTGCCTACGTATTTGGTTGCTGACCGATAAGTTCTCACATCCTGCACAACCTGAGCCCGTCCTTTAGAAACTAACACATGGTCAATTTGGCTGCGGGAAGTTCCGCGAGGATGTGTCCATGTCTCAAGATGTATGTGTTTGTGAGGGAAGAATGTGCTTGCTACTCTAAGATCATGAGCAACCGCAAAGTACATCATTCTCTCACCATTATCGGTCGCAGTTTCGTGTCGGGAGTACGGACCTATGTTTTCACACAAGTCGGTCTGATTTCTGCCAGCTCTAGCATTAAAGTCCCCAATTACCATTCTAACATCGTGTTCGGGTATAGATCCCATCAGATCGTCCAAGTCATTGTAAAATGAGTCTTTATCTTGGGGCTGGCTGACCTCTGTGGGCGCATGTACACAAATTATCGACAGGTTAGCTAACTTCATGCGCAAGCGAAGCTTACACAATCGGTTATTAACTGCTTGGAAATCCAAAACAGCGTTCTTTACCTGCGGCCCAAGAAGAAATCCAGCTCCAAGATTTCCGAGGTCATCTCCACTGTAGAACAACGTATAGCCCTGGGACACATGGTCTCCACTTTTAGGCCAGCGAGTTTCTTGAAGAGCAACGAGTTCCAGCCGATACTCCTTCATGCACGTGATTAGGCCCTCTAACGCTCCTGGTTTCCTTAGTGATTGCACGTTCCACGTGCCGATCCTAAATCTCGTGTCCGGGTACTTGAGCGGGGGTCCGGTGTTGTTTTGGCGGTATCCATTTTTCTTTTTGTTGACTTTATAAACACTATATTTTTTTACGGATGCGGGTCGTCAGCCCAGCGATCCAACCGTTTAGTCGCCTCCTACGACAAGCAAAGGATACTGTGGTGGTATTCTTGGGAAACATGTTCGTGCAATTTTGATTTACGAGACATGTGAGTGCCCCCCGACCACAGGGGCCGTAATGTTTAAGTAATATAATTATGAAATATGACTTTGAGGTAATTTGTATAATCCTGTCTTGCTTGAGATACACGGTACATCGTAATCTAGTAGAAACCTTTCGAATTCTGAAAATAACAAATCTCAACTATTTTGAATATATATATTATATATTGAATATATGTATATATACATATATGTATATATACATATATGATGGTAGAACCTAATTGCAGATTCAGCCAAAGGAAAAGAAACTGGTCAAGCGTCCAAACAGTTTAAGATATTTCCAATGTGTGAAAATTACCAATTTTATTTGAAAAGGTAATCAGAGACAAAAAAATATTTATTTGAAATATTAAGGAAGTAATATGTACTTAGTATATATGTATATATAGTAATATTTTAAGTTATTACTCAAATTTAAAATATTTAATTTTACAGCAAAACCTCGATTACTTCAACCATATAGTTATAGAGATATGATACATAAGGTTATATATTTTTTGTTTAAATTGATGATCTCTTCACTCTGTTAGACTTAATTTTTTTTAGCATCTTACATAAGTACATATAATTATAGGACTTAGCTTTTTAATTCTTTTACATAAAACTAGCGATCAAAAATTTTTCAAAAACTGTAAAAGTATTTTTAGTACAAATTACTAAAGTTCATTAAAATGATATGTCACACGTCATATGCATAAATAATGCTTTACCTTTACATAATTTTTAAATAAAATTTCGCAGTTGAAATAAAAAATTATTTTTTATATTAATTATAATTTTTCTATTTATATCCAATTTTAGGAGCATAGAGCTGGTTCGCTTCTGTTAGCGCCGCTCGCCTCCATGTTTTTGGTCGTCTTCCTACTTTCTTTTTCCTTTGCGAATTCCAATCTTGGCTGTGCCACCTTCTGCTTTCCACAATGACAGAGTGGAAGCATTCTATAGGGAGATTCAATAATACTGCAGATTTTCATAAATAAAATAAAATTGGTCGAACTAAATCAATTTTATTTCATTGTATTCTTTACTGTATGTATGAAACACAATATTCGCCAAATGCCCACCACGACTTCGCTGGAAACACAGGATTCGGTCTGAATATTATTTATAACGGATATGATTTCGTCCTTCAGCTCTCCAATCGTGTCGAAGTTATTAGCTAGACCTTACTTTTCACGTAGCCTCAAAGAAAAAGTTCAATGTGTTCTGGTAATTTCGTACGCAATAGGGCCATTGTTTGTCGCGCTGAGGCTAAGCCTGTAAATGACAGTTACATAAAAAAACAAGACCATCTTAGAAATAATTGCTGTCAAAGATCTGCATTATTATTGAACCACCCTATAGCTCTTATGAAGCTAGTGCCACTTATCTTGCAAGGTATACGAATTTTTTGACATCTATGATTTTTTGGTCGATACTCGTACTAATTTGTGTGCTTATGATTGTGTTCAGTCTCATTGTCTTCATCTTTCTAATATTTTTGAGGTCTTGTTTACTTTCAGCTACATGTTTGTATAAACTTTAGAAAATATTCCTGCAAATACTTTCATTCAAACGTTAATTGTAATATACTATGGTATCTTCGATTTTTCTAATCGGGCGTTAGGAAACACATATCTGCGTAATCTAGGATATTGAGCCGTTTTGTATCCGTTTGAGGTTGTGTTGTCTAATTTGCGCCATTACACTGTCCAATACGATGAAGAATAGTAGTGGAGATAGTACACAGCTTTACCTTATTCCTCGTGAGTTCTATTATTTATTAACATGCTTCCCTTTTGTATTAAACTCTATTCCTAGCATCCTGGTACTTTTTTTGCTATGAGTTCAATTATTTTCTTCGGAATGCGTCTCTTGTTCAGATCGTTGGCCCGTTTGAAGTCCACTTCCTTTTCTAAAGTCAGCTTATCCGTTTCTTATATGTTGGTTGGTTACTCGTGATGTTCGATCAAGGATGATCATAGGCAATACTGTCATTGTACTATTGAAGAGAGAACGCCTCGCCAGTTTTTGTATATCCTTAAGCAGTATTTTTTCTGTGGAATCCTACCAGTATTCGACAAATTTTATATTAATTATCGATTTCCAATCATTTTCTAGTTTTAAAACTGTTATGTTTAATTTAAAAATACTATCTATTGGAATATCAGAGTGATCGGAGTCTGGGGTTGCCATATAATTCTTGGCTTAAAATAGAGTGAAAATGTTTTAAATTTATTTTAAACAGGTAAATAATTGAAAATTGTTTGTAAGGAATTTAAAGAACTCAATCCCATCAATCAATTTTTAACCTAACACGATTATAGTAGTATTCAAATCTCGCTGGAATTTTGACATTTATCGCGCAGAAATAATATGGCGGATACACAGTGATGTATTAAGTACAACAATTCATGTTTATTGTTTACATTTTTATGTTGTATTTGTATTTAAATGGAAAAGGAACGTTTTTAATCACAAAATATTTTTATAATTTAATTTATAATCACTGACACTTTTGAAATTAATATTTAATTCGATAAATTAAGAATTAAATTGAAAACTCATTTTGCTTTTTATGTTGTTGTGGTTTTGTTCGATATGAATGTCATTTGGTCATTTATTTTCGTTAGTCCGTACCAAAATTAAATGTTGACATTGTTTCCAAAAGGCGTGCAATTTTTTTTTGACCTATTAATTTTCACTAGAAATTTGATTGTAATAACATAAATACATAATCATTTTGAATGGTTTGTGTATTAAAACTGAAATATAATTCTTTTTATTGGTTATTTATTATTTTATTTAGGTTTACTACCTAAGATAAATGCGACCCATCAACATTTTTATAATTATTTTTCTACATCACTGAAAGCTGCGCAGAACAATTAAAAAAAATTTTTTTTTAAGATCTGAATAGGACTATACTTTTACGTGAAAATGTCCAAAACAATTTAAATAGGAAATAATTATTTAAATCTTAAACTGAAGCATAACCATTAACACTTTCTTATCTCAGGTGACAATAATATACTTTTAACTAATAACTTCCCTATACATAAAAACGTTGTTTCTTCAACATTATTATCCAAATTGTTTTAAATTCAAGTATTTTAAGTTATTTTCACGTAAAGTAGTTTTTTCTATAGCTGAAGCAATGAGTATAATTAAGAAAGATTCAAGCCATATACATACATACATACATTAAACTTAATTCATTTATTAGACATCCATTTACTGAAGTATTTACCAGCTTGCTGATAAAATTGGTAATTATTAAGTTTAAGCTTAAAACAATTTTACTTCTCATTATGTATCATGGGGAATTGGGGATACAAAGTTTTATAGCATAAAATGCTTAAAATTTGATAGTTAACCAGGCAACGTTGACTTCCTTTTATTGTATCTGTTTGAATATTTAAATTTATTTAGAATTGCTAAATGTTTTGCCTTACAGAAACTCAATGAAACTATTATTATTTGATCATTGGTTTATTTTTTACGGTCAGGTTGGTTTGTTTGCCAATCCACAAATTAAATTTCTATACTTTATTCAAAAAATAAATTTTTGTCCAACATAAAGGCGTATTTTATTCATAACTTGTATTCCAACCTGATCCTATAATTAAATTAATATTATTCACGCGGATAATTAATAATTAATCTATTATTTATAAAAATAAAATCAATTTTGTGTTTAGCTCCTATAGGCATTCTACTTACTTATACTACATTCAATTAGATAAAATAAAAATGAAACAAAAATCAATTGGGAATTGGCGAAAACCGATATTCAGAATTGGAGTATGGTATACGCAGAAAAGAAAGGAATCTTGTAGACACAAAAAGAAATTATTTCACAAAATATTTTCTAAATTCCCAATCATATCCATCTTATTTTTATTGACTTATCTATCTCGAAAATTTATTATTGTTGTTTTTTTTTATAAATTGATTAGATTTTAATCACATCGAATGAATTAATGTAACGACAAGCTGCGTAATCTCCAATATATAAATTCAATTTTATATCTAACTTTGTTTTCGGTTTTAATCCATTATAATATGTACTCAGTACTCAGTATACATATATAGAGTGAGATTTATTTGTTTTAGGAAAATTCGATCATATGTACAAGATTTTTGTTTTGTTTTTACCGACAAAGTTTTTAATATATGAAATCCTAAAATACATACAGTATACATGAAAATTAAAAAGTTTTTCCAAGTTTCGTGCTATTCTTATAATGAAAAACAGGAGAAAAACACATTTATTTGCTCGTGCCAAAGATTATAATTTTATTTTTCGAATAATTTATATTTTTCATTTCGCATCACAAAGAAAAATATTTACTTACAGACATGATAGAGGGTATGATATAGTTAAGTAGGTGGTATGGTGGTGATGACATAAAAATTATCGAAATTTTTGTATTATTAACTATGTATGTTTGAAATGTAGATTTACTTAGTAATTTACCGGTATTTAAAAATAATTATAGAAATTTATTTTCAAAAATGTTTGTGGGAATTGTGTTCCTTAGGTAAAGCGCAGCGAATTTTTAAAAATTTGAAAACCTGAATATGCTGCTCTAAAATCTAATTATGCTGGCATGATGGATCCAGATAAAGTTCAGACATCTTTTCAATCCTAGATTATGCTCTCAATGAAGAAATTTAAAATCTAACTTCTATCTTTTAATGAAAATTCTAAAAAAATATTTCATCAAATTCGTATTGATCTAAATTTGAGATAAATTCGTTTTGACCTAAACTTAAGATATTCTAAAACTAAATATAGTTTAAAATATAAAAAATTTCTAAAATGTATAAATTTAGATACTGGAAAATCGCCTTTTATACAAATGTGAGTTTACTTTTATATATCACTGTATATGTAAAATTGTTTTGTGTGGGGCCCATCAAAAATGGTTTTAAGTTATCTTATTATTTAAATTATCTTAAGTTATTATTTAAGTTAAGAGGCGTTGACTCTGATAAATTTTTAATATAAAGAGAGTATCGATATTCTTCCATTCTTCAACTATAACTTTGCCTTTAGCATCTGTTTACTAAAAACAGACCACACATGTTCGATAATACTAAGACTGCAGCTGATGACGAACATGATATAGAAGCCATTTCTTAACAATACTTAAGGCGTTCATAAAGGATAACAGCGGCCCCTGCACTACCTCACACAATAGTGCTACCATTTTTATATGTAATATAGTAAGATGTAAATTCTCTTTTCTGAGCTCAGTATTCGGATTTCGCCAAACCATTTGATATTTATTTATCTGAGGCATACAACATGAATTTAGATTTATACGTCAAAATTACCGTTTTCCAAAAGTTTAAATAACTCAGAAAAGAGAATTTACATATTACTATTAAACATGTGGAAGTGTTATGGTAGAGCTGAAGCAGCTGGTGTGCGAAACATACAGAGTTTATAGACTCAACTATGAACTACTTTATATATTTAGATATTTGGAAATCTAATTTAAGGATAACAATCTAAAAGTTTTGGCTTCAGGATCAGTTTTACCTCCAACAAGATAATTACTTAAACCATGCTGTAGCTTATTATTATTACATGTATTAACATTTACCGTTTATCCTTTATACTTGTTTATCATGTTCGCCATCAGCTGCAGTCATCAGATCTTATCGAACAAGTGTGGGCTGAACTAATAAAACGAATAAGTCAACATAAAGTGACTATTGGAAGCAGATTCTAAAGGCAAAGTTAATTTAAGAATATCAAAATATCGATGCTCTTTATATTAATAATTTATCAGAGTCAATGCCTCGATGACTTAAAACCATTTTTGATCGGCACCACACAAAATACTGAAGCTGAATTCAGTATTATTTGTACGAATAATATTATGTATGGAATTTGGGTGCTTCGGTAGGTTTTCTTCATTTTTTGTCATAAATATGGAATTTTTTCATTTTTGTGAACCGTGCATGGAAGTATAGATGGATATACATATGTAAGAAAACCATTATACGAGAAAATTTCTAAAATTTCTGAATTTAGATACTGGAGAATCGCCTTTTACACAAATGGGAACTTCGTACGAATACTTTAGTGTATCTCTGTAGATGTGGCTTACAAAATTTTTTTTTATTTCTTTTACAAAATTTCAATTTTTTAATTTTTAAAATAAATAATATAATAACCATTTGCCTAATTTTAAAATTCTACAAATATTCTAAAAAAAAGATTTTGTAAATTAAAAATTCCAAATTGTTTACTCTTTATATATGTATATACATACACACGAAATTAAAAATTTTCTTTAATTTCCAAATTCGTAAATCGGTAAAATATTTGTAATTCTTCTATATTTGCAGAATTATGATAGATAGTTTAAACATACTTAACACACGCTATAATTTATTAATAAAATACTTAGTATTCATATTTTAAAAATTAATAAAATTATTAAACTGAAAATTAGATTTATATATAATTATAACTTTAAATTTTTTTCAAATATACAGTTTTAGAAATTCTTAGAAATACAATAATATTTTTTTAAATTTTTTACGCTTTAAGGTTTCTAAAATTTTTAAAATTTGTAATTTTCAAAAACCGTGCTTACTAAACATAATTTTTTTTTCTTTTCTCCTTTCTTTTTAAATATTTAAAAAAAAACTTTGTAAGCTGCTGAATAAAAATTAGGGAAAAATCAAGAAAATTTTGATAGATATGATCCGTAAGCCTTGCATTATTATAGTTTAGGAGCCGGTAAAACTTGTAAATCGTTTAGTTTAATTTTGCAGAAACTAGTAACCGATTGGTTGTAGGATAGTTTTATGCTTCGTTCTCGAATCAAAAAAAATGTACAAACGTTTTTGAAAACTACGTACGAATAATTTTAAAACTGGTTCATATACGAGTATATTCATACTTATAGTTGTTTTATTATAAAATGAAAAGAAAAATGATTCGGATATTTTTGTCGATATAACTATTTTTATCGGGAAAAATGTGTAACTGGACCTAATTAAAAATTACGCATCTATTATTAATTTTTGTACATTTTTGTTGCTTGAGGTTTAAAAATAGATATTTACTTTTTGAAAAATTAGAATATTATTCTGTTTTCCAATTAATATACTCAAATTACAAATATTTATATAAATAATTAAATTAAAATATATATAGACAAATATTATTAAACCGCACACAAATTGATAAATGTATTTTTATGTATTAAGTGTTTCATATACATATAGTAAAAATAGAATTTATTTGAATAAGGAACGAAAATTGAATGAAATTTTATAAAAATTCAGTTTTAAGAAATTGCATTTTTAACTCAACACACATGATTATTTTATTACTTGAAAGAAATAATACACATCGGTTGTTATTTTTAATAATGTAAATGATATTTTATGGCTTTGACAACGTAATCACGACACACAACCAAATAATTTTCTTTTTCAATTGTTTTAGAAGGTTTTGACGTAATTAGGACGTCATAACTAAAAAAAATTGTTTAAAAGCACAGTAAATGAATTGTGAATAATTCATATGTATGTATACAGCTTTATAAAATATAAATGAAACGCAATTTTCAATATATATTAATTTATATATCTTCATTGAACATTTTTCTTATTTCATATCCTTAAACCGGTAGCTACGCAACTAACATCAATTCGAATCACTACACATTATAAAACAAAATTACAGAGAAAAAATCATTCTCTTAGCAGCGCATTATCAACATCAGTATCAGCCATCCATATTTGTATACATTATATAAATACCATCACCATATTATGGTTTGGTAAATAACTTTTTTATTTTGTTGAAGTTTTTACTCGAAAAAATTCTAATAGGTATACAGACACGACACGTCTCTTGTGTATGTAAATTATATACACATTTCTTAACTTGTATATAACATACTCTGATAATAATATAATTGTTTATTTTTGATTATGATTTTGTTGAACGATCATACGATGGAAAATTTTCCACCCCATAACTCTGAACCCTGCCGCGCGCAATAATCACAAGTAAAATGAGTTTCTGCGAGGAATGAATGTAATGAGGAACAAGCAGCTTGTATCTACATTTGGATATATATATATATATATATATATATATATATATATATATATATATATATTTATATATATATATATTTACATGCATACATATATATATATATATATATATATATATATATATATATATATATATATATATATATATATATATATATATATATATATATATATATATATATATTTACATGCATACATCTTTATTTTGGTTTCATGAGGGACAAAGCTATTTTCTTTTTTTGAATACATCTTGTGGTACCTCGTGAAAACAAATAAAATCTGTGTAGGATTGTGGGAAACTTTATTCGGTAATTAATTTTTCTAGAAATACATAATAAGAAAAAAATTCCCTCTTGAATGTTTGTGTTGTTTACGTAAAGTTTTCCGCTACATATCCCGCATCAATGAGATGATTCATTGCCGATTGGATAATGAATACATTTGACAAAGTATGTTGTGTAGGCTGAATAAACTGACAGGTCCCAATATATAAATATAACAATATACATATATAAATATAATATTAATATAAATAATATTTTTGTTTTGTATAATACGTTTGCTCAAGGATCTGAAATTTTTCAATACACAATAAAAATTCGTAAATGTCATTCAGAGATCTATTCGTATTAGAGTACATAAGTTTAACAGGTTTAATTTATAGTGCGAGGTTGGGATTACCTATATTTCTAATAATATATTGTATAATATTATTATTGTTTTATTCGATGTATCTAATACTCATATATTTACTGTACATAAATTAAGTTTTGAAATACTAAGATATAACGATCTGCTGAATAAGTAGCGAAAGGGGTTTACAGTGCCATTTGATATATAGCTGATGGAAAAATAGTGCATTTATAATACTTGAGTTTTACCTAAATCTCCAAATAATGGTTAATACATACCGAAGTTGTCCATTTATTATTTTATATATTGTTAAAGACATTGTAACGCCAAAATTCACTTCATATACAGGATTTTTTTCGTTTTACCTAATTTCAGAATAAAACATTACAGTGTGGTGTCACCGGCAAAACTATAGATATTGGATTTTATAATTTTATTATTCTGAAAATACATTTAATTGTAAATAAAATAATTAATTCTGTTAAAAAGGAAATTTAAGAGTTTACGGTTTTACGAAATTCTTTTTTTAATCGTATAAAATTATATGAGCTGCGTTTTTTTATTAACAGAACTTCAAGTCCTATATAGAACATCGGGAATAATACTGGAAAATTTTATTTAATTTAACCAATATATTTTATTTAAGTTCTATTTATTTGAATAAATTTCAACTTTTAACAATAATTGTTGACGTTTATTATCAAATAATATTTACTGGTATTAAGCTAAATACAATGAAAAATATTTGTTTAAAATATTTCCTTTTAAAATCTCCCTTTTTTTCGAGTTCGTGTACTATGGTTTTATCATGCACTTGAAAAAACATTGTTGTATGGAGAACATTGAAGAATAAAGTTAAATTTAGTATCACGTTGATAATGTTGAATTAAAATATGTAGTTTAACATTAAATGTATCATATTTATTGATAAAAAATTAAATTCATTAACAAGAAAATTCTTATCCCGATCTTTATTCGAACTCGAACATTTTTGAATAAAAAAACACGACTATTGTTACACCATAACAAAATACTTAACTTAAATTTTAAAAAATATTAACCTAAAAGGTTTCATATTGAAATATTTATTTTGTTTTAGAATTTCACCAGTTGTCGAATTTGGAACAATTTTTCTACTTAACCAAACAGATATTTTTTTTTAACTCCGAAGAAAATTGTAGTGCTATTAGTTCTTTAATTCAAGGTATTGTAATTTGAAAGTCAACTTCGTTTATAAAATACTATACTAAAATACTATAAAATTTTTTTTGTAAATCTCAATTTTTGATATTCAAAAGGAGAAACTGAAAATACATTATTCGGATACAGTCTTATAGTAACAAGAACAATTTTATTTTAGTATTAATATTTAGATTTATTGTCAGTAGCGATCCGTGGGTATAATTAAACCAAAGTGGGCAACATTTTAATATTGGTTGTTAAAATCAAAAAACGAAATATAATGTGTATGTACAGTGAAATTATTCCCAAGATTATTGCAATAAACATAAATATAATATAGTAATAAATTAATTAAAATATGTAATTTCAATTGATGACGGCTAAAGTAAGTTTTTGTTTTACGCCAGCACCTAAAATGATTTCGGTAAAATTTTTTAAATATTGTAGGTATAATCAACAATTTGCCTGCAAAACATATTAGTTATTACCATTTCACAATCACAGAAACTAATAATTCATATATAAAAATTAAAAACTGCTCTACAGTCAGACTGTAGTATCGCCTCGTCGGGGTAGAAGAAACACAGTAGCCAAAACGATATACGTATAAAAATAAAATAATAATAAGAAATTTTTTTTATAATTTCTCGATTTCAATTTTATGTCAACTTTTCCAAGCACTCACATAGTAAAACACACAAAAAATTGGCTAAATCAGTGCTAAAAAATTATTCGTGAGTTTTATTACGTGAGTGGATGCCAAGGTTAACTTAAATTTGGTATCGAAATCTGTTTCTTTTTAAAATTTCATTTACTTCAATATAATTTATAAATAATAATAGAAAAAATGGCAAGGTAAAACTCGAGATTTTTAATTTGTACAAATGAAATCTTTTAAAAAATTACTTTTTTTTTTATTTATTGTTCTACATTTTATATGATTCGCATTTGAATTCTAATACACAAAATGCACGTGGAAAATGTACAGTTGTTTGATGTCAATGGATTTATGTTTTAATAAATAAAAATTTTCGTGGATGTACTGTGGACACTGAATTATTATGGTGTGGCACTGCCAATCTTACTCTTCAATTAAGTTTTCGAATTGATTTGTAATATCAAATAATTGTAAAATTAATTTTGCAAATATTTTATCATTGTCAGAAAAAGTACTAATAATTTTATTTTATGGTCAATGATGTCACGTCAAAATATTGTATAGGCACAATGGACTTACATCTATGATGAAAAATTCCTTGAGAATTTACCATTTCGCGTTGTGAAACAATTTTTAGAAAGTTATCGCGATTCGGGAATATTTCAAACAAGTGTCCTTAAAATTTTTAAAAGTCTTAATTTCATATCGATTATATGGTAAAATTTTTATTATAATTGTTTTGGCAATATAATTGCTTTTTGTAACTGAACTGGACTTTAGAATTAATAAGAATAAATAGATATTTTTCTAAAGCTTCGACAAATCAAATTTTTTCTGGTATATTCAGCCAGTGACTTATCTACTTAAAGATTTATAGGCCTTGAGCCTAGTGTCTCAGTTTTAGTTGGTCTTAAATTCTAACGCCATTTTTATAGCTGAACTATTGTTAAAGACGTGATAAAATTGTCAAATAATTTAAAACCTCGCATAAATCCAATGATGGCCACGGGGAATTTTTCAGACAAACGTGTTCAGGACATCAAATCGTTTTGTTTCAATTTCGAATATCGGTTACCTTAAATCTCTAGATTCAATACAATTTGAAATTTTGTTAATTATTTTTTCTAAGAACAACTATTTAAAATTTTTTTGTAGGAAAATATTAGATAGTTTTATGAAATGTTTCAATATAAATAAAACATAATTATAGCTTTGGGTAAGGCCAAAATCAAAAACGACAGACGATAACTATTCCGCAAATACAATTAAATTATCTTTTTTGGTATTTTAAAACAAAAAACTTTGTTAATTTTAAAGTGTAGATTTTAGTTCGAATCGAATTTTTATTTCCTATATTTCGATCATATATTGTTTTCTTTGTTAATAATAATTAAAGTTCATTTTTAAGAAATAATTTCTCGAACATTACTATGTATTTCTATTGTTTTTTGTAGTTTAAAATCTATTATTTATATAAAAAATTTAACGATTGAAAATTGTACTAGAATGTCTTACTATAAGTCATATAATCATGATAGAATATTACCGTTTTATCTTAAAACCTCTTTATTATTAATAAACTGTCTCAAGTTTTTTTTAAATGTATACAGTATATTTAGACAGTATATTTAGTTATAAAATAGCAGGAGTTTTTATTAGGTGGTTTGTCTATCTATATATTTAATAAACTTTTAAAGTAACTAAGTGACTTTATATCATTCATTACCCATCTCGACTAAGCTTTCAGTGAACGATTAAGTGACTTTACAAAGGTAGGGGTAGTTCTAGTTCAATAAGGACTTTAAAATCCTAGAAATTATAATTTAGACCCTTTATCTCATTTACATTGGAATTTTGGACTTTGTTGTTATATTCGTGTGTTCATCGATAAAATAATAATTCTAATAATAATCTATTTATTTCTTCTAAGATCTACCCCACACATTGTATTTATAAATGAGAATTGGGTTACACTGATCCTATATACCGTTAATTTTATCTATATACAACATTTTATTATAAAGCAATTTTGATGTCGTGGTTAACGTTTTCTCGGTAAACGTGTATTTACGACAATTAGTAATCTAGGGTTTCTAAAATTAAATCCTTAAGATTCAAATTCGTCGAATCTTTTGTGTAAGCTCGAGTAAACTTTCCTATGCCGTAAAGCGCTCAATTTTATTAATAAATACATCTTCCATTTGATGAAATTGTAGGTATAAACGTGTACATATCAATATGTTTATATATACGAGTAGGATGAACTATCCTACCACAATTTATATGAGGGCTTCAACAATAAATGTTATTAAATTAAATTTTGAGATTCAAAACCCGTATCCTCGATCCAAACATTACATTATTAAATCACTGTGGGGCTTGTTCCGATAATATCTATATTTCGAATCTTTCTGCTTGTCATATTGTTGCTCGTACTGATAATTTAATTAGAAAATAAATCTCCAATAACTATTTTAAAATTTATCTAAATTACAATAAATTTAAACCCGATGGTATTCTAACCAAGATTTGTAAAAGATTTAAGCCTAGTAATTGCAATATCCATAAGCGATGAGTCGATAAATCGATTGTAAACCATTAAATACCCATGCTTATATTATTATATTATATACTTGTCAGCATATCTCTTTGGGAAACCATGCTTGGGAGGTTAAGCTTAATCCTTAGTTAAGTTCAATATTTTATTTGCCGGTTCATTAATCAGTATGTAGTTACTTCCTGGACTATTTAAAAAATTGAATGTGTTAAAACGAACGAATTATTCTCAAAATTTTAAATTTCTTTAACTTCTTATTTTTTATTATATGTCTTTCTTCTTTGTACCTGAAAGTTTTATTTCTAAACATCAGGAGTGTAATAAATATTGTGGTAGCCACCTATGTATATATATATACATATGTATACGTATATAAAGTATATAATTATCAATGCCAAGGCGGAAAATTTGTGCTGTAATATTATTTTAATAGTTTTATTAAAATTGAAATTATTAAATTAAAACTTAAAAAACTGAAAGTACTTAAATGACGTACTTTTAATTGATTTAAATTTATAAAAGAAGAATTGAACATAATTCTAGAAGTGGTTCGTAATTTTTGTAAAAGCATATATTGGGAAGCGCACGGATAACTCCAAAAATTGTCCAAAATTGTCGGGAAGCGCACGGATAACTCCACCATTGTTCCATTTTTTAGAACCATCTTTTATTTATAAAAGTAAATCACAATCGAGCTATTTCTTCAAGGAGAATAAAATAAATGGGCTAAAGGAATTAAGAAAAGCTGTCTATAAAGGCAGCCTAAACACCATTTGGTGTTTTACAATTATAATATAGAGGGAGATTTTAAGTCAGAAGCCAAACTTTTTTTAAGTCAATTTTTTTTAATTCGGTACCCCAAATAAATATATAACTTATTTTTAATTTACCCACAAAAATATTTTACATGTATCATTTATTTTCAATCACAAAAATCACAACAAACAATATCAAAAAACTACTTTATAAAGTATTCATCGGATTTCCCACATACTTATCTCACATTCAATAATCCATATTCAAAATCAAGCAGTTTCCCATGTAATGCAATATAAATTGTGAAAATTCTAAACGGCTTCGTCAACAAACAGAATAAGTGTTCATGTGCTTCAAAAATCATGTGCTTCAAGAAACACCACTTCATCCACAAAAAATAACTGTATGGTGTGGTTTTCATGCTGGTGGTGTCATTGAACCGTTTTTTTCATTGATGAAAATGACCGTCACGTTACAGACAATGGAGATCGCTACGCAGAGACATGTTGCAACGTTATTTCTTTGGTCAATTGCACGAGCTAGACATTAATGATATGTGGTTTCAACAAGACGGTGCGACACGCCCCACAGCGGGTCTAACAATTGACTTATTGAAATCTAAATTCGATGAACGTGTTATATCCAGAAATGATCCTGTTGGTCGTGTGGTTTAACAACTCTTGACTTTTTTTTTTGGGGCTACGTTAAATCATTGGTCTATGACAACAAGCCGGCGTCGTTATAGGAGCTCAGAGCCAATATTGAACGAGAGATAGCGGCCGTTTCCGTTGAAATGTGTGGCCGACTCATCGAAAATTAGGATCAACGAATCGAAATTTGCAAACGTGTCCGTGGTGGACATATGAACAATATCGAATTTCATACATAAATGTTTTGATTGTACTTCAAGCTAATAATAAAAGGTTCGAGATATCTCAAATGGTTTGCGTTTTATTTAAAAAAAAAAAGTTGTCAAGTCCTTATTGGAAAACCCTGTATATGAGTCATCTCTCTTTGAGTTACCATCATATTCATCATAACACTACACCACATATATCATACGACATAAATGGGTCTTCAAGTTTTACAGTGAGAGCCGACCTAGTAGTGTAGCTCAATTTTTAACGTAAGTTTTGCTCAACTGTTTAAGTTTTAACTTATGATGCCTTAAAACCACGCTTCCTTATATTAAAATTTCATTTCGGCATACTCGCGAAATTAAATGAATATTCAACCAAGCTTAACCTACTGATTCTTAATAATGTAACATAATATCATATTTCTACCTTAAGTAATAAATCTTGCATTTACTAAGAAATAAAATTTTTTAATACTAATTATTTAATTTAAGATTATATAAAAGTCTTAAAAAGTATTAATTTTATTTATAATATGTTATTTATTAGTGGTATATCCAACTCAAATACATGAAGAAAAAAATGAAATGCAGCATAAGACTAAGGTTTCGGTGGCACAGGATGGAGTTCACGGGGTTTATAAAATCCGTAATTTTACAATCCAATCTCTAATTTAATTTATATCTCAATATCCTATTATTAACATTTACTTAAATAGGATCGTTAAATTGTTATCTTTAAACAAATTTTGGCATATGCGGATTTATTTGGATTCTTTTTTATATTGGAGTTTATCTTAACTATATCCTATGGCAAGCATATAAATAACCAATCATCCATCGAAAGAAAACGATATGTGTATAGATTATTTTCAACACATTTATATTTGAGCAAACACATAATTAATTTTTTGTATACACATTTGTGCAACCAACAACAACAAAACTATTTTGTCTAGTTATTTATAGATGGCGCTTCCTGTTTATGTTAGAAATTAAAAATAAATTTATTTTTATTCACCTACAAAGTACAAACTGATCATTAAGAAAATTCTTTTAATATCGATCGATCAAAATCATATTAAAAAAATCTATTAATGTAAATTATTTAAAAATAAATCTTTAAAATTCCCTTATTATTCTGCATTGAGATTTTAAATAGAATCGTTTTTTAATTTTTAAATAGAAAATTTTTTATTTATAAAAAAAATAATATTTCTTGTTAAAAATATATAAAAAAAAAATTAAAAATAAATTCTGTTTATATTTCACCCAAAATAAAATTAAAAGTAAGAAAAAAATCTTTTTTCTTAAAATATACAATAAATTGACGATGGTTACACTTAGAATTATTTAAACATTTGTGTGCTTAAAACATTTATAAAAATTTGTTTTAAATTTTGTACAATTTTTATTTTTAAAATCCTTTCTGTTATTTATATATTGTATATTAATATTTTTTTTTTTAATCGATCGTTGTTTTATGATCATTTATTACATATATAGTTTAGTGATCAGTTTGTTTTGTTTGATGTGATTGTGGTGCGCATATTTTCTGTGTTAAAATAATTAATATATTTTTATATAAAATAAATAAATAAAATTGTGTTTTTGTACCTATTTCTAGTGTGTGTGTATGTTGTGTGTGACCAGTGGAAAAGGGTGCGTTCAGTGGAAAAATGATCGTGTTAATATATTTAATTTTTATATGTTTGTGGTGTGAAATTATAATGTTTTATAATAAAGTTAAAAAAAAAATGAAGAAATTGGTGGTTTTCAAAAATAAATTATTTTTGAGGTTATGTGACAGTTACGAAAATATATTATGATCAAGCAAATGAACAATAATAGCACTGGGATACGAGTTAAGGATATTTTTATTCCAGATCATGTAATCTTTTTTATTTGTTTTATTTAAATTTATTTATAAAATAACAGTCGATCCTCGAAGTTTTGAAGTTTTTATTTATATATCCAATCGTGAAAAATGCACCGGGTTTTATGTCACTTTTATTTTTGTAAATTATTAAATACAAATACGCGATCGTTCATAACATTATAGTTTTCGTTAGGGAGGTTCTTTGACCCACCCTCTTTATAGCACATACTCGATAAACTACTGTATATGAATATATAAATATAAATATATACTAAAAAAAAAAATTGAAACTAATAATAAGCAACAGATATTTTGGTATGTTCCCAAAATATATTTTTTTTTGGTTTTAATGTATATTTCATGTTATGTTTAAAAAAAATTCACACAACGTTCATTCGAATTTAAATGCGGGGAAAATTTTTTGTTCTTTTTATTTAAAATAGAAAAATCTGTTTATTTTTGTGCTTTTTTTATTTCGTTTTCGTTCTGATCTTATTTAAAAATAAATTTTTGAACATAAGAAAATTTTAAAAGTAGTGTGTTGTTGAACTAGTCGACTAGAGATGGTGCTAATTAAAAAAACATGATTAATTTAAAGTCAAGATCAGAATCGTTTTTCTTTAAGATGTCATAAAATTAAGATACAATTTTATTTTCAATCATTTAATTCCGTATACGATCGTACAAATTATGAATACATAAATAAGCTCGTTTCATGCTAAATGTACACCGTATCTGTATACTAAAAAACTACTGATCAAAGAGAAATGGTTCAATGAACACCATATCAAATTATCGCTATGAATGTCAATGATCAAGGCTATGATAAAAAATACAATATCAACCTTATCGCGCCGTATATAAAATGTACAATCGTATAGCATTGAATAAACACTGCATAAGTTTTTTTACTGCAATTTAAATAAACCACAATTAAAAATTATTAATGGTGGTTTTAAAATTATATGTTTGGCGCCGAAATACCACGATTTTAATAGATGACGTTTCTGGCTAGTTGTATGTGTTGTTGATGAAAAATCAGTTAAATATGGTACGTATAGTAGTTTTCATATCTCGCTGGAATTTTGACAGTTCTCGCGCAGAAAAAATATATCGGATACACAGTGATGTATTAAGTACAATAAATCGTGTTTATTGTTTACATTTTTATTTAAATGGAATAGGAACGTTTTTAATCACAAAATGATTTTATAATTTAACTTTATAAGAATCCCTGACACTTTTGAAATTAATATTTAATTCGAAAAACTAAGAATTAAATTGAAAACTGATTTTGCTTTTTATGTTGTTTTGGTTTTGTTCGACATGAATGATATTTGATCATTTATTTTCCCTAGTCCGTACCAAAATTAAATGTTTACATTGTTTCCAAAAGGCGTGCAATTTTTTTTTGACCTATTAATTTTCACTCGAAATATGATTGTAATAACATAAATACATAATCATTTTGAATGTTTTGTGTATTAAAACTGAAATATAATTCTTTTTATTGGTTATTTATTATTTTATTTAGGTTTACTACCTAAAATAAAGGCGACCCATCAAAATTTTTATAATTTTTTTTTCTACATCACTGAAAGCTGCGCAGAAAAATTAAAAAAATGTTTTTTTTAAGATCTGAATAGGACTATAATATGCTCGTACTCAGTTCGATTAGTTTCAATCGTCAATTAAAAGACATTTATGTATAATTGTAATTGTGGTTGTTTTTCAATTTCGCCTTGCCTTAAGTATCTTATTGTATGCATGTGTATACAGTTAGAGAGAAAAAGAAGGTGAAGAATGTCTTTTGTTGTATATGAATACGTGATATTGTCTTTTGAAAAGTATACAAATTCAAATAAAAATTGTTGGCATTTAATTGTTTCAAAAATTGTACGAGTGCCAAAAATTTAAAATTATAACCAAAAATGTATTTTATTAAGGATTGTTATTGTAAGATTTTCATTCGTTTTCTCATTATTTTTGTTAAGGTTTTTGAAGACGACACGTTTATTTTTTTTTATTTTTCTTATGTCTTAATAGGTGGAGCGATCTTATTGAATTCAATAACGATTATTGGTTGTCAAATTATTTTGTCTGCTGTGATTTATGAACTTTTAATTTTTGATTGATTGATAAAGCCATTTAGGTTTTTAATTTTGAGATCATTGAAGATGCTCGTGATGATCTTTCTTAAGATTATTTTCTAAAATATTTTATATTTTGGAAATGAAGCACGCAATTATACATTTAAATTGCAAATTAAGCATTTCTGTAAAATAAAAATAAAATAAAAATTGTAAAACCAATCAGATTCATCCATGTCTGAGAATAATGTACGAATATTTTAACGGAGAAGAAAAGTAAAGAAATTAAATTCTATACCAGATATTTATAATAAGAAAAATTACACTAGAATTAAAATTTTTAAAATGTTTCCTTTTCATTGGCATTCCCAGTATAATGACATTGGAGAGAAAATTTTCACTTCCAGGGAACTCTACATTTATTCATTTTTGGTGTAATATCATCGAGAATATTACTAATTATTTGTTGTCCTCATTTGGATCCTGTATATGTATATATGCATAGACAATAATGAGGCTATAACTCCACAAAAATTGAATTAATTAACGTCACAGTATTATTCACAAACTTTTTCACAATTTTGTTGTTGTCCAAAGAGACACCAACAAGACAAAAAACCATGTGTGTCATATAAATTTGGTGTCGCATGTTGTTGTTATATAGTTACATCTTACATGTATATAGAACGGCTGTTAAATTGCAAATTTCTAATGAATTGTACAATTTTATTATGAATGTTTAATTTTATTTTGTGTACAACTGAAGAAAGTCATAATAGTTTTATAACCCGATTAATCATTATGAATCATATGGATTAAATACTCTCGCGGAGATTATGAATAATCGGCTTGAATAAATGAAACCGTGAATTATACATTTTGAAGGTAACGAACGCGGCATTGCACATTGTCCCTTAATGTTATTAAAAAGATTGTTTATAAGAAAACAGAAACGCACCAGAGATGAAAAGGAAATTAAAAAGACAAATCAACATCTGAAGAAAACATATTTATCTGACTTCCGATTCTTATGTACATAGTAATAACTAATAGTAATAACCCTAACATCCCTTTTTTTAAACTTTATAATCGATCATGTGATTTTATATTATGTTTGTATTATACAAACATATTATATATATTATATATGTAAAGTTTTGATTATGTACATAATCATATGCTACATACATACATAAGTACATATGTATAAATGTGTATGATTTGTTCGTATATTAAAACAAACAAAAATATGTTATACGACTTTCATGCTCACACGTCGTTTTATTGTAAAAATGATCTAATTTTTTTATTTCATCTGAACCCACACACACTATGTGTGTGTATGTTTCGGTGTGATTCAAAAAAGAAATAAAAACGAAAACCAAAAAAATTTTTTTTTTTTAAATTATGTGATCGTTACGAAAGAATTAAAACCCTTGGAAAAACTGATTTCATCATACCGCGCCGCTGCTGCGACAGCCACGAGTTTGAAAAATATTGATGAACATTTTTTTCGGATGATCTGTCCTCGAGACATTATGATGACGCGTTTATGAGTTTGTATTATTTTAGTAATAGATGTATGTTTTGATGTGATCACTATACTATACCATACATATGTATGTATATACACTAATTGGATTTGTATATAGTGAAATGGTTTTTGAATTTTTGCTCAGCTGAATTTGATCTTTTGCCAAAATCACAAAAAACAAACCAACGAAATTAAAAAAATTAAATTTTAAGTGTATCTTGACTATATACGAGTACCTAGACTTTGTTTTTTGTTTTGTGACCGACGAGAAGTAAGAAATTTTTTATTTTAATTAAATTGAATTAGACGAATGCATATATGATCGATTTATAGTCAACTAGGGTCACAGTTTTACTACCGTTTGGTAATTTTTACTTTGGGCCATGATAGTTACTTTACGACATTCGAATTTATTTTGATTTGCTCCTCGTATCTTACTGATTTTGTTTTTATTTGGTTTTGGTGCTTTCGGTCATAAATTCTCAATGAGCCAAATTTTGACCACAATGTAACCACTTTCCTGTAGAAAGCTTAACTATTTTAAACATTCTTCCACGTCTGATTCTACATTCAACATATTTCTCAACAACAAGAAAAAATCATTGCTAATTTTCTCAATAATTTCACAAATTGATGTCTCATTTCATCCAGAATGTATGTCTATTTCTTGTCATTTCACTTTTCTCGTTGATATAAACATAGCAGTCTGCTGAATCATCATCACAAATTCGATACTAGTGCCACAAAAGCAATACAAATTGCATGATTAAAATAAAAAATAATGTTGGTTTTGACAATATATTGTAGACGATAATATACTCTTCTCCCCTAAATATGTGAATGTCTTTTGATGTTGATAGATTTTGATTTTTTAAACTCGAATACTGCCCGGGAGTCGTCGATCGACATAAAACTACCAATATAAATACATACATTAAAATGTTAAATCAGATATTTGTCTTACAATTTACTTCTCTATGAAACCTTCAACACACGTATATGTGCCCAATACGTATATGTAAGATACATCCACGTTAAGAAATCGTTAAATTAGAATAAAAAGACAGAGTTGGTCGATCACCATCATCATACCCATACTCGTATGTTATGTATGGATTGTAAATATTATATGTGTTTTCTAGTGGCTGATTTTAAGTTTTTTTTTCAATTCTTTAAAAATAACGCATTTACGTTAAAAAAATAAATTCGTGTATTTTGTGCTATACAGTAGAAAAACGAAATCAAATTTTCCATTATCGAGAAATGTAAAATACAACAAAAAATGTAAACAACACACAGTGGAAAATTATTCTCTACATATACACATACACACTTTTTTGTATTCATATTTACATGTTGATGATGAAATGAAAAAGAATACATACAAACATATATATTAAAACACAATGAAAATGAATAAGAAAACCGGCAAACGGAAAAGACGAATAAGAAATTTTTTATTTTTTTTCCAAAACGAATTTGAGTATCAAATTTCAATTTTTAAAATTGGTTTTTCAGTGTGCGGAGTGAATCAGTTTTGCGTGGAGAAAATAGAAAATTTATCTTTAAATGGATGATCGCGCGCTGTTCCCGCAATTTTAACTTTTTAGCTCGCTAATTTTCAAATGAGTGAGGTGCATACGTATATAAGAACTTATAATCAAAAAGTATTATGATTGCTGCAAAATAATTAGTTTGGTTCGCCTGTTTTTTATGTATATATTAAATCTGTCTATTCAAATTGTTCTTCAATTGTAAAGAAACGTTTTTTTTTTTGTATTTTTACTTGTTGTTGAAAAGTATTATGGCAATTTTCCAAAAAAAACAAATGAAAATCGTTTTTTTATTTTATTTAACGACTGTGGTTTGTTCATGATTTTTGCATTTGTTGATTGTTTTATATGTGTAAGAAGTAAAAACCGAATTTAAAATATTTTGTCGAATTTCGCGCGCAATGATAAATGTGCTATAAAATATGTCTTTTGGTTTAGTTTTGACTGCAAATTATTTAATAAGTACTGATATGCACTGTACACTTTTTCACCAAAAGTCGATTTAGTTATACATACATATACGAGTATGTATACGAATTTCATTTCATTGAATATAAATTCGAATAATAAAATTATGCTGAACATTTTGAAAGCTATATTAATGTTTCTCGAAATTGAGAGGAATGAAATTGAGGACTTTAGATCCTATGTATATAAGTCCTTTGATTATCATTCGTTCAAGCATATTTATCGACTCGTTTTTAAATAATTTAGATTAATGCATATTGCGAAATAGTGAAGTCTGTGATTGTATAAGAAGTTACCATCTAAATTTGAAAATATTAATAATTTTGATGACACAATTTATATTTTATATATGCTACGCTGCTTATTGATAATTCATAATTGTGGGAATCTTGCCAAAATTTAAAATTTTCTGCGAATTTTATAATAATATTGAATTTCAAATTTCAAGACGAAATTTTCGAAAAATCGCTTTATCAAATATTTCGATTCGATTTCGATATAAATTTGGTACATCATACCAATTTTCTCTTGCATAATAATAGTAATATAATATTAAAAAATTATATTTAATTGTTTTATAAACTCAAATGCCATATTTATATTAACAGGAACACAAATCATATAGAAATGTCCCACAATTTGATAAATAGTAGAGAAATAATTAAATAAATGAACAAAAATTAAGTTTGGATTGCTTACGTGATTTGTTCGATTATTGAGAGATACCGATATTTTGATAATAGTGTAATTTTTTAGATGATTGACAATGCGAAAACTATATTTGCTGGGAACTTACATTTTTCCATAAGCATATATGTAGATGAGAATAGTCCAAAAATACAATGCCGGTAGAAATTCGGAGTCCCGCATAATGCTGAAAACAGGTATAGGTATGCCAAAACTATATCTTTAAGTTAGTTAAATACATAGCTAACTTTGATATATTGGGGTTACGGGTTCGATTCCAGGTGGTGATTAAAAATTACGGTTGGATGTTTTTAATGTGTAAGTTTTTGTGTTTGTCCGAGTTGCACTGTACCCCTTTATATGACATTGAGTGCTGGATTTGTCCGCTCAATTTTAATTTTAATTTTTATTCAAGTGATCAAAAGCTCTGGTCGAGAGTTTCAATAAATTTTCCAATTGCTCGTCTTTTAAATAGTTTGATATTGGTTTTTATTCATATATATGTACTTTTGCAAGTGTAATTATTTACTTTTGAAAATAAACAATGAACTGTGATCTTTGAAATTTTGATGGGCTAACGAACTTCTAAAATTCAATTTCGATTTCTTTAAAATTTTAATTCGGCATTCGTTTGTATATAACACGCTACTAACTGTTCGGATTGCCGAATATATTAATATATCTAATTCAGTAAATTTTAATTAAATTTCTTAGTGTGGAACAAATTTCTTATGTTGAGGTATGTATAGAAACTAAATTTGAAACAACATTCAAAGTCTTGAATATTTCCATTGTTTTGTACCATTTGGCTGTGGTAATTCAAAACACTATGCGATATAATATATGTATATACTATCGAAAATCTTATATGCTTTGAGTTATATTTCCATTTAGACACAACTACGGCGATACCCTTATTAAATAGGACAGCTCTGAATTTATTCTACATCATTGTTTTATGATTCAAATTCTCTATATGCGCTAAGGTCGATTAGATGTACTATTATATTATATATATATATATATATATATATATATATATATATATATATATATATATATATATATATATTATATACATATATACATATATATAGTATTCTCTTTGGATGTTTAACTTTTGTTATAATCTAAAACAGTGCAAACCAGTCAGGTCAATTTGTCGGAGAAACAAAACTATCAATGATTTTAAAACCAAGCACAAAATACCCAAATATTTAAAAACTCCTAATGAGAATTAGTCCAATTAGCGCTTTCACTCACCAATTATTTTTTATTATAGTTCGTGTTTTTGTAGCAAGTCTATATATGATATTTGAAATAAAGTACTTCAAAGTGGCGCCGTCTTTGAAAATATAGCTTTGTCATCTTTCCCCAACTTCATTGGGTTTGGGGTTTGCGCTTTATATTATTTTTTGCCATTTTAATTGCTATTCATGAAGTCGTTACTCGTTTTGACACACGACAATTGATTCGTTCTATTGTTGATATAGATTGTTTTTTTACTTCAGCGCATTTGATACTTTTTCACAGACCTTAAACTTAATCATATAATTTGGGGCATATTTACATATTGTTAAAAAATTAAATCCAATTACGTGTCACTCATAATTATGGCAGTTTAGGTCCAATTAAATTTTGAACGAAACAAGATTTAAATTCAAATTTCGAAGCAAACGTTAAAATTATAGGTCTAGTAAAATTCGAAAAACAGTTTACGAATCAATTTTCAAACCTTATTTTGATTTTAAAATTATGAATAAAGATCAAATTTTGAATCTGTTAGTTGTTTTGTCTGTATCTTTTGTCACTGCCTTAATTTAATAAAGGCTAATCATATGTACATTGTGTCGCGAAGTATCAAAAAATCGCAATTGGGACGACTTGCTCTTACGAGGAAACTTTCAATTATGTAATTCTAACATTTCCCGCGCACATTTACTGGTAAATTACCACAATTTAGTTACTTTTGACATTAAGAAAGTCAGATAGTTTTTTGTTGTTGTTTCTAACAAATACAAATTAAAATTTGATCAAAACCAATTAGATTTCTGTAAAATATAATAAAATGAGAAATAAGAAAATGTTTTAAATTTTGTTTTTTTTGCGTTTCTTGTAGGTTCTTTTGGCTGGCGGCCAATTTTAATTTGCTGTTTTTGAGTTTGACGAGAAATACGTTGTTGTACTCGTATTTTATATACAAGATTTTGTAAGTATCCCTCTTATAACCATTCATTTGTATTATGTATAATTATTTTATTTATTATTTTTTATTGTTTTAATGATTCCGAACACATAATGTATTTGCGAATTTCTAAATGCGCGTATATACATAAAATTGTGTGGCAATAAAAGTTTAAGAAAGGGCACGTGCATTATGACTATGTATATTATATATAACAGACATAAAAAAGGCAGGTGCAATATAAATGCAAGTATAAAATTCACTTTCTTATGTAAATGTGCACCATATCGAATTTCGGTACTTGGTTGCTTCTATTTTATATATATTTTTAGTATGGCATTGTTGTTGTTCGTTCATCTGCAGATATACATAATTTTTTTTTATTGTTATGTAGATATTCTTTTTTTCAGTTTAATTTCATTTTAACTTTTCTTAATGATTGAAGTGTGGCATGATGCATAAACTGTTTATTTTCTACATATAAAAATTGTGAAATGAATGTGTATGTACATCATCTTGTTTTAAAATTCTTCTTCTTCATCGTTTTATGAAAATGAGGTTAAATGTTTTGTGTATATTCACCTCGTGTCGACCTCTTCTCATCAAAATTAAAATTTGTGTGAGTTTCCACGCAACTTGACGACATTTTACCTCCCATCAATTTTTTTCCTGACTTTAAAAATCTTGTATCTGTATATGTATGTACATACGTACATCCATATAAGAAAATCATATCTACTTAAGAGTCATAAATTTAAAAAAAAAAAATTCAAACAAAAAAGGTGATTTGAACAAGCATCTGTGCATACGGCTTGATCAATCTCGTAAATAACAACAGCAACATTAATATAGGAAATATTTTTTCTTCTTAAAATGTTATGTAGGGGATATTTAGTTGTGCTTACAAAACATAAAAAATAACAACAAATGAAGAAAATAATCTAAACACACTTTATACATCAGTCCTGGCCAACATGGTAATCACGATACGCAATGGTCATAACTAAAACGAATTCAACAGTCATGCTAATGAACTTTACTGAATTGTTAGAGTGTGCCGAAGCCTGAAATAAACACTATATTTATTGAATATGCCTATAAATAGCCTGGCCACGTGCTTTATTCATTTTCTTCATTCATTTCTTAAGAGTTAATACTACATATGTAGTATATATAAAACGTACGAAAATGAAAATGAAAACATCTTTTTTTATTATACATAAGCTGCACGAGTATATGAAATATGTATTGTATAAATCAAAAATACGTTTAAGAAACTATTTACACGCTGGTAAAAATGGTATACAGCGATCAAAATGATTCATTTGATTGGTTAAGATTTGTTAAAACGGTGAAAAACCATTATGAGTTTCTCAACACCGGATTAATCACTCACAGCTTGATTTGTATTGCTCGATTCGTGTGCGTACCTCAAACTTAATTAATCATTGTCGTGTTGAAAGATAAACCAAGAACCAGTAACAACTAAAAATGGGTGACAGATTTTCATTTTCTTTTTAAAATGGCTGCCAATTATAAATAACATTTGACTACCATAAATTTAATCATCATCATCACCATTATTTGAAATCTCATATACATATTCCTCTATACACAGCCGCGCACACACAAACATTCATAACGGAGGATTAATTTCCCTGTTTGAATTGAATGGAAATTAAATAAATGAAAAACAAAAAATTTTCCATTTTTTTTTTGTGTCGACCAAATAAAAAAATTAAATGGCGTTTGGAAAATTGCCAGATGAAAATGAAAAAAATACTAAGCAAAGAAAAATGTAAAAATACATATGCAGTTATGGTGTATGTACATATATTAAGTCGAGTTTTCTGTTCTATAAATGCTTGTATGTATGTTGAATGTCGAAAGAAAATTTAATAAAACAACAGAAAAATGGTCGATACGTAAAAACGAAAAAATTCAATTTTTCATCAAGGTCAATATAGAATTGAAATACGTTATTTTTTTTAGTATATACTACGTACAACATTTATATGTACTTGTGTACCTTATACTCAAATAGTTTAGTGTATTTGTATACATATAGAGATTTTCCGATAAACATTAAATATCTGCTGATCGTTTTCTTTTTTCTTCATTTGTTTTTGTTGGGAAACACGAGGATCGAATGAGTGAAATAATTTTTGGTTTTATAAATTGAGACTGCCCAAAAATGTTGTTATTCACGGTTTCTTTTTAGTTCGTAGCTGGGTTACTTTATGTGGCCGTGAAAATGTAACTTAATTAAAAAGTGAAAAACAAGTGTCCTATGGCTGAATTCTTGATGAGTCTATGTCATTCAAAGTATAATGTTATAGTTGACATATAATTATTGAATTGTGGCTTTTTATCCGTCAAATTTGAATCACACTATAATGAAATTTAAATTTACACTATCTTCCGAACGAATGTATATTATTTACGTGTCCTTAATTAGTTATCCTTAATACCAGAATAGGAATAGATATAATATTCGATCTCACTAGGTTATTCAAGCTAAAGACGGCTTCTTTGCAAGCATAATATTATGCTTCATCTCGAAATTAATGTTGCCTTTAGAGTTTGACTTATGTCAAAATTAGTTTGCAATTAATATTAGTTATTCAACTCTTAAACTGGTTTAAACTGATCATACTCTGTAACCTGGTTGCGTTTATATATCCGTTCAATGCGACTATCGAATTTTCCATATTCGTTGCACTCAAGTATGCGTGTATTTATTCGAGGGCAATCTGCGACGTAATCATTGCATTTTGCATATTAATGGCATACTATTTCGCCGCCCCTTTGCTAATTTCTCCTCCTTTGTTTTTGTTCTCGCCTTGCTTCTCGTACCTTGAGGTGTTTTTTTACTGAATATAATGTTCATTCTGTCTTTGAATCCCATCGTCTCAACCTCGGTCGTCGATTCAAATATCCATAATATAAACTACAAATGCGCTGGTAAAGATTGAACCAACGATCTTTACCACATCATTCTCTGTAATTCCGACTGTACCCCACACTAACAACGATAGTAAAGTGATCGAGTTTAACGATAGGCATAATCGTCACAGTATATATAAAATATTTATGAATAGCAAACTGAAATTGTCTTATCAAATATGTGATTTTGAGGTTATATTGACATATTATTTCACGTTATACTACTTTAAATAGTAACAGTCGCATATGGATCGTATTCCGTGCGCCTTACAGATAACTTCATTGCAGTACATTTGTACATATTTTGATAATTATCATTTAAAAATAATGTACTTTATAACTTTAATTTTGATTTATTTTTTCTACCTTAACCATTTTATTGAAACAAAACTAATTTATATAACCGAAAAGTTAAATAAAGGATTTTTTATTTTTGAAGCTATAAAGTCGAAGCGTCTGGATGAATATTATGTACTTAAAGTATGAAACTAATCAAGAGCGGCGAGACTTGTTCCAAGCAAGCTACACCATTAGGCTCTCATATATAGTTTCACGTAAACGTTAATTTTTTAAGTTTATGATTGGCTGTGACGAGCTGGTATTTTCGCTACTGGTTTTTCGAGACTGTGGATTAAACTTCATATTTTTTATCTTCTTCACGGTTTTTATAAAAAAAACACTAAAAATTCTGCCAATATTCTGTCATTACCATCGACTGCTTAATATATTATTGTTCAAAAATTAATGTAATTTTGTTTTGTATAATTCTTTTCACGTTTCTGAAGTAAATTTTTTTAACAATACGCTTGGATTGAGTATTGAGTCAATCGAGTATTAGGCTTTTTTATTTGGGTAAATCTTTAATATTACGAATTTGTGCCAAATTTCTCTTTAAAGTTATGTGGTTTGTTTAGTTTCTGTAGCTTTTTTACATAGATAGTCCGAATAATATACTTACATATTTTATATTACCTAATTAACTGGATACGTTCTCAATTTTTTATAGTTTTGCTCTATGTATTTACGATTTGAGAATAGAAACATTTGTTAAAAATCACACAAAATGTATTGACAGTTTGGAATACGCACACAAGTACAATTTTAAATTAACTTTTAAAGATATTCATATACTATTGATGAAATTCTAACATGTTCGTCTAGTTTCTGAACAAAATGGTTGCTGAACATATATATCGCGGCGTAAATCAATATACATTTTCTTTTTCTTAACGCACGCTTTAAATCTTTTGAAAAACTGAGATAAGTAATAAAAACCGAAAAGAAAGAAGAAGAAAAACAAAACGAACATTTTCATTTTTCTTTTTCAATTTAATTTAAAATTTTCATTTTCTTCTTCTTTTTAGTTTTACTGTTGTGTTCTTTATTTAGCAATCTTAATATGTGTATACGCAAAGAAGAAATCAGTCTAACACTATCCTTATACAAGTGATATATAATAAAATAACTATATAATATACAAAAAAAATTTAATACATATATTATTACGACATAATAATTTTTTTTTATTTATTTATTTATTACAACCAAAATTATTTTTAAATATTGTATAAATATAAATAAGAATATCTAAAATTATAAATTAAATTCTATTTTTCGAAAAGTTTTTGTTAAAAATAAAACTTTATTTTTGGGAAATTTATTTAAAATAAAATAACAAATAATGTTTAAGATAAATAAGAATTATTTTGATTTTAATTTTAATTTTTTATTAATTATTGATGAATAGTTTAATTATATATAATTTATGTTATGTACATATATGTTTGAATTATGGAAGGTAAGATAATCAGTTTTTGTTTCGTTAATTGTTTTTTTTTTGATCTCCAACCGGAAAAAATTTCAAAATGGTTTTACAATATTAATATTTATGGATGATTGGAAAATTTGACATTTTCCAAAAAAAAGTGCCTCCAAATTTTCTCTTGTACGTGTATTTATTTTTTAATGTGTATTTTTTCTGTTTTCCATTTAATCACACACACAGTCCATTAGATTAACGTGCAAAGTGTTTTATTTTATTGGACCAGAAATATATGGTTTCCAAATCATTGAATTAATCATTTGCCGCGGTGTTAAGACAAAGTGAATTTTTTTGTGGTTTTTATTTTATATCGATCATATATGTATTATGGCTTTGTGACTAACGATCGCGAATGATTTTTCAAAGGTCGAATTGGTCCCTTCATTTACATTACTTACATTGCGATATAATTTATCAATATAAAAGGCGTATATTCAGAAATCACTGGGCATGAACTAAAAAGGTGGTTCTATTTCATTAACCATATATACATTTATATTTGCGTGTGGTTTTATATTTATTTTTTGGTGACCAATCAGGATTGTGTTTGTGTTAGAATGCAATAACTAGTTGATCGATGAGATCCGTTTAATTAAAACGATCTTAGCATGATCAATAAAAAGAAAACGTGTCAAGATCGCGCTTAATTTTCCAAATTTTTAAATTTGTCCATTTTTGTGTTAGAAATATTGTTAGTTTATCTTTATACGGAGTCTCCGACTTCATTAAATTTTCCAATCAATCGGACATATGAATTTTATTTTAGCGTATCTAAAACGTGTCCACAAACAACAGTTTTCTATTGGACCAGAAAATTGCAGGAGCATGAGGACTATATACATAAAGGTTGTATTGTGTGTTGCAAAACCATTAAAATAATTAAATTATCCGCCATATTGTGTGTTTGTGAATTTGTGATACATATGTGATTAATTTGTGCTCCTTTACTAAATTCATATCCACCCTCGGTTTGTGTCAAATAGAAATACGCCTACTAGCATCAATAGGAAATTAAATAGAAAATGTTACAACTGTTTTTCATTCATTTCTAAATTTTGATCTTTCATTCAAACTTTTCTTCGATACATTTTACTCATTCTATTTATTTTACAGAGAAAATGTTATATGATTTTATTATTCGTGTTTTTTTTTTGATTTATTTATTACTATACATCCATGTTTTTACACATCAAGGACGTATAAAACAACATAATATATGTGTGTATCATGTATGGAGTTGAATAAGAATGTAATCAAACTGATTTCTTGCTTCATGACGTCAACCCTACGAAGAAAAAAATCCTTGGAAGGAAAACAAAAAAAAAATATAAGACCAACTAAAAAAATTGCTTACCTGTTTTCTTGAAATACCGCCACAACCATTGGGAAAAAATCATCTGAGAAAATTTCAATCAATTAAAATGAATACAAAAAATTACTCAAGTAACTGTAAAATAACCATACCATTTTTTAATTTTATTTTTTCGTCTAATTTTATTAAATTTTTCTTCTTACTTTACATTTTCTTAAGAAAGTTTGTCGTTTTTTAAGAAATGAAAAAAAGGGAAAATGTTTTAGGTTGAAAACTGAACTGTACAACAAAAACAATGTGCCTATATACCAAATGAAAAGTACATATAAAATTTGAAACAAGCAATATTTTGTTTGGTAAATGTATAATTGGGGTGCATTTTCAGCTGTGTTGTATGATTGTGGTAATTTATCATAATTTTTCTAATAAATCATAAATGAAAATCCTAATTATTAGACTAATATGTAGGACAAAAGTTGTATACGAAAATTTAAAATTAAAGTCAGTTTCGGGAGCCAAGTATTTAGTACTCGTTTATTTTCAAACTACCTATTTTAAACCGATGAGATACATTCATATTCTTTATTGAGGTTCATGTGTTGTACATACATATGTACATACACTGATCGAAGAAACCTCAACCGCAAACAATTTTTCCACGAAAATAATTTTACATTTATTGAAACATTTTTTTGTATGTATGCTTTCCTTTAAGTAATTGAGTTTTCCATTTTCTTCAATAATTTTAACTTTTCCTTTTAAATTTAGTTATTATATTATTACTCATATTGTTGTTGTTGTTGTTGTTATTTGTAATAAATAAATTAATAAAATTTTGAATTTTCCCTTTTTTCGTTCGATATTGTTTTTAGTTTAGTTAATAGAAAATTGTTAGTGACGTCAGAATAAAATATGTATATATGTTTGTATGTATAAAAATGTTTGAGCGGTGAAAGGAAATTATTCCATCACCTTTCTTATATACATACATCTGTGTACGCTGTTGTAAACATAGTTTGATTTAGCGTAATTTAGTTTAACCGGAAATCCGTCATAAAAACAAAAATACAAGAAAGAAAAATCAAAAAAGTCAAGATGAGGAGGAGATATGTATGATAAACGTGTGTCGTTGATCGTAACTTTAGTTTATCATTTTTTTTGTTTTAGGGTCACTGGATTTTTTTTTGTTTTTTAGTATTTAATCGTGGATATTTTTTCAAAATGAAACGAACACCTACAATATTATAACGATTTGTATGTGTATTCATCAAAAATATATTACGAAGGGATTAACAAAATGGTGTGCAAGAAAGTATAAAAGGATTCTTGAATTGTTACTCTATACTACTGCTGCTGCTTATTTTTATAAGAGGATCCATTTAGTTAAGTGGTTTTTGATTTAATCAAAACAAATTGTTTTCGGTCTTCTCTCGCGCTTCTATATTACAATATGTACCTCGGTAGTCTTAGAATTTTCATTTCTTTATATTATAAAGACGCGCGAGAGAAGAAGAAAAATATATTTTTATAGCTGAAATAACTACTAATTTTTATTGTCTTTAAAGAATTAAATGTTGTGTTGTCAGCAGCTGCTCGCAACTGTCTTTTAATAATTTATTGATTTTAGTATACATATATGTATATATGTATATATATATATATATATATATATATATATATATATATATATATATATATATATATACATATATATATATATATATATATATATATATATATATATATATATATATATATATATATATATATATATATATATATATATACATATACATATACATATATATATATATATATATATATATATATATATATATATATATATATATATATATATATATATATATATATATATATATATATATATATATATATATATATATATATATGTAAGTTACTTAAGTAGGAAAGATGGTTCATACAAGAGATCGTTTTATTTCATATTTTTCTGTATTGTGGTGAGATGGTTGCATGCGTAATTTTTGTTACGGTTTTTGAGGGGATCAATGTAATTAAACCATAATATCTATATATGATAATGTACTGTAGTATTACCTCTATTTAATTTGATAGTATTATTGTGTGAGCAAGAGACGAGATTTGCGAGTATATGACATAATGCGAGTATGACATTGAAAATATTAAAACAATGGTTAAATTTTCCGTAATTGGTGCTAGTAATAAACTATTCGATTAATTTTAGAAAAATTTGGAACCTTTAAACCCTTGAAGATCGTCTAGATGCGATTGTACTCAATTTTGTATTCATGTTTTGAATTGAACTCAATAAATTTATTGCCATATTGCTGTATTTAATTTAGTATAGACTAACAAACAGTATTTTTATTTTGTTTACCTGAGCCTCAAAGTATTAAATCAACTTCGGTCGATTACGAACCATTGATCTAATCTAAAATGGCGTATAATTTACAATGTCTAGTACACACTTGATATAATGAAACTATGATAAGATTACACAGACAAGCTATAATATATGTATATATAATGTCCACAATATCATAATTAAGGTGTGTTTTGATACCGACATTTTGTCAAGACATCAAAATATTCAAAATGGTAACATATTATCATTGAATACAACACGTGCTTCCTGTTGGACATATTTTTCTTGCGTCGCGTCATACTGTTACCTCTCATAGCAAAGAAAAACAAAACAACAGCACTAATTTTATAGTATGATAGACACACACATACATTATATATAACTTAATTTTAAAATAAAAAACTAATACAAAAAATCGATAAAATACTTTTTCTTCCTATATTAATCGGGAAATTTATAAATTTTCTCACAGTGATAATTATAGATTATAGATGTCCGATAACATTAGTATTGTTATGATTATTTATTGTTAATGTTATGAATATTATTATAATTTTAACACACGATTTACTAAAATATAAATTACGTTGTCGAATTGTGTCGAAGTGTAAACATAAATCTGTCTATTTTTATATATCCTATATAGGATATGTATTACAGTTATTGATATACTTATTTATCATAAGCGTGCACCGGGTTCGTAAAACTACCTTGAACGATAAAATACGTTTACGTGGTATCAATATCGAAACGGTTAAACATAGATAATTTCATTTTATCTATACATATAGCTACGAATACTTTCTAATCTTGTCAGTACATACATATGTATATATACATTAAAATACCCGTATATTATAACATGCCGCTAATGTGTTAGGTTATACATGTATATGTATATATATATATATATATATATATATATATATATATATATATATATATATATATATATATATATATAAATATATATATATATATATATATATATATATATATATATATATATATATATATATATATATATATATATATATATATATATACATATATAAATAAATTTTAATAATTATATATTTAGAAATTATTTATAAAAATAAACACCCAAAAATAAATAATAATATTTATAGACTTAGTTGTATTATATATGTAGAGTAAATATATTCAAATTTTAATTGTTTTATGTATTCGCGCGAAAAGATATTTAACTTTTGATTGGCACGTGCTAATTATACGATAAAATATGACAAGTGAATTTTATTTAAGTAAGGTAAGTTGTTTTGCGACTAATGAAAGATTCACGATAACACGATACACGATAAGTAGAGACACCCTGTACTTATTTGTGGTTATCAAATCAATAAATTAATATGATAAAATGCATCATTATATTTTTTTAATTATTAAATTTGAGACATTTTGTGTGCGTGTCATGTGACTTGGAACGTGGCAGATTGTTTTGCGGTTATCTCTATATACAGTACACACACACACACACACACACACACACACACACACACACACACACACACACACACACACACACACACACACACACACACACACACACACACACATAATAATGACATATTGTCGGGTATTTTCGAAATTTGATTTCGAATATTGGAATCATTTTTGTTTTATCTATATTTGTGATATACATATGCATGGGATAATGTTAAAAAATGCTTTAGTTATGTTTTATCCGCGGGTTGGCGTTAATGGAAGTTGAAAATAGATGGCTATTTAATGTGGATTGTTTAATTTATAATTTATTAATAGATAATTTCATTTGGAGTTGACTTATTACCTGCTCTGAATGGCAGGACCCATTTCATCCGACAACTAATGTTTGGTTTTACTCGATGTGATTAGCTTTGCCACAGTTATACAGCGTCAAAATAATCTGGATGTATTAGTTCGGGTGTATTAGTGCATAGCACCTTAACGGTACAAGTCGTTTTTCTGCACCTTTGCACCATACATGAGATAATATTTTTTTACAATTTTAAAGAATATCTAAAAAAACATATAATTTTATTAAAATAATTGTATAAGCTGAGGTTAAAAGTATACGAGTAGTTTGATTAATATAAAAAAATTCACACTTTAAATTACTCAATCTCAACGAATAACTATAGTAGATTTATGAGAAACAGGATTATGGTATGTTGTGCTACTACTAAGATGATGTTATTTATTCATACAGGCAATAGAGGTGAAGAACAAAATGGAGAAGACATGATTCGAATACAAATGATTTTTTTATATTTTGTTACAACAACTTTCTGTTTTGGTTTTTTTGATTAATTTTTTTTTTTGGAACTTACCATACTGTGAGTACACGGTATTTTTGAGATCCTCGTCGTGCGGCACTTACTGAAAGCGCTGTTACACTTTCTAAATATTCCGTATAACCTTGCCAATGTTGTGTTTGCATACATATTTAAGCAGTTTACGCCATACTTTATTCACGATGGTTTTTTAAAGTTTGGTATTGGAAAATTCAGAACCCTGCAGAAATTCGAAAATGAAAATCCCATAAAATTGATTCAAAAGAAACTTTCAAAATTTGCAAAATTAGATCAAATGTACTTTAAATTTGTGCACATTATTGTATCTTCTTATAATAATTTAAGTTTCATTTAAAATTCTAGAATTAGAAAATTTGTGAATTTAGAAATTAAGAATTTAGAATTTTGAAAAGCATTAATAAATTCAAATTTTTAAATTTTAGCTATAAATAAGAATTATTATATAGAACTTCACAAATTTGGGAATTATAAATTAAAAAATGTTAATTTAAGAATTTTTTGTTAATTTATATGACAAAAAGAAGAATAAATAAACTTAAAACTCGATTATGCGGGATCTGAATATCCGTGAATCTCTATCATCCGGGATTTTTTCTACATACTCGATTTTTTTAGTCACTTATGTTATCCAGGGTTATTTAAATATGTATATATACATATTAGAATTTTAATCTTACAAGTTAGATGTTAGGAACTAAAACGAATTGAGATTTTAGAAATTGGAATATAAAAAAATTAAGAGAATTAATGAAATTTAAGGAGTTCAGTTGTTTAACTATGAGGCTCACCAATGTAAAAATTAGAGAATTTTGCAATTAGGAAATTTGAGATTTATGAATAATAGCTTAAGATAACATTTTCTTAAGTTTAAATTTGCATTTTGTAGATTCTATAGGTTCTAGTTCAATTCCTTTCAAAGAAAATGCTGGTTCAATTATAATGCCGATACTGGAGACTTATGATTAACTTGACAATCATGGGGCGTTACGTTAGTAATTATTACATTTACTTACGTATCGCCCCATCAATACTTCCATTATGCGCCTGAACATAATAGTATTTTATTTTATAGACTCTAAGATTAATTTACAGTTTAACTAAGACGTTTTAATTTAGTAAACTACATAATTCAGGTCACTTTTAAACTATGAATTAAATAGTCTCGAAGTTTCTCTGGAAATCCAATATTTTCACAATTTTACAGTACATAGTCTAAATGAAGAAAAGCAAATTTCTACATGGATATATCAAATATGTATTTGGTTTTGGATGCTCCCTAAATAAACAACATTTTTTTAGAAACTATATTGGTACTAAGTTTCATTATTGTCCCTACTTTCCCGAAAACTACTTTTTGCAGTTGGCAATTCTATAGAATTTATAGTGATTCTGGAGACTCAGCTATTATTCTAAAATTGGTTCAAGACGCACTAACCCTCGGGTTAAAGAGTTAAACAAAATATTAACAAGAAAAAATCTACGCTCAGAGCCGATACTCAGTTCAGTCACTGCTCTCACAAATATATTTTTTAATTTGCTTTGGTCGAAATACGAAATTTAAAACAATTCAGACCGTTCACTTCATCAAAACCTGAAGAAGTGTTTGCATTAATGAAAGGCGGTCTGTGTAGCAACTAAAATATAATCTTTAAATTTGGTATATGTTTCACTTTTTAGTTTTAAAAATCAAAAGGATCGCGATCCCGTTTTATCGACGCCAATATATGGACTACTCATTTACTAAAAAAAATTAAAAATTAAAATTGGGCTGATAACTGCAGCACTCAATGTTTCAAATGGGCCTACATACTTACACATTAAAACCACGCAACTGTGATTTTTTGGGCGCCAAGGTGAATCTAACCCGAGACCCTTGAATACCGAAGTAAGAACGCTACTACTAAACTTTTGATTGTGCAAATTAATTTATTAATTTATTATGTTTAGCTTTAATAACAAGAAGATTTTTTTACTCAGCTGAAAAGAAATGGTATACAAATTATTCCCACCTATCAAATTATAAGTATGTGTTGGGAAACCATTTCTTTCATTTAATTGTTTGGTCTTCAATGAAGTGAGAGCTTTTGTAATAATTATGCTATAGATTTGTATAAAGAAAAACAGAAATTTTATTTGACTGAAAAATGTGGCATGAGATCTTCTTGAAAAATGAGATATTCATAAGCTTTACTTTAAATTGTAAAGGGTTGTTATGTAATTATCTTCGGGCTCATAATATATTAAATTTAATTTTTTATCCCTTCTATACGTTTCATTGTTTAAGCTTTGTTTTTGATATTGTTATATTTTCCGCATTGATTTTCTAAACTTGTAATTTTACATTTCGGTTTGTGAAATGTACTTTAATTTGGAAGTTTCCCAAACTGCGTATTTCTTTAAAAATAAAACCAGATTTTTAACAAAATATGTATTTAAAAATCTCTGATAATATTTGTAAAACAATTTTAAATTCAGAAAAAACAAGTATTACGTCATTCCACCATATTAAATTTTCTGAAACTATAATTTATCAAACTGAATCATATTTTAAAATTTACTAAATATTCGATACTGTTTACATTTTAAACCAGCAATATTACCATTTTTTAAATTTCAGTTATGACATACATACATATACAATATACATACATATATCAGTTTGCTGAATATAAGCCTTCCGATTTAAGAAACAGACTAGTCAAAATTTAACTTATTACCACGACAATTGAGAAAAACGGATTTTGATTTTGGCATTAACAAAGACTGGTTGTTTACCGAACTGACCATCTAACGCACAATATGTTAATATTGTTTCAAAAGCTTCCAGAAGCGATCTAAATAAGGGTCGATTACGGCCTATAAGTTTAATAGTTTATATTTTTTTTATTTTTATTTTTTTATTTACAATTCTCAAACGGGCGAATTTGTATATTTAATATCATCGACCACCTCCATTTCGAAATGTATTACAAAAAAAAATTATTTCAAATATGTAAATTACCTCCAACAATGAAAAAAACAAATTTCTATACATTCCGATTGTCCTATTCAAAAAAACGAGAAAATTAAATAATAATAAAATAGAAAAAAATCTACAATGCTGGAGATAAAAATTTGTATGTTACATTTAAACCTAAAATTCTTGTAATCCACATCTCAATTCAATCGAAACCATTTATACATTTTATCTTGAGACGGTATACATGAGAAAAAGATTTATACGAAATATACAACAACATAAAGATGTGATTACGTCTTTGGTCTCATGGGGGATGATCAAGAAGATGCTGTTTATATTTATAAAGAATTGAATTATATAGAATTTTTGAAACGATATACATACATATATACGAGTAAAATATGATAATCCAAAATCTACTTTTCTATCTGCATGTACATATGTATATGGTCGTCGCTAAAGGGAAAATACCGTATTGGTTTTACATTTCCATAATCTCCAGATTTTTATTTTATTTGTAAATTCAGTTCACCTGGCTATACGATTTTCTTTCATCAGCATGTTGTATATACATCGCACCCCCTTTAAGCAAACAAAATCTCAATTTACCCTAATATTTAATATCCGTGTATGGCACACTTTCAAATTGACTTAATTTGCTTTGTCTCCGCTTCGTCGATCGGATACATTAGGTTCTTCAAAAAACAAAAATCATCTTTTAATTTGCTTGAATATAATGTACAATAAGAAAATAAAGATCGATGTGCTCATCCCCTTTTATTACAATATATTTTTATTGTCTTTTATCTACGAAAAGACGTCGAAAAACCATATGTTTTATGTTTGTGCCAGACAAAAAATCACAGACATTGTGTACGTATACTATATGTATAATATAAATAAGGGATGATAATTGCTTTGACACATATATGTACGGTTTGTATATAAGACATGTACCAAGAAAAGGTTACCATTACAATTGTCTGACAATTTTGAAACAAAATTCATTCTCTAGAAATTTGCGTCGACCACCAATGTGTTAATATAGTATATTGTACATATAGTAGTCGGGTTTGACTTCATTAAAAATTCAAAATGAATTAAAAAGTAAAATTTCCGGTGTCTGTTATAGTTTCGTGTGTGTGTGTGTTGTTTAAGATTTTTAATTACAATTTCTTCTGGTTTTCCTTCCATATTTATAATTTTATTTATTTCAAGTGAATGATATTAGATACAATATGCGTACTCGTACATAAGTTGTGTAATGTATAGTCCATATCACTTTAATCGGTGAGATTTCAATTAAAACACAGGAACGTAGTAAGTATTAAGCGGAAATAATTACCATACTGCATAGTATAATATGTACATACATATTTTCAAAGTGCTAGCTCATAATAAAGTATGCTATATGGTCTCTTGTGAAACATTCTGAAAAATTTGACATTATGTGTGATATCCAAATTAAATAACATTAATTAATACTCGTATTTATTTTTATGTTATCAACAATACGTATAATAATAATTTAATTATAGCATAACATAATACATCATCACAACACTAGTGCATACGCCGCCATGTAACGATTATGCAAAGGAAAAACGAAAAATAATAAAAGAAAACATAATTCAATTGAAATATGATTTTCTTATCATTATGCAACAAATTTTCCAGTTTTCTGTTTTCCAAGGAAATTATAAAAATTTACTTTTTGTTTTGTTTTTATTTATTTCGCAATTTTTCTAAAGCTCCACTCCTACCTAGAAGAAAGCCCACTATAAATTCATACACAAAGTTGTAATAAAGCCTATAACAACCACAACATGCATTAGGTCTATGAAAAGTTATGCTTTGTTAGTGTAATGTATATGCTTTAGGTGAACTATGTAGATATATTTATTGTTTAGTACAATCGTACAACAATACGATTATATCTGTAAACCTAAAGTTTACCTAAGATTCAGATGAAATTACACAAAGAAGAATTCAATGAATTCTTGATAACAAATTTGGCGTTTTGCTTTAGGTTTAATCTCAAAACTAAAGAAGTTAAATTCTAACAAATAATCGTAGTAATTTAAGATAATGGTAGAAAACACCTTATAAAAACATATTACATAAAAATTGTTTTATTATGCTGTAATTTGAAAATATGTTAAATATCCTGTTTTGGTTTATCAGAATTTAATTCACATAAAATTGATATCTACACATAAAGTTAGTTTATTGACAAGCAAAATTATCTGAAAATATATCTAATTTTAGAGTTATTTTGATTCATAAGTCAAAATTGCTCTAAATGCAGTTATCTAAATAGGTTCTCAAATAAACCGCCGATATTTGTTTTGTCAATTTATGGTCTTCTATTTTAAACTCATGTGATCGTCTTGGGGCTCTATAGGTGGCTATGAAAATAATCTTCATCGAGATCTTAACTTGAAAGAAGCATTGATGTTGTCGTTTAATAAACTCGTGAGATTCGTGTTACGTTTGGAAATGGCTTAAGCTTAATTTTATAGTATTCTAGTTGCGAAGTTATAGTCTTGATTAATATTTGTATTTAGTATTAAGTTAGTGCCGCGCACATTCTCAGAATAGGTATAGCCTTCTTGCTTTGGTGCCTTGATTCAATTTCTGGTATTGGGTGTTCAATCTGGGCTTTGCCTATACAATCTTCTAATTTTGGTACATAGATATACTTCTTCTAATTTTATAATGTTGTAATTGAACTGGAATAACTACTCAAACATTATTGCTATTCGTAATACCCACTTTAGAATCTACTGTGAGTAAAATTAGTAAAATTGGTTTATATTGAATTTTATCGATCAAATTTCTGGAATGAATAAATATTTAGTAAAAATGTTGCTTAAAAGTATTATAGTCCATTAAAAACTCTAAAATTTACACATGTGAAGTTTTTACTAAATGTTTGAATTTGTATTCGTATTATTCCCTGAATAAGACGGAAAACGAATTAAACAAAACAAACATTTTTTAAATGTATAATCAATTATTTTAGTAAGCACGCTTGGGTTAGTTTATAAAAATTAAAAGTATAGTTATGGAATTTAGTAGAAAAGATCTATACAAATGGATTGAGGTGTATCACCAACACATATAAACGTTCAGCAATAATTTATTAAATATTTCACAGTGCTAGACATATGAAGTTTTTGCTAATTTGTTTATTATCAAAATTTTAGCGGTAACCGCACATATAATAATAGATACAATTTTTTAAACCGATATTTGATAACTTTATACAAATAGGTTCTATAAGGATAAAGAACTTGATGTTAGAATGTGCCAAATGTCGGTATACCATGTTAATCTTGTCAACTATTTTAGTTTGACACATACCTTAAATATAACTATTTATCAGCTTTATATGATTCCTCAAATGCACCGGTTTAAAATTTGCCGATTGTAATAAGAATCATTTTAAGGAGGAAATTTAACAATTTATATACAATTGAAATATTTTTTTATTAAATCAATTGATTTATGACATTGTAGTATTGTACTAACTAGCAGAATATACAATAAATTCACTTCAGAACTGAGAACACATCAATTAATAAATTCTAAATACACATATCAATCTATATGTAAGTATACATAAGGATATTTTCGAACAAACGTGAAAAATTGGTTGTTGTTATACTTATAAACCGACAAAAATATGTTTTTCCATTATATTACTGTTTTTTTTTATCAATGAATTTATGATAACCGAAAAAGCTGGGAAGAAAAACTGAAAAACATTTCTTATGCTTTCTGAAGAAAATAAGAAGATTGATAGCAAGAAATGAGAATATCTATTGTACATGTATGTATATGTATAAACATACATATGTACGTATGTATATAGTTGGTACAACATCTTATGGTAGGCGAATTAAATTGTATGATAAAAGACGAAGACCCAGTTGGAGGATGTAAGTAGAAAAACACGAAAAATCAAAAACAAAACAAAATTGAATCCTTCTTTCTTTATAAATAAAATAAATAATATAAAAATTTAATAATAACAAAATGAAAGAAATCTCTTTTTGGGAGAAGTGAGATATTATGTACCTATATTTTCTTGCGATAACTCTATGTACATACGTACAAAATTTTAATATACAACATGAAAAGAACAAACGTCAAGCAAAATTCGAATCTTGTAGATGAATGAATGTGCTGCGCGTTTGTGTATGTATGTTTCTTATATGTGCACACTACATTTAGTACATATTATACATATATGAATGAAAATTTACGTCTTTTAATGACTTCCATCCGAGAGTTGGAACAATGATGAAAATGGTTATGATACATATATATATACATATATATATATATATATATATATATATATATATATATATATATATATATATATATATATATATATATATATATATATATATATATATATATATATATATATATATATATATATATATATATATATATATATATATATATACGAGTATAGCTTGTTTTTCCGTTTTTAATGATAACAAATTTACAAATAATTGGGATATTATATATTTAAATTTTCTGGTTGGATGTGGAATGTGGATGCTCATGGGAGAAAGGGAAACACGTTTTATTACTGTTCGTTTGTTCGTTCGCTATTTGACAGACTCAAATATACATTTTTATTTATTGAATTTATTATTATTATTATTTTTTTATTATAAATGGTAGTGATATCTCTTCTCTTCTATATACTCGTAGGATCCTTATGAAGCTCAAAGAATTTAATATATGTATATGAGAATGGTTTGGTATTCATAGAAATTAGAATGGTAAAAAATTGATTTAATGTTAATCAATATTATATGACCTGTTATCTATTTGTCAGTGTTTTGCTAGTTGTATATAATATGTATACCTAGCTTAGTTTCAAATTGAATCAATATTTCATCCAAATAACTTTGAAGTTTATGAGTTTTCTAATTTTGTTCTTTTTATTGAATTTCAGGACGGAACTATATCATCGTCCTAGATTGTGAAAGGTAAGTTTTTATTCTAATATGTATTAATTTACTAGAGTATATATAGAAACTTGATCTATACCAATGCGAAATTTTACCGATTTTTGTACAAATATATTGAAAATACTCAATAACTCAACGGTTCAGAACTGTATAGTAATTTTTGTACTTATATACATTAAGTTGTATCCTATTCCTATGTAAAATCTAAATAGATTAAGATTATTCCTGGATCGCGCGTCTAATAAAAATAGAGTAAGTACATCACTGCTAATTTTATATTTTTGTAATGATTCATTCTGAACCACAACTACATGTTTAAGTAGGTACTAATTTTTTGTTTACAAAACTTGAATTTCTGCCAAGAAAACAAAATCTTTGTCGTTCTTTCAGTCGAAACATAAATCTATCAAGAAAAAAATATAATATTTTGCTATTTGTTAACGAATTTCTAAAAACTTAAAAAAAAAATACATTAGACAATTTGATGTTTCTAAGACAGCTATACATATATACGAAGATAATTGTGTTGTTTACCACACATTACATATGTATATACGTATAGATCCACCGTTTTGTTACAATTTTACATAACTTTACTATCGAAAAATTGGACGAGTGCCAAAAAACTAAATACATACATACTTACTTGCCTACAATGTCATTTTAATATTTGAAGGTGCTGATCAATAATATTTTCTTTCGATTCCGTATGTAATAGTTCTTGTATATATAACAAAAGGATATAAGAAATACATATGTCATTTGATTCGTTGTTATCGTTTCCAACTTGAAAACGGATAAATTGGAAAATGTTTTGAATAATATATAGAAAATTGACACCAGGTAATGTAAGGTACTGAAAATACATAAATGATATTTTTTTTGTATATACGAGTATATATACATATATGTATTCTGAAATATTTAGGATAGCGTGCCTTGTGTTACCTCTTTTACATTTTTTTTTATGGTTTACGAGTATGACTTTTTACTTAGAGTTAGTTATCATGACAATTCTAAGAAGAATATATATGTTATTTGAATGTATACATATAAAACTATTTATCACACACATTAATAAGGGACCTCCTTGATATGGTTTCGTGTTACTCCATATAAAGTATATGTAAGTTTGAGGCAGGAAAATTGCTTAATGTATATTAATTGATGATTTTAATGAGTTTGACAGCTAATCGAATTTTCATTACCTTCAAAAACGAACAAAAAAAATGTGGATCAATTATTTTTGTTTGTTTTTGGTTTGGGGACGGGAAAGGATGAAGAAGTCTGTGTATGGAAAGTAAACAAAACACGTCACATCATGTAGTATTTAAATAAATGTTAAGCTATTGCAATTTTTTTTATTATTGACTAGTAATGGTTGAGTAATAAATGGGTGTACTTACTCTGTACAGAGCAAGGTGATGCGATAAACGAAAAATCAGCTAAATTCATCGTTTTAATATATAAAATTTTTCGAATGTAGCTGAATAATTCTATTTAAGATATTATCTTTTAAGAACATCTATAATTTATAGTACAATATATAATCGCAGTAATTTCCAAACTGTGAGCTACAGCCCCTAGGAGGGAGGCGTGAAGCTGATGTCAGGGCGCTTTGACATATTTCAAAAAACCAAATTTTGCTTGTCACTATAGAGATTAAAAATGAATATGTCGTGTTGCATATTTTGGAGGTATTTTGAGAAAATAAACGATTTAAATTTCACTGAAAGCATTGTAACATTTTAATTTTATATTCTAAATTTATATGGCCTTCAACAAAATCTTTCTGCTTAGTAATCCCAATATTGTACCGTATATTGATTTCCTGTGTAAATATATACAATCACACTCTTATTATTAAAGCTGAATACACTACAACTTATTATATCGATCTTTATTTTTCATAATCAGTTTTAGGAAGAAAAACCACAATATCTTGTGCTATTGTGGTAAAATTGTAAATGTTCCTAAATTCTTGCTGGCGTTTTAAACAATTTTCAAAAATGTCTCTTATGTATACTATAAAATTAGTTCACAATGATATTCATTCAAAAGGGTCCTCATTTTTAGAGAAATATCAAGAGCCGGCAACACCACATATTGGATGAGCTGAGGCTATAGTCAGGAACTATACCATTTTCAGATTTATTATATCAAATTAATTTGTAGATCAGCCAATTTTCCAATTTATTGAGAAAATAACATTTTTGGTTAAGACTTTCCTAGGCTTTTCAAACATGACATCGAATTTTTTTATAATCCTATCGAATAGCGTCAACATATAATTCATTTATTGTAAATGCTACTTTTGACGGTTATTTTAGGATGTTCTGGCCGTATTACGAATTACAACTATCACTTTGCAGTTATATATATTTTGAATTGTACCCCTAAAAACCCTATGGACCCAAGTCGTTTTACCCATAAGTAGATCCACCACTATAATATTAATAGAGATGCTTAGCCTGCTACTTAATATTTCAAAAATCATTTTTTCAATTATGAGCTCGTCGATGCAAGAACAATGATGTTTAGATATTTTATTTTATTTTTCTACGATTTTTGAAAGATTTTCTTAAAACTATTAGAGCTGGAAGCTCTACAGCTCTTGCTGTGGTAGAAAATTCAACTCATTCCTTAACTTGATTGAATGAATTTCAGTCGATCTCACGAATCATAGCGAATTGTCGTACCCGCATTTCTATCATAAATATTATTCCGAAAAAAAAAAACTCATGAGTCAAAATGTCGCGACATTCGAACTAAAAATGAAAAAAACATAAAAACAGTTAAATTTATTGTTGTCATATATTTATATATTATAATGATAAAAGTATGTATCCGCGAATAACAATAAGCGCGAGTAGTACATATTGTATAGTTAGTTTGGTTGTGGTAGCGATTGAAGGTTCTTCAAATATTGATGTAAATCATACAAAATTGGAAGGATTCGAATTTTTGAAAAGGTCATGAAATATACTCACTTTATAAATTCAAAACACTTGAAACAAGTAGCAATTTAATCATAATCGCATAATAACAATATTACAGAGTATCAGTTCATATCTCAATTAAAATGTATAAACAATATTTTTTATTTTCAGTAGTCAGTTTTGATGATTATGGTGTGTATGGCTGTATTTTTATCTCAAACTGACAATTATTATTATATATTTTTTTTGTATTTTGAATGATTCGTTTTTTCTGTACAAATGTGTGAATATTTCTCAGTAGAATGAGTATTTAATATATTCGATTGGTCGCCCACGTGATGACGTCATACCTAGGTGATATCGACCAATCGACGCAATGTATATGCGCGCCTTTATAATTGAGTTTGTATTTCGAAATGAAAATGCTATAAAGAAAAATTTGAATCAAAAAAACGGAGCGGAGAGATTTTAATGCCAAGAGAGTTGTCGGAGAGTATATAATACCTAGAAGCAAAATTCTTTTTATTTATTTTCGCTGGCTGCTTTCGTTTTTCTTTCATACAAACCACACAGTCGCATACACACACTCATACCCACCGAAGTATACGTACAAAGAAAATTGAACATTTTCCTTACTTACGTCAGAGAGATGGGAATATTTTTTATTATTTAATGTGATTATTGTAAAATAACCATTCAGCCATCCATCTAATCATTTCAGTTGAGTTTCATCCATCAATTGGACTCACACAACACACGAACAAATTTTGGTTAAAAATGAAAATGTTAATGAACACAAATTTTCCACTTTCAAGAACAAAAAATTCCGAAAAGGTCAAATTTGAATTAAGAAATGACCTTAATAAGTTTTATGTTCCTTTTGGTATGATGACTCCTTTATACAAATTCTATACGTATATACTAGTTCATAAAGGATATGACGAGAAACATCTGAGATAAGTTTTGATTTTTGTTTTAAAGTCTTGATATATAATCATCATATGTACATATATATATATATATATATATATATATATATATATATATATATATATATATATATATATATATATATATATATATATATATATATATATATACATATATATATATATATATATATATATATATATATATATATATATATATATATATATATACATGTATATATATATATATATATATATATATATATATATATATATATATATATATATATATATATATATATAATATATATATATATATATATATATATATGTATATATATATATATATATATATATATATATATATATATATATATATATATATATATATGCAATATTCGAGAATTTATTTATATGTATATTCGGGTTGTTACTCGTCTACGATTTATACATATATTTTTGTGAAATAAGTTAATTTTTTTAAAATTTCAAGAATATATAAGAAAGAATGAGAAACATATGTTTTACACAAATCTTAATCATCGACATGTCAAAGCCACATTTACAGTATACCACTATCATATATTCGTAAAAACAAAATATATACATACACACACACACACAACATACACATATTTTCTTTGGGATGTTTAATTATTTTGTATATATCTACATATGTATAATGAAAATGAAATTTCTTGAAAATATAACAAAATTTTAAGTATAGAGTTGGTTGTGTATGTACTATATCGAGATACTAAGGCAACGACATATGAATAGATTGAGTATTTGTGAGCTATACAGCGTGCTATATAATAATTTGTAAATTCGTTTTTTGAAAATATTTTCTATATACATTCCCAACTATTTAACTCACACAATAGAATACCGGTGAGTGTAATTCGAGTGCCGATCGTTCCGTTAAACTGTTTGTGTGAAATGTATTTGAATATTCTATCATATTTTTTTCCCAATAATAACATTTAGTCAATAATAGTGATATGACCAAGCGCATACATAACTCTGTTACTAAACAGGTTTAAAAATATAATTATTTCAAATTTTAAGCCAAATTCTTAGTTAAAAGTTCAACTCAACTAAAAGTCTGATTTTAAAATTCTAAATATCTTTTTCATTTTTAAACCTAATTAAAAAATCATATTCTAACTCAAATTCGTGAAATAAAATTGTAGTGCACATATTCAAGCTAGAATTCTCTCTCACTATAAAATATTTAAATAGAATTTGAAATCAAATTTTAACTCACAAATGCAATTCCTAGAAGAAATTCTATAGGTGAAATCTAGTTTAAACTTAAAGTCGAAGTCAAAATAAAAAGTTTAAATTTAAATTTCTTTCAATTTTAAACCATAAATGGAGTATTATATCATAAATTAATAATTTTTAAATTTTTAACTTAGTTTTTATTAAATACTATCAAATGTAATTTTTCAAATTATAATTATTAGTCTACAAAAAGAATTTGCAATTTCATACAAACTACATAATTTATGTATATCAGTTTTAGGGCAGTTCCCCTTTTTTTAAATTTTCAGAATTTCCAAGAACCGATACCAGATAAATTTGTAGCTTTTCGATAAGAATTACCCGCTTGGTTATCATTTTACAGGGTTTGCTATTTTTAGTTATTACAGAAACAGAGTTGAATGAAATTATGACATTAGCTTTCAGAGTTTTTGATAAATTTGTTAGCAACAAAGTAAACAAAATTCTAAATAACAAATGAAATTCATAGCCCATTCAAAACTATTAGATATGTTAATCTAATAAATGAATAATTTGGAAGAGCCTTGAGTGCCAAAAGAGGAATAAAGCATGATATGACCGAAATATAATGCTATAGTATGTATATAGAACTGATAAAAGTTTGTTCGAATCAATTTATATGTATTATTTAAGAAAATTAAACGTAATTCGTAATTAGGCATCTCTAGAGTTAATAACACCTTGCTTGTGCAACATAAAATTTTGTAATTCGAATTAATACAGACTTTTGTATCCAACCAATTTCGTACATCTTTTACACAAATTCTATTTAAAATTTTAAGATTTGCTATAATTTTATAAGAATTTAATAATTTAGTCATTTGAAAAATTTTAGTCCCTAAAATTCGGAGTAATCTGATTTTGTCAAAGCTATGATCTTGAAAGAGAGATTAATTTATTTTCGTTTCTAAAAAAATCTATTTGCATTGTGTTGTCTCGGGGAAAATTAGTAGTATTAGTTACTTATAGGTTCTACTATATACTTTGTATATGTACGTATGTTGTATGAATACTACAAAATTATTTTTTTAAAAATATTGTATGTATGGCAAATGTACTAAAAAAAAATTTTTTTTTTGATAACAACACAACAACAATTTTCTCTCATCTCTCCCAAAAAAATTTTTTTCATATTCGACGATACACATAAAACACAGAGTTTTTCTCCATATTCACAACATCATCATCGCAAACAGAAATTTCGTGCTACTACACTAATACATAATCACTAGTGGGGAGAAAATAAAATATTGGATACTAAGGGATTTTCCTTATACGATTTTTTTTTTTTTTTGTTTTTTTTTCAGTATTTTCACAGTCGTATTTAGTACCGCGACCGACAATGTAGTAAATTATTTAAAAACAAAATATATAAAATTAAATAGAATTTTAAATAATACTAAAATTTTATTTTTTAATATTTATAAATTAAATTACAAAATATATTTGTAGATAATAAGGAAAAATATTATTTAATTATTTTTTATTATATAAGTTTTTTAAAAAAAGAATGTAAATGAAGTTTAAAAAAAATTTGATCGGTACGCGAATTAAAAGTTATTAATTAATTAATTTATTTGGTGATTACACACTCAAAACTTAATTTAAATTTAAAACGTGACTTTAAAAAGTGCATAGTATTTTTGTATATATATATATATATATATATATATATATATACATATATAATATATAAATAAATATATATTTTTTATGTTAATAAAAGACTGTATATATATATAATATTTATATATAGATGTATGTGAAATTATATAAACAAATTTTTAAGTGAATTAAAAAAAAAAAATAGTTTAAAAAATTATTATTATTATTTATAAGTGAAATGGAAAATTTAATTAAAAAAAGTGTTCCAAAATTTTGGTGAAAATTTAATTAATAATTTGTATAAATAAAAAGTGTGATAAAAATAAAAAGTTTCGGAGAAAATTGTTTGGTGGAAAATGAAGAAAAATTATTAAATTGAATTTTATAGTTTAATTTTGATTAATTTTTTTTTTGGTTATACCTACATACATAATATAATTTGGAACCATGAATTTTACCGGTAATTAATATTTCAAGTTCATTAAAAAATAAAATTATCGTTTTTTTTTTTATTTTTTACTGGTATCGATTTTTCCATTTGGTTGTACGTCATATACAGTATTTTTTATTCGGAAAGGCCAGGAAATCATCAACCATTCGGAGGTAATGGTTTAGTTTGGTGTATTGTGTGAATCTTTACTGTATGTACATATATACACATATAGAATGTTTATTAGATATCTGTATTTTATTTTTTTTATGTTTTTTTTATATAAGAAATCGTCGACACCAAGGTTATATTCTTATCAATACGACAAAAAAAAATAAAAGCAAAAACAAAAAAATATGTGCTCTCTTGTGTTATTGTTTATCATCGCTAGTCGAGCCTAATATGAATGAAATATTATGTTGTTTAAACATATTTTGCAAATTCTAGAATAGTTTTGGTTTTGTATTAATTTTTTTTTTGTGGATTTTCTAATTAAGATGAATGAATTTCTGCTAAAAACGAATAAACAAAAATGATCCGTGTGTGCGTTGGGTATATTTTGGTCCACAATAATTAAATGTGTGTGTTATCTATGTATGGTTTAATTTAGCCAATGCATATAATTACATATGTACATATTATAATATGAATACGTACTTTTGACCCCGCCGCAATTATTGCATTCAGTGCGCATGATTAATGAATAATTTTGACAGCTGCTTTGTGAACGCATACCGGTTAGCTGCTGGCTAATTGTTTTTCCGACGGATGGAATTTATAAATTTAATTATAAATTATTAACCGTCGGTCTATAGTTTTGAAAAAATATTTATATATTCTGATAACTTATTAAATTTAATATTTTACAATAATTTTACATATTTTATGTATGTGTATGTATATATGTAGATGAACATACATTTTATGGAAATTTCCATGTGTGTCCATAACATTATGTGATGTGTTTAGATTTAAAGTTTATTTCCATATCAATATTATTTTCATTTGAATGGCATAAAACGTAAACAACTACATATTCCAATTAAACTTAATCTTAAAGAAACAAACCAAGCTTATAAGACGTACACTATCTGTACAATACAGAGAAAGAAAGTTTAATTCTAGATAATCAGTTCGCGCGATTTAAATATGTATTTATTGGTTTAATAGAATAAAACAATCGTTGAGGAGATATGTATATATGTGTGTTACACATAAATAGTAAAAGATGTCGATTGGCTTATTATTTTGTATATAGCCAGCAACTGACTCATTCTTTAAGTAACAAAAAAAATTTAAAAAAAATGTTTGCTTTTCTATTGCAGGAAAAGTATTTTCTTCTGATTTACTCTGTTTAGTTGTCTTTTGTGTATTTGAAATGAGTAACAATTTAACAATGTAGTATTTATTTACTAGGACGTATTTCGATACTATTAACAAACTCATGTTTTTTTAGGGTACCGTATATAAAATGTCTAGAACCCTTATAGTGCCACTCCGTTGTTCGTCTGTCCAGTTTGTCACAAGCTCATAATTAAATTTAGTTACCAAAAACATTTACATTTTATTTATATGGCAAGTGATACGCTGAAAAGGCTCGCGATTAGACTTTAACGATTCTAAAAGGATTTTTAAATAATTTTTTTAGCAAATTTTATGAAAATGTAGGAAAAAAAATGCAAACTATTATCTGGGGCTTACTATATTGTTACTATAAATAAACTAATTTTGACATAACCAATTTTTTGTTTAGAATTTAACATACATCGCCATTGCGTCATACCATAATAAATATAATTGTATTTAAAATCAATACATATAAATTTTTAGGAAAATATTTTTTTTATCACTACTCGTTTTGCAACAAAACAGTTTATTAAAATGTTAACATTTTAGTTAGTGTAACATCCACTAGTATTATTAATCAAGAGATAAAACCAGTAAACAATTTTAAGTATTAGTTTGGGGCTTAACAACTAAAATGAATGTAATCTTTCGAATGTAATAAGTATTTACGTATGTGCACGAGCAAATTAAGAAGAGTTATAACTGGCTTATAAGAAACAGTGTGTGCCAGAACCAGAACACTTTTTCGACTACATGTCGCTACATATTCGATTTTGCATTAAAATGTGGGAAGTAATGAATATTTTGTCGTCTCAGCTTGTTATGTCGCAATTAATGTACAACTGAGAGTCTCGTCACTCTGGGGTTGGATCACTTTAAAAATTTAACACATCAAAGCATTCAGGAAGAAAAAACTATGTACCAAATTTTAGCTCTGTGCGAAAATGTATGTATGGCAATTAATATAATGTTTGGTGTTCACCTCCCAAAACTTGCTGAACGGATTTCTCGTTTTCTTGTGGCCGTGGACGCCGTGGGTTTGAATTTATAATATATATGGATAATTTCTTGTTTGTATTCATGCGGGCTGTTTATGATTTAATTCCTGAATCTGTCCAATGGTTTGAAAAACGATAAATCTGTGTTTTTTTTTTGAGAAAATAGTTATCAACTGAATTTTTAACGATTTTCAGTTATATGTATATATTTTCAGATAAATTTTTCAAATTTTCCAAAATTCTTACCATTAAAAAATACTGTTGATAGTGAATAACTGCTACAAAAAACAATATTTTTTTAATAATTAGTAGTTATTACGAGCACTATATGATTTAAATGTACATAAACTTTTTTTTATAAATGAACTAGTCGTAATAAGTTATATTGTTACTCAAAAACAATATATTTTTTTTTGAAAATCTTTTATTTCATTAAAAATAAATAAGTTAGGTAAATCAACATACTATTAAATTTAAAAAAACGGTTTAATGGTAAATGAAAACGCTTTAAGAATGATAAAGTGCTCTTTGTTTATTAATAAAATTTACTATTTGCAGATATCAACTGTATGTGAATTAAATTCTGATACACCAAAACAGGATATTTCGCATATTTTCAAATTACACCATAATAAAGCAGTTTGTTTGTAATATGTTTATGTAAGGTGTCTTCTGCTATCATCTTAAATTGAGAATACGAATAAAATTAATAAACATTTCTAAATAATTGAATTACAGTTATTTTTGTTATAAACATGCCTTCCCAAAAATGATATTTAGACTTTTACGGTAAACTGTTTCTTAAAAAACTACAGCAGTGTTAATATTATGCTAGAGTACATATTATCAGTATACATAATGTATGTTAATATGTATAGGGTTTTCCAATATGAGGTTTCATTTTGATATTTAAAAAAACGAGTATATTTTAAGAGAATCAATTAATGTTTATTTCATTGTAAAGAGGAAGGTATGCCATAAACATTTGAAAACGTTGTCAGCCAAATGGCCGCCACGGCTACGCTTGCACCATATTCTTTTCATGAAATTTTCCATGACCAATTCGCATATTTGCGGCTGTATGTCCTCGATAACTTCACAAATTGCACCTTTAAGGTCTTGAATCGATTGTGCATTGGCATAGACATTATCTTTCACGTGGCCCCAACGAAATAAAACTAAAGGTGTTATATCACAAGATCTCAGTGGCCAAATGTGAGCCAATCTCAGTGAGAAATAACACGGTCGGGAAACTTTTTTGTAAACTTGCGATTGTTTCATTGCTTGTGTGGAACATAGCGCCGTATTGCTGAAAATAAATATCGCCCACACCAATATCTTCCAATTCCGGCCATAAAAAATCATTAATCATAGCTCGGTAGCGCAATCCATTTACCGTAACAGTTGCACCAACCTCATTTTCGAAAAAGTAAGGTCCAATCACACCACCAGTCCAAAAACCACACCAATAACAGTGATCACACCAAACACAATCATTCTTGGATTTTCTGAGCCCCAGAAGCGACAATTCTGCTTATTAACGTATGCTCCGAAGTGAAAATGGGCCTCATCACTGAAGATGATTTTTCGATAAAAATCCGGATCATTTTGATGGATTTGAAGGACCCAATCAGCGAAGATGCGACGTTTATGGTGATCGACTGGCTAGAGTTCTTGTGTTAACTGAACTTTAAAAGCTTTAAGACCTAATTCTTTATGCAAAATATGGTGTAATGTCGTTTGTGGAATGTCTAATTCCAAAGATCGACGAGGAATCGCCAAACCTGGGTTTTCTTCAACACTACGGGCTACAGCAGCAATATTCTCAGTTGTTTTTGAGCGACACACACGGTGTCGATTCTTCACATCACTAAGTTGTCCCAACAGCTCAAATTTTTCCACCCGTTTCACTATTGCTGGCCGAGAAGGTGCTTCACGACGACCAAAAAGTGCTTAAATTTTGCGAACTGTGCCTTCAAAATTTTCACCATTTTTGTAGTGAATTTTAACAATTTCAATGCGTTGTTGAAGCGTGTATCGTACCATTTTTAGTAATGGCGTAGTATTTACTTGTCAAATATCAAAAAGTGACAGCTTCAAAATTAACAGCTGCCCAAATAGCAGGCTATTCAAAATGAAACCTCTTATTTGAAAACCCTTTACATATTTGTATATATACAAATTTTTCGAAAAATTACAGCTTCCCTGATGTAATAAATAGGGAAATACTTAGTAACAAACAATTATGAAAAAGATACACCTACAACCCAGCTTCAATAGCTTTTTGTTCGTTTTTGTTTATTTCATATTTCACCCATAATTCATATTTCTCCATAACATTAAGGATAATATTATTACCACGTGACCCAACTGACACGTGGTAAAAATTAAATATGTTAAGTTATGTACAATAAAATAATACATATATATATATATATATATATATATATATATATATATATATATATATATATATATATATATATATATATATATATATATATATACTATATAAGTAAATGTTTTCTTGTATTTTCTATGTTTATTGTTATGCTAAAATTAATTTTATTTATTAATATTATTATAACTACAAATTATAATTATTCAAAATTATCTGAATTTGATGTTCATGGTTATTTTGAAATAATGAATACTCTTTAGAAATACAATATGTACGTATTTAAATCAATTTCCGGTCTTCTATGCATACATATTAATATAATATGCACAGTCTAGCAAATGGAAAATTTTCTGTTCATCCAATGTATTAAAATATTTGGTCGGTGTGTGTATGTGTGTGTGTGTTAATTTTTTAACACCTTTAGAAGATGATAAAAATTTTTTTTACAAATAATTTAATTAAATAAATATAAAAGCAGATTTTTTTTTACTTAATTAGCGCATTTAAAACTCGCGCGACTTATTTATTTAGCAATTTTGTTTTGTTATTAACACAATATGTATATGGATCATTGGATAGATATATGTACAATGTACATACATACGTTACCTATATGTACATAGGTGTATTACGCAATTTTATTGAACGTGTGCGAACGTTTTCTTTGGAAGTACGTATCAGAAAAATGTTGATCGAGCGCGCACTTTTAAAGCTTTTGTGTGTAGGATTGCATGTACTCGTATATGTATTGTATGAGTACAAATTTCTTTTAATAAAATTTATAAATATAAATCGAAATATTTATAAATAAAAATAGATTCACGAGTGGCTTAGACAACAAAATGAATTATAAAGAGTAGCAACTTTTTTCTCAATCTCTTATCTCGAGCGACTTATCATAGTTTAGCAATTAATACACATTGCGTTTTAAAATTATAACCCAATATTTTATATAGTTCTAGTAAGTAATTAAGCCGGTCCCAAAATCTTCATGGTGTTCAAAAATAGTTTACAAAACAAACATATAACAACGTTATGCTTACACATATTTATAACCACGAGTATCTATAAACAAAAACACAATTGAAAAAGATAAATAAAAAATAAAAAATCCGGTATTTGGTGTGATCTCCATTTCTGTTTAAAAACGCAAAAAATCAACCTGAAGTGCATCTAACAAAATTTTTAATGGTCGTTATCGGGGTGTTTATTAAATCGATACACCAGTTTTTAATGCACCTTCAGTATTAAATTGCTTGTTATGGAGATATAACTTTACTAAATAGGGTGCCATCTGGTGAACAATAGGTTGACTATATAAATAGCAACAATCAGATCTAACTTTATAGCATTTTATAAGTTTAGTAAATAGTAATTAAATGAAAATTGAATGGTGCATTTTAAAAATATTATAAACAATGAAGACTAATTGAAATTTTATGAGTTAATTAAAATAATTTGGGAATATATTTGAGAATGCAAGATGCAATTTAGGAACATACATACATTTTGAACGATTAAAAAATTTCAAATAATTTGGGCGTACGTTTGAAAGTACGTCAATAAAGCACCTGTTTTACCTAGTGGTTTTCGGGCTTTACATAATACCGATTTAATTGTTTGCGCAGAAGTTAAGATATCAATAACGGTTAAAATATTACTTAAAATTAAGAACTTCATTTTAATCGTTATTGTGCTGAATAGCAGTTCAACGCAAATTAACAGGCAATGTAAAAGTCAAACTACAGCTTACGCAACTCTAACTTTCTTTAACATGATTACACGTTCCAAAAACCGTTGGTGCATGGAAATTTCCTTTTTTTTTTTTTTTTTTTTTTTTTAAATTTGGCGGATTTTACTCCAGCACTCAATGCTACTAATGGGCCCACGGTGCAATACCCACATTCACATTAACATTCATTCAATCCATTCATCCCATTCACACAAGTACAGTAGGCGCATTGCATAGCTCCATGTCACCCTGTACAGTGACATGGCAGATGGGTCGGCCCATGAGTTCTACATTCCTACAGAGGGTCATAGATGTTTTCAATTTAATCACCGATCGATTCTCTAATATTAATAGATTATTCGTTTTCTAAACTTAAACGAATCAAAGTAGATTTTCGTGGAAGCGGCTAAAGATAAGTTTTACCACTCTTGTTCCACGATATGATTCTTTTGCCAAAACTTTGGACATTGTCCAATTTCATCAATACCATTCATAATACGTTTGAGAATCGTTAGTGTAAACTTTACATTTAATTTGCACATTCGTACCTTCCAATTCAACCCTTAACCAGTTTGTAATGATCGATGTAAATTTTAAATAAATTACTTTATATAAAACTGAATATGCGATATAATTTACGGAGAATATCAAAGATTATCCGCGATGCCGTTCGTACCTATATGCTGGACGTTTCGCATATTGTGTCATTCCCAGCCATATACAACTCCTCATCCACAGATGGCAATAAATTAAGAGAAATTTGGACTTTTTGATAAACGGCTTGTAATAACAATTCACCAGAAACATAGTGGATGAGGGTAAGCGAAGGGCAAGATGAAATAAGTTTTATCAGAATGGCAACGCGAAAACTGCAAGATGTTCATATTGAATATAAAAAATATATCAGCCTTCCAAATTGTTAGATGTATTCGATTAAATTTGCAAGAAACAAATTGAGTTGAAATTTTATTACTAGAAAATATATTTGTATTATATAGCAAGTATTATAACATCCAAAGAGGATAAAAAATGCGCAACTTATAATTTGTGAGGAAACATAAAACAAAAAAAAAAAAATACGTCAAATATAAATTTGGGTTAAGAATGAACTATGCAAGTTTCATCGAAATCAGAAGACGTTACTAGTTAGGTCAAAACTTGTTTTGGAAGTGAAATATGTAGTTGAAATAAGAAGAAACAAGTTCTTTCAGATTTCCGATAGAGGGAGGGCGAATAATTTAAATGTTTGAAGTTGTATGGCATAAATTCCTATTAAATTTTAATGAACCTTTCATTTCTTCGACATGAAATTTTACAATGAATTATTAAAACATATCACATCACCCCCAGCCAAATTTTCTTTTTTTGATTTATGGTGGTAGAAAAATTTGAATCAACTATAATCACATGCTAAGAAGGAAATCAGCATTATTTTTTGTTTTCAAATTTGGATCGATCTAAATTCTAAGTGAAGACAAGAATAGTAAAATTCATGAAAAAGGTAAAATTGAAAGTGTTTTGATATCGCACTTTTCTGATATAATTAATATATCTAGCCACCTTATTGTATCTTTGATTTTATAAAATATATAATTATATATATAATATATTTTATATGAATACATAAATATATATATATATATATATATATATATATATATATATATATATATATATATATATATATATATATATATATATATATATATATATATATATATATATATATATATATATATATATATATATATATATATATATATATATACATATATATATATATATATAATATATATATATATATATATATATATATATATATATATATATATATATATATATATATACATATATATATGCATATATATATAACTAATATAACTATGACCTGTTTTTCCGCGCGCATCGATCGAAAAATGTATATAACACACATAATTCTACATAAAATAGTTTGGCACTACATTTTGTGTTCTGTTTCGGTTTGGTTTAGTTTTTCTCGACACTCACATAAACACACACATCCATCCATACTCAACACGAAAACAAGAAAATTTATTTAGTTGGCTTTTCATCAAGGCCATTACCATCCAACTACATAGATATATAATATACATAATACATACAAATATTCAAAGTTTCAAAAAGCTCTCTTTCTCTTTATGTACTCGTACGTATAGCATAACTTGGAAAATTCTATTTTCCCTTTTTTTTGTTTGTTCACCCATCGTGTGTTGTTTTGTAGAGTTAGTTTACTTTTTTGTTTTTGTTATTTATGTGTTAATAGTTTTACTTTACTTGTGTCGTCCGGTTTTTTTTAAATTGCATAGAATTCTAATAAGTTTCAATTTCAATATCATGTTCAATAACGATACAAAACCTTATTATTATAAATACCTCATAAATACAAAAATGTTGTTGTTGGTTGTTGGTATTGTCAAATCGATATGACTGCAAAAAACATTCCGTGACACGAAGGGAATACAATTTGCACATTGTATGATGTTTAATATATATGCTTTCTGTATATAAATGTCTCGTGTAATCAATATATCAACATTATTTTGTTTTTTGGGTGGTTGTATATATTACGTGTATACCTACACATATGTATATACATATATATATTATATATTTGATGAACCAATAAAATTTAGGTCAATTATCAATTTTATTAGTTTTTCCGACAACATCAGAAAAAAAATTGTTCGGAAAATTGTATATGTTTGCAAAAACTGTGGCACACCCAAAATGTATATACTCGTAAAACAATAAAAATTTATTTGGCCTTTTTGTTTTGGTACACTCACAATATACATACATATATGTATTATGGATAAATACATACTATATATGTATATACTACATATTATATTTTTTGGTGTTATCTAAATTTACAAATTAATTTTCTAAATTAGAAAAAACATTATAATGTATATACGGCAGCACAGCACAAACGAACCAACAATACAAATGGGAGACAATTTGTGTGTGCTGTGCTGTGTTGTGCGAAAAGAAAAATGGGAAATTTAATTTGAATGACTTTATCGAGGAGTCAATCGGTCATGGAATTTTATTTTATTTTGTTTTTCTATTCTTTATATTATAATGTAGGACAAACTAATTTCGTTAAAATATTCTATCGTTTTAGCCGTCGTCATCTAATTTATAATCATCTTGTCTACATACATAAATGTATTTGGCGTTTAGCAGAAATTTTATCCAAATGCCATTGCAAGATTATTTGAAGTTGCCCAAACTATAATTGATTTATAAAATACAATTTAACAGTTACCCTAAAACATGTATGTATAACGATTTATCCTCTAAAAATAGCCGATATTTTATTGTTCAATGAATTTCTGGTAATGTAGGGATTACCGTTCAATTTGTTTGCTCTTATTTAATTTTTATTAAACTCTGAAAATAAATTAACACTAAGTTAATAATGGAAACTTAATAATATTGGACACAACCCAATGTTAAATAAAAATAAATTAGTTAAAACAAAAATATTTCGCTTAGAAAATATCTTAGAAAACACATAGTCCTTATTACTTGATTAATTTAATTAACGGCTGAGATGTGTATTGGTATATGCAGAAACGTATATATGCTAGAAAGCAAATTGTTAAACAATTTAATTGTTTATTATGGGTATTATCGTCAACGAACACTAGTAAAATTTAAACACCTAATGAATGTTGACACATCTGTGATGTCTTGTTGGAGTAGTGAGTATAGTAACTCATTGGCTGCTTTCAGGTTAGTTTAATATCTAAAATTTCGGTCCTGTGCTTGTGTGTCATTAAAACTTTCTAGAGTCATTCATTTAGTCACGAAGTGCACATAAATTGTGTGAATTAAAGTAAAAAAATAACATGTAAGCTTGAGAGCTAGTAGTGCCTCATCGTAACACAGAATGCATCTAAATATTTATTAAAACGAGATCGATTAATATTGTGATTTGGCAATTTATTCTTATTTGATCATCGCTTTAACGTTTGAATAGACAAGCACTATAAATGAACAGCGCATTCTTTGTCGGTATACACTATACATATATGTATGAGTATATGTAAAACTATAATATCGCGTTATAATTTTATTTGCCCCAATATATTGACCGCATGCTCCTCTGAATATGTATGTCTCTCTTTTTATATAATCTTTTAAAAACATGAAATATAAAATAAATAACAACAAAGACATGTGATTAATGTTTTCATTTGATAATTATTTTAACTTTCTTTTTTATATTAAAAGAAATATAGCAAAAAACACTGATAAGTTTAACTGATAAGATATATAAATTATTTCACATATTTAAATAGCATATAGTTAAAAATCACATCATATCATATACCCAAGTCCCATCTATGAACGAGTCACGGAACCCAACTGACATTTATATTATTATCATGTTGCGCTACATATCCATGTATAATACTCGTATAAGTATATTAAATATACATATTCATAAAATTAAAATTTTTGATAACGTTTCGGGAAAAAGAAAAACACTTCTAATCGGTTGATTAATTTTATGTCATAATGCTATATCATGTCAAAGTAATAATTAGTGATTAATAATGTATATGTACATTTTTACAGTATGTCCTATAATTTATATGGCACCCAACCAACCATCAACATTTTTGTTTTATTTCATTCCATGCCTTTTCCTTTTAATATTATAATCAAGAGTCATATAGCTAGCACATTGTATACATTTTACATACAGTCTTTTGGGGGTATCATAAAAATGACACCAAAAATATTATAATAATCATAATAATGAGACACTGAGGTTGTAAAAAAAGATACATTTTTTTTTTACTTTACGTGTTTGAATATAAATAGATATCCGTGGCGTTTACCAAAAAATAAATATGCGATATAAAGAATGAGGATAATCTAAATTATAAAAATATATATGTATACATATAATGGGAAAGGACATTCATAAAAATGAAAATATTATTATAGGAAGAAAATGAAAAAAGTATAAAAATTCCCCCGTTGCTTGAATAATTTCGTTAATTTTTGCCTTTTTTTCTTGTTTAAAGTTCTCCTCAGCGTATCTTTGTAGCTTTGGGGGGATGATTGGTGCGTGGTATGCGAATTGTAATCTATCCTGTATTTAAGCTAGTATTTGGTATGGAAGTGAAAGGATGCAGCTTTAGACAAATGTTTAACTGTTATTTATAAGCGAAATGCAAATTACTTTGCCTTTATTAAAGTATGTACAGTTGTGAATTAGGAGCCAATAACTTATAATGCCAGACGATTTATTTAAAATCACAAAAATGTAAAAATCATTTTTTTATTTGAGATTATATCAAATAAACAATAATTATGTTAAAAATGTATATATTATATATATTTTGTTTGTTAATGTTTCGTTGAATAAAAAACAATCATGCAAAAAATTCAAGATAACTCTTCCCTAGAGGAATATTTGTTTCAAGGTAATTAGTAAGTTTCAAAATTTATAGATCTGAATGAAATTTTATAAATTATAACCAATTTAAAAAAATTTGTTTCATGGAATTTCAGATCACAATGGATATATAAATTTATCAGAATTTTAGAAATCAGAATACATATTTGAATTTTGAAAACCAACATATTTTTAAAATTGAAAATGGAATTCAATTTTCGAATTATAGAAATAATTTTGAATATGTCATAGAAAATGGTTATAAAAATATAATATATAATCCGTAACCGCAACGAGAAATTTAAAAACGGCTTAAAAACGTTTATCGTGTTCATAAATTTCCCTGAAGATGTGACATAAAAATACGGAAAAAATTAATAGAGCAATATAATATTACCGCACAGTAAACTCTGCCTCTCATTTATTCGCATCACCTCATGAAATGAGCCATAAAATGAACAAACGAAAAAATTTAAATAATCCAATTACCCTCCAACAAAAACAAATAAAAACATGTGAAACATATGTTCATCCCTATAACTAAAAAGAAAAAATCATCAACAAACATTTTGTTCAATTCATATTTTGCGGGGAGATTTTTTCTATGAATAACACCAACGTTAAAATCATTTCAAGACTTTTATCATCATCATTATTATTATTACTATTATTATTAAAATTAAGGGTTCAAGGGTTGTTCTACCATATTATAATAATAAACACACAAAATACATTGTATATACATATATGTATAATATATATATATATATATAAGAATCTGGGTTAAGGTCAACTATTAAATATGTAAATATATAAGAATGAGGGTGGTTTAGTTTAGTTTATTTTCTTTATTTCTTTACAAAACAAAATTTTCTACTATTATTTTACATAGTGTAGAGGTACGTCATCATCATTATTATAGTTATTATATTATTATGTTACAATTGTATACAATATATGTACGCATTTATATATGTACATATAATACACTGAATTCTAAAAGCACTCAATGTTAGGTGCGTTGTAATATAAACTGGATACATCTATAATTATTATTTTTTATAATCATAATTGATGATTAAATAATCACAAATAAAAAAATAGTGAAAAAGGGTTGCATGATATATCCTTCCAGTAATGTAATGGTGCACGTAAATAAAATAATAAAAGAACAACAACAACACACAGGAATAAATAAAATAAAGGAAGATAATTTAATCATGTGTAGAATTGCTTGCTCAAGTGTTTTGTATTTTATTTTCTAGGGAATTACACTTTTTATCCATAATGTTATTTATTATGTGTAATGATATGGCTGATTAATGTGTGTATTATATACATATGCATATTTAATAAAAAAAAAGGACATTAATCTTTCCCTTTAAAAAATATTAAAGACAAATAAAATGGATATACTTATTTATATATGTGCATAATAGATACGTAGATGTTATTACAATTTCCAATTCAATTTTTCTCTATTTACCATAAAGATATTTATTTAGATATTCTGGCTCATCGATATAATAATGTCGCCATTTTGATTTTCGATTGAAATTTGTAATTCAGCAAGCTATGTTAATTGTATGAGTTATATAATTTCCATACTAACATTAACATAATTTCTTAAGAATCTGGTACAGAGTCGAAGGAACATTGCATCATTGAATAATTACATATGTAATTATTCAATGATTGTTCATGTAATTATTCAATGAATGGGTTTTGAATATTTAAAACATGTAATTGTGCCATAGAGAAAATCGATATTACAACACTTGTTGAAAGAATAACCTCAAATTATCCCCCCCAATATAATTCAAAAATTCAAATTAAAATTTTCCCCAAACAAACTTATGAATGTAATTTTCTTATCACATCTTACAATACATATTGCTAATGGGTCCCTCAAAACAATTTTATTGATATTCGTTTTTTTTTATATTTTCAGGCCAATTTAAGCCGTTAAATTAGCAGCCAACTATATAATATACAAATCGTTGAAGTATATCACCGTCCATTTTGAACAAACTAAACCAAACCAAATATACTACTTATATATAGAAATAATATTTTAAATCAGGACGAAAACAAAAGAAAAGGTGTTGGGAAAAAGAGAAAATCAAAATTCCTGTTTCAAATAAACATTTTGCATATTTTTAATATTAAAACGAAAAATATAATAAGGATCGTCTACAAACACACACGTAATTAAATATTCAAAGAAAAAAAGGGATCTAATTTTTTTTGTGTGTGACGTGGCAGGTATATTATACACTAGTGGAAAACGAAAGAAAGAAAAACCAAACTAAAATTTGAACTTAAGTAAAAAGGATTTTTGTTCGTCCTCTAATGTTCGATTACATAATTTTTTTTATCGAAAAATATATATAAGTAAAATAAAATACAGAAAATAAAAACATTTTTGACCCCTACGTTAACTATTTAAAACTGTCAAGATTGCGGCCATGGGTAGAAAGAAAATTCAAATTTCTAAGATTACGGACGAACGGAATAGACAGGTAAGTGTTATTTTATATTATAATATTACATACACGTGTTTTGCCATTTCCATCGCCGCCCACACAACACACGTCTATATATATTGTATGTACATGTACTTGAGAAAAAAATGTGTGTGTGTGTGACAGTCGTATATATCTACATATAAGGTTTCACTATGTTTTAAAACAAAAGAAAACGAGTAAAATTATGACATTCTTCCAAGAAATTGGAAATTTTTTTATTTTGAAAAACAATTTAAACCCTTTTTTTGGAGGCCCCTAAAACACCGACACCGACGTACATATATCAATCTTAATATATGAAAGGTTAATTTAATTTTTTTTAAATTTATGATTGATGTTTTTGTTTAAATTTTTAATTTATCCTCTAGATGCCAGATGCCTCTGCTATCACGTACATATATGTGAAATTGTGAATAGCAGAGATATTTCACGTGACTTGATTTTTTTGCTGTTGTATTTTATTTCAATTATCATAGATTGAAATCAGATAATAGAAAGATTTATGTCGGATAAACATATATTTCATATCTAATGTAAATTTTGTATTTTATACATAATTCAATTTAAATTGAATTTTTTTTTGTCTTTGTATATTAGAAAATGTAAATCATATCGTATTTGTTTAATATAACGCGAGGGTGGATTGGTATATGTCACACCATTATAACTCAATCAGAGATGTCGTTGGCAAAAATTTCACAAAAGCATAATCGAGAGGATTTGAGAATCAAATGCTTTGAAGGACTTTCGTTGCTCATAGGGGATATGTCAAAAAATCGTCTTGCTTTATAACTTTTTAAAAATTAATAAAACAACATCCGTCTCGATTCACAACTATGTTGATGTAAACTGTCTTGAAACTTGGAGACCTGTAGTACTGTGGATGCCATTTATATTGTTAAATGATGACTTTTGTTTCGATAAAATAACAAGTTAAATGTAAATAGAAATCGGTTTCCCTTCCTCACACAAAAAATGGTTTTAAAAAAAACTGACGAAGATGCGAAATAGAAGCAGAAAATCAATTTTCACAATTTTTTATAATAATAACAGTGTTAAAGGCCATTACTGGCCCCTTACTGAATCAACAATCTGGCTCCAACGGTTTCGATCCTGAGCTTGGTCTTCATACTGTCTTAGACAATCTGAAGAGGCCAAGTCGTTCTCTACATCGTGGAGCCATCGTCGCCTGCAACGACCTCTGCGCCTACCATATGGTGGCTCTCCTTTCAGAGATCGCTGCACAATTCGTTCCGGATCAGCACGCAGAACGTGTCCGAGCCAGCGTACTCGCTGAGATCTAACTTCATGTACAATATCGGGGATCTTCATCAGATCTCTGATCTCGAAATTGTACAGAGCTCGGTATGTACCATCTATTTCGCGTTTAGGGCCGTAAATCACACGCATGACTCTTCTCTCAAATGTAAGGAGCCATCTCTCGTACTCATCCGTCAGCGCCCAACTTTCACATCCAAACATAACAACGGGCCTGATCAACGCTTTGTAAAGCTTCAGCTTCACGGCACTTGATAAGTGTTTAGATTTTAGCAGTGGCCTTAGAGGATATAAAGAACGACTGCCAGCTGCCAGCCGCACTTTAATATCCTCACCCACACTGTTATCGTGAGTGATAAGAGAGCCCAAATATTTGAACCTCCTCACTCCCTCAAACGTGTGGTGGCCACTACTAAAATCTGGTGTGCCATTGTCTCTAAAACCAGAGATCAGGTATTTCGTTTTGGACTCATTGATCTGGAGTCCAACAGAAGCTGAAAACTCTACAAGCGGATCAAGTATTTCTTTCACTCCGTTGCTATTCAGTCCAATCACGCATATGTCATCTGCATATGCAAGCACTTGATTGGACTGGCGATATAAGATGTTGCGCTGAGGTGTTTCAGTTTTACGAAAGATGTACTCCAACATGAGATTAAAGAGTATCGGGGACAGAGCATCTCCCTGCCGAACACCCGAGTTAACTGCAAAAATTGTCGATAGCCTGTTCTCAACTTTAACACAGCATTGAGACTGCGTCACTGTCATCCTACACAGTCGTACCAGTTTTGTTGGCATTCCTAGGTATTCCAGGGCAGACCACAAACTCTCTCGATTGATCGAGTCGTAGGCCTGCCGGAAATCCAGGAAAACCTGATGTACGGAGATGGATGTCTCATAATATTTAGATAGAATCATCCGCAGCGAAAAGACCTGATCAGTGACTGATCGATTCGGACGAAATCCTCCCTGATAGTCACCAACCAAGCCCTCCGCCAGAGGAGTGATTCTATCCAATAAAATGTATGACAGTAACTTGTATGCTGTGCAAAGGAGAGCTATACCGCGATAATTCTCACACTTCAAGCGGTCTCCCTTCTTGAAGATGGGGCATATCGCGGCCACTTTCCATTCATCAGGCATAACTTCGGTTCGCCATACTAATCGAATAAGGTCGAAAAGACAGTTCCACAAAGTATCCCCTCCGAATATCAAGAGCTCCGAATTAATGCAGTCCACTCCAGGTGAGCGGTTTCGTTTCATTCTCAGCATGGCCTTAGTGAATTCCTCATGGGATGGCTCCTCAGTGCAAATCTCCGCAGACTGTTTTAGAGGTGGCTCAACAACAGTCTGTGACGCATGATGAACATCAAGCAGCTCAGTAAAGTGTCCACTCCATGCGTCAAGTACTGCGTCGATGTTGACACAGAGGTTTCCATCCCGGTCCCGAATGGCGGTTGACGAAGGCCTGAAAGTATGGTGCAATCCAGTAATTCCTTTAAAGAAATTACGTGAACTACGCTCATTGCTGAGTTGTTGTACTTTCAGAACCTCGGCCTTCCACAATTTTTTATATATTTGCGAAAAAAATGAATATTATGTATGTTTTTCATAGGCTTTAGAAATCAAAATATATAGTATGTGTATTATATACAAATTTTCAATTATGTATAATACATTTTTTGTGAAAATTCGGTTGAACCGACGAGCACAAAAATACATAGAAATGTACAATAAAAAAGGGTAAAATTATTTTATCAGGTCGAGTTTCCAATTTGTATGTCGCGATACTAGCGTGAAAGTATCGCGAGATCTATGTCAAAAAACATTACAACTTATGTGTTATTTTTCTCGTTAAATATCATCGTCTCCAAAAATAAATCTATCCCCACCTTTTCTGTTTAGTGTATGTATGTATATATAAATATGTATGTATATATGTATATATATATGTACATATATTTTATAATATATATACATATGTGTGTGTGCGTGTGGAAAAATAAAACGAAAATTTATTAGATTTTCTATACTTACGTTTTTACCGCCAACGCAGGAAAATGGAAAATTTTATATATACTGAACAGAGAGACGACAGCAACGAGGTAGGAAAAGAAAAATAACAACATCTTATTTAATGGATGTATAAATGTTGCCATAGTTTTTTCTCTTGTGTCTTTTCTTCATTTGGGAATTCAAAAATAATATAACAATTTTGCAATCGAAATGTGAAAAAAGAAAATGTGATGTATACGCTACGACTCGATAGAATATAGTGTGCGTTGTGTGAAAGGAGTAAATTAGTTTAGGTGAATAAATTGAACATTTAAATTTTATTTTGGGTCATTTTCTTGTTTCAGGTGACCTTCAATAAACGCAAATTTGGCGTTATGAAAAAAGCATACGAACTATCTGTACTGTGTGACTGTGAAATCGCATTGATCATATTCTCCAGTAGTAACAAATTATATCAATATGCCAGTACAGATATGGACAAAGTATTACTCAAGTACACAGAATATAATGAGCCACATGAATCACTTACGAATAAAAATATAATAGAGGTATATGTATTGATAAGTTTGGAGGCGTAAAAAAATGTTTTAATGGTTTACCAATATCGGGGGAGGCGGGGGTGAGTGGCTTGCCCTCCACTCTCTCTTCTATAATCTTATTAAATTTTATTTTTATATAACGTGAAATTGGAAATTAATTTTATTTTTATTTTTGTTGTGTAAGCCATTAAATTTTTTTATTTTTAATGAAAATATTGAATGTCCATTAGAAAGAACAAAAAAACGGCAATAACAAAACCGAATAAGGGAGTGAAATTACTTTAAGAGGGTTAAAGATTTAGATCCCATATTTTGTTTTGAGAATGGTTTTTTTGATGGCAAATTTTAAAATTGTGCCAATACGTTGTGAACTCTGTCCACTAACACTTTTAGGTATATTCCTGTGTATGCGCCAGAAGGAGAACAAAAATGGTGTGATGTCACCGGAATCGCCTGAACCAGAAGGTGATTATACGTTGACACCGCGTACTGAAGCAAAATTCAATAAAATTGATGAAGATTTTCAACTGATGGTGCGAAGTCAACAGATGGGCGGTCGAGGTGTTAATATGTCAAGCGGAAATTATACATTACCAGTTACTGTGCCAGTGGTCGGAGCGTATGGTGATTCGAGTATGCTACAAGCAAGTCCACAGATGGCGCATACAAACATAAGTCCGAGACCGTCTAGTTCAGAAACAGATTCTGGTAAGTAATAATATAATCAACATTTTTAAAAAATATTAGTTAATTTTTTGTCGTCAATTTTAGTATATCCTGCCGGCTCAATGTTAGAAATGTCAAATGGATATCCAAACTCATCATCACCACTGGGAGGTTCACCAAGTCCTGGTCCTAGTCCTGGAATAGGTGGGCATCATCATCATACTAACAACAATAATCATATTCATAAACGTAAGCGATTTAACTTTACTAACCCTGTGGCGTATCTATTTCAATTGCAATAATCGTAAATTTTAAAACCCAAACGATTTATTTATTCATATTTTCTAATTTAATTTCAGCTCATCACATATCTCATAAACAGCATTCGCCTGGTGGTGGACAAGGACGGGTGTCATCTAATCTGCGTGTTGTAATACCAACGCCGATGACACCAAATATGACAACGGCAGACGATTTAACGTATGCCGAGGTATGTAGCTTTGCACGCCATTAATTAAGAAAATGACCTGGCTTTCGAATTAATCAAATTAACGATAAGATTTGTGAATTTTTTTGGAAAACGTTTTGAACACTTTAACATTATTAATACAAATTAATTTGCTTGAATTTTTTTTCTATTAACTCTATTTTTAAAGCATAACAATCGCCAATCACAATCGACATTAAATACACCTGTGGTTGCATTACAGACACCGATACCATGTGTTACGGGCTACCCGCTAGGAACATTTACACCACAAGACTTTTCATTAAACTCATCCGATGTTGGGATGTCGTTAAATGCGTGGGCAGGACATCCAAATTTAACGACCGTACAGCATACAAGATTTAGTGAAATGTGCGTATACCGCGGGCTAAATGAAAATATTGGGGCAAACGTGTGCTTATTATTATTTTTTCTTATTTATTTATTATAGTGGGCTGCCACATTTAGCTGTTTCAAATAGTACACCACCACCATCAACATCACCACTTTCAGTGAAAGTGAAATCAGAACCTGTGTCACCGCCTCGAGATCATCATCAGCATAATAGTATTATATCGGGTGGCGGTGGTAATAGTAGTAGTAATAATTCACATCATACAACAACTATTACAACTATGTGTAATGCGATTTCAAATCAATCGCTGTTATCGCATCCACAGCAACATCTGATTATGAATTCCCGCCCATCATCAACCGGACATTTAACACCGACATCAGGTTTGTATTATTGTTAATAATTGTTATTAAAGTGGATTTTCATATTTTGCAGTTTGTCTAAAATTCAAACAATCCTATCATCGGTTAAAAAATAATAATTTTCGAGTCATAATTATCACTTAAATTGAAATTAAACAATTTTAAATGGAGTAATAAAAATATATTTAAAAAAAATTTGATTTTACATAAATTATATTAATAATTTCAGTAGTTTTTATTTTTATAAAATTTACATTTCTTAAAATTAAAAACCAAAACAATAAAATTCTAATAAATAATTTGTCCAACTTTAAGATTAAGATAATTTAGGATTTTGTCTGGATATCAAAAATTGGAAATTGCACAAATACAAATGTTCAGTTTTTCTATTAAAACTATGAGTTATAATTTACTGTTACTTTGATTTGAAAAGGGATTTAAAATTGAAATGTTCACTCTCTAACTAAACATATCTTCGAACTGTATAAATGTTTTATAATCCAACAAGAAATTCTAATCATTTAATTTAATTAGCCGGTAATTTTTAGCAAACTACATAATTGATTAAAATCATATTATTTATAACTAACTAAAAATTATATGCGTATTTAACAATTAGTCTAATTAGATTTTTCTTCTCTTTTTATTAATTAAAAACTTTAAAAATTATGTACTTAATTTTTAAAGTTTATAATTATTCAGGTACGGTGACACCGACAAATGTTCCATCGCCAGATATGCGACATGCGAATTCAGTTAGTTCCCAGTCATCGTTACCCGATTATGATTCACCAAATAATAATTCACACAAACGTCCGCGAATAAGTGAGGGTTGGGCAACATAGCCGGACATTATAATAAGTAATTATAGTAGTAATTCTAATCATAGTAATAATAATTATCATAATATAATAAATAGTACTAATGATAATAATAATTTTTATAATAATCATGATTCGTATAATATGAATAATATTATTAGTAATAATACTAGTAATAATAGTAACTATTTTAGTAATCATAAAAATAACAATAACAGTGTTATTGTGTTAAAAGAGTAAGTGAATCTGAAAAACGAGCGAAAGAAAGAAAGAATAAAAATATATATATTTTTTGAGAGAGGATGGATAAATTTAAGCCACCTATATTGTATATACATAAACTATATAAGATAGATATATAAATATTATGAACATATAAATATATATAATATAAAATAGATAGATAGATAGATAGTTAATAAGTTAAGGCCCCCTCCCCTCCCCAGGTCTCAACCTCTTTTATTAAAAAATAATATGTAATTTAAAATTGGTACACTTTTGATGCGTTAGAGAAACATTGTATTAGTCAAGATTTTATTTTGTTGTTATTTAAGTGCAATATTATAAATGATTTAATAGAAATAATATATCAAAAATCGTACAAATTCCTTTATTATTTTTACTCTGTATAGATAGATGAACAAAAACTAATTATAACTAAATATCGAGTCAATTTATAAAAAAAAAAACAAATATGTAATAAATTTTTTAATATGAGTGCCATTTTATTGAAACAATGGTTTTAGTACATCTCCATATATTCATGTAGAAATAAAAAATATTAATATATAAATATATATTATTATTTATATATATTAATAGAACAACAGCATCACATCTCAATTATCACACACACACACAGTAATATACACACCTTTCAAAGAAAGCGAACAAAATATATACATACTATATATTTAGTTAGATAAAAGCCCGTCAGGTATTTAGAAATAATTAATTAATATCATTTCTAGTCATTATTAAAAAAAAACGTTGAGAAAATTTAAAAAAAACAATTGCATTTATTATTTTGAAATATATTCTAAATACTGCATACGATATGTAGATGACAAATATAGAATTACATACATTAAATATTATTAAATATAGATATTTTCAAATCCACACAACAAGCCCTCTTTTAGTCCTCTTTCCCTTCAACTCGCCCGAAATTAATTTTAGGAAAAAATTTATTACGAAAAGTGTACTGTACGCAAAAAATATATATTATATATCAATCTTCCGCCCTTAGCCAAAGTGTGTTTATTTTTAAATAAAATAAAAATAAAAATAAAAATTTAAAAGAAATAATTATATTTATATACATATGTATATATAAATATATATATATATTACATATTAAATAAATTACATATTTATAATATAAATAAATATTTGTGAATACATTTAATAAGAAAAAAATAGAAAAAAAACTCTTCAATATTAAAATATGATCACTCCGAGCCGTACTACTAAAAAAGAAACAAAAAAAAACAATTGTTGAGAAAAGAGTGCAATGTACTTACTACATATAGATAGAGACAAAAAAATCATACATAAATGTAAAAAAAAACATATTTTTTAGCTTCTGTTTACAAACACATACTATATAGATAGTTTCTTGATACTCATGCATATTATATACATAACTAAATAATATTATTTTTTGTGTGCCATTTTTTTTTTAAGTTTTTTTTTTTTTTTTTAATTTTAATTTAATTTTTTCCTTTTGTGTGAGTCAAATTTTATTTTACGTACTTGTATAAACAATTATTATATTATTTAAATTATAAAAAGTTAAATTTTGAAATCGATTGTCAATAAAAGAATTATTTTTGATCACCAGGAATATTAAATGAGTTTTTTTGTTTAGAAATTCAAATTTCTGTTTGTCAAATTCCGTAAAGTTTTTTTTTTTACTGATTCCATGCTTGGCTAACAAGCGTGGAAATTAAAATATTTTTTTAAATTACCAACTTTGTATTGAAATATATTCGATTGACTACAAGAAACATACTCTGCGAATGTATTTTTTTGATCTAGATAAATTTTTAAAAACCTGGATTTATTAGTAGATTTAGCCCTACTTTACCAACAGTAGTACTGTCAGTGTTCAACTATGGAATAAGTCTTAATTGATTTAAATAATATATTCGCTATTTTAAGTGAACGTCCAATAACGTTTTGTTAAATATCTATTTTGACAGATATCTCACACGCATAATAGAGGAACAATCCGATTTTTATGTTCGATTGAAGCCGAAATTAATTTCATATTGTTATTTTATCTTTACATTTAACAAATTATTGTTGGGCCAATTATCTCTATCATTTAATATTTTTTGTCGATCAAATGTCAACTTTTTGGTGATTAATTTAATTTTTTAAAGTTGTAAAATGTACACCTTTATTCTATTGAATCGTTTTGTTTATAGGGCAACATTATTTAAAATCGCATGTGGTATGAAAAACGTTTTGAAATCACATTTTGTTTTGTTGAAGGGTATGAATAGACATAATCATTAATCTTGTTACTCCAGGCAAAAGTTGAAGTGTTAAAGATGTGTCTCTGAAGAATTAGTATACTTCAGTATATAGAAATAAGTACTACAAGTAGTTTAACTAATAATTCGTGCTTTGGTAGCAAATGCAATATTAAATACTTAATACTTCAAATTCTGCTCGAAGTCGCTCAAGTGTGCTTTTTTAAATTCATACTCCTCATTATTTGTAAAAAATTTGTTGTTTAATTTTTCTCGGTTTTTTCAATATTTGAAATATTATTTTATATTTAGTTTATATATATATAATTATTTTAGTCTACATTTTATACATAATACATAAAAACAAAAGGAAATAAAATGCCATCTTTTAAATCGGACATATTATCTATACTCGTTTAAATTGATCATTAATTAGTGTATTAAAAACTAAATGTGCCGCCATATTTTTAATTTTAAATATATTTACACACATAATATAAAATCTAGTCATGTGTACGTCATAATTTAAAAAAATAATAATTAAATTAATTAAAAAAAAGAAACATCTGTAAATACGGTATAATTATGAATGTACGAAATATTATTATTACTTTGTACTAAAAAATTAAATTAAAGCGCGGATCGTGCGATTTTCCTTTTGTTCTTATCATTAATTAATATAATAAACGCATATATTACATATAATATACAAATTAAGTAGAGTTTTTTCTGATTGACTTATTGTATTTAATTAAATTTAGTTATTTTATTATCTATAAAATATATTTTTTTTTGTTTTTTTTTTGTTTTTGTAATAAAAAAAATTATTATATTATATTATTTTTTATTTTATAGTAAAATTAAAAAGTAATTATTATTTTTCAAAACACAAACGTATTTTTTATTTTATTGGTTAAAAAAAAAAATGGCCTCCATTCTACTACTAACAGAACTGTATGTACTAAACTACTATCGGTCAAAATAATTATCTAAAGTACACAATATATATATAATATTTATTAATTTATATAATAAATAATAAAATAATTGAGAAAAATTATATACATATATATTTAAAAATATATTATACATGTTAATTACCTCCACTCTGTAGATGCCTTAATCACAGTGCCTATTTACGTGAAAAATATAAAATAAAATAAAAAATTATAAATTATTTAAAAAAAAAAGTTGGAACAAAAAAAAATGTATGTATAAAATTTATCAAATTTCTATTTTATTTGATTTATTTCTATATATATTATAAATATACTAAAAATATTTATATTTTATTATAAACTACGTGAAGCTATTTATTTACAAAATTTAGAAATTTTGGTCCGATTTTATATTTTTATGTTGGCACAAATTTTTGTGATCTTATTCTAAAATAGAAAAAATATATAAAATTTACAGGAAATTCAATTGCTTTAAAAATAGTTAATAATAATAATATAATAAATATTATTAAAAAAACAGGGTAAGTTTTCTTTTCTCTATATACATTTATACATTTTTATTTAACTGTTTATGTTTACATTACATCTCCTATATAGCTTCTGTGCCTTTTTCAAATATATTACCTTAAATAATAATTTTGTGCCAATAACGTTTTTTTCTAATTTCATATTTCCGTACAAGTGGAATGGTTTCAATATTTATTATGGCGAATCCCTAGCAAAGATTAAATTTTGTATACGCCAAGATGCAAAAAAAAAAAAAACAAATTGCCTACATGTTTAATTTAAGCTTATATTTTAGTTGGTTCGAGTCTTAGCTTAAAAATGAACGGTTATGTGTCATATTGGTTCTCAGAGCCTATCCGAAATGTACAGTATATAGCCAGTAATAATAAAGAGTATATAAAGGCTATTACACGCCCCTGCCTGAGTTAACAATCCGGCTATCCAATATAGCCAGTATACATTCGAAAATTACGAAAAAATTATTTTTATTCACTATTTACTAGAAATTGAAAAATGATGCAGAATTCCGCCAACAATCTGTGTAGCACAGGTTTCGATTAGGCATGTTTTTAATTCGTACTTATATCGTAAGGCTGTAGTGATTAACAGTTAAATATTCTATATAAATATTATTCTTCGTATCTTCCGATTTTTGGCCGACATTGATTAAGGAAATATTCATCATTTTCTATTTATTTGTTAATTATTTCCCTCATTATTGTACATTGAAATTCACTTCTGTTCGAATACACATCTACATAGCGATGCGTCCGAATTGAAAAGTGTGCATTTAGCGAAAACACATTTCAAAAATTACATGTGATTTCGTTTTTTATAAATAGTTTGGTGTTGTCCAATTTTAATTATGTAATTTAATGATAATAATAAAATTTAATTTAATCCAAAAACACGGGTTTAAAAAAAATTAAACAATGGTCGAATTAAGCAAAAATTAATTGAGCCCCCAAAAAACTGCCATTTTTAATTTCTATCCTTTTGGACTATCATTCAGAGTTTTGGAATAAATCGCAAATCGTTTTATTTTAATTGAATGTTTTGACGGCAAGAAACTTCACTATATACATATGTTGTCTGAGTTCATAGTGTTTTATTCTATCTCTTATAATAATAACTGCACCACCTTGAAAGTGTCCGCTGGGATAATTATGTATAATCCGTTGGCGTTCCGAAATGCTATTTTAAATTTATTCATTTTTGGTTTTAAACTAAACGAAGCATGAGCGTATTTATGTTCACATTCTTGACAGTTGGTTTATTGTGACTCTTTCGGCTAAGACTTCTTATTTTATAACTAATTTCGTGTTTGCGAGACTTTGCTTTTAGTTTTTGTTCACTTAAGCCCATTGGTCTAGTTATGTTATCGCGATTTATAACGTTGAAAATACGCTATTAGCTTGGTCAGAAGTTATTGTCTCTGGAGAATTTACACCAGGAACTAGATTCATATTTGATGACATTTAGTTGGCGAAAAGTCGTTGACGATCGATTTTCTTATTTTGGAGAAAATAATTCAATCATCTTGCAGTTCAACCACTTTGTGAAATTATTGTATATTTAGATCATATAGCAATTACAGTAATCTTGAGTTACATGAAATTTTTAAAATCATATGTTCAGATTTTTAGAATTCTGAAATCTCACTAAGGATTTTTGAAAAATATTAGAAATTAAAATAAATAAAAAATAAATAATAAATAAATAAATAAATAATAAAATATTAAATTAGAATATCTCCTTAAATTTCTTGAAGTTATTAAAACTTCGTTAATACATTATTTATTGCTAATTGAAATTGAAGCCAAAGTTTGTAATTTTGTCAAAGTTTTAGTTTAAGAATTATCTCATTTAACCGAATAACTCGAAAACGAACAACTTTATGAAAAAATGTTCCAAAGAACGCTTGTTTGGTTTTTGGGGGAAGATATGTTGGGGTAATTTATTTTTGTGTAGATGGATAATTTTAAGGTTCTTTCATTTTTGTTTTATTTATTAACATGGAAACTTACATTTATTATTTCAGAATCTTGAAATAATCTTAAAATTAACTATTCGGACAACAATTAATTACATCAACATATTTCGCCATGAACAAGCTTTGTTTGGAACATTTTTTCATTTTCGAGTTATTCATTTCTCTCACTTTAATTAACTCTTAGTATACACTTTCTTTATCGTTTTAGTATAGTCTGAGACATTATTTAGATTATGACAAAAAAATTTACAAATCCGTTCTCTGAATTTTATACAACCAAAATTGTTTTTAAAGATCCTCGAAACAAAAAAAAAATTAATTGCTTGGTAGGTCTAATATAACCTTTATAAAAACCTGGAACTTCAAATGGTCTGGACTATCCAGCTTGTTGTGAACTCGAATAGAAATAATATTCCCTGAGACGATGACAAATCAAGAAAATCTATCAATAACAACACCTTTAGTAATTAAAAGTATTATTATTAATAGGTCTTGTTTATTTGTCATATTTGTTGAGAAAGCTATATCTATTCAAGTTCAAAACGAGCAAGGTAGCTCACTGACAATTTCAAGTTTTATGTATCTATAAATGTTACATTATACCCACCAAGTAATTTAACTAATTCACTGTAAGGTTAAGTTGTTTTTTGTGAATAGAAAATTCTTTTCAGAAAATATTTTTGAAAAATGAGGATTTAGTGTAGCTTAATTTTCACTTTAATCTAGTGAAATTTGTTTAATATTTAATCTATTTTGTTAATTAAATATTTAAAAAAATTAAAATATTAATTTTGGCAGTGTCTGTTATCATCATCAGTTTTAAAACTATTTTCAAAGTATTTTCAAAACTAATGATGGTAACAGTCGTTGTCGAGATCGATCTTTTAATTTATGCCAAACAAATTTCACTATAAGAATGTGAATCATAATGCAAACTCTAACACGTATGTTCTCCAGTTCGATATACCTTTAGGAAGTATTAAAAAAAATAATAGAAAATAATTTTGGAAACAACTCTTCACCGAAATTGAATATTGAACATATAATGTAGATGTGACAACTCTGGGACGAATTTACGGAAATTAAAACAGGGAAGAGTATTAAGCTAACAAATGCCGACATTTGAATATCTATGTATATTATATTAAACACTAGTATGAAATAACGAATTGGCAAGGTGCGGTACGTTAAATCATAATAATTAACAGTGGACAGCCGAAGTTTATTAAACGATCGCAATAGAAAAATTGGCATCGAATAACCTTCGAAACATAATCTGGTAACAGTACTCTACACAAATTTCAACATATACTACAATCCTCAAAATTTTTATTTTGTAAAATACTTTTGATATTTCAGAAGTCATGATTTTATTTTTTAAATACTTTGACATTTTTAGGCTATCATGTTTTTAGACTATGATTTATGTGTGACTTGTTTTTTTTTGTTCGGTTTGGAAAAAGTCTTGCATAATCAACTCCTTTTTTTAAAAATGGTTGTCCAGTCGTAATCCATACATTTGGTATAAGTTTTGGATAACGAAGCGCAATCTTTTAAAAATGGAGATCATGTCTTGATTTTATTGATATCATTCCAATTTATAAGAACGTCTATTAAATATTGATGATACATGAGCATATATAAATGTTTTTATTAGACGTCTTCTTGTATTTTCTCCACCAAAATAAAAAGAAAATGAGATCTTGTATTTTGGAACTCACTAGTTGTAGTTGGTTGCCGCTGACATTTTCGCTTTTCTTTGCTGTTGAATTGGTGAACTTGATCACCGTCTATGATGAAGGAGCTAAATATTCGTTGTTTTTATCGGCTTTATATTCGACGTACTTATAGAGCTCTTATTTGTTTATTAAATAAGTTGTTATGGAAAGCTCAGCTTATATTTGGTTGGTTCCAATCATTTTGTTGGAAGTTCAAGCAGTCATTTAAATTATGTCTATGGTATATATGTAAGTCTTACGTAATTGTTCATGTAGCGTCTTGATCGTTGCTGGTGGTTGAGTGATTTCTCCAATAATTTATTATTTTATGACTATACATAACTCTGGATGTTATGCAGGATATGAGAACTTATCGGTTTTATCTTGTTGTTGTGCTCTTTCTGAATCCGGTGGGTGTCACAGCTGTTTACTAACACCGAGTAGTAATCCTCAATAAAGCTCGGCGTCGTGGTTTTTTCAACATGAGTGATGTCTACTAACATTTTATTTATTTGTTTCCTTTTATTTTTTAACCCGTTTAGAATTAATTTTATTAAATAATAAAATAATCCCTAAATAAAATTATATAAAATAACATTAATATTATATTCAGATAAGCCAAACAGAAACAGAGTTCTTATGTTCAATTAAATGACCAATTTTTGAAATATTTTTTGATTCGTGGAGTTGGCAAGTCGTATAATTTATGTTGAAGTTGCTTCCGGCTGGCTTGGTTATCCAGCAGTTCTTTTGTGTCAGCTATCAATTTGTAACGCAAGCGCTTTTTGACCTCTTGCATCTTGTTTATACGCTCTTATCCAGGTCCTAGTAAAGGATTACTTGAGAAATTGTTCTTGCTAGATATCGACATTTTTCTTTAAGTTTTTGCGGCATTAAAAGTTTTATCACACTGGTGACTGCTGAAATCTAAGATATAAACTCGTTCGTTTTATTCGGGGTGGTATTTTCTGTTGAGCTTTCTTCCAACTTTATTAACAGTTTCGGTTCAAAAATTTGTCGGAATTTTATATAAAATTGTTTTACTGATTAGAATATTGAAAAATAAACTAAAAATAGTTAGCAACACTCACAGCTAGCAAACTACTGGCCATTATTAGGAAGTATGGCTCGACATTTTGTATATGTATTTTTTACATGTCTATAAATTACAACATAATTGATCATAATATAAATACATTTATTGAATTCGCATCTTGTAAATACATATTGCGTTATAAAGCTTGGTGTATCTAATATGTCTGATATTCCGTTTTGACAAAGTAAAATTTATAAAAAACTACTGCCTTATTCAAAATAAAAATTAAATATTATTATTTCTTACCGATAAAATATTATAATAATGTGTCTTAAAACTCCACATGTACAATTTTAATTTACATAATTAACGTAAACCATCATCTCAAATTTTGTATTAAAGAATACTTCACGGTTTTATACATAAAACAAAAATTCTATGCCAATTTTTTTTTGATAACTTCTATAAAACAAATAAAAAACAAACATTAATTGTATAATTAGGCAAAAAAAAAAATACAAATAATTCTATATATATCCTTATAATTAATCAATTAAATTAATTATGACAAATACAAACAAAAAAAATTATATTTTATGTAAAAATATATATACATATATAAATATATTTATAAATATGAAAAAAATTAATGAAATGTGAGCACAATACTATAAAAAAAATTAATTAAATTAATTATTGTAGTCAAAAATTACCTTAATTGTTATATATGTATATATATAATTAAATGAAGAACAAAAAATTAAAAATACTAAAATACAAAAACAAAATTCGCACACCTTTTCATTTATTCCCCTCCCCTTTTCCCTCCACCCCCCAAAAAAAAACAATAAGAAAAATTACAAAAAAAACTATAATTGTTAATTAATTGTTAAGAATAATATAATTTATAATTTTCGAGGAGGTTTAACAAACAAAAACTAAAATAAACTATCAATGTTTTTAAATTAAATTATATTATTGTTTTAATTGTATAAACAAAAAATATATATACATTAATATATATACATACATAAAGTATATGTATATAAATAAATAAATAAATTAAAATTATAAATGAAAATCCCACTGATAAATAAAACTATTTACGGTGTAGCTCATAACTCGCTGTACTTAACATACATTATTAACATAAATATATATATATATATATATAAATATATATATATATATATATATATATATATATATATATATATATATATATATATATATATATATATATATATATATATATATATATATATATATATATATATATATATATATATATATATATATATATATATATATATATATATATATATATATATTATATTCATTTTACTTTAGTTTTTAATTAATTTTTATCATATATTTTATAAACATTTCTGTTGTTTAATTTTTATGTTTTAAGTTTCTCTCAATTTATAATTGTCGTTAAACAAACAATAAATATTTAAACAAACAAACAAAAAATAATACTCTATATTAAATTTAATACATAGTTTTATAAATAAAATAAAATACATTTTTTGTTGTAATTTGTATTATCTTATGATTATATTATTATATGATTATGTAAAAGGAAAATATGTTGATTATAAATATATTAGTTGTTTAAAATTAATTAAAATTATAACCTCCTCTTAAAAACAAAAAAAAAAAACAAAAAAAAATTGGTGACAATTAAATTATGGTGAAATAATTTATAAAACAAAAAATTAAATAATTAAATAAAATAAAAAATTGTTGTTATGTATTTAAACAAAAAAATGGATCAAATTCAACAAAGGGAAAAAAAATATTTATCTATGATGAATGTATAAACAAATTTAAAACAAAAACAAAAAAAAATGATTAGATGTAATTTTAAAACAAACAAAACAAAAAAAAAACATGAAAATATAATGAAAATTGTAAAAAAGCTAACAATTATTGTTTTAATTTTAAATACGGTCGCATTTGTCGAGCAAATGAATTGGTATTTCTGAATTCAGTCGAATCAAATATTTTTACACTGTCTTGTATTCATTGGGAAATTTATTTTGAATGGTTATACCTCTACGGATTCTAAACCTTGGGTATATGTTTTGGACGTTCGAATATAAAAATAATGTGGTTTTCGCTTATTGTTTGTGTCATAAGACAAACTTTTTTTCGGTTTTAATACAATTAAATAATAATAATAATCGCCTGACGATACAAGAAATTAAAAATTGAGATAAGTATTTTTGAAAACGATTTTTATGTAATGTAGATGAAATTGAAATTCAAAACTCCCATCATGTGTAACTCAATTTCAGATTAAATTCCGTGACTGATCCATGCTGTTGTAGAGGTTTTATAAGGCTTAGAAAAAACTTACCACCAAGACGATTGACAGTACCTCAAATTCAATGGGTCCATCTACCTACACTTCACATACTTATAGTTTCATAAATAAAAATACAAAATAATTTATAAATTCGTAAAAATTTACTAACCCGTAATTCAAAATATGTAATGTCGTTTTCGTTTGAACATAAAAACTTGCACTGAGTGCAAAAAATTACACTAAAACCGTTCGTTTGAACAAAAAAAAATTGACTGACAGCTAAATTTTTTGCACTCAGTGCAATTTTGTCTACACTGGTTTTTTCGACCGAGTTACCCCTATTTTACACCAATACTATAATTTTATCTGTCACTGTGCTGCCATTTTGACTTTTGTGAACAAAACCGTCTATCTATAAACGGTTTTGTTTGTGAATATTCATTTTTTTTTCAGAAAACACAAATATAAATGAGGGTAAATCGGTTTCATGTTCGATTGACGCACAAAATCAGTGTACTCTGCCAATGAGGGGAAAAAAATCAAACGAAAACGACATAACACAAAAAAATAGAAATTGATACCGAAATATTTTTATATCGAGTCGTCATTCATCAACGTTCAGAAATCCGTTCATAATCGAACAAAATTGGCTCGAATTCGTATTGAGGAATAAGGGGAAATTACATAACGTATCAAGTAGACACGAATTCGTATTCAGAAATAGGACCCCAGGGATAGAAAATATCTCATCAAACATAATGTAAATTCTACATCTTTTAAAATAAAATAACTCATTCATTTTTAAATAATAATAATTGTATTTTATTTGAGGATAGATAATAAATAAATTTACAATTTGAAATTGAAAGAAATATTAAAACGAAACCTGGCACCAGGGATGGGCGAGGTAGATTACGCCATGTAATCTACGTGGTTGTAGACACGTAAAATATAACGTAGATTACTTGGCGGTGTCTTTTGTCAACGTCGACAATTAAAATAATGTCAATAACCTACGGTATTTTAGCGATTTGAAATCGAATGCGCCAGTTCGCGGGAGTATTTTGTAAAAGAGTTCATCTAGAGGTGATTTTTTCATTTGTGTCTTTTTGATAAATGACGCATGAATAGTTTTAAACTGTCATCGTGTTTTTATTTATTCAGTATTCAGTCTACAAATTGCTCAGCTTTATTACAAAAATCAGTGTTCTGTGAGGAATGTATTTCGTGCGCTTAGACCAAGTTACGGTTCACATAATCGGCCTGTCGAGACTACTATTTGGAATACCATCGAAAAGTTTGAATCCCAGTTTACAGTATTGGATGATACGCGACTAAATAGACAGTTTGGTGTGACTTATGCGCCTGTGAAATCAATCGTCCATGCTTCTTCAAAAACGAAGACGTACCTGTGAATAGTGCTCCTTATTGCGCCATGATAGCGGAATATTTGTTGCTTGAAATTGAAGCCCGACCTCGACGATATTTGTTCCAAGAAGTTAGCGCTATTTGCCATATAGCGCGCGAAGCAATATACTTATTGAACATCATGTTGGCGAGCAATTAATTTCACGGTTCGGATCGTTGAATTGTCTTGTTAAAGGCGATGCCACATGCACAACCGTCAAACCGGCATTGAAAACCGACAAATACAAGTTTTGACAGAAAAATAGGATTTATAATATTAAAGTTAATTAAAAATAGTTTTAATGAACAATAACTATGATATTGTTACAAAATTTTATTAAAATTGATACAATTTCATTTAAAAAAACCTTATTTTATGTTTTGCCGTCCGTCAAGCTAAAATCCGGACGGCAAAATACTGAATGGTATAATTTTTGAAGTTAACGAACGCTCCCCCGTTTTCCAAAATCATGAACGAATTTTTTTGCCGTCAGTTTTTTGCCAAAATAAACAAAAATTAATTTGTTTATTTCAATTTTGTCAAAATAGAAAGCGAAAAATTAAAGTTTGACGTCATTTGCCTCCGTGATTTTTTTTTTTTCATGTGGCATAGTAAACGGAAAATCCGTACGGATTTGCCTTTTTCACATTTGCATATGGCATCGCCTTTAGACTAGACTCTTCTCTTTGGGGATACGCAAAGTTCAAAGTCTAGGTGGATAAACCAGGTCGATTTGAGGCGTTGGAAGCAAACATTACTCGTTTCATTCACCAAATACCATTCGATATTCTCGAACGCATCATCAAAAATTGGATGTTAAGAAAGTTATTGACATTATTTTAACTGTCGACGTTAACCAAAAACACAGCCAAGCAATCTACGTTATATTTTACGTGTCGAAAACCGCGTAGATTACATGGCGTAATCTACCTCGCCCATCTCTGCTCACAATACCCTTAAAAGATGAAATCAAAGAACTGAAAAGTGAATGGAATATTCTCTCTGGATGGCAACTAAAAATCTAAAAGGGCCTTTCATACATTCTCCAACTATAAAAAATGCGGATGGGGCCCAAAACATTTCGCAGAGCATCTAGAAGGCTTATATCAATTGAATACGAGACAGAATGAAGACGAGTATAACGATGAGCCTGTTCAATTTCACAAAGAAATTGTCTTAATCTTTCCTGATCTAAGTCAGGAAAACCACCGCATGTGACAACATCATACAGATCTTTACTACTTTACTATTTTTAAACCTATAATCGAAGTTAGGAATCTTATTCAAAATCATCAATTTGGATCCCGCAGTAAACATTCTACAATCGATCAAGTACTTCGAATCACAAATATTAATGAAATGGCGGTGTCCTTTAAGTCCTTTTCTTTGTGCACTTGTGATTTACCTACGATAGAAAATAGCACTGTCAGCAGCAATGATGACTCACCAGAAAACTACAAACAGCCATATCACGAACACTTATAGCTGGTCTGAAGACGTCTAAAACTAAACGAGAGCACATTTGTGCATCTCAATTTCACTAACAAGAGAATCGAAAACAAACCAGTTTATACCAATGACCAAATTACTCCGTATTCGAATACAGCGAAATGCTTAGGCATGACACTTGATGCTAAGCTAAGGTGGAAGGATCATATCAAATGGAAAAAAGATGAGTTTAAGCTTTATTAGCTTTATAAACCAATCCTGATACTTGTTTGACTAGACTTATGGAATACAACTTTGGGGTTGTACTAAACCAAGCAACGTACAAATGATTCAACGCTTTCTTTTATTTATTTAAGTAAAGAATTTAATTTCGATTTTATAGTGTACATTTATGATTTCATATAAAAAAAATAACCACAATAAATAGATTATTAAACAAGTTAACGTAAATTCAAAATTTAAAAACAATTTAAAACTACAAAATTTAAAAACATAATGAAAGATTTAGTCAAATCTTATAAATGTTAGAGTACTTCAAAGTTGAAGCTGTCAGAACAATTAATCTAAAGTTAAGAAATTAGTTTTTAAATTTTTTAAATGGTTTTTAATAAATTAAAATCAAATTGATGATCTGCGGTATTAAATGATTTTGCTAATCTATTAATTGGGTTGTTATTGCCGTAATTGGTGGAGTGGTGTTCAAGCGCTAAAAATCGATGATTACGTAATGTTCTGCCTGGAACATTTATAGAGATGTTTTCTAATACATAAGCTGAATCGATGTGGCCGCATTTTCCTGATCTGGTTTATCCGATCAATAAAAACAATAAAGATCCCGGTTCAATATGTGATCCTTGGGGAACACCAGATGTCTCTTTGATAACGTTGGATTTCTTATTGTCAATAATTACATATTGCAGACGGTTTGTTAAATACAACTTAAACCATTTAATGTAATCGAATGAAAATTCGAATGTATGTATAGACATTGGAGTGCCTTATGATGACATATACAGAATCAAGTGCCTTACTAAAGTCCGTATAAGCCACGTTCACTTGATGATGTTTTTAAATCGCATTTATTACTTTGCTGGTGAATTCCACCAGGTTAGTAGGTGTTAATCTGCCAGGCATAAACCCGTGCTGGTTGACAGATATATGACGTATTAGTGTGGATTTGAAAGCATTGCAAACTACTAGTTCAAATAATTTCGGGATTGATGATGATGTCGATGTTCCTCTGTAACATGTAACGTCATCACGTTTTCCGGATTTAAAGATAGGTGTTATCTTGGAGATTTTCCTTTTTCCCGGAAACATAGTAGTGGTTGACTAAATGAACAGTTTGCACAACGGATTTACCAAAATAGTTGCAAACGTTTTTAATATAGGTGAGGGTATATCGCCAGGCCCACATCCGTCTCCAAAGTACTTCAATGCGGATAGAATGGCTTCATCAGATATGGCTGGAGAAGTGATTAATATGTTGTTACTGCTTGATTGATCGATGTACCCAGTATAATGACGTTTGGCGATTTATTCTAATTTTTTCTTGGACGCCATCCAAATAGGCCTTGTTCTTAAATTTGAAATAAACGTCAAATTCCTCGCTGCGTTGTAAAAAGGACCGCTTGTCAGCCTCCAGACAGGATTTTATCATTTTAGTAAATGCCTTACACATACGATATTTTTGATTTATAAGACGGTCATCGAACCAAGTAGGGTGATCACTTGGTGCTTTGTTATAAATTGGTACATGAAGTTCAAAGCTTTGGTGTATGATCTCATAAAATTTGTCGATATTTTCATTCACATCCATTTCTTCAAAACAAGGTATATAGAAATTTTAGCAAATTAAGTCTAAAATAAATTACTTATTAGTTTTCTTGTAACTATAGATTGTAATGGTTTAAATGAATAAAAAAAAAGTTTACAACAATAGTTAACAGATTATAAATAATTGCTGTTCTACTTTAACTTTTACTTTATCAATTTCTTCAAAAGAAATTCAATAAAGAAATACAAAAATTCAACGACACTTAAAAAACTGATGCCAAGAAACAATGCTGCTGCACCGCCAAACGAAACTGAAATGGAATGGAAAGAAAATCAAGGTATGAAAACACATGGTAGTGGTTTAACGAACTTACCTAATAAATCTTCAAAGCTGAATAAAACGTTACGTTTAATACGATTTTTTGGAAATGCTGTATTGATGACCAACATTTTATTGAATTGGAAAAATTGCTGTACAAAATATTATTTATTACATGAGTATGTTATTTGTATGTAAGTTAAATTTACATGTAGCTGTACATATATACCTACTTACCAAGACTACTGATTGAATTTTTGTGAATAATTCAGTTTCGCATAACGTCGGACAATCACAAAACACATCATACCAATTACGTTTCGATAAACAATATAGACCGGCTGGTGTGCAAACGGGTTGATCACTTTCTGCTTATCCGACATGATATATGCGCGTTCAACAAATAATAAATTAATATCGATATTAAATTACATAAAATATGATAATTACAACGTACATAATATAGAACAAAATATAATGATAACTTATATAACATAATTATATACAACATTTTGCAACATAAATATACTATATATGATAGGTTACACGCACCAATGTTGTAGAGAAATGGACGACATCCACAATATTGTATTGCAGCATTTATACGACATGTTATTTTGCACAAATTTTCTGTATAAACATTAAAATATTCCGATTTTGATTCCGTAGGGAATAGACATTTCCGACGTTCGGGTGATAAACGGATCAAATTGTCGGACGCTATTGTTTCGCTTATTGAAATTTTTACATCGATTACAATTTCACCTTCTAATTTTTCCGATATTGAATCTTCGGCCGAAATTACATCATCCTCATTGTGGACGAACTGTGAATGTAGTATACAAAAAAAATAAATAAAATGATCCACGGATTTGTTTTGTAATTTACAATAATCATTTCACTTGTATCAATTGGATCCGGCATTACACTAATTTTACATGTGTCAATTGAACGGCATACCTCAGTTGATTCCAGGGGTGGTGTAAAATTTTCGCTGAAAAATACAATAACAAATCGGAGACATATTTATGAAATCGTTGAAATTATTGTCGTTAATATACCCACCCCTTTATAAACGGATTCTGAAAACGATATAATCTTGTTGTTGATTGACATAATCCCATTTCCGTAATTACTTTTGTATAGTGTACAGTCGGATGTAATGGGCTTTTCATTGCAATAACAATATCAAGCATATCAATACTTTCAAGCGATGAATCGGTAGCATAATTTTCAAATTTGTAAAAAGTATTGTATCGTGTTGTAGTTACCGTTATTACAAAATCATAATAGTATTGAAATTTTGTATCGTTTGGCGTCACACTCCATAAACTGATCCATATATATGTAGGTAGGGGTAATGTATGTATTATAGGTAATGATTTAATAATGAACATAAAAATGGAAAAAATAATTTTATAGTCTACATTTATAAATATTTTAGTTACCGTTCAACTAAATCAATTGCAATTTCTCGGTTTGTGTAGTTCGAACATATGGTAATTCCACATTGTTTATATTCCCAATTACGATAATTTGTTTCCAATGATAATACTGTCGGTTTCTCTTGATAGCGATGCCATTGATCCAAGCATATTATATATGCGGTATAAATTGATAAGCAAATGAATATGAACCAAAGGAACCTGAAAAACATTAAAGAAATTATTTATTCGTCTTAGTCATCTCAAAAATCCTATAAAAAAGCCTAAGATCCGCGCACAGGGCTGCGTGGAAAAACTTCTGTGAAGAAATTGATAGCTTATCTGTTCTCGCTAGACTTAACAAAACTCTGGCTGATAATGATTCTTGTAGATTCGTCTTCGCCTATCTTCCGACAAACTCACCTCCTGCAGGCGAGAATTTGGTGAGCTACTGTTGTCTGTCCACTTTTCTGGGTGTGACATTGTTGATTCGGGTGTGGTTGCCTCCGAGTCTCCTGGCACTTTTGTCGGTACTCCGGATTGGAAATTAGCCCGTGATCACTACTGATGTTCTCCGCTGAAATGTTTTCTCGTTTGCACCGTTCAAATCGAGCGGTCCTGATGGCATTTTCTACTCATCAGTATACTCACCTGCTCAATCTGTTCCAGGCGTGCGTTGCTTTTAGTACTGTACTTCGATTTCTTCGATCACGAGTGCGTGTACCAATTTTAATATTAATCAAACCATTATTAGATTCTATGCTCAAGTCCCGTATAATTGAGACTGAGCTGATGGATGGCTCATCAGAGTCCGTCAAAGTAGCCAAAGACTGCCCGCAAGAGTACTCTCACCCTGGATTTGGCTCATGGTATTCGATGAACTACTTGTTACAAAGCTACTCGGATGATGTCGTGTTGACAGTTTCTGGTAAATACCTGATGCAGAACGCCCTTAATATAGTGGAAGTTTGGTGTTATTCTAGATAGTAAACTCTCCTGGAAATTTCACCTTGACTCTAAGCTGCAAAAGACCATTGCTATTTTTTGGCAATGCAGAAGGGCCTTTGGCAATTCCTGGGGTCTGACCCCCAAAATGATGTCTTTCGTCTACAAATCACTGGTTTTATCTTCACTGTCGTATGCATCAGTTGTATGGTGGCCAGTTATTAAACTGACGTCTTCTGTAGCAAGGCTGGATGGACTGCAGATGACAGCCTGTAGGGCTATAACCGGTGGCATGTCGTCTATTCCTCTTCTTTATTTAATTTAACAAAAACCTGGCTCCACAACTGCAAATTGCTGGCCAAATCATACATTTTTTTCAGATGTATATCTACCTTGAAATGTTTCAAAACCAATTTCATGTACATTTCGTCATCCATAAAAACACATCCACTAAATTTTGTGAAAATCAGTCTGGCACATATTTTATCGAACAAGTGTTGGTTATCTCAACGATTTGGCTTTTTAATAACTCGATAGCACTTATAGCCTTCCTGAACTCGAATTCGTTTTACCATTGAGTGGGGTGTGTTAAAGTTTATGGCACGATCATAGTTCAATTTCCCCGGGTTATTTTTAATGAAGGTTATAACCTTTCCTGCTGCAAAATTGGTTGAACCCAGCGTCTATTGAAATCTACAAATTTACAATTTCTGCAAGTATAAGAGCCATCTCTTGTGTATGACATTCATATTGCTAAAATTTTAAATTTTCTCTTGATTTTCTCGAGTCGTTGAATTTGGAATTGTGAACTTGAGTTCAAACCTCGGTTTGGCATTAAGTAATTTTTTAATTTAATTTATTTAATTTCTCCCTTAAATTGGCATATAATAAAGGATAGCGGCAAATTTATATATGGAAATGGTGATATGGAAAAGTAAGCGGTGTCATAGGAATCGTGGATATTGTGCAATGTTCAAACCTCGATTAAGGGTAAAACAATTTAGCGGGCAACCACACATTTCTCATTAAATTAAGAAAAAAAATTTTTTGTAATTTAAAAATCAGCAATTTGCAATTAAATGAAAAATATATATTGAGGCTCGAACTAGTCATGATTACCATCCAATCACACAGCTTCTTTTACCACCTAGCCACCGTCATACATATAAATAATGATATTCTTATCGTTTATATATGCCATTTGGATATAAAAATTGAAAATTTTACCAACGGCAATGGACTCTGCTTATTTGACAATCACCGTACAGTTTCATTACCGCTCTATACCCTTATCTATCTTTTATACTTGCCACTTTTACATGGAGAATATTGAAGTTTTGAACAGAAGCTGAGTTTGATTTGAGTAATTTTATTTCACCAATCACCAATTTGACAGGAGAAATTAAATCAAAAAATGTGTGGCTCGATAGAGAATCGAACTTAGATCCATAAATCTAAAGTCACTGACTTTGCTTACTGGACCACCGCACATATATATTTCATGCTATACAAATCTTTTATCTGAAATCTGTCATTTGAATAGAAAATATCGAATATTTTAGCAAAGGCAATGGACTCTGCGTTTATCTCACCATCGCTATTTACCCATCTTGTATACATGCCACTACTTGAAAAATATGAAAATGTTTAACAGAAGCTGCGTGTGTTGAACCAATTTGAATACATAAGAAATTAAATTAAAATAGTACCGTCCCCGCTAATAGGACTCGAAACTAGGTCCACCAATCCAAAGTCAATCACTCTACTACCTCTCCCACCACCGTATATATATTTGATGTTATGCAAATCTTTTATACTTTCCAATTGAATTGAGAAACTTGGGAAATTTTTTAACAGAAGCTGAGTTGAACCTAAAATGTCCCAACATTAACATCGTTTGAAATTTAACTGAACTGCATAGTGCCAGTTACAACATTTAATGCGATGACATTCCAAGCAGTGTATTTCAAAGAAGTTAAAACTCTGACAAGCTATTCTTCCTTATGTTCTTTAAAATTATAAAACTTCCGTTCCTGTCAATGATGCTTGATGCGGTTTTCAGGCGGGCCACAATATTGACCACTGACCATACAACTTTTAAAAGTCAGTACATGAATAACGTCCAAATAAAAAATTTCCCTATACAAACTGAAAGTACAACAACTAGGTATAGCTGAATTTAAGTCTCGATTAAAACTAAAAACAAGTTTAATTTAATTTCTTACAAATTAATTCAATTCAGATTCTGTTAAATTTTCATTTTTCTCTATTCAAATGGTGAGTATAAAAGATGGATTTATCAGTAATGAAATTGCACGACAGTGGTCAAGGCTAAGGTTTTTTTAATTTAATTTCATCTTAATTGCCAAGTATAAAAGAGGGATGTAGTAGCAATGAAAATGTACGGCAATGGTCAAATAAGCAGAGTCCAGAAATACTTTTGGTTATAAAAAAATCGATCAGGTCAGGTATTTTTCCTTTGTCAGTTGGCCAATAAGTTGGCTTTCCAGTTGAAATGGATTCACACTTATTTTCTTTAATGGCAATCAGTAATTATTTTCCTTTAGTTGTAATTAATCTAGAACCCCAGTGAGTATTCTTCGTATTGAAGTCACCACCTATTATGAACCTTTTCCCAGACGCATGAACTCTGAGTATTGTTTGTTTTTAATAGAATATCTCGGTGGACAGTACAATCCTGACACAATAATAGAAAAGTTGTTGGTTTTTATATACATGAACAAGTGTTGGTTATCTGAACGATTTGGCTTTTTAATAACTCGGTAGCACTTGGTGGAGTGGGGTGTGTTAAATTTTATGGCACTGTCATAGTTAAAGATCCCCGGATTATTTTTAATGAAAGTTATAATCTTTTCGTCTGATTTCTTGTGAGCCGTTTTTTCCGACAGCTGTTCTATACCATTCCACCGTTATAAAGAGGGCCCCACTCTATAAACGATATATATCGTTGTTTTGGGTCAATTTAATAATTTTGTAATGGACAAACAGGATGCTACAAGCACGATTAGTTTTAAATTCCGCTCTTTTTGAAAAGAGATTTAAATGTATTGACGGAAATTCTATAAAACTATCACCAATACCGCATTGTTCCTAAAGAAATTTGGTCACCCTTTAGTTTAGAACTAATTGATAGAACAACTCTAGGAATTGTCTACATTAACGACGTTGTCTACGTTGTTGACGTTATCTACGGCGACAACACATCAATGTAGAAAATAATAGATGACGCGTAAACACACATCCCTGTTCACAATTTGCGCTTGGTGTGAGTACACTGTGCACACAGTCGCTAATCACCAATTTGACAGGAGAAATTAAATCAAAAAATGTGTGGCTCGATAGAGAATCGAACTTAGATCCATAAATCTAAAGTCACTGACTTTGCTTACTGGACCACCGCACATATATATTTCATGCTATACAAATCTTTTATCTGAAATCTGTCATTTGAATAGAAAATATCGAATATTTTAGCAAAGGCAATGGACTCTGCGTTTATCTCACCATCGCTATTTACCCATCTTGTATACATGCCACTACTTGAAAAATATGAAAATGTTTAACAGAAGCTGCGTGTGTTGAACCAATTTGAATACATAAGAAATTAAATTAAAATAGTACCGTCCCCGCTAATAGGACTCGAAACTAGGTCCACCAATCCAAAGTCAATCACTCTACTACCTCTCCCACCACCGTATATATATTTGATGTTATGCAAATCTTTTATACTTTCCAATTGAATTGAGAAACTTGGGAAATTTTTTAACAGAAGCTGAGTTGAACCTAAAATGTCCCAACATTAACATCGTTTGAAATTTAACTGAACTGCATAGTGCCAGTTGCAACATTTAATGCGATGACATTCCAAGCAGTGTATTTCAAAGAAGTTAAAACTCTGACAAGCTATTCTTCCTTATGTTCTTTAAAATTATAAAACTTCCGTTCCTGTCAATGATGCTTGATGCGGTTTTCAGGCGGGCCACAATATTGACCACTGACCATACAACTTTTAAAAGTCAGTACATGAATAACGTCCAAATAAAAAATTTCCCTATACAAACTGAAAGTACAACAACTAGGTATAGCTGAATTTAAGTCTCGATTAAAACTAAAAACAAGTTTAATTTAATTTCTTACAAATTAATTCAATTCAGATTCTGTTAAATTTTCATTTTTCTCTATTCAAATGGTGAGTATAAAAGATGGATTTATCAGTAATGAAATTGCACGACAGTGGTCAAGGCTAAGGTTTTTTTAATTTAATTTCATCTTAATTGCCAAGTATAAAAGAGGGATGTAGTAGCAATGAAAATGTACGGCAATGGTCAAATAAGCAGAGTCCAGAAATACTTTTGGTTATAAAAAAATCGATCAGGTCAGGTATTTTTCCTTTGTCAGTTGGCCAATAAGTTGGCTTTCCAGTTGAAATGGATTCACACTTATTTTCTTTAATGGCAATCAGTAATTATTTTCCTTTAGTTGTAATTAATCTAGAACCCCAGTGAGTATTCTTCGTATTGAAGTCACCACCTATTATGAACCTTTTCCCAGACGCATGAACTCTGAGTATTGTTTGTTTTTAATAGAATATCTCGGTGGACAGTACAATCCTGACACAATAATAGAAAAGTTGTTGGTTTTTATATACATGAACAAGTGTTGGTTATCTGAACGATTTGGCTTTTTAATAACTCGGTAGCACTTGGTGGAGTGGGGTGTGTTAAATTTTATGGCACTGTCATAGTTAAAGATCCCCGGATTATTTTTAATGAAAGTTATAATCTTTTCGTCTGATTTCTTGTGAGCCGTTTTTTCCGACAGCTGTTCTATACCATTCCACCGTTATAAAGAGGGCCCCACTCTATAAACGATATATATCGTTGTTTTGGGTCAATTTAATAATTTTGTAATGGACAAACAGGATGCTACAAGCACGATTAGTTTTAAATTCCGCTCTTTTTGAAAAGAGATTTAAATGTATTGACGGAAATTCTATAAAACTATCACCAATACCGCATTGTTCCTAAAGAAATTTGGTCACCCTTTAGTTTAGAACTAATTGATAGAACAACTCTAGGAATTGTCTACATTAACGACGTTGTCTACGTTGTTGACGTTATCTACGGCGACAACACATCAATGTAGAAAATAATAGATGACGCGTAAACACACATCCCTGTTCACAATTTGCGCTTGGTGTGAGTACACTGTGCACACAGTCGCTAGAGTTTTAGCCTATAGTTAAATTAGACCAAAAATAGTATACACATGATTCTGCAAAATATCCTAGAGTAGGTTGCTTTACGAGAAAATTTAGTACTTGGCGTATTAATTCAAAATCATAGACATCCCGAACGTCACCTTTTGTGCTAAACCCTCCACGCATCTTTTAGAGTCAAATATCGAATTTTGTGTAATATATGCCCTCCATAAAATTCTAATAAAATTTTATTTAAATTATGTTAAACAATTTTATTTGGTTATCTCACATAATGAAAAACAGATAAGGGTATGGGGATAGCGTTTAAATATCGCCAAATATGTTATCGAAGCAACAAAATATCGATTATATTTTATATGTGAAATTTCCAAATATCGAATATTTAAATATTGTTTTCTGGAATATCGAATACGATAATAACGAAATTTTGAGAAACTATCAAATAAACTGTTAAATCCAATTTTAACATATTTCACTAAAAGTATTTTAAACTTTAACTGTTAAATTTTTGGTCTTTACGTTTTTAAAAATTACATCTTCAATATTTATTATTTATCCGTTTTTTCATGACTGATTAACTTTAGTAATGTTTCAATTCGAAATCATGTTATGGAGAACTCAAACGGCAAAACTTCAAATTCAAATTCGGGACATATCAAGATAAAACCCAACTGCGTGAAACCGTATGTGTATATCCCGTACCAGATATCCATATTTTTTATGATCTCACGCTAGGCGAAATTTCAAAATTCTGATATTTATTGGTAACCAATTTATTTATGTAATTTTAGAGTTCTCGATGAGGTCTAGAATAGTAGCATACCAAATGGAAATATAAAAACTAAAATGCTTCCCAATGAACAAATATATATATATATATATATATATATATATATATATATATATATATATATATATATATATATATATATATATATATATATATATATATATATATATATATATATATATATATATATATATATATATATATATATATATATATATATATATATATATATATATATGTATATATATATATTTATATATATATATATATATATATATATATATATATATATATATATATATATATATATAAACAAACTTATTAAAATTCAATTATTAATAAGAACAGAATTTTAAATACGATCTACTCACAAGAATAAACAGCCATCCGCTCAATAGTAATTTTAAAACTAGTTGTTCGTTTCACAAAACTAATATGTACAGTTAACGTGTGTTTAATCTAATTACCTTTCAATTAAATGGACTTTCTGTTCGCCAACATGTGCCATACCATGCACCGAAGATTCTTCAAAGCTCGTTCGCAGAAAATCATTGTTCACCAAATGTTTTGATTTACTGCCGAGTGCTTTAATTTTCTCATGTTCACCACTAATCTATATATAAATAATAATAGTTAATTGGTAAAATTGTGTAATTATTGAGTTTAATATTTAAATTTGATATTCTTACAAATCGTCTAAATGTTGATTTTCTTTGATTGAAATCATTGTTCGACGTTTTTCTACTCATTTTGCACTAAGCAGTAAGAATAAGAACCATTCACTTTGATCTTGTTTTTTCGTACAGTAATTTTATCGTTTTATATTTTTAATTTGAAACTTTTGTAAAACTTTATTATTTGTGATGAACCTTTTGTAACATAGAAACACAAATTAAATTGAAATGTACTGTAATTTAGTAGACAAATTTTAATACACACGAAATCGGTAAACAAATTATATTTTTAATTAGTCCATTAGCTACAATAATGCAGTGAGCAAACTTTTTGTACGATGGGGCAATTTTCAATTTTATGTAAATATTAAGCGGCAAGCTTAATTTCAATCGCACAATCGATAGAGTAGGTGTCTTGCCTTGGAAAGTTTACAACAACAATCGGATTATATTATGGCATAACATAATTTAGCTAAAGTAAAACATTTGTTAAATCAGGCTAAAATAAATCTGAGTTTTAATTATTGCTACCTACCGCTTGTATTAAATTTTTAAGAAATTGTAAGAAATCAAGCGTAAAATATGTTTTATGTTTTAATTTGCAATTGTTATTTGTTAAATATGCATTATACATTTATATTTACCTTATACAAATTTGAAAAATGTCAAATGACCTGATTAACGAACAGGAAATAGATGCAATCGAATGCCCAATTCACTTCAGTAGGTCAATTGTTTAAAAGCTAAATTACCTGATAAGTAACCCAATTATGTGAAGTGAATATTCAGTTGATTCAGTACAATCGAGAACGTCTTATATAAGTATATACCTAATTGAATTGATTCTATCACAATCACAAACAAAAAACTAAAGATTCTATAAAGATTGATAAAAGTTTTTGCATTTAAATGTATTTGTGTAGCAAATATTTTTTTTCTATAAATTCGTTTAATGGGTCGCGGTCTGTCGTTTGACGACCTCAGATTGCAACATATTAATACATATTATATGTATATCTATTTTAGATATAAATACATGCATGATTATATATAAATCACGCTAACATTAAATAAATTTGGATTCATCATTATATTGCCAAAGGACATTTTATATTAATTAAAAATCAAGGCCAATATTCAAACCCATCACAACCTTCAACCGTTATAATTTAGTTTTAGTTTAATATTTAATCATGAAACGCTTTTCATTTATGCTTAACTTAATAATCTTACAAAAAACAAAATAAGTTTAACAGATATTTTTTTCTATTTAAACTTAATTATCACATTAGTCACAATTATAGTTGGTGTGAATTGAAAAACATATAATTGCAACAATTTTAATAATAATTTATTCAAAATATAGCTTACAATGTGCCAAATTCCAATGGCCAATATTCAAACCCATCACAACGTTCAACCGCTATAATCGGGATACACTACTGTGTGTGTTATTGCTCTTTCAAATATTATGAAAATATTGGCCGCAGTAAACGACAACTAGTAATTTTGTTGAGAAATCCCCAGCTAATTACCTCAAATATTATTCGAAAAACATTAAAACAAAATATTTATAAATCGTATATTTTTATTTTAGATTACAAAATAATAGCTTAATTTTAATGGATGTTTACATTCCATTATAGGCTGGCCCACCACCTCCTTCAGGCACAACCCAATTTATATTTTGTTTTACGTCTTTAATATCGCAAGTCTTACAGTGAATACAATTTTGGGCATTGATTTGTAACCGCATATTGCCACCTTCGTCGTTCGATACAAATTCATAAACTCCAGCCGGACAGAAGCGGCCTTCTGGTCCATCGTATTTCTCTAAATTAATTTTTACTGGAACTTCATCGTTCAAAAGCGTTAAGTGTGGTGGCTGATCACCTTCGTGATTTGTTCCTGTTAGTGCTACACTTGATAGTAAATCAAATGAGACTTTATTGTCTGGTTTGGGATAGTCAATCATTTTATAATCCGAGGCTGGTTTTAATTTTGTGTTATCAGCACCGCCATGTGACAATGTCCATGGTTCCTTGCCCTTCAGTATCATCGAAACACCACTTATCACTATGCCGGCGTAAATGCCACGATGGAAACTTGGTCGAACATTTCGTACTTGGTATAAATCTTTCCAAATGTATGAGGACTTAACTTTATCAGTATAGGTTAAAGGTTCAAGTCCTACGGTTTCTGGTTTTTCGTCTGAGAGAATTGCTTCGACGGCACTTTCTGCGGCTAACATACCACTTTTCATTGCATAATGTGATCCCTTGATACGAGGGACGTTCATAAAACCAGCTGAACATCCAATCAAACAGCCACCGGGGAATTGTAGTTTTGGCAAACTTTGGAATCCACCCTCATTCAAAGCACGTGCTCCGTATGCAATTCGAATTCCACCTTCAAATAGAGGCCGAATTTTAGGATGTGTTTTGAAACGTTGGAATTCTAAAAATGGACTTATGTGTGGATTGGCATAATCCAAACCGATCACAAAGCCTGTAGCTACTATTGGCTGCTCCTCATTGAGGTGATAGATAAATGATCCACCGTAAGTGTGTGGATCTAAAGGCCATCCGGTGGTATGTTCTACTAACCCTGGTTTATGTTTCGATTTTTCGACTTCCCAAATTTCTTTGAATCCAATACCATACGATTGTGGCTCATTCTTGTCGTTTAAGTTAAATTTATTCATGATTTGTTTTGAGAGGTGACCGCGGCATCCTTCTGCAAATATTGTCACTTTGGAGTGAAGTTCCATTCCACGAGCAAATGTTTCTTTTGGACTACCGTCTTTAGCGATTCCAACATCATTTGTCGCAATACCCTTAACGCTGCCATCTTCATGATACAAGATTTCTGCTGCTGCTGTACCTGGATATATTTCCACGCCCAACTCTTCTGCTTGCTGGCTCAGCCATTGAACAACATGCCCCAATCGGACAATGTAATTTCCTCGATTATCCATAGGCCATCCGGGGAATATTGGAATTGGGATTTGCCCAGTTGCCGTAAGTAAACTAAATTTATCGTGTGACACGGCTGTATTAAGTGGAGCTCCTTTATCTTTCCAATCGGGAATTAATTCGTTTAGAGCGACGGGATCAAGACAAGCACCTGATAAAATATGACCACCAACTTCGGCTGCCTTTTCAACGACACACACCCGAATCTCTTGTCCCTTTTCGTTGGCAATTTGTTTAGCTCGAATAGCAGCTGACATACCACCTGGTCCACCGCCAACAATTAATATATCAGGATCATCTGTTTCCCGTGTCATATCGACATCTTTCCATCGTGGATCATTCTCGCGTGAATTAATCGTATAGTGTGTTGTAATTTTCGGATATTTCACCGTATCCGAATAGTAACGTTGCACTAATCGAGAAAATGTAATACGGTGACCTAAAATAAACAGAAAACATAATTGTTATTGTACTGAAATAGACCGAAATCACCACGGGTTCAAAGTACAAAAATGTTGAACGATTTAAAAACAGGCTTATTGTGAGTAAAATTGTTGAGATAATATCTACAAACTATACTAATTATATCTATAAAATATACTCATATTTTCTACATAGCCATTATAATCACTGATAAGAATTATAATTAAATTACATAATTATGTACATGATCGTAAATACAAATAAAAACTTGTTGCTCTACCTTTTCCAACATGCAATAATTTTAATGTAGCCATTTTCACTATATTTTTCTAATGTTCTATGTACAATCTATGTTAACATTTCAGCTTTATACTATTCTGGTTATTTAATCTTAAGTTTTTAATTAAAATCAATTAAATTTTTGATAGAAAATAAAAAATTAAATTTATAACCAATTTGAAGTGAAATTATAAAATAAACTAATTTTTGACAACTCACTAGAGAACAAAAACATTAGTAGCTCAATTAATTCTTTCATATTAATGGTGGTGACATCTGTTGATGGATAGGATTTTTTTGTTTTGTAAAAATACCCGAAACATCAAAATTTCAAATTAATTTATTAAAATGTGTAATGGAGTAGAGTCGAAAAATTCACACCAGCGTGCCTTCTTAGTGAAACCAAGCATCGTGCTAGGTAGCCTGATAGCAACAATAATTTCGATGTGTTTAGAAAAACAATGATTATACAGATACAATTTTATTTTTTGGTGAATATTCCTTTTAAGTGGCGCTAGTAATCGATACAAGCCAAAAGGTGACCAGGATTGGTTTATATGTGAAATCGCCTAGGTTATTTTAATTTTGTAGGTTTTGAACATTTTTCTTTCTAGTTTCTTAAAATATTTCACCAGCAGGTGTATTCTGATAAAACGTAACTTGATGGTTTTTACTTTTTACAAGATTTTATTTAATTTAAAATTTTGTGTGTTAAAATGTTTTAGATCATACTTAAGAATTATACTGTATTACACTTTGTGCTTTTGTTAAAGCATAACACTTTGTATTGTGTATGAGCTTCATTGAATTCTTCTCGGAGCCCTGCCCCTTAATAAATAAAGCTAAATGAATGTTGAGTTTTATGAAAATTACGTACTACGAACAAATTTAACTCTACTTTACTCAATTTTTCGAAAACATATGTATCGTACAAATTATTTTATGGCCATATAAACTTAGGTATTGATTTAATTTTATTTTTATAGCAAAGTTAAATATATTTACAAGCGAGTAATATACGTTTTTTTTTAAATTCGCTATAGTTTTCTCGTTATTCCGTCCAAAGTTGATGAATTATTGACAAAAACCATTTACTCACAACCCAAATTTATCAATATTTTTCCACTAACTTGTAAAAGTTTTATATATACATTAATGAAGATATTATCTAGGTTAGGTTAGGTTAGATAAGGGTGGCCGTCCTAAAGGACTAGCATAGACACAAAATTCTAGAAGATATTATCTAGCAATTAATACAATTTTTTATAAAAACTCGTTCTAATAAACAAGAAAATTGAAAATTTAATTGAAAACTAAGTTGAAAAGTTGAGAAATCAATTTATTGACAAAAATGTGTCTTCGATTTAAAAATGGTTTAGGATTCAACTAAATATTGTGTGTTCACCCCTTTTTAATTAGATGTCATACGAGTAAGTGGCAAAAACTATTTTTCATAGAATATTTTGTAATTTTCGATAGCGGAGTTGAAATTTAATTTTAGACGCATTTTTTGGCATTTAAATATCGACATCAATTTTGATTTTTGTTCTAGATAAAGTAGAGCCTTAAGTGATTTTCATAAAATAATCGGGGCTAGATGGCTGTTGTAACATCACCATTTTCGATATTAGACGTTTGTGTCTCTCCTTTCAAAAACAAAATTGTACACTATTTCGTTTATTCAATTACACTGTTTATATATTTCATTCTCAGCCTGTTTGCATTTTAACGCAACAGACGGTAAAATATTTACAAACTAGAGCGAACAGTGATCAAACTATATACATATAGAATACAATTTTTCTAGGCAATTTCATGTATATACATACCTTGATCACCTTTCGCTCGTATGGATTATGAACGACTGTAGCGGCACTTAAAAGGCCAATTAAAAAAAATAAACACAAATATTTATCGAACGAATATCGAAAATGATGTGTTGTAACATCATCCCAGCTCAGATTTAAAGTACATATAATAATGTTTTGTATTAAGTTGGAGCTGAGATATTTGTAAGAAGAAAATAAATTCAAATAAACTAGATTAGGTAACCACCGGTTAAATGCCAAAATTGAAGGGAATTCAATTGAATTTAATGTTTTTTTTTTGCACTTTTCTATCAATACAATAAAAAGTCAAAATCAAAATATTAACAGCCGGTTATTTAACTCCAAAAATCGGGTGGATAGCTTTAACCAGTGAACCGGTAGTTAAATATCTCGTGCAATCGGGCACCAGTGTAAAATACAGGTACACCACTGAGTTGAACCGATTTGAAAGAAGAAACTAAATTAAAAAAGTGTTGAGCATTGCAGGAAACGAAAGATTCTGAATACTTGACCAATCCCTATATCCAGCGAAATGCAAGAAATGCGGAACGCATGAACAACTAAATATTAACCTTAATTTCCCTCATTTTTTATCTTCGGCTTTCAGTTATACGAACCGTGCGATCTGTGGTCGCATAGTTGGAATAAACAATCACAATCATTTTATATTGAGCAAATTTAATAATTTTATTTTTATCCGTTATTTGTTGTAAGTTTTTTACACAAAGTATATTTTATTTATAAATTAGTTTCTTTTTATTCAAAATAATTATAATTACGAAAAATATATAAATTAGACAAAAAAAAGAAGAAAATCAAATTATTTTAATAATACCAGCCTTTATTTATATACGTTTTAAATATAATAATAATTATTATTAAAATAATTGTTTTTCCCCTTTATTTGTATATAAAATTACATGATTATTTACAAAATGATCTCAATATTAATTAAATTAATAAATAAAATTATCGAACGTTTCATTATCATCCGCATCATTACCCTCGGGTAAATCACCATCATTGTTTTGTGTTTTTATAAAGATCGGTAATTTAATCGATGGCACATACGATGCAGTAGGTAGTGATTCAATGTCATTAGCCGTATCATTAAGATCATCATAAATTAAATTACTGCTGTATATTTTACTATTTTCATTATCAATACTGTTAAATAATTTTTCTAAATTATCATTACTATTACGACCAAATCGCATCAAATTATCGCCACGTTTACCAAATCGCATTTTATTATCCGAACGTCCAAACCGCATCATATTTTTGTTTCGTTTACCAAATCGCATACGATTATTACCGCCAGCTCGTCCAAATCGCATTAAATTTTTACCATTACCACCCGAACGGCCAAAACGTATAAAACTCTTGTCGAGCGCACTACGACGACGTGTCTCTATATCATCACGTTTCGACATGCTGTTTCTTCGAAATTGAAAAACTAATCCATTTTTTAAGTAATCAATGTCAATCGATGAGATCGGATCCACCAGTTCTCCCTCAGCCGTCAGCCCATTATGTTGATTTACCTTCTGTATTAGTTCATCGTTTAGTTTTTGTAATCCATTTAGTGAGGCCGGTACTGTTTCGTAAATTGCAAATGTTAAATTATTACATTTATAGAATAATATTGCCAGAAGTAAAAATATTCTCATTTTGATGGGTTTTTGGAGTTGATCAAAACTGTGGCACTAAAAAAACACAAAAAGACAAAAACATAACATGTATTAGCATAAAGGATGAAATAAATCGTCTCGTAAATTTATATCGTGTAATCTGACACGTTTTTAATATGTGTACAAAGATAATTTCATTCACCCAAAAATTATATAAGGTAAAAATGTTAGGTAATTTGCGAAATATTAATGTGTTAACGTGGATATTAATCAAAACAGCAACAAAAATAATTACTTTGGTTGTTGGATTATGTTACATACATATGTATGTACCATTACAAATATAAATCAACTGAAAGATTTAAGACATCAATTATTGTGGTACTGAAACTATATATCATATTAGATAATGAGAAATTGCTAACCTAAAACGTTTAGAAATTGTTCAAGAAGTAGGAGTAGAGGAGTTAGGAGAGTTGCTCATCACACAAGTTAGATTATCCCGCTAATCAAAAATAATTTCCAACATATTATATGAATAATAATAAGCCATAAATAGTTATTTTTCGTTTTGATTCAACAATTAAATAACTATAATCGATGATGATTACTAACGTGGTACTATAATTTGAAATTCTACATAAGAACGGGTTCAATAAATTATATATGCATATAGCGCTGCCAAAACATAATTTCTAAAATATCCCACTCAAATATATATCACATACGTGCGCACATATCTTCTTAACTTTCACCTACCACAGACCTAAAATTTAATTAAATCCGTCACACTTTATCTTCAAATCAAATTAAATTACTCCATAAAATGAATCCATCTATCGTTGAGAGACGGTACCCGTTTATCTGTCAATTAAAAATATGTTCGCTTATATATGTAATATTACTATATATATATACTATATATTTATATGTATATCCCAAATTCGCAGAAAAAAAATGTATCGGGTTAACTCAACCTGCCAAAACAATTTTATTTTTTACCTCGATTTTTAAACAACAACATAACTTATGTCGAATCAATTAAAATTTACATTTAACCTCAAAATAAAATATTCCGTTTAGCGAAAAACAAAATAAAAAATTAAAGAAAATGGTCGTGTTTAAACAAAATCCAACAAGTACGCCGCCAATAATTTTATTATTCCGCCGCTATACTCCAACATACTCGCCGTATTATAGAAGCAAAGGACATACACATACAACACAACAAAATAAAAAATTATGTAGGAAATCTTAAAAGTAAAGATAAATAGAAAACCAAAACTTTTCACCATTCTAACGTTATTATTATTTATTTGTATTTAACAAATAAATTTGCCACAACCTATATAAATATAACTGTTAAAAAATTACCCCTTTTTTTCGTTGGTGGCAAATTTTTCATTTTTAAATACAAAAAATTTATTTTTCAAATAAGGCAACATGAAAATTCAATTAGTGACTTAAAGTTGAACTTCTTTTCTTTTTCAGTTTTATTTTCGTTGAAAATTCGTTTTGAGCAAACAACAAGAATTAAATTAACGGTTGAATTTCTACCATATATTAAGTCAATAACATTAGGTATGTATGTATATGTGTACAAAATTGTACATAGGTATACTAATGATTGACTGGCTAATTATTATTTATATACAATTAATCGATTATATGTACATAATGGGGGAAATTTATCATTATTTTTAAGGAGATAAATGCTGGTAGGTATATACATACTCGTATATATGACTGGTATAATATGCGGTTTGTGATAAGATTAAAAAACATTTAATAATTTTTTATAAATCAAATTCTTACATAAAATTAATTAATGTTGTCTCAAGAATATTTTATAACAATAAATGAAAATATTGTTTTTCTAATTTTTCGTGTTGACTTAAGCACGATAGAGAAATGGTTTTTAATTAAAAGTCAACATACCTATAATAATGAATAAAGGTGGCTTTTTGTTTTTTGTTTTAATTTCGGCTATAAATCGATGACATTTATATGAATTGGTTGCCATTAGTAGAAAAACTGTATTTTTTTAAAGATCCCGATAGCATGCCATCGCTTAACTACTAAAGTCGCTTTTACACGCACAACTCCGCTACCGAACTGGAGTTGATAATCCACTTCATACATCTTTCCACGTCATTTGTTTGAAATATTGGTTATCAAAAATTTAGTAAAAACAGACCTACAACACATTATTCTATAAAAATATGATTATAATTAAACAAATAAAACTGTTGAAAAGTATTTTATAAATGTAAATACAGCATGAACAAAAATTTAAGACCAATTCATTAAATCAGGTAAAATCAAGTGGAGTACAAAATATAAATACCGAAATATAAACAGTTGATGATAATTCACTACCGAACTTGATTTGTACATTTCACACGACAAGAATTCGGAGTTTGAACTACACTCGGTAGTGGATTATGTGCTGCGTGTGAAAGCGACTTAATTCAGGTGATTTGGTTTGTAACTCATTGACTTTAGCCAGATCCCGCTCTCCATATTATATTATTACAGACGTAACGTTTATTTTGAATGTTTTATGTTCTGAAGTTCGAATAGTATGAGTATAGCGTGTGTTGCTTTTAATGCAGACTAATTAACAAAAAGCAATTTTTTATTGAAACCTGATTAATAATTCCTAAAAACCGTCAAATACAGAAAATAAACATTGCACAATTAACTTATCACTACTAGCACCACAATTTTAAAAGTGTGTAATAGCAGAACTAAAAATTTCGCAATCAATATTTCGTGTCGTATAGAAAATTTCATAATGGCGTCGACTATTAGTTGCTTTCCAATCTACCACCGCAAGTACTTAGGTTCGTGTTCATGCTTAAATAAAAATACTCGTAAAGCTGCTTTCTATAAAAGGTGCGTTTTTTTATTAACAGAACTTCAAGTTCTATAAGAACATCGGGAATAATACTGGGAAATTTTATTTAGTTTAACCAATATATTTAATTTAAGTTCTATTTATTTGAATAAATTTCAACTTCTAGCTATATTTTTTGACGTCTGTTGTGAAATAATACAGGTATCAAGCATAAAACAATGAAAAATATTTCTTTAAAATATTTCCTTTTAAAATTCCCCTTTTTTTCGAGTTCGTGTACTATGAATTTATCGCGAACTTGAAAAAACCAATGTTTTATCCAGAATATTGAAAAATAAAGTTAAATTTGATTTTATTTCGATAATAGTGAATTAAAATGTGTAGTTTAACATTAAATGTATCTTATTTATTGATAAAAAATTAAATTCATTTGGATTTTACTGAAAAAATTAGAAAATTCTATCCAGAACTTCATTCCAATAAGAAAATTTTTTGAATTAAAAAACACGACTAAAATAGTCGTGTTTTTTAATTCAAAAATTTTCTTATTGGAATGAAGTTCTGGATAAGAATTTTCTCATTTTTCCAGTAAAATCCAAATGAATTTAATTTTTTATCAATAAATAAGATACATTTAATGTTAAACTACACATTTTAATTCACTATTACCGAAATAAAATCAAATTTAACTTTATTTTTCAATGTTCTGGATAAAACATTGGTTTTTTCAAGTTCGCGATAAATTCATAGTACACGAACTTGAAAAAAAAGGGAAATTTTAAAAGGAAATATTTTAAACAAATATTTTTCATTGTTTTATGTTTGATACCTGTACTATTTCACAATAGACGTCAAAAAATATAGTTAGAAGTTGAAATTTATTCAAATAAATAGAACTTAAATTAAATATATTGGTTAAACTAAATAAAATTTCCCAGTATTATTCCCGATGTTCGTATAGAACTTGAAGTTCTGTTAATAAAAAAACGCCCCAAATGTGTGCGCTTGGTTTATTTTAAGCAAAGAAACGAACCTAAGTACTTATAAATACTTCCTGTGGTCTGATTGGAAAACTACTATAATAGTTGTGTTTTTTAATTCAAAAATTATTGGAATGAAGTTCTGGATAAGAATTTTCTCATTTTTTCAGTAAAATCCAAATGAATTTAATTGTTTATCAATAAATAAGATACATTTAATGTTAAACTACACATTTTAATTCACTATTCTCGAAATAAAATAAAATTTAACTTTATTTTTCAATATTCTGGATAAAACATTGGTTTTTTCAAGTTCGCGATAAATTCATAGTACACGAACTCGAAAAAAAGGGGAATTTTAAAAGGAAATATTTTAAAGAAATATTTTTCATTGTTTTATGCTTGATACCTGTATTATTTCACAATAGAGGTCTAAAAATATAGTTAGAAGTTGAAATATATTCAAATAAATAGAATTTAAATTAAATATATTGGTTAAACTAAATAAATTTTCCCAGTATTATTCCCGATGTTCTTATAGAACTTGAAGTTCTGTTAATAAAAAAACGCACCTTGTGATAGATAGAATTTAGTCAAATTGTGTAAAATTATTTTAGATAGCTTTTCTGTGACAGACAAATTAAAAATGGCTATCAGGTAATACTAAATTGTAAATAACGTTGCCAAATACTTCGTACGATATGAATAAATAAGCAAAAACGTTGTAAACGTCGTTTACAAATTTTTAAAATGATCAAAACAAATTTTAGGATGTTTTTCAAAATTCAGGGATGGGATGAGAGTAGTATTGCCTGATGGACATTTTTAATTTTTCTGGGATGGCATACCGAGATAACTTTACACACTTAAGATAAAGTTTCGCTTATATAGCTTTAGATGGGAGCGTGAAATCGAAAGTGGATGGTACTTTTTAGCGTGTTTTTTAGCAAACATATAGTTCAAATAATTATCGTTTGATTATTTTGTTAAAATGTTGAAGAAATATATAGATAAAGCGAAAATCTGATACTGGTAGCGCCCAGATGAACAATTTTATTCTGGCATCTTGTTCTCTTTCTAAATTGTTTTTTTATCGTATGTTGAGTGGTTCACGAGATATTAAATGATATGCGTGTGTGGAATCTTGGATGTTTTTGATATGGCCGTCACCCATACTCCCTATCTGTCAAACAATATATCGCTCACAGTTCTAGCCAACGTAGAACCAAAGCACTGTGAGCAAATGTAGGTAACACGAAAGTTTGCCATCGCTAACTATTAAGTGACCCTCACTCATACTGAATTATTATTAGACGGTTTACGTTAAAAAAATTCAGCACAATTGATTTTCGTCATCTATACATACATTCTACATTTCTACAGTGAATGCGTAAATACAGACAACAAAAAATTGGGTGAGAAATGCAAATGAACCAATGGTCGATCAAACGATCAAAAGTTGAACTATTTTTTATGACGGATTATTCTCGATTGGTTTTTAAACGATATATGCATATAAATGGTGGGACATTTAAAAGTTTAATTTAAAAAAAACAAAAACGGTTTGAAATTTTGCCAAATTATTTGTTTTGTTGTGAAGTACAATTGTTCCGATTAGAGATGGAATATTATTTCATTCATATGGCTGCCACGGCTGGCCTCACAGTACCCCATTCAATCGGACCAATTTTCGAGAACTTTTTCGAGTGTACGGGGTCGTATCTCGGCGATGGCATCACGAATGTTGGCCTTCAAATGCTCAATTGTCTCTGGTTTGTCGGCATAACACTTGTCTTTAACGACGCCCCACAGAAAATGGCCCAATGGAGTTAAATCGAAGCTTCTTGCCGGCCAGTTAACATAACCATTTCGGCTAATTAAACGGCCATCAAACGTTTGACGCAATAAATCGATAAACAGTCACTCGTAATGGGTGCATTGGCTTCTGTGAGACCACGTGTGGGTTTTCTGAGCCCCAAATACGGCAATTTTACACATTTACAATTTTTTTTACACTCGAAAAAGTGCTCGAAAATTGGTCCGATCGAATGGGGTACGAATGAATGAAATAATATTCCATCTCTAATCGGAACAATTGTACGTTGTGAAGTACGAAGTAATGAAATAAATTTGACAAAATTCAAACCGTTTTTGTTTTATTGCATTTTTAAATTTAAACTTTTAAATGGCCCATCCTTTATGTATAGCAGTTTTTTGGACCAGTCCTACATGTATAAAATATATTCTCATGGTTCAATTTGGAACAATTGACAATTTCAATGTGCACCCATAACACGAATGAACAATTAGATCAAGACAGATAATTAGAAGCTGTTGGTAGTCTTTTATATTTCGCTCAATGTCACTGTACGATAAGAGAGAGTACTGGTTATTGGTTTAAATTTTCGGGTGCTGCAATTTCGTAGGCAACTGACTATCGTCTCACCTTATACAGTACCGGTCCTGAATAAATGAATGTTATTGTAAGTAAGCTGGTAAATTGCATTAAATATCATCTAATGATTGTTAAAATCCTGCAAACAATATGGGGGTTAGTTCACAATTTTGTTTATTACCTGCACCAATCATTTTTATTTACATATAACTATGTATATAATCATAGTTATATATTTTCAAGCTAATTCATTTTACAATATATTTATGTTTATTTTTTAGTATTTCATTATTATAGTTTATTTTCTCATCTTTCTTATAAACTAAAAATAAACTTTAGGAAAACAGAAAATAAAGTCTAATTTTAATTAACTTTTTTTTATTATGATAAACCCATAACATCAAATTAAAAATCCTCATATACGAGTACATATTGACAAAATAATTTTGACAACTAAACAAATAATAGACACCTTCAAGGTTTTTTTTGTATATCGTACATATTGTATATAATTAGCTATTGTGTTTAAAAAAAATATATATAATTAAATTTCATTTTCAAAAAACTAATTTAAAATATCAACATTAAATTTAAAGAAAAAAGTTGAAAATTTTAATTAAGGTTGGTACACAATTCGATTTTGCGGCGTATTATTTCTTTCGCCAACTCTTTTGTTTCAAATTCAATACGTATTAATTATTATTTTGTTTTTTCAATTTTTTTGATTAAAAAGCAGTGTTGGTGATTTAAACAAAAATAATATGGTAAGGATAGGCCATCTATGAATGAGTGATGGGACTTTATGATTAATCTATTAAAGGCGCAATAATAGGCTAAATCAGATACGGTATGATACCGATTCCATGTATGCAATAATTTGACATGAAATTTTCATATCCTTCTTCGTATGTTTCCCGTTTTTTTTTATTGGAAATAGTAAATAAATTTTGAAACATATTTTCACGGTATTCATAATAATACATATAATAAACACACATTATAGAACATAACATGTCATAAATATACAGAAAGTTTTTGTATTTTTTACGTTCTTGTTCGTTTATATTAAAAAAAAAAATTAATAGGAAGTGAAATTTATATAAAATACGATGAACGCGGTTGTATTTGTATAGAAAATTAAAGTTTATAGAAATTTAGGATTGCAAAAGATTAAATTAAATTTTTTGGGGTAATGTAAGTGTAATTTTTTGATGGAGGTTCGACTCTCTTGAAAAAATGATTACTTTATTATTGATTCATTTTAAGGCTGCAGAATTCATTCGTATTCTTCTCATCTAAAATGGCGTTCAATCTTCATCCAGTGATAAAGTTCAAACATATTTATCTATAATTTTATAATGAAACTGAGTAAAATTAACACTTAAGGTTAAAGTAAATGAGTCAATTGAGTAAAGGTGTAGTAGGTATACCTTGTTTAATTTAATAAAATCATATTTCTATACAGGACTAAAGTAACATCATTTATTTTTATGAATAAATTTGGCCAGAATATAGAATCAATTCGTTGATTATAATTTATACCTATAGTCAGAGTCTGACTTTATCAAAGTTTGTAATTACAATTTACAACTGAAAAATATGATAGTCGTTTGGGCCATGTTTAGTGAATAAGGTGGCAGATAATTATTTTCGTCATCTGAAGTCCCGCAATATTTCGTTACGCTATTGAAGTGGTACACGATTCTAGTTTCTTATTGAACGCAGATGACCCAAACAGTTATAGAATTGTTGAGAGCATAAACGATGCCTGAAAGCATCAAGAGGATATAGGCTTGTTATGGAGGTCAAACTGTTATAAAACCGTATGAAATAAATAAAATACTTTTTTAAGGAGTATAATCAAAAACTAATGGGGTCACTTTTCTCGAAAATATATGTCAAATGAATCTGTCAACATAATGTGCAAACGTTTCTACATTTCAACAAAATTGACCACTTGTTCGACTTTAAAGTAAACAAGAATAGTTTAGACGTATAGCAACAGTTTGCTCCATCATGAAATTTTTAAATTTTTTAAAAGTATATACTAGCTGTAACACCAGCTTAAAAACTATTAATGTTTCGTTAGTATAACGTTACTATAGGCTATAATTTAATAAATTAACTTTCTATAATAGTTATTTTATTTCATATTTTATTTGCATTGCTCTTCTGACTATGGCTAAACAAAATAAGATATGGCTTATTTAACAAACGGTTGAAAAATGTTTGCTATTTGATTGATTATATTTAGGAAAGATATACAATTGAAAATTGTTTCACGTCAGCAGTAAATATTCTACAGTAAACTAAACAAATTTGTATGTACCTTAATTTTCAAGCAGTAAAGTTTAATCGAATTAATTATTAATTAAAATAAACTAACGTACAGCGAGACGTCAATAATTTGTTGAGAATAGAATAACTTCAGTTTTCAGTTCATTCTACAGAGTGATCCAATAGAAGGTACTTTTTTCAATTGGGATTCTCATTGGGATTCATGTGTGACAACTGTCATGTTCATATGACATTTGTGTTCAGTATTCATATAGAATCATTTAACCATGAATAGACTTACGCGAGAACAACGTTTACAACTTGTGGAAATTTATAATTTAAAATTGTTTTCATGCTCTTCGACCATTTTATGCTCATTACTTTCGATAAAGCTGATTTTTGGCTGAATGGATACATCAACAAACAAAGTTGTGCTATTTAGGCATGTCCTATTTGGGATGAACAGCCAGAAGAGATTCAAGAGCTTCTAATGCATCCTGAATAATGCACTGTTTGGTGCGCTTTATGGGCAGGTGGCATCATCAAAATGCGGAAGAACGCAGCGTGTATACGTCAATGGCGTAAACTACAGAGCATTGGTTTCTACAGAGCATAACCGACTTGTGGTTTCAACATGATGGTGGAACATGATACACAACAGGCCAAACCATCGATTTATTGAAAGAAAATTTTAATGAGAACATCTTATCAAGAAAGGGACCCGTGAATCGGCCTTCAATATCTTGTGATCTGACGCCGTTAGATTACTTTTTATGGGGGTATCTGAAATCACTTGTTTATATCGATAAACCACAATCGATTCCTGAACATAACACGCATAATTAACGGAATATGGGCCGAAATGCTTGAAAAAGTGCTCGAAAATTGGACCCATAGAATGAATCATCTAAGAGCCAGTCGCGGACAACATTTAAAAGAAATTATTTTCAATCATTAAATGTCATAAACCGAACTTACGTCACAAATACAAAGATTATTAAATTGATTTTAATGCGTTTTATTTCAAAAAAACTTCCGGAAACTCTTATTAGATCACCCGTTATGACTCTATATGAGACGGATGATTAAGATAACAATTGCCGCCCTCGTTAGCACGGTAAATAGCGTGCTTGTTTTGTTATTCGAGGGTCTCGGGTTCGATTCCCGGTGGTGACCAAAAATTACGGTTGGGTGTTTTTAATGTGTAAGTATATGTGTTTGTCCGGGTATAGCACCGCGGGTCCCCCGTTAGTGGCATTTGAGTGCTGGAGTAATCCGCCCAATATTAATTTTTAAATTTTTAAGATAACAATGCAGGTAGCCATGAGTTTTTAGATGACACCCGACAAACTTAATATTTACGTAGCTGTTATAAAAACGTTCCACTTACATTCGTTTCATTAAGTTTGTATGTATTTAGTTGTAGAGTTCCAACTAATATCGACCAATCGATTAAATTTTATTTATTTCAAATATACTTGAACATTAAAAAACATTTTTAAAGATAATGTATAAAGTTCATTTCCCCATATGTAGCCTATGTATACAAAATCATTTTAAGCTTTCCCGCTTCTATGTATCCCATTCATATTATTTTAATCTTTAGACAATAGACTTAAGTATTTTTGTATTACTTTTTAAGGAAGTATGTATACAGTATAATTATACATTTAAATTTAAAACGGAAAACTCTTTCACCAGGAGAGCAAAAAATAGAAAACAATGACCTACAAAAAACTGGAAAGAATGGGGTTTTCTAGCTATGAAAGTAGCCTAGGAAATGAAAGCATGTCCGTGTATGCTTCCTGGATGATTTTATTTTTTGATAAACTTAAGATTAATATGGATTACGGAAATTGCCGTCTTTCAACTTAATATGCAATTTAATCCTTCTATATGTATTCTGCACATATTGTAACGATATATATTTGCGATCAATAAAGATATACAATACTACCTTAAAAATAAAGAATCTACCTACAATTATCTTATCGTATATATGTATATTATATACCCAATATTTGAACGATAATTTAATAAATCAAATAATGTCCTTTTTATATATTTTCTAAGGATAAAATTAAATAAAAATGTTTTTTGTTGTTGTGTTACAAAACGAAGGAAAATCGCAAGAAATCAAGTCATTAAAATCGACTTAAAATTAATTTTTTGTTTTTTTATATTTACACTCGTGTCGTTAAGATGATCAAAATACTGTAACAAAACAATTTTTTTTTTTAATTTTCCATAATTAATTGTATTATTTTTCACAATTTTTTACATTTAATTTAGGTGAAAATTTTTTAATTTTTTGTAATTTGTATTATTTTTTTGTGTGCAAAGGAAAATGATGGCACGAAGTAATAGTAATTTGATATAAGTAAGTATCTATATATAGGATCTTTGTGTGTATATAGGTGTTAAGATTTAGTTAAGGTGTATAAATTGGATTAAATAAATTATTTTTTCCAAGTAATTAAATTAAAACAAAATAAAAGTCGTATTAATTGCCGATTGTTATTGTGGAGCTATGGTAGAAATATGCATGTACATATATGTTATAAAATTTATGGAATTGGGATTCGTTGCGCGATTAATAATTCATCATTTATCTAACAAAATGCGAATCAAATATATTTTATTGTTGGTTTTCTACCGTATAAAATATAATAATTTAACAAAGGAGGATGATCGGTTCATTTAATAATATAAATTTCGTTTATTCTTTTAATAAATCTCCATTGTGCCGTAAGCCATACAACAAAATAAAAAATCTTAAATTACATTAAAAATGTACGTATGTATAAGAATGAAAGACATACATACACCAGTTACGATTTGTTTTTCTTGGTTTGTATATAGTTTACGCATTAATAGGGGATATGTCTTTAAAATAAAAACGAACTTACCAGGAAATATGTTTTCTTAAATTTAGTACGACTACTGGACCATTGCAAGTAGCCAAAGGGCGCTGATTTAACATATAGGACAACGATGCTTTTACAAATCTGTGCGTAACGACGTATAGACAACTTTTTATTCTGACAATAATATGCTTATTCAAAATAAATGCTAAAAGTATATTTTTAAGATAAGCATTGGTCAATTTTATATAATTAAATTTAGTAATTGTTTTTGGGCAACAATATACACCAACAAATAAGCGGATTAAAAATTAAATATATTTTTTGAATAAATATGCATGAGCCAAACAAATTTAAAAAGAATAATAAAAGGATTTTGTTCACTTGAATTGAATTCATTATATAATGACGTCGACGACTGATCAAATGTTGATTTGTGCGAAAATTATTTATTTATGTTATATTAAAACAAATTGTTAAGTATTTGGAATGCATGCGGACTTTGAAATTTACAACATTTTTTATTCATGTTTCTGTTGAAGGATTAATTCTCAATTTTACAATGAGAGCCTTCCGTATAGTTTTAGTATTTTAAACAATTTTTATAAAATTTAAAATAAGAATAAAATATTATTCAGCAGAGTTATAAATATGCAGTAATAATGTCTTCTGCAACAAATTTCTTTTTGAGGATTTGAGAATTCAAAAAATTTCTATTTTTACGCTACTTGTATATAGGCATCTGTATTTTGAAAATAGGAACTTTATGGTTAGTAATCGGGATAATAGAAAATGGATAGGAATTATAATAATGAAGTTTGCAATTTGAAATTTGGGAAATTGATATTTTTGGTTTGACGCCAAGAAATTAAAGGCTATACAGAAAATACTACAAGTATTTTCTATAACATAAAACATTGAATTCTGTAGTTGAAAAATTATTTATAGAGATCGTAATCACTTTGCTCGTGTTGGCATAACCTTTCGGTGGAGAAACGACTATTTTAGAGCTAGGCTCAGCCGAGTTGTAGGAAACGCATCCACTTTATGAGCCGTTAAACCATATATTTAAAAGGGTAATATCTTTTATTTTTCCACAATCGGCAAGTTTAAAAATGAAATGTATTATGCCTATGCATGCGATTGCTATAATTCAGAAAATTAATTGTCCACATTCCAATCGTTGGAATAAACAAACAATATATATATATGTAGATATTGCAATAATTAGATAACTGGAGTAATAAATCAACTGTGCGGAATATTCTATAACCGCCTCGAAAAACAGCTTAAAATCACTAAACCCTCAAAACATATTAATTACACTGAAAACACATAAGATTTCGAAACAGCTAAACCAAACCTCAAAATTCGGATTATACTCATTAATATTTAAAATATAACTTCATATGTACTGAATAAAAATGTAGGGGTGCTCGGTGGTTGCCAGCACCCAACTTTCTTATAAAAAAAAGTGTATGTACGATAATACAAAATTGAGAAATTATATGCATTAATAGATTATATTAATTAATATGCTATTAATTTTGATAAAACGAGAGATCAAATTTACTGTGGGCCTGCAAATCGTATAAAAGTATGCAGAACACCAACAAGAAATGGTTAAAACCAAAATAGAAAAGGACAACAGTTGTATGTAAAAATTGCGGAGGGAACAGAATTTAAACTTTTAAGCATTATCAGTCGTGTTTTTTAATTCAACAATTTTCTTATTGGAATGAAGTTCTGGATAAGAAATTTCTCATTTTTTCAGTAAAATCCAAATGAATTTAATTTTTTATCAATAAATAAGATACATTTAATGTTAAACTACACATTTTAATTCACTATTATCGAAATAAAATCAAATTTAACTTTATTTTTCAATGTTCCGGATAAAACATTGGTTTTTTCAAGTTCGCAATTAATTCATAGTACACGAACTCGAAAAAAAAGGGAAATTTTAAAAGGAAATATTTTAAACAAATATTTTTCATTGTTTTATGCTTGATACATGTATTATTTCATAATAGACGTCAAAAAATATAGTTAGAAGTTGAAATTTATTCAAATAAATAGAACTTAAATTAAATATATTGGTTAAACTAAATAAAATTTCCCAGTATTATTCCCGATGTTCTTATAGAACTTGAAGTTCTGTTAATAAAAAAACGCAGCAATCATTTACAAACTAGGTAATTAATAGAAATAATTGAAATAAATTTCGTGAAAAATCGTGTTTTATGGCAGGTTTACATTCAATCTTTAATCTTTTTTCCAATTCTATTCCTAAATGAAATATGTAAATAAAAGAAGATAGCTATACGCTTGGAAAAAATTAATAGGTGTGGAAAAGACAACTATATCATAAAAAAAAATTGACAATTTGGTTGCGGACTTTACAAAAAATAACAAAATAATGAAAAAAAGATGATCCCGTTCATTTTTGAAAAAGACAATGTATTAAGATGGCTTTGACAATGCCTACTTTATTTTTTTCATGCAAATCATTAGAAATTAGACTTGTTTCTCTTACTTATTTTTGTGTATTTTTACAACTTCTGTGTCAATAAAATGAAAATTTCTCTGTAAAGCTCTCATATTTTTATAACAGAATTAGTCCGTTATATCGAAGTTTTACTGTAGTTAAATTCCAACTATATAGTATTTAAAATTTAGTTGTAGTGTTTAAGACCAGAATTGTCGCTTGTTTTTTTTTGTGGTATAAGCTGTCGGAGTTTGCCGAATAATTGAGAACTTTATTCGTTTTTTTAAAACATCTATCTTTAATTTATCGTCAATCTGAATGAATTTAATAAACATCATAATTTGACATTTCAAAATAACCAAACCAAAATATATGTACATATTCAACATTTTGGTAATTCCAATTGAAATTTTCAGTTTTGGATCGAAATTTTTACATCGAATCTCAGAAACTGGGATAAAATTCTAGTTAGGTGACACTGAAAAGTGGTTACCAACCAGTGACAATTTAATTTGCTCACATTCCGTACAAAGATTACTCAAAAGTACTAGATCTATAGTACATTATGATAAATGAAAATTAAACATTTGACTGAAAATGTCATTTTGTAAATAATTTGTGATACAAATTGTGAAATGTACGTTTAACATAAAATTCGTGCTGATTTTAATTGAAAATTCTAAATTTTAACGATAATAATTTAGGATGCTTTTCAATAAATTTGCCTTAAAATTAAATTAAAGTTTAGAAGTGATATATCACAATTATAGCTCTAGCCAATAGTTAATTACCAAAAGCTGATTATTGTGGTGATAATCTGCATACGGAATGAAATTTTTGATTAAGTGACCGGTCACAATGACTTATCACTTTATGTGAAGTACCACAACTGGGATGACATTCTGTAAAAAAGATTAGTGACTATCTATATCACCAAAACTATTTTCATGTATTTTATGGTGTTAATCACCATTAGTATATCGCTTTTCTGGGGATACAAATTAAGTGACAGCTTTCGAATGTGGTATAGCTACGGACCAATTTTGTGTATATGCTAGTCCTTTAGGACGGCCACCCTTACCTAACCTAACCTAACCTAAGTGACAGCTTGTGTGGTATCATTTCAGACTTTTAATTTGATTTTAAGGTAAATTTATCCCATTTAATTACAATTTTTTTTACCGAAATGGTGCGAAGTCTACTAAAAATAATAGCTAAAATTCAAGAGTCATTATGTTGAAAGGCACACATATTCGTTTTTGATTAAATTCGAATAACAGAAAATGTCTTTATATATGTTGTAAAACGATGAGAAGGAACTCTAATGAAGACTTCGTGTCGTCAGATTTGTGTGTATCTGCCGATATCTATTTACTATGGAATTTGTTCGTCCACAACTACTTCAAGAGTCAGAATCACTAAAAATATTGTTTGAAATAATTTTTTTTCATTCAAGTATAACCATTCAATCAAGTAGGGTATAACAATTTTGAATAGCGAATCAATAAATAAATCTTGCAAGATTTGACAAAACTATTTCTTTAAATACAATTAACGATAACAGTCTTTGAAGGTACCATATGCTCTATTTTCGTATATTCCATTTACTTATTATAATTTATGAATAATAAAAAAACATCACTATACCAAATTTCAGTCGAAATTGTCAAGCAATCACCTAGTAAAATACACGAAAAACTGTCTTGCATTAGTGCTAGACAATTTATCGTGTGTTTTGCTAGGATGCATGGAAAGACTGAATTTATTTTTTATAAATAAATTGTTTCTTGGTTGGAGAAATGAGAACGAAGGGGCACTAAATAAATTTTGTGTATTTCTCCAATAATGGACCGCGTCTCTTTTAGCATTGAAATCCATTACTAAATATTTTGTTTGGAATTGTGATCTACAGCAAATAACATGTCAGAATATGAAATCCTGGATTATTATATTTTAAATTATCACGTTAAAGTCTGCTACCCAGTAGATACATAAAATCTGACTTTTCTGAAATACTAAGAAATATATTAGTTTGGCAATTTACCAAATTAATAAAATTACAAATTTCTCTGAATTACGCAAGAAAAACAAAATAAACTGGTCTGAATTTCCCTCAATATCGAGTTTAATCTAATTCTAGATTTGAGATTTAGAACTCCACAAATTGCAATTTCTAAAGCAATAAAATATTCAAATTCCATTCAATTGCCTTGGTTGCTATAAATTTGGGGTTTATTTTTTCAGTTATGGCTCTACTTTACCTAGAACAAAAATCGTAATTGAGTCGATATTTAAATGCCAAAACATGGGTCTAAAATAATATTTGAAATAGTGTAAATCTCCGCTATCGAAAATTACAAAATATTCCATGAAAAAATTGTTTTTTGCCACTTATGACATCTAATTAAAAAGGGATGAACTAAAAAATACACGATATTTACTTGATTCCTAAACCATTTTTACATCGAAGATACATTTTTGTCAATAAATTGATTTGTCAGCTTATCGATATAAAATAGTTTTCTATTAAATTTTCAATTTTCTCGCTTATTCAAACGAATTTTTATAAAAACGTGTGTTAATCGCTAGATAATATCTTCCTGAACGTACCCATATATAAAACTTTTACAGATTAGTGGAAAAATATTGATAAATTTGGTTTGTGAGTGAATGCTTTATTTTGAATTATCGAATTCCACCTATGAAGCCATGAAGTTAAATTTTATAATTTCGAATTTAAAATATTGAATGAAGATAATACTTATTCTCATGGAATAAACAACAAAATTTGAAACTAATAATAGAGAATTATGATTTGGAGCTTTTTAGAATTGGACATTTGAAACTAGTACTCTATAGTACTAGTAGAATCTTTGGATTTTATAAAATTCAAATGCTCTCAATTACTATAGATATTTCGAAAAATTTTTATGGAATTTCTCAAACTTAGATTTATATATTTTTACAATTAACATTTTAGTAATTTTAAGTGAATCGGGAATTTTTAGAATTAACTTAAGAATAATTTTCATTTATACTTTTAAGACGCTTAAGAGTGTATATCAGTTTTGATAGTTCGATGACAGTATCGTGATAATGTTAAAGAAAATCGATGTTTATGTGTAATACAAAATCGATTCACGATAATTAAAGCTACATTCAAATAATTATAGGACATATTAAACCAAAGGGGAACAAAAAATATATTTTAATTTTTTTTATAAATGTTCAAATTGGCTTCAATTTTTTTAAAATATGTAGCATACATTCAAACTACTATTGAATTGGATATAACTTGTTAAAATATTTTGATTATGGTTTAGTGTACATAAATTGCATTTGAGGTTTTCATTTATGATCAAATTTAATTGAAATAAATATTTCAAATTCAAATTAAAAGTTGTAAAACTATTGGACCCATTGAAAAAAGTCTGATTTAAATAAGTTGATTTGAAATTCATCTTACTATTGAATCCAATTTATTATGAAAATATAATAAATAATTTGTTCAAGTCACCCATTTGGGTGGTTATAAAATTCTTAGATCAGTAGGAAGGTAGAGTTAAATAAACTTATACCGATTTTAAAATCTTATGAAACTTTCATATAATTATTGGGAAACATAATCGAATTTCATGAACGAGAGGATAGCGTAGCTCATTAAAAATATACGATGGACTAAATTATTATTTTATTTAATGTGTGTGTGTGTTTAGAATTTAAATTAACGGAGATAACTATGTATGGCTTTTGTTTTGTAAAATATACAACAAATACATTATTAAATGCCAAATAATATTAGTAAATTCGAAAAATCTGGAATCTATATGAAATATATACGAGTACACATATAATTTTAATGGATTCTTTTACAGTTGACACAACTTATTGCACTCACTAAATAAAATTCCATTTTAACTATACATACTGATCACTTACAAATTAATTAATTATACACACACGCACTCACACATACACATCCGTAAAAACATCTTAATTACAGAAATTTTTAATTAAAATTTGGTTCTTATAAAAATTCCTTTTTTAATTAAATAAATTATATAAACCACCTGTTGATTAACCAGAAAAATAAAACAAAATAAAATAAAACACAACAAAAATGTTTCCCAACTTTTTCACACGCAAACAATAAAATTTATTCAATTTAAATAATTTACAAAAAAATTTCCATAGAAAACACACTCACCAAACAAAAATTAATTATTATACTATAATTAGTTAATAATAACTTAGATAAGCTTGGCAGATAAAAAAAAAACTTTTATAATTTTTTTTTTTTTAATTTTTAAAACTTTTTTGGAAATTTTTTTTTAGAAATACACTTTTAATTTAACATTTTTTAATTTATTTTCGTTACTTAAAATAAAAAATAATCATAAAATTTAATTATTTAAAATAAGTAAATTATTTATTATGTGTGTGCTGTTACTCTATAGAAAGTAAATTAACTTCTGTGCTGGAAAATAAGAGATTCATCTGATTATATATACAGAAATTGGTAGAGCGCAACACAATACAACACCACACAACAACCAACAACAAAATTTGCGTGTACTCTTATTATAATGTCGATGATGGAAATATTCGTTTTTGTTGTGTATTGTTTTTAATTCTGTATTATACCATCATCCCTTTTATCATTTTCCCAATATTATCCATTTTCTTTCCTCCTTTATTATACTGATTGTATGTACTGCGTATAGTTTTGGTTTGTAGTTGGCGCTTATTTCGTATAAAAGATATTCTTAATGGCATATTATATTTGGTTGATTGTGCGGCTGCGGGATTTAAAACTAATTACTCTGGTTTTTGGTGATTGAAAATATAAATTATTTTCGTTTTAAAACGATATAAACATATAGTTAAATATTTTATGATGGCCGTTGTGTCAAGTGGGAGTAAATAGAAATAAATAATATTATAATATGTGTAATGTGGAGGATGCAACAAGTGGTCAAATATTGGATGTGTCCTATTTTCAAACACGTGAAACATCGATTTGAATAATTGGTTCAGATAGTTATTGATTTTATTGCTAATGCATATTATGTACGCATTAGATATAATTTATAACCAACATATAGCTTCGGTTAGATTAGTTGGGAGAAGTGAATTATAAGTCTCTGTTCAATATCAACGATCACCCAATTTCTATATGAAAAAATAAACAGCCTGCGACTCAATTTTAATATTTAGCATTAACTGTCCTGATCTCCTAGGTTTAATTGATTTAATTTTATTTATAATGTAAAAATTTAAATAACACGATTTGTGAGTAGAGATACAAGTCGAGTTTTATGCCCATATGGTTCTCACCTCACCGAAAAATACGTCATAAATCTAACTTGAACTTACCACTTTGAAATTTTAGTATTATCGTTCTCGCAGTGCGGTGAGTCTAGTGTCAAAAATACTACCAACAATTTTGTGGTGACTTAGGTATGGCGCTTTGATCGGAGGTTCGAATTTCAATAGGAGGAAGCAAAAAAAAAATTGTTCATTCTTGGTTCGATCGATAATGAAAACAACCATGATCTCCTGTTGAAATCCAAGACTCGGCTTTTTACTACTTTTGTGATACATAGGAAATTATTAACAGTTTTTTGTTGAGATAGCAAAGGTATTTGCGACCGAGCAAATAGCGCAGTGGTTAAAGCTGACGTTTGGATCGGGAGGTAAGGCGGAAAAATCCCTTTTTTTTTTTTTTTAAAGGGATTTTTCATCTTAATTTAACTGTAAAACATCTATGACCGTTGGAATTTAGAACTCATGGGCCGACCCACCTTCCATATTACAGGGTGACATGGAGCTATGAATTCTGCAGATGGTACACTGTACTTGTGTGAATGAGGGTGAATGAGTTGAATGAATGTGTTTGTGTGTGATAAAAATGTGGTATCACAACGGACCGTCGCCGGTCTAAGTGTGCTCCTTAGCCATTAGGAAGTTTATATCAAAAATAAAAATTACAATAAATTGAAACACACAATTTATTAAATATTACAATATACAACTATGAGACCATCATCATATTATGTATAGTAAGCCCGCTCCCTCCCATCCATTAGACTTATCTTAGTAACGTTATGTAACCCTCACTATCAGTCTCAACGTCTTCTGGTAAAACTAAAGACATTTTGTATTATATATTAGGTATTACACACATGTGCCTGTATAATGAGCCGAAACTTACTTTTAAATTATTCATTGTTTAATTTATATAATTACATGGCCACCAAACTGGCCGAATAAATGGCCGTCAAAAATGGAAATGCCATAACAATGTAGCTTACTTAACAACTAATGGAATCTATCGATATGAACAGCGCACAACTCTCACCAAAATTAAAGCTAGAATCATAATACCAAGTTTGAACTCACACGACCTGAAGTGGAGAGGTGAGTCGTTTGGTGAGGTAAGAACCATAATAGGGGCATTAATTTATATGTTAACTTATTGCAATTTAAAATAGAATGTTTCTGACCGACGTAAGATTTCAAGTTAGATTTATGCTGTGTACCTCACGCCAATATTTTCGGCTAAATCACCAGCTTTTCTAAATTGATTTGTGGTTTTCTATTCATTTCTTGCCTCTATTTGAAAAATAAATCTGTGTTTCTTTTTAATCAAATAAATCGAATTGCTTCTTTTTTATTTTACAGTTGTGTCAAATTACGTAAACCTGTCAAACTTTTTAAATAGTATACATACATTTGTATTCAAAATGATAATACTAGATGTTGATGTAACTAAAAGAGGGGTAAATCTACAAAAAAAAAAAGATTTTTAAAAAGTGATTTTTTTTTCGTGAATCGAAAGAACTTGACAGCAAAAATCAACTTTTTCAATACAGATTACATTTTTTGGTTGAATCGAAAATGAGTTTGTTTAGAAGATAAAGGTAGCCAGATATTTTTGAATTATTCTACTATGTACATATGTGTGAAAATTTGAGCATATTTTTAATTTGTAGCAGTTGCCAGCCTGCTGCACATTTTGCATCGATTTGAAATTATTTTAATTTGGAAGTGGAAATTTGTTTACGAAATGGCTTGTTTTGATTAGTTTAGTTTATATATGGTCGGTGAACATTTTGCAGCAAGATAGAAACGTATAAACTCGGCATGAACAATTCAAAAATATCTAGTTACCTGATTTTGAAATAACAACATAGCCTCACTTTTTGTAATGAATATAGTAACAATAATCTATACAATTTTTCGAGATTAATCATTAAAATAATACGTTTTTATTTGAAACCAACACTATAAACTTCACTTTTAGTCCAGAATTTTGCAACAAAAACCAATGTTTTTATATGAAAATCAACACAAAAATCATTTCTTTGCCCCGTGAGCTGTACCATCGCTGCCCAAGCGAGCAACGAGAGAAATAAAATCGTTTCTGATAATAAATAGGTTACTTGATAAATGTAAATTAATCACGTTTTGTAAAGTGCAAAATTCGATAATTTGTTTTTAAAGAATGAATTATTTACGAAATTAAAATTGAATTTTATCAAATAACCGCGCTCCATTTTTTTGTAGTTATATAGTTATTTACAATGATTCTCAAACTATTTATTTACAAACGACCTAATTTTTTAAAGAAAATTTTCTGTAACCTAAAGCTAGTTTGAATTCAAATGTTCATCATAAAAAAGTGAGGTATAAGTAAACTTAATAGCTTTGTAAGAGGCGGAACGATTTATGCTCTCGTTTTATGTATTGCAGAAAGCGCTTAAGCCAAGTTAACGTAAAAAAAATCTTAGAATTATATACATATAAATTCAGAAATATCATAAACTTAGGTTGTTCACAGAAGTCTCAAAATTTGAGTTTAAAATTTAAAACGTATTTTAAGATTATGTATATCTAAATCGAATTTTAATAAACGAAATCTCGTACATTTAAAAAAATATATAAGTAGAATTTTCAAATTCCATTGGATATTTCAAACACAGAATTGTAAAAATCGGGTTCAAAAGATAAATACATAATTTCAAATTTTATTTCTAGAATTCACAAAATTTGAGGGCATTATTTGACTTTTATCGAAATTTTAATGAAAATTTAATTAATTGTAAGAAAAACCATAGAATATTTTGAAAATATAAAAATTTCAAATTCCGAATTTTATAAATTTGTACGTAACATAAATATTTAAATTGATTTTTTTAGAATTCTGAAAAATTTAGAAACAACATATAATTTTAAAATAATGACGTAGTTTGAGGTTCGTTAGGAGATTTAGAAATAATTTTATTATTTATTTAATTAAATTTTAAAATTTGTAAATATTAACGTAAAACTTGCGAAACTCGTTAAATACTATATTCTGTAAAATATTTCAAAAAATTCATAAATAATTTTGTAAGATTCCATATGCCAATTGTAAATTTCAACAAATTCGAAAAGTTTGGATTTTTTAATCTGTAAAACTTCTGAAGAAGTTTTTCTTAAAATTCGCAAAATTCCATATAGATGGATTCCAGAGGTAACAAACAGGTAAAAATCGTAAAATCTGCCAAAAAACACGTTGATGAAATTGGAGAAAGTCGGTTAGGCCTTTTGAATTTCTCAAACTATGGATAGGTAGTTGGTTTAGAATATATGATTTTTGTGGTGCATACAAATATTTTAATCAGGCCATAAGAGTATAATTTTAAGAGTAACTGTCGAAACGTTTGCTAATACTTAACAGATATTTCATTAAAATATTTATTCGATCAGTGGAAGTGGAACTATACAAAATCAATTTTTTTAATAAGCCGTTTTTGGTTGAATTGATTGTGCTTACCATTTGTTATACAATTCATACGGTAATAAAACTAAGTCGAAAGATTATGAAGTTTTAACCAGACGAGCAGAGTTTCTATTGCCAAAACTGGAAAACATTATGTCGCTTGTTTGATGTGTTACAATTTTGTCTATAGCATATGCACTAATATAATTCTTTTATTTGTAATCAATAAAAATTAAAAAGTATAAGAGAGTATGAAATATAAAGCATATATAAAAGGTTTTCCAATAAGAGGTTTAATTTTGATATTAAAAAAACGAGCATTTTTTAAGAGGAATCAATGAATATTTATTTCATTGTAAAGAGGAATGTATGCCATTAACATTTGAAAACGATATCAGCACCATATCCTTTTCATGAAATTTTCCGTGACCAATTCGCACATTTGCAGCTGTATGTCCCCGATAACTTCACGAATTCCATCTTTAAGGTATTGAATCGATTGTGGAACATAAACCTTATCTTTCACGTGGCCCCAAAGAAAAAGTCTAAAGTTGTGTTAAATCACAAGATATCGGTGGCCAATTGTGATCACCTATTCGAGAAATAATACCGTAACAGTTGCACCAGCCTCATTTTCGAAAATGTAAGGTCGAATTACACCGCCAGCACAAAAACCGCACCAAACAGTGGCACGTTGAGGACGAAGAGGCTTTTGAACAATCATTCTTGAATTTTTTGAGCCTCAAATGCGACAATTCTGCTTATTAACGTAGCCTCCGAGATGAAAGTGGGCCTCATCACTGAAGATGATTTTTCCATGAAAATCCGGTTCATTTTGATGCATTTGAAGGACCCAATCAGCGAAGATGCGACGTTTATGGTGATCGGCCGCCTTGAGTTCTTGTGTTAACTAAACTTTAAAAGCCTTAAGCCCTAAGTCTGTATGCAAAATACGGTGTAATGTCGTTTGTGGAATGTAAATCTTAAGTGGAATGTCTAATTCCAAAGATCGACGAAGAATCGAGAAGCCTGGGTTTTCTTCAACAATATATACGGGCTACAGCAGCAATATTCTCAGTTGTTCTTGAGTAACGCACACGGTTTCGATTCTTCACATCACTAACTTGTCCCACCAGCTCAATTTTTTCTACCAGTTTCACTATTGCTTGCCGAGAAGGTGCTACACGACGACCAAAAAGTTCTTTAGTTTTGCGAACTGCGACTGCAAAATTTTCACTATTTTTGAATTTTAGTGAATTTTACAAGTTAAGAAGAGTTAAAAAGTTAAAATTCATTAAAAAATTTAAATTAGAATTTTCTCCGCACACTTCTGAACGATCGCAGCGATTGCAAATAATTAAGTATAACAAAGAGAAGTAACCGTTTGTATTGCAAAAATTACAATCGCATCAATCTTAATCGAAATTTATTCAATTCATTCATAAAATATAGATTTTAATGCGAACCAACCATCATTCCGCGTACAATCGTTCTCATCTCCATTTTTTGTTCATTTTCAAACGATCAATTCAATATCTATATCATTGAGCATATATTGGTACGAGTACAATGATTATCGATGTGCTTGTGAAATTGGCTACGCTGTAATTTTGTAAATTATGAGATGTGGATGGAAGAGTAAAGATAAAAGAAAACTATAGCGGAAGTATAATGTTCAATATTTGATAAACTATGTGTATGAAAAAATTGTGTTACAAAAATGATTTTAACAAAATTTGGGATAAAAATTAGGATACAAAATACATCGTATTTTATATTCTATCTGTAACCGTGGTTGAGATAATCGAAGTTTGCTGTAAGATTAAGTGTCTTGAAAATATAGAATATTTATATGATATTAAAAATTCATTTTTATTCAGGTCCGGGCCATTTTGATCCTTGCTGTTTACCTTAGTTTACTTTGCTATTTCATTTTATACATTTCGCTTTACGTTTTACCGCGTTTTATATTGCGTGATATGGCACAGACACTGTCTCCAATGCTTAACAACCGTAAACATATATTATGTTTTCTATAGAATTTTTGTCGTGTATAGTGTAAATAATTATCTTTTGTATTAAAAATGAATTATGTATAAACCTTGAAAACTAATTAATTGGTTTCTAATTATATTATAATCATGGTTCTCTAAAGTCTTCACTTAATTTGAAGGGGAAAGTGGTGTGTCAGTGAGCCATGAATGTCACATCATTTTATAGTAGTCAATGATTATAAGTTTATATGTACAAATGCACGCGGTTTTAAATGATCACAGATGAAAATGGTTGCACTTTTGATATTAATTTGATGACCCATTACAAACTGTCATCCCAAAATCGGTCCATCAGAGTATCGCTACTATAAACCCAATACGCAGATGAATCATTTAGTAGTGGATCATGGTCAAATAAATTATAATATTTTTATAATAAGACTTAAAATATTTGACTGCCAATTGTCGAGGATATGTGACTCGACCGAAATAAACACCCCTATTCCCTTAGCCGTGTCACTTCATTCGACACGTTTACTGTCACGTTACTTGAAATATAAATTGGTATTGACGATTGTAAAAGTAGGCTAAGCTCCTCTCGCGGAAAAAATGATTATTTAAAAGAACAATCCATTTGAAGGTTGTGTTGTTATTTTTGTATTCGAAATTAGGTGGCTGTGTGTTTTTAAACGTCAATGGATACATAGTTTTATTTTAGAAAAATTCTGCTACGTGGAATCCGTGTTGCTTTAATCGTCAATTCTCTTAGTCGCTCGCAGTGACGTGACACGATAAATTGAATTATCTGGCAGTACCAATAATTTCCTGATTTTTGACGGAATATTGACGTATGAAATACACACGAATCGTCAGTTTTATATTTGTCATATTATTTATGTGGTGTGTTAATGCTTACTAAAAACTATTGAGAAATTCAAAATTATTTATTTATATATATCGTAATGGTAATCTCTGTAATTTCGTGACAGTTTTAAGAATTAAATACGTATAAAAAATCCTGTAGTTAGCTAAATATTTCAATATTTTTCCATCAACGCACAAATTATTGGATAAAAATTAAAAATATAAAAATATTTTAAATTGATTATATTTTGATTCACTAAATATAAAATACATCAAAAAAATAAAATTAAATGTTTTGCTATCTTCCGTTTTTCTGTATTTTTGCTCCTGTCGCTTAAAAATTTTACGCGTCTAGAAATGTCATTTCAGGCGACACGAAACTTTTAAAACTACTACTAGAATTCGATGTTTGTCACTTGAAACCACGATTGTCACTTCAATTGACTTAGGGAATACCAAAATTTAACTGTCGGTATAAGTGACAAGTGATACGACTAAGGAAATAGGGGTGAAAGAGTGTAACAGTGCTCTCACAATGCAAAACTTTTTACTTTTTACTTACAAGTTTGTATGAATTTCATTTAGAGAAAAAAAATTGTTTGTTCGTTATGTTGGTGAAAAACTTTTAGAAAAAGTTAACGAACTCCTAACTTTTAAGAATTGAAACGAATGAAGTTAGCAACATTTTAAAATAGGCGCCAATAATTACTTTTCGTTAAATGTCAGCATAACATAACCCCATAAAAAAATAATTTATAATTTTTAATTTAGTACACTGTCTAAATACTATTATAATTAATTCTACTACAATTTTTTATTACAAAATTAATTTTTTTTAAGAAATACGAGGTTAAAAAAACCTCTAACTTCTTATTAACTATATAGAGGTTAGAAAATTAAATGTCACAATTTTTGTAAACAACTTTTGTAAACTATTCTTAATAATGATGAAGTTGGCTTCAATTTAATTTTCTGTTTCATTGTGCGAGCTAAAAAAAATCTTAAGGCAAAAGCAAAAAGTAAAAAGTTTTTTCATTGTGAGAGCTCTGTAAGTTAACTCGTAACTGACATTTGACGTCCAATTGATTTACAAAGGTTTTTTTTTAAACACAAAACTGCAATGTCTATAAAGCGACCTATTGCTTTTATATCAAAGGACGAGACGTCACTCTCGCAAAACCAAATTGTGATGCATTAATAATGTTGCTGGTACAAATCAAATAATTTTTAATCAAAATTTCAGGATATAATACTTTGAACCCGCCGTATTGTTAATCCCATTTATTTTAATTCGGTTAGGCAACGCAATAATTGATAGTATAAAAGTTGGATATAAATTTTAAATTTGCAAACACTAGAGTATCGTTAGCAGAATAAGCTAAATCGTTGGAAAAACAAGGTCATTAAGATTATAAGAAAAAAGGTGCAATTTCTATTTTCAATGGCTATACAACAATATAATATGTACCTTTATTTGTACGAGTATACAGGTAATAATATAAATAAACGAATGTTTATAACAATTTTTTTTTGTGTACGAGACAGTGGCTAAGAATCAAGAATATCTAAGGGTATGGCAAATTCAATTATCCTTCGGAAGGATATGAGTCAAATCAAACGATTAATTGATTGATTTATTAAGCGTTATATTGATGAATTATAATAAATATCCACTTCTATTATTGATCCAAATTATTATTGTGTCTGCAATTTTTTATAAAGGCCGAATAATGTTAAGATAAATCGGTGAAATCATTTAATTTAATTTATTACTATGGCTTATATTGGTATTAAAATAAATGTTAACTATTTTGGTAGTTTTGGTTAAGATCTCTATTTATTATTTAATATTAAATTATTACATTCGTGAGCTTTTTTATTAATACAATAGGCAAAATGGAATATTTAAATTGACAAAATTTTGTGATTTATAGAATCCATATCCGAATACTACAACCTCTTATTCGTTTGAAGCGACAGACATCGTATACCCTTAGTAATTTGAAAAGTTGCTGTTCGTTAATTTTAACTTTTTAGGTGTAACGGATAGGTTCATCGATATTCCAAAATTTATAATTCTATAATTTGACTTTTATATGGGTTTTGCATTCTGGCACGGGTAAATTGAATCTATAGTATATATGTAATATTTTTTCTTTGTTTAATTAAATGTAGTTTCTAACTAAACAATATAAGGCATACCAAATGTTTTTTTCGATATCAATAAATGAAACTAAACGACTTATATTTTAAAAATTGAATTATATTATAACGCTAAATTATAAATTTCAAAATTCGATCATGAGAGTGAAAGTGTTTAGTTTATAGCAAATGAACGATATATGAAAAAAAACGATACAATATTTACAATATTTTTAACGGTGCCTTCTATTGTGTTCGTGATGATTATTTGGTACATTATTGTAATTTGTAATACAAGATAATTCTATAATATGGATACTATTAAGACAAATATTTTGTCTGGTTCTGGAAGTTGGTTTGGTAAAAAGGTGTATAAAGCTCAAACGAGAAAAAATTCAAATAAAAATAAATTGTGATTAAAAACATTGAATAGTGTTCGATTAAAATGAATGTTTATAAGTATACTTACTTATTTATACTAAAGTAATTATAAAATAATTTTAAGTGAAATATAATATTTTTATTTAGTTAAAATATCGTTTTAAAACTTTAGAAATGTGGAAAGTATGTGTTAATGGGAAAATATTTATATGTAATATTCTCATAAATAATAATTATATCTATGTATGGTACTATAGGTACCAATAAATTTAAAATTAATAAAACTGCCTTAATAGATAAATTCTTAAACTAGAGGTGACTGGATAGATTTAATCCTATAGTATTAATAAAAATAAAGCTTTGATACTAATTGTTAAAGAAGTTCTTTATGTTAAATTAATTAAATAAGCTAATCTTAATAAAAGCTTATATATATTATATAATTTATATAGTTTTTTTAATAGCCTAATAATATAATCAAATTTTTTTATGTAACAGATCTACTTAATAAAACTTATTTAAAAAAGTTAAAAGTAAAATTTCTAATATACATACATCAACTACTTGCTTTAATAAAAAATTTAAATTGACATATTTAATTAAATGAATGAATTAATCAATTTTGCAACTATATTTTAACGATTTATTTAATTTTTCCAATCTATAATTATTTTTATTATAATTATTATACTCAAACTGGAAAATGCAATCTTTGTCCTTTTTCGAACTATCTAAAGTAATTTTTATACATTTGAAAGTTCCAATATATTAATTAAATTTTAAATTAAAAATGTTGAATTTCTAAATAATTTTTATTTAACAACACACCACTTCAAAATATGACATACAAGTATACAATTCAAACTTGACAATTCATCTGTATTATTATTTATTACAAATGTCAATCTATCCAGACAACGTCAAAACTATAAACAATTATTTATTTCAACGTATTTGAAAAAAACGAGAGTAAAATTTACAGCGGACTACAATACTCGGGTGAATGTCTACTTTTACTTTAATTTGTAATAAATTCATTTACCTTATCAAAAGGTAGGATAAACCGAGTACACAACAGTAAATTCTTAAATGTTTAACGTTCAGTTCTACGGATCTTCGGATTGATTAAGCTTAAAATACTAAAAATCAACTTTTATCTTAGTAGATTTACCCGAGTATTGTCCGCAGCCAATGGGCGCTTTCAGTACTCCCAACATGTTGTCGTCACTAATCAGAATTATATTAGATGATATAAGTTCCCATCATAAATATGACCTGAATGAAACCGATTCATTTAAATTGACGATTAGACCATCAATGTTACCATGAAATTTGTATGTATCAATGTCATTCAGAACTCAACCTGTTGATTTTGTTCAACATGCTGCTGACAGTTAGCAGATCTGAAAGCGCCTAGTGAATAAAAATATATAATTATACTTTTAATTAGTTGACAGGAACATTTAGAATTTCATGGAATAGAATTGTTGGTGATAAACTGATAAACTATAAGTGAAAACTGCTATATATGTAGTTAGCAGAAAAACCAAAAGCGCTGTATATATCGTTGTATAGAACCGAAAAGGTGTAGAAGCGGTTTTTATTCGATTCATAGAAATATATAAAAAAATGTGCATACAATTTATTGCTATTTGGCGCATATAGGCATATTACATGATAGCATACGCTTTCATGTATAGGAAACTTCTATGGAGTTGGACTGATTTTATTGCCGCACACCGAAATTGAATTGCACTGTTTTATGTATGTACTTAATTTTCAAAAACACAAGAGGCACAGTGTTTTAACTGAGTGTAGAACCAATTACTCCCGATACAATAAAATTTTACTGTTTTTTTAAAATCATTATTTCAAAAAAGTAGACATTTTCCACTCAGTGCATTTTTCTCTCATTAATTAACAGAATGTAATGAGGAATTTCAAAATGAAGACAATCGGCTTTTCGAGATACGTATATAGACGTATAGATTAAAACCAAGAAAGGTAAATAAGCGCATCCATACGTATATAAAGGGTGTTTTTTTAAGCCTGATAGAACTTGAAATTGTAAAAAATAAAACAAAAAATTACATTTGTATGACAAATATACTCTAGCAGATCTCAGTATAGTTGGCAAATTGTGTTCAGCGATGATGCTCATTTTTGGCTTAACGGGTTGTTAACAAACTAAATTGCCGCATATGGAGTGAGACCAATTAATTCAGCAACAATTGACGCCTTGGTGGCCAGCACTGTTCGTGTTATTCGTGACATACGGCCAGCGGTGCTCGAACAAGTGGCCCAAAATTTGACGTTCAGAATGCGTTTCGTCAAGAACAGCCGCGGTGCCGATATGCCCGAAACCATCTTCAATTATTAATGTCATGTATCTTTTGAATAAAAAAAAATTGTTGATTACAATTTAATTTTTTGTGTTCTTTTTTACAATTTCAAGTCTATCGGGTTTAGAAAACACCCTTTATTTGTAGAAATTTAATGTAGGATCCCATGTTTTAGTTAAACCGGAGCGAGCAATGCGCTGAGTAAACTCTGTACATCGGGTGTGCAAATTTTTACTCCGAACCAGTTTAGTCAAACCTAGTTCATTGAAAATTGATTATCTGCTGCGTGTGCCTCACTCGATTAAACTATAACTAACTAATGTAAGACGAGTTAGTTAGTACAATATTTAATTAGATAATATCAATATTAAATTAATTATCTAGTTGTGTCTCAACTTACACCAAACTATACTAAAATAAATGTCAAATTGGCTTTCTTTGATGTTAATTCATCACTCTACACAGTATAAACGAAAAGTCTTTGAAAAGTAACCTCGTAAATTAACTTTTCAGTTGGCTTTTAAATTAACTTTTCCTATGAGACATTAGAAGAAGCTTAATTTTTTTTTAATTTAGTTGATTGAAGCACAGATCATAAGTCTATTTATCGCACACAATTAATAATTTTATTTTGTGGTTTAAAAAAAAATCTCTTTTGTTTTTGCGGAACGAAATTTTTATTCTGTGTACGCCGCACACAAGGTGTCTATACCTTATGCATTCTAAAAACTATAATTTACGTCAATCTGTGCTGGGCCTGGGATGTTCTATCATCACTTCGATTCGCTTCGATAGACATTTGTGTCTCTTTTTTTACGAACAAAATGGTGCGGTTTTTGAATTACGTTTTATCTATTGCGATCTCAGCCTATTAGAATAAATTTGCAAACTATCTCTTTTTCCTCTTTTCACTTGCCATCGAAAAAAAAAATATTGGTGATATTTTATCGAATGAATTTATAGAAATAGAATCGAGTAGGCTATGATCACAATATAAATTGTGAAATAGAATACAATTTTATTCGTAAAAAAGAGACAAAAATGTATATCGAAGCGAATCGAAGTGATGATAGAACATCCCAGCAGACTACAAACACCAAGTTACTTGATCAAAAATATTTGACAAATTTTTACAGTTAATTTGTATTTTTACAAATGAGTTTGCACACTACGAAATTAGTTTTTCTATTGCAATTGCATCCAATTAGAATAAATTTTTTTCTATTCGGTCACAACGTAAATTATAGCGAGTAACACAGACAAATGCGAATTGAACTAGAATAACATTTTAGTCTTTCAAGCAGAGATCGTAATAAATGAAATCATTTTGAAAGTTCAAATTTATACTAATTAAAAGGGGCATAAACTCTCTTCTGTTTTAAGTGCAAAATCCCAGCCAAGTAAGTATCCCTTGAATAAAGTCTGTACAAATAAGTCTCGGTTTCGGAAACAGCCTAACTGAAAGGAAACTTCGATGAGTTTTTACTCTCATCGATAGCCATCATTATTTTATATAGTTAGATATATGTTATAGTTAGATGGCCCTGGTAGGTAGGACGGACTTATACATAACTCATATACGTAACCTATATACCAAGTGAATACAATTAAGAAGCTTGAAATTGGTTTACCTAAACACCTTTCATAAATTACAACCGTATAGAACAGTTTGTTGAACAAAAATTGTATCTACAAATAAACACTCTGTCACATTAATTGTTACATTACACCACCGGGACATGCGTTATATCGACTTTTACGGTAAACCTTAAAGCTGCATTTTATAGGGAATTAAAATGTGCACGTCTAACATAACTTCTAATACCCATCCAATTCCACTAGAACTAAAATTACAGTGAAAAATTTATTCATATTATTGAATTGTGAAATATTTTTGAATTCGAAAATAAATACATTTTTTCAATTATTTGTTAATTAAACAAATACACTTTTTTAAGTGTAAAAAAAAATTAATGTTAATGCGCGGTATAAACAATTATAATAACATCGAGTCTGTGAAGTTAGCACATAAATAAAACTTTATACCATTCAGTTTAATATTATTCTTCACAATTAAAATCGAATCAAAAATATGCTATGGGACATAATGTGAAAGTACTTTAAGCTTAATTTGGACTTATTCTTTAAAAGGTCAAGTCTAGTTTCGATTCCAGATTGAAGAACATTAACCCTTTGACGTTTTCCTTGCCTGCGCGGCGGCAAGACAAAAAAAAACATGTTTGTCCTTGTTACTCTTTATATTATATTATGAAACGCAACACTAACAAAACGTCAAAGTGGTTTTAGACACGAAAAAATTATTCAGCAAGGAAAAATTTACACGCTGACTACTTTGTTCTATAGAATACCATTTAACCTAAATAAGATAGAAATTGTGTAAATTTTTTTTGTGTAAACTTTTTCAATGTTTCGTTTTTTCACATTATCTTGTTTTTACAGAATTAGACCACTGAATTATTCAAATTTACATCAAATTGAAAAATTTTCTATGGGACATAATGTGAAAGTAATCTTTCATAGGTCAAGTCTAGTTGCGATTCCAGGTTGAAGAACAACCCTTTGACGTTTTCCATGCCACTGATCAGAATTTTTCTATGATGCATTTTCGAGTAAGGAATTATTCAAATTTACACCAAATTGAAAGCTACTATGAGACATATTGTGATAGTACTAAAAGCTCAATTCGGCTTAATCTTAAATAGGTCAGGTCTAGTTTTGTTTTTTGAAGTTTTCTAATTTTTTTGAAGAACAACCTTTCGACGTTAAATTTGAATAATTCCGTACTCGAAAATGCATCATAGAAAAATTCTCATCACACGCATGGAAAACGTCAAAGGGTTATATTTTAACCTGGAAAACAAAACAATTAAAGATTAAGCCGAATTGAGCCTTTTGTTCTATTTAATTTGATAAATAATATTATCCTGATTTTTACAATATTTTTATTTAATTTTAAAATGTTAAGAATTATTTTAAAGATAAATTTTTTTTCTTTGATTTCATGATATGTTAATTGTTATCTAATACACAATTCATTGTTTTAGTACAACAAACAAAATATTCAAGATACAATCCACTATAGAGCCCTCAATGTCATTTTCATCCTAACTTCCCAGCGGTTTTATATAGTATAAATTTAAAACTACTATATTTTAAGAATTAATAAAAAAAATAATATTAAAAAATTCCACCGTCTCTCCGTTGCTTTTTTCTGACGGTGAAAATTGGTACAATAATTTCAAAACCGATTTTCCACTCATAATAATATGAATTTGAAAGTGTAGGTAAAATTTCTACTCCATGGGAATTCGTTATAGAGGTGTTAGATTAGAAAATTTATGTTTCGCATGACGTATAATAATGTATCCACGGCATTTATCACATACATATAATAACAGGGCCAATTTAAATATTAGTTTGAAAGCTGCGCACATGGGCGTTTTTAATGAACTAAAAATGTTGTAAAAACGGCGAGAAACAAAAGTCGACTCCAACTCAAACGTAATATAGCACCCACACATTTCATCAACCTCATCATTATTATAATTAAAAATATCAATCCTTAATTTTAATCTGGCCATCATTATCTAGCTCTATATATGTATACATATACATGTTATTATAATATAATTTTCACAACAACATCAATAAATTTTTTTTATGAATATGATATATATTTATTAGACTTAATATAAAAAAAAAATTGTTTTAATTTTCCGTTGTAACGTCAATCCACCCACCCCTATACCACCCAATTTATTGTTGGATATACATATACACACAATATAATATATAGTGTGTTTTTATACACAACAATAATTAATGGGTTATAATTTCTTTTTTATTTTAATTTTACGTTACTAATTTCTTCATAAGAAATTCAACAAAAAAATAAAAAAATTCGACAACACTTAAAAAACTGAATCCCAGGAATAATGCAGCTGCACCGCCAAACGAAACTGAAACGAAATGGAAACAAATTCAAGGTAAGAAAATGCATACGTACATAAAAATTAGAACGATATGGTTTTATGAAAATCGATATGGGAAAAATTGATGATTGTCTGTTTAACCAACTCACCCAATAAATCTTCAAAACTGAATAGAACTTTACGTTTAATACGATTTTTTGGAAATGCTGTATTGATGACCAACATTTTGTTGAACTGAAAAAGATTCTGAACAAAATACAAAAATTTATTGAATCAATATGTTCATTCAAATCTATGTACACATATGTATATGTACTCGTATTTACCAAAACCACCGATTGAATTTTTGTGAATAATTCGGTTTCGCATAACGTCGGACAATCACAAAACACATCATACCAATTACGTTTCGATAAACAATATAAACCGGCTGCTGTGCAAACGGGTTCTTCAGTTTCTGCTTATCCGACAAGATATATGCGCCCATCAAATAATAATATGTTCGATATTAAATTACATAAAATATGATAATTACATCGCACATAGAACAAAAATATAACAAAATGTAATGATAACTTATATCTTTTTCCACTTATATAACATATAATTATATACATTATTTATACATAAATGTTATGTATATAGATTATACATACGTACCAATGTTGTAGAGAAATGGACGACATCCACAATATAGTATTGCAGCATTTATTCGGCATGTTATTTTGCACAAATTCTCTGTGTAAACATTAAAATATTCCGAATTTGATTCCGTAGAGAATAGACATTTTCGACGTGCTGGCGATAAACGGATCAAATTTTCTGATGCTATCATTTCGCTTATCGAAATTTTTACATCGATTACAATTTCGCCTTTTAATTTTTCCGATATTGAACCTTCGGCCGAAATTACATCATTCTCGTTGTGGATGAACTGTGAATGTATACAAAAAAAAATAAATAAAATGATTCACGGATTTGTTTTGTAATTTACAATAATCATTTCACTTGTATCAATTGGATCCGGCATTACACTAATTTTGCACGTGTCAATTGAACGGCATACCTCAGTTGTATTCAGTGGTGGTGTAAAATTTTCGCTGAAAAATACAAATAAATCGGAGAAATATTTACGAAATTTTAGTTTTAATTATTGTCATTAATATATGTACCCCTTTATAAACGGATTCTGAAAACGATATAATCTTGTCGAGGATTGGCATAATCCCATTTCTGTAATTACTTTTGTATAGTATGGTACAGTCGGTTGTAAGGGACTTTTCATCGCAATCACAATATCAAGCATATCAATGGATTCAAGTGAAGAATCCGTAGAATATTTATCAAACCTGTTAAAAGTATCGTATCTGGTTGTAGCTACCGTCATTACATAATCATAATAGTATTGAAATTTTGTATCGTTTCGCGTTACACCCCATAAACTGAATCAACATAAAAAGAAAACATTTATTTTAGTGTAGTCGATATATATATTATATGTACATATATCGACATATCGTATATATAGTATAAGAATTGAAATTTTATATATTATTTATATAGTTACGTTTCAACTAGGTCAGTTGCAATTTCTGAATTTGTATAGTTCGAACATATGGTAATTCCACATTGTTTATACTCCCAATTACGATAATTTGTTTCTAATGATAATACTGTCGGCTTTTCTTGATAGCGACGCCATTGATCTAAGCATATAATAACTGCAGCATAAATTGATAAGCAAATGAAAATGAACCAGAGGAACCTGAAAGAATATAATTTTAATATAAGTTAATATAATTTTACTAAGAATGATAAACTTTGAAAATCACTAGAATCAAAAGCTCTCTTTTTTCTATGGTGCCTATATACTCGTATTTCTCGAGAAATGTGATCAGAGAAATATTACAAAATGCAAAAACAATATATTTAACTAAATTTTATCAGCGAAGTTTGGATGTCACTAAAAACAAAAAATTAAATGCGTCGAATCGTAAAATAAATTAATACTAAGAAAGCTCAAGCGGCAATAACATCAAAATTCGATCAGCGCCCGACTATAGTTTGGGAACAAATATGAAAACAACTTTGCGACGTAGTGAGGGAAATAAATTGCATCATATACAGGGTGTCCGCCAGGAAGGTATACTAGTTTATTTTGCAGCCATTTTGGTAAACATTAGTCTTGACAGTTCATATTTGGCAGTCGTGAAGTAGACACCTGGTAAAATTATTATGGAAAAATATTCGATAAACCAACGTGTTTTAATCGTTAAAACATTTTATCAAAATCAATCATCGATTACTGTGACGATCAGAAAGTTACGTGAAATTTTTGAGAGAAACAACGTGCGAACAAAACGCACTATTTATCGTGTAGTGAATGATTTCGAAGAAAGAGGGTCTGTAGGTGATAGGCCCAAGTATGGGCCACAACGTACTGCAAGATCGGCTGAAAACATTACTGCTGCTCAAGAAAGTGTTCAAAACAATCCATCAACCTCAATTCGACACCGTGCTCAGGAGCTTCGTCTTCAAAGAACAAGTTTGGCCACAATTTTGCACAAGGATTTGCATTTGTTTCCATTTAAGATTCAGTTAACACAAGAGATATTTCCACAAGACCATTTACGCCGCCGTACATATGCCAATAGGATGTTACAACTCGCCCATGACAACCCCGATTTTCATGAAAAAATCATAATGAGTGACGAGCCAAATTTTCATTTGAATGGATATGTGAATAAACAGAATAGTCGGTTCTGGGCAATGGAAAACCCTCAAATTATTCATTAGTCACCTTTACATCCATTAAAAGTGACAGTCTGGTGTGCAATTTGGTCAGGAGGAATCATTGGACCTTACTTCTTTCAAAATGAAAACGGCGTAACGGTAACTGTGAATGGGGAGCAATATCGTGATATGATTGAAAAATTTTTAACGCCACAACTGCATGCTTTGGGCTTGATTAACATGTGGTATCAACAAGACGGTGCCACATCGCATACAGCCAGGATTACAATGGAATTACTGCGAGACCTCTTTCCACAACAAGTTATTTCACAAAATGGTGATGTTGATTGGCCTCCACGGTCGCGTGATTTGATTGCTCCGGACTTCTTTTTGTGGGGATATCTGAAAAGCAAGGCTTATGCAAACAAACCAGAAACGCTTGAGCAACCCAAACAAAATATTCGTGATGAAATTAACGAAATACCGCGTGAAATGTGTGAGAATGTAATGAAAAATGTGCTCAAAAGGGCTGGACATTTATCTGATATTGTATTCCATACATAATTGCCGACATTAAATAAAACATTTATCAATATAAGATCCATTCTCTTTCATTTAATCAAAAATTATAAACAAACAAAGTAGTATACCTTCCCGGCGGACACCCTGTATATGTATATGAAATTTTATATTATAAATGAAATATTAATTATTCATATCGTTCCACGCTGGGTGGGAAATGGGGCTTAAGTTAAATGGTCTACAAACAGCTCAAATGTCATCCTCACCAGCACGTGTAAAGTGACTATCGAGAATTTAGTAAATGATGTTCTCAAACCAGGCTCAACGGATCCTAAGGTGAGACAATCATTGTTTTAAAGCCCTTTTGGGCAACCCAACCCATTTGGACAAAAACTCAGAGTTGCAAGACACCACCACCATTAGCGAAAATCTTGGAAAGGGAAAACATAGCACAATAAGATTTACGAAATAAAAAGTTAATGTTAAATCTAACCAAAGATCTCAAAACCTTGAAGGTTAAATATGCTCTAAATGTAGTAATATCTGGAAAGAAATCACTAAGGTACAGCAAGAAAACGATACCAATGATCATATAGAGGTTATGTATGAAACAGACGAGGAAGAACTCAACAGATTCTGAAACGTAACCAAAAAAAAACCAAGATAATAAATCACTATAGGTTTGGCGAACTGAAACAATCAATTGAGCAGCTTCCAACCGAAAGTAGGAATATACAACAGGAGGAAAAAGCTCAGGTTTCACCAAACCAGAAACAATCAAGTAAAGAACTCTCAACCGGAAATAAGAATATACAGCGTTAAATAATGGTGATATCAAAATAATTGCCCCAGACGGTAATAGCTATAGAAAGACAACATGGTATCCCTACGAATATAAGCAGGCAACGCCAACCAAAGTCATTGTTAAGAAACTACACAATTCATGCAAACCAGGAGAGATAAAAGAGTTTCTTTTGAAGAAACGATACATAATTAACGAAGCTACACAGCTGCTAAAATGTGGTTACAAAACACCTCTTCCATTATATATCTTTAGTTATCTTTTGATTGAACAGAATACATTAAAAATATTTATGCAATCAGCGAAATATTCCATTTAAAAGTGCAAATAGAAACAGTTAAAAATCTACACTGATTCCTCAGTGCAAAAAGTGCCAAGTCTATGGACACATGCAAAACTTTTGTAATAAGGAGCCCACATGCGTGAAATGTGTAGGAAAACAGCGTACGGCTGAATGTATACGAAACGAAAAGATACCCCACCAAAATGTGTCAATTGTGGGGAGGCACATCCAGCCAACTACAGAGGTCGCATTGTTATGAAAGAACTGCATAAAATTCGCAATAAAACAAGGAAAACTTCAATAAGTTTCCAGGCCAGAAATCAACTCAGCCTCGACACGAATATCCACAAGTTAAGGCCACACCAAACATTAAACAAGCTATCAAGAACTAATCCAAATGTAACATATGCCGATGCACTCACTATTGGAAATTCGAGAAGACAACATAAGTCTGTTTCAGTTAATGATTCAAATAATAACCAAACTAATAAAATACTACAAGATACTCTTAATAGACTTAGTTCACAATATATAAATTGGAGAAAACTCTGCCATTTGAGTATTACGAACTGCTAAAGTCATACCTGAAAAGAAGATACTTTAGAGTTAAACAGGAAAGAGTTTACTCCAGTAAAAGGAAGCTAAAGCAGGAGTCCCGCATAGGGGAGTGTCATAGAGCTATTCCTTTTCGTACTGTTTACAAGCGACTTACCGCAGACGAACAATACAAATACTCATAAATAATATACAAGTTTGGCTAGCTAAATGAGCCACTTCCTATGACTCTCAATAATATTCCTGTACCACATGCAAATCAAGCAAAATACCTTAGTTCCGTTCCAGATAGCCACATTTCAGAATTTTATCCAAAAATCATTTTACAATCCCATTTACATTCAATTTGTCAATATCCATGATAATCGGTAAGGATTGCCCTAGTTTAGTTCCAGATGGCAATATTATCTAAAAATCATTATACAATCCCATTTCCATTCGACTTGTCAAATTTCATGATAACCGGTCAAGGATTGGCCTAGTTCGGTTCCTAATGGCTGTATTCCAGAACTTTATCCAAAAATTATTTTCAAATCCCATTTCCATCAAATAATTCGAATTCATAATATTCGGTATAGTCCTAGTTCCCATGTATTTTCTTTGTCGATGAATTATCGTTTTCGGTGAATTGTCGATTTCGGTGAATTGTCATTTTCGGTGAATTATCGTTTCCGGTGAATTGTCGATTTCGGCGAATTGTCGTTTTCGGTGAATTGTTGCTTTCGGTGAATTGTCGTTTTTGGTGAATTGTCGTTTTCGGTGAATTGCTTTTTCGTTTTCGGTGAATTAAGTTTTTCGGTGAATTGTCGTTTTCTGTGAATTGTCGTGCTACCGATAAATTCAAGCGGATTTAATATTTATTGAATTAATATATGATTTACTCGTAAGTTTCTGACTTTCAGATATTTGCTCCTTCAATATAGAATAAATCCCATAAAGTGATAGTCGAAATGAAAACTTTAACTTTTCATTGATGAAAATTAATTCTAAACTGGTCATTTTTGCATTGATTCTTATGGGATAATGCAAAAAGTAGTTCCTCTAGAGAAAACTCGATTAAAAACGTGGTTAATCCTTACGGCTATGTATATATAGGTGCAAATAAATTCTTGAACCGAAGGGATTGAACTCTTGATTTAATCCTGATGTTAACAAGTATTTCAAGCCCAGATTATATCTTGTATCATTCCATTGAAATAATATATTTTATTGTGCTTGATTAATATGTATAATGGTTTTCAAGTAAATTATGTCCTTTAAAAATATATCAAAAGCATTTGATAGTATCGACCATCGTTTATTGTTGAACGAGTGGTTCTGTTATTGATTTAAAGGAACATGATACAATTTAATTGAAAGTTATCTCACGGATCGGAAACAGTATGTAATTATGAGTGATAATATTACCAATTGTCGCGTAGAGTGCAGTGTTCCTCAAGGTAGTGTACTTGGGCTACTATTATTCCTATTGTTTATCAACGATATGGGTAAGGTTCCATTAAAAGTTAAATTAAGATTATTTGCTGAATATGCTGCAATATTTTAAATGTAAAATGAGGTAAAATGATAATTTGTGGGATTACAAATCCTCCTTCTTACGCTACCTAGTCTAACTGTTTGGAATACTAAATCTAGAGCTAGTACAATCATACAGATATTTAGGTATAGCTTTTAATTCACATCTGAATTGACAATATAATGCTTCTTATTTTATTCCAACTTAGATCTTATGTAACCTATGTTATGCCTTTAGACATTCCAAATTTACCATTAATTTATGGCAACTCATCTAAAAATGATTCATATATAAATCACCACGCTTGAATTCTTCCAATAACCTGTATATATTAAAAGCTGTGGATATCATTAAAAGCTGTGGATATCTTGCTCATTAAAGCATCATTTCATACAAAATGTTAAACATGTTCTCAGAATAAAGACACACTTTGTTTGAGCAATTTAAATTTTATATCATTAATTAAAAAATAGTTAAAAATTAAAAATTTTCCAAGAAAACCAAATTTTCCGATTTATTTATTTATATTTAAGATAAACAAACTATCAGTTTATATAAACAAACTATCGGTTTAATTTTGTTTTTAAATTTACAGTTTGATAGTTTTCCAACTATGTATTCTTTCGAAGTATTTACGAAAGATTATATAGAGAAATTATAATTTAACGGTTTTCTTAGAATTTTGTAGATTTATGAGAATTTACAAATTCTCTGCGCGCAATATATGATTTATTTCCAAATTTTCTAAAATGAATTCATTTAAAAATTCTTAGGGCTTGACTACATGTAATATGTTAACAAATTTGAAATTTGAATTCTTTCCAATTCTAAACTTTCATAACACATCTTTCATTAAATAAATCAGATTCTGTTAAAAAAAAATTGTATATTTTCCAAGTTTACAATGTAAAAATTTTACAACTCCGAAAATTTGCAACACTTGACATTTATAGTTTCAATGTTTTAAAAAATAGAATAGATTTAAATTTATAAAATAATACAATTTAACATAGCTCTTAAAATTTAAACGTTTCTTCTAAAAAAACTGTATTTCTTGTAAATTCTAAATTTGTAAATAATACTTTAATTCTTAATACAATAATTTTAAGAGGTCAAAAAGTTTGAGAAGATGCTACAAACAGTTCAATTTGAAAATTGTTGAAACTTAAAACTAATATTATTTAGTAAATTTTAAAAATGTTTATCACTCTAATAAATAAAGTTTTAAAATTTATTTGAAAACAGTGAAAACCTTCTTAAATTTATAAAAATTCTATAAATGTTAAATTTAAAACAAAATAAATTTGAATATTTTCATAATTATTAAAAATCTGTTAATGGAATTTTAAAAACTCGGAAATTGTTTAAATTCTGCACAAAATGTTCATATAGGATAGAAACAGTGTGATGTGGCTTGTACCCCCACCCAAAATTTGATAATTTCATTTTACACCTATATTATAGTAAAAATGAAACTTATTTTTTTGATGAATGATAGAAAAGTATGCTATACTTATTATAACGATTAAATTTATCTGTTTATAATAAGTTAAAAACAAGTTTATCATGTAGAGTATGACGTCAAGTATTTATAAAGAAATGTTAATTATATCGAAAGTTATTTTATTTGAGGAATGTTGGTGAATTTAAAACTGTTAGACAAAATAATCTTGTCTAGCGTGTAGCTTGTTAATAAATTACGTCAATGAAACTTATTTTTGAATATTTTAAAGTATTGTTTTTAAATTTGTCTTAAAAAATGCTTAAAAATAATTAATTGTTAGATATTTATAAAACTATTATAAAACTTATTCAACTAATAAAATTGACCCTTACTAAAAATAAATTCCGAAATTCGTAAACTATTCATGTTTTGATGCATACACTAACAATATAGTGGTAGTTGTGGCTTTAACCTTGACTAGAATTAATAAAATTTAATTTGGAATATCGAATAAAAACACAAATACACTCCTCATGTTCGTAAAATAAAATTATATATCACTTCACTGTTGTCAGGGTCAGTTTTTATCTAAAAATATACGTATAGTTTCATTTTTAAATTCATAACATAACTTACATATTTGTTAAATTAGATTTTCGTGGATTTAAATTTGATGGTCTCAGGAGGGACAGCTTTGAGAATTGATATATAAACATTCTGTTCATTTTTACTGACAATCTTGTTTCTATTCGGTGAAATTGAGTGAAGCCTATGTCATCGACTAACGTTCTAAATTTTTTATCCAAATTATATGCAACCATTTGAATAATTTATTGTTTTTACTAAGTGTGTACATAATATGTTGTAACATGAATTTCAGAAATTTCTATAGAGTTTCGATGCAGCATTTGTTCAAGGATATCTACTTTGTTTTCTAATGAATTAAATTTCTTGATTAACTCAAGGATACCGCCGAACAATTTTTAAATTTTATCAATTGCATTTTGTAACAAGTGATGCAATTTTAACATAATCAATTTGATGATTTTCTATACATTTTAGTTTGTTTCGGAAAGTGATGCACACAACACGATGGAATATTTTGTCATGCACGTCTCACTGTTATACAGTATAAGCTTGCAGTCAAAAATTCTGGGGCTGCTCAGTTTATACCGCAGGTCGATTAAAAATTAAAGAAGCGCATTCTATTGGTTTAACACAGGAAAATTACCGTTTCACAATATTTCAAAAATCAACTTGACTTATGACGATTAGTCCGATCAAGGCCTTATATTGCAAGCCTGATTGTTCAAAAAAAAAAAATTGAGTACTTAAATTAGTGTTTTATATGAAAACTGCACTTTTTCAACCAAAATAAACACATAAACAGCCCTATTCTCATAGACGTTACAACTATCACATGGTGTGTTAATCACATTTTGGTATTCTCCCAGTCGATTGAATTGACGGTTATCGGTTGGTGTGATAACTATCACTTGACGCCATATTCTAGTAGTCGTATAAAAAGTCAAACGTCACTTAAAATTATAATTTTCATCGCGTTTTATTTGTAAGTGATAAAAGTATCACATTATCTAAATTGACTACGAGAATGCTAATTTATACTTGAAGTGATGTGATAGTTACCACATCACATATGAAGTGATGCGACTATGGGAATAGGGCTGGAAATAAAGTTGATTTTCAAATTTGCTGTTTAATATGAATTACTATTTAGATATATAATATATACTTATACACATTGAATTCCGCCCAGCTTTAATTTCATTGAACATATTAGCCTACAAAATAGAAGATAATTAAATATAAATTGTGCCTTACAAAATAAATTTTTGTGACATTTCTAATTGAACTGCCAGGAGCTTGATGTTAGAAATTTGTATGTGTAATGTAATAAAAAATTGTGTGTTTTTTACGATTTTTGTTGTTAACAGTTTGGAGAAAATTCCTCGCACTATATGTTAGGTTTTGTTAATATGACAATTCAATTTAACCAAAGATTCACTGATCAGTAAAGTCATTTAATATACATATTGCACATATCGCCTGCGGTTACTTAAATTTCTTACTGACTAAAAATTTTGTTTTGATTGTCAAAATGTCAATGTCAATAAGAATATTTTTATTATTTGCTATTGTTTTCTCTCATACTGCTCATAGTAAATTGTAGCGATTTCCCTCACCCAGTCACTCACTCTATTGGATATGGTTAGTTACAAAAAGTGGAAACCATAGTAACCAAGCACGAATGCACGAGAAGCGAAAATAATAAAACTAAAATACTTTTATTTTAGTAATTCATTGATTGTTGACGCGCTTGAATTTAAATACGACACGTCGTATGGATAAAAATTTTTTTATTCATGTTCATAATTTTCTTGTCCTTTGGATGTCTTATGTACGAGTATTATAAATAAAATTGTGCGTTTAAATTGTCTTGAAGTTCTAGATAATCTGAATTTTAGTCCAATAATGTTCCTTAGGGGCCATAACAAATCAATCTTCAGTTAAGACTTGTTTTGGCCACTAGTAAAGTTCAAAATTTCGTAACAAAATTTCTTTTGCATTTTCTACTATTTTGACAAATTTTAAGTTTTAAACACCACAAATCTAAATTCTATCATCACACATCTAAATTCGAAACTAAATTATTTATCACCAACCACCAAAAATTACGACTCGGTTTAAGGGAACCTTTTAAATAGGCTACTTAGACTGTGTCCGAAACCTGTGATAAAAAATTGTTAAAATAATTTTTGACATTTATTTGAAAATTATTCCCCTACATTCACAATTTTTTATTATTCTGTCCGAATACTGTAATAATTATTTGACATATTTCCCCGCCATTTTTACAAGTTTTTCGCATGAAATATATAAAATACATGAAATTTTATTTTATATACATTTATATATAGATAATTATGTGTTACAAATTATTTAATTATTTTTTCTGTCGAGTTTAATTTGTCAACCTTGAATTCCATCACAATACAAATTATTCGATGGCTGTCAAAAATGATCATAGTAATAGACTAGAATAATTTGGGTGTGAGGGGAATTATTAAATGATTGTCAAAATCCTGTACTAAAAAATATTTATTACAGGTTTCGGACACAGCCTGAAGCTCAGTACATAACTGCGGGAGTCATTCGAAAAAATAATCACACTTCACTCTCTAACAATCAAAGTACGCCATTTTGACATAATCTCCTTCTTTTTCATCTCACTCGAATTGAAAATTTTCTTACTCGACTTCGGCACTCCCGCACTTCCGCAGTTATGTACTGAGCTTTAGCCAGACTGCGGTTTAATAAATTCGATTAATAGATGAGTCATTATTTCTTATTGGCTTTGTTTTGTTTTTCGTATGGAAAATTAGCTAAATCGGTTTTATTAAATTTCAATATACCGTTTCATCAATTTTATAGTATAGATACGACATAGATTATTCGGAGTAAATTTCTCAATATGTATTTTTAATTTACTCAAAATGTATTTTTGTGCCTAATTTATGCGATATATTAAAAAGTATATGCTAAGTGTGCGTGCGATTCGAAGTTCCAAAGTTAAATATTTTAACTGTGGTGAAAATAAAAATAAAAATCCTCACTTTTTAACTGGTTTGCTGTGCCAATTGGAACCAGTTAAAATTTATGACGTTTAACAATTTTTGCTATCGGCGCAACATCGTGATTTTATAATTTCATTTAAGATTTTTTTCATATAAGATTCTTGAATTAAAATAAAGTTGAAATCTTATAAACATAAAATGAGGAAAGGTTTTATAAAATATTTACCTAATTTGTGGTGGTCTGGTGAGAAGCTGTCTGGGGGAATCAAGTTGGCACTTGTTGCCAGCTCCGTATCTTGCAGCTTCCACAAGTGTGCGTGTTACCTCCCCGTGGTGACCACCGGGCAACTATTACACCATGTGGTGTACTAGGCGAAAACACGGCGCTAAATAACTGGGCCGGGTTAAGGTGTTAATCGTACCGTGCTAATAACCGGCCAGGCTGGGGGCCCAGTCTAAAAACTAGCCCAGTCTCTAACGGTGTATCCGGATACTTGGCGCCCTCCGCATCATGTAGCCTTACCTGTGTATTGCGGATCTCTGCACAGGTGGACCTCCTTTCTCCGCTACTCGTGGGACCTATTATGGAAGATCCAGATAAAAAACAAGAAGAGACCGGTGCTCTTAAAAAACCGGAATCTAGTACTGCGGAGACATCGGCCTTTAGGCCCGGTCTTCAACGTGCAATTAGGGGCATAAGACCGAATGAGGCTGGCCCCTCGAAACCAAAGGGCAAAGGCACGAATGCTGGCCCTCCATCAGTGTCAAACTATCAGACCAGGAAGAGAGCCTGGCGCATGATCTCTAAGATCTGTAACATTCCGTTGGAGCAGAGAACGGATAGAGACAAGGATACGCTTGCGTGGGCAAGACGTATCATTGAGCCAAAGCAGGAGGGTTCCGTTGTGATCTCACAGCCGAAAAGGCAGAGATCTGATGATGAACCGCCTACGGAGGCTAAAAAGAAACGGGTTCCGGACAATGTTATCAGGCCCTTCAACGAGGTGCTAAAGGATCACCTGATCATGGCAGTCGTTGACAGGGCACAAGAAGATGGGAGCATTACGACCCTTAACTGGAGGAAGGTGGAGAAGGCCTTAGCCGCCATCTTCCTAAAAATCATGAGGGAGAACCCAGGACCTGCTCCGTCCTGCCGAGACGGAGGGTGGCACCGGGGTCACGTAAAACTGACTGCCTGTGCCGATGAGAGGTCTATGACCCTCTATAAAAAGGCGATCGGCAGCCTGGGGGAAGTCTGGCCGGGGGCCAAACTAGCAGTGGTGACTAGGGAAGAAATTCCCTGCAGGCCAAGGGCACGAGCCTGGATTCCTGCGGAGCCAACTGATCCTAGGGAGATCCTGGAAATGTTGAAAATCAGCAATCCGGATCTGCCAACGGCCACCTGGAAGATTGCCAGGTTAGATGAGGTTAAGGCGGAAACAGATCACAGATCGGCCGTCATAATCATCGACAGAGAATCCGTGGGTGCTTTGGCAAAATCTGGAGGCCTGGTCAGCTATGGATTTGGAGCGATTACGCTCAAAATCTATAAGCGCGATGAGGCTGACAGACCTGGGGCAACTGCAGCAGGTGGGGAAGCCACTAGTGGTGTCCCGCCTATTGCTGGTGACCCAGATGTCCAAAGCATCCCGGACGACGCTCAGGAGACACTATCCCTGGACTCGGAGATATCGAGATCATTGGGACTACGCTGTGCGCTCCTACCGGACGAATCGACGTCAGAAGATTCTGATTCAACAGTGGTGGAGGTAAGCAATATCTAATGCTTAAGATCCTTCAGATCAACCTCCATCACTCTAAAGCCGCCTCGGCGGCCCTCCTGCTCAAAATGGAATCTGAGTCCATTGATGTTGTTCTGGTTCAGGAACCTTGGGTCAATGGTGACCGGGTGCTGGGCCTCAGAACTTCCAAATATAAAATACTACATGCGAAGAATGAAGGTAAGATACGTTCCTGCATTCTCGCTAGAAATAATCTGAATATTTTTATACTACTTAATTACAGCAACGCTGATGTAGTGGTGGCTAGCATCGAGATGGATGGCCAAAATCTCTGGCTAATATCGGCCTACCTACCGTACGAGGAGGAAAACATACCACCAGGTAGGTTGGTCAGTGCAATAATGGAGGCTCAAAAACGAAAAGTAGGAGTCATCATGGGCAGTGATGCTAATGCACATCACTCAATCTGGGGAAGTACAAATATCAACAGGCGAGGTGAGTTACTCCTTGATTTTATTTTAAGTACTAACCTAAATATATGTAATATCGGGTGCAAGCCAACCTTTATTACTAAAAATAGACAAGAAGTGCTGGATATCACACTTGTCTCGGATTTTATTAAGGAGAGGGTATTGAACTGGAAAGTGTCCGAAGACCATTCCTTTTCTGACCATTGTTATCTCCAATACGAAGTGGATACAAAACCCACTAGCAAACCACCCTTCAGGAATAGGAGGAAAACTGATTGGGATTGTTTCAGAACCATTCTGGGTAACTTATTACCGGTATCGGTTCCAAAACCTCCTGCATCTACACAGGAGCTTGATGCTCTAGAAGCCAAGCTATCTGATGCTTTTAACAAGGCCATGTTAGGTGCATGTCCTATCAGTAGACCCTTGGGTAAATCTCGGCCATCCTGGTGGTCGAAGGAACTCCAAGGTACTCGTATGAAATGCAGGAGACTGTTCAAGAAAGCGAAGAACACAAATGCTGCTGCAGACTGGGACTGTTACAAGGAAGTCCTCAAAACCTATAAGTACGAGCTGAGAGCAGCCAAAACGAGGGCTTGGAAACTCTACTGTGGCAATATACAGGAGTCCTCGGAGGCGGCCAGGCTACGCAAGGTACTTTGTTCTAGTCCTTCCATCCCGAGTTATTTACAGCGACCGGATGGTTCATGGACTACATGTAGTGAGGAATCCCTGGAGCTATTACTAGAAACGCACTTCCCGGAGTGCTCGGTACTAGCTCCGGAGGGACCCATGATAAATAGGGGTGTAAACTCCGTAAGCCATATAGTAAGCAGGCGGAATATCCTATGGGCAATAAACAGCTTTAAGCCATACAAGTCGGCAGGGCCTGATGGCATTATCCCTGCGGATATCCAGCGAACTATTGACTTAACCCTGCCCTGGCTGGAAGTTATCTTCAAAGGCAGCCTGGAACTCTGTCACATTCCTAGGAAGTGGACTGAAATAAAAGTAATATTTATACCTAAGGCGGGAAAAAGCTCTCACTGCTATCCCAAAGACTTTAGGCCTATAAGCTTATCTTCTTTTCTGTTGAAAACACTGGAAAGACTAATAGAGGCTCACATTAGAGGCTCAATCAAGCCGGACGAGCTGTCGGAATCTCAACACGCATACCGTAAGGGACGATCGGTGGAAACAGCTCTCCACTCCCTTATTGGCCCGATTGAGAAATCACTTGAATATAAAGAATATTCAATGGTAACCTTCTTGGATATAGAGGGGGCCTTTAGCAACGTCAGACCGGGGGCAATCACTGGGGCCCTTGCGTGTCTGGGGGTAGACGGGTCACTCAGGGGCTGGATAGATCATATGCTTAGAGGCAGGATCGTGACAGCTTATCTGGGTGGGACGTCTGCCGCCAGATACGTGAGCAGAGGGACACCTCAAGGTGGGGTTTTATCCCCCCTTCTTTGGAACTTGGTCATAAATGACCTGTTACTAAACCTGGAAGGGCAAGGCTTCAAGGTGGTTGCTTACGCGGATGACGTTGCTATTGCGGTCTTCGGTAAATATCCTAGTACGCTGAGTGAGCGCATGCAGTGCGCGCTTGGCTACCTTTCTGAGTGGGCACGCGGCTGCGGACTGAACGCAAACCCACAGAAAATAGAGCTGGTCCTCTTTACCAGGAAGCACAAGCTTCCTCAGTGTGACCCGCCAACATTAAATGGTACTCGCTTGATCTTTACGGATAGAGCAAAATACCTCGGACTTCTTTTGGATAGCAAGCTAAGCTGGAAACCAAACATCGTAGAGAGAGTAAAGAAAGCTACTATAGCGCTCTACTCCTGCAAAAATGCCATTGGAAAGAGATGGGGTATGGAGCCCCACATAGTACACTGGCTCTACGTTTCAGTGGTCAAACCTATACTGCTGTATGGGGTTGTCGTCTGGTGGCCAGCGTTAAAAATTATGGCCAACCTTAAACTATTGATGAAAGTCCAAAGAACGGCCTGCTTGTGTATAAGTGGGGCTCTCAGGAGCACACCTACTCAAGCTCTGGAGATTCTCTTTCATCTTACTCCATTGGATATTGCGGCCGAGCAGCTTGCATCTTGCACAGCCATTCGGCTCAAATCCATATCTATGTGGACCTGTAACAATGCAGGGCACATCCTATGCAACAGGGGTATTCCGGAAGCTACCGACTACGCTATTCCCTTGCCATCTGCTGAGGTGAGATTCCAAACTGAGTTTCCCACCAGAGAGGACTGGGTGAACGAAACGGTTATGGACAATGAGGCGCTAAGCTTCTTCACGGATGGCTCAAAAAGGGATAAAGGGGTTGGCTGCGGGGTATTCTGTGAGGCACTAGGGTTAACCTCTCTTTTCGTCTTCCCGACTTTTGCAGCGTTTTTCAAGCTGAACTGATCGCGATAATGGAAGTCATGGACTGGTTGAAGTATAATGTAATATCTACGAGGGATATTCGCATTTTTACGGACAGCATGGCTGCTATTAAAACGCTACAATCATACTCCCTGACGTCGAAAGTCGCCCAGAACTGTCTGGCATCTTTAAATGAGATGGCTGATCAGTTCAACATCCGCTTGACGTGGGTGCCAGGGCATTTCAATATCGCAGGGAATGTAAAGGCAGATGAGTTGGCCCGCAAGGGTACAGCACGCCTAATAACCCAAAGCAGGCGGGATATAAAGATACCGCTTGCTTCATGTAAACTGGTGCTTCTGGAAGAAGCTATAAAAGAAACGAACGTCAGATGGTCTAACGCCAGTTCGTGTGTAATAACCAGGCAGATCTGGCCTGGTCTTGACCGGTCTAGATCAGACCAACTGATATCGCTTCGACGACACCATATTGGTATGGTCGTGGGAGCTATAACGGGACATTGTCTCATTGGGATACATGCGCGCAGACTGGGTGTCCCAGCCCACGATTTCTGCCGCAGCTGTGGTGATGAGGAGGAGGAGGAAAATGTGCTCCATCTGCTCTGCACCTGTCCTGGTCTAGCGTACAGCAGAACAAAATTTATGGGGACTTCCCCTTTGAACGACCTCACGGATCTTAGTAAGATCGGGATCCGGGACTTTAAACGCTTCTTGGTAAGCTCACGATATGGTTCAGCGAGTGAAGAGGAGAAAACTCGAATGTGGTACAGCTACGGACCAATTTTGTGTCTATGCTAGTCCTTTAGGACGGCCACCATAACCTAACCTAACCTACCTAATTTGTGCAAATTATACCAAAAATTTAATTGAGGTTCTGTCAAAGTACCAAAAAAAACTTGCTTTATAGAGTACAAAATATTTACAAGTTGGCATGGTTGTAACCAAATCAAAAATTTGAACTGGTCCGAGACCATTTAAAATTTTTGTGGTCAATAAAATTTATTTTTTTTAATTTTTTAACTTTTTATGCGCTTTTATTTCGATTGGCTCACACACTTATAAAATAACCATTCACCATATAACTGAAATGATGACTGCTGCGTTTTTTTTTATTAACAGAACTTCAAGTGCTATATAGAACATCGGGAATAATACTGGGAAATTTAATTTAATTTAACCAATATATTTTATTTAAGTTCTATTTATTTGAATAAATTTCCACTTCTAACAATATTTTTTTGAAATTTATTATCAAATAAGCTAAATACAATGACAAATATTGTTTAAAATATTTCCTTTAAAAATCTCCCTATTTCGAGTTCGTGTACTATGATTTTATCGAGAACATTGAAAAATAAAGCTAAATTTAATTTTATGTTGATAATATTGAATTAAAATATGTAGTTTAACATTAAATGTAGCATATTTATTGATAAAAAATTAAATTTATTTGAATTTTACTGAAAAAACGAGAAAATTCTGAACACGACTGAAATCATTTTGTAACACAGACAAAATTTCGGATATACATACTTGTATATACCTTGTGCATAAACCTATACTAATAATTTAGATTATCGTCAACGATATCCTAAGCCAACTTAGTACAGTTTCATTGTATTGATCAGTGCCCAATTCTACTGAATTAATTAAAATTTTATCATTCGCGTCCCATAATAGTTCATCTTTCGTTAGGACTCGTACACACCCCAAAAAAATAGTCCCCGGCTTACCCGTTTAAATTTTTTTGACAGAAAATCAAAATTGTTTTTTTAAATATTTTTACATTTTAAATATTTATATTTACAATTTATTTAATTATAAACATAATTTTTATAAAAGTGTTGCATTCCTTACTTAAATTCGTAGATCTGATTGATTTAGAAATGAAGTCTATTCGATTTGATCTGGGCTAACCTATGGAACCGAATACAAATAACGACGAAGTCAGCTTAGCGTTTGTGGTGATCATTACGATGAGTTAATGAAACTAAAATCATTCTGACAAATCGATGTATTTTTACAAATCGAAAAATTCGATCTAATCAAGAAGAGTGCCTATAAAGTGTAAATAAATTTAAATGCTCTCTCAACATTTAAATTTCTATTTTTTACGAAGTTTGAATGGTCGCATATGAGGTCAGGAACTTCTGTAATTCATCGGAAGCGGTTTTTCTTTAATCAGCTCATTAATTAATTTTTATTATTCAAAATTGTTTAGCCACAACTTTCGTCGTAACTGTAACCGAACAACTTAAAAACTCTTTTCGGAGATAAACGACGCAATATTCGGGTATTCGGGTACTCAAAAAAAAAGGAAAATATCTTGGTAATACAAGCGATATGAGCTAAATATAAAAAAAAGTAGCTTATGGATTGGCCTTCTCTGGAGATGATGTTTGTCTGTGTTGCGAATTATTTAGGCTGAAACCATTTGTTCTATACAGTTCAATTTTTGTATATCTTAATTGGCAATCACAATCGACATGCTGTTTCCAAATTAAGAAATAATATTTGATCGTTGTAAAACAAACACTTTTCGTATATAAATATCATTTACTACCTGCAGCCTATTTCTTTTCAATTTTAAACTCGAACGCGCGTAGCACAAGAAAATTTATTGAAATATGTATTCACCACGATACATTTAAAATTTAATAAATTATGTAATTACTAATTACCTTTCAATTAAATGGACTTTTCGATCGACAACATGCGCCATACCATGCACAGAAGATTCCTCAAAGCTCGTTCGCAGAAAATCATTCTTAACCAAATATTTTGCTTTACCGCCGAGTATTATACATTTCTTACGTTCACCACTAATCTATAAATTATAATATTCTATCGTTAATATTGTATAAATTATTGATTTCAAATTTGACATTCTTACAAATCGCCTAAATGTTGAGTTCCCGTGATTGCTGGAATCATTGTTCGACATTTTTTTACTCATTTTGCATTATATTATGCATAATATACACTTAGATCTTCTTTTATTTTTATTATAATTAAATTTTTTCGTTTTATATTTTTAATTTGAAAACAAAACTTTTGTAAAACTTTATTATTTGTGATGAACGCTATATAAAATAGAGTTATTGTTATGATAATAAATAATAAAAATTTATACTTAAGAGAGAGAAACTAAAATAGGTGATGGTGTTGCATGGAGGTATGAAATATTCGTTATTTAATGGACTTTTTATATTTCAACGAATTTCTATTAAATTGATTTTAAGATAATGTATGTTAGCAGGTTTTCATGTTTTATAAAATATAGGTATACACATATATACATATATATTATATATGAATAACCATTTAATATTTTTTCTAACAATTAATTTATATGTTAATAATTCGAATGAACATGTAACTTGATTTACTATAACGTATTATGTACATACATATATGCACGTATGTAATGATGACTTTTATTATTTCATATATCCACTTATCTATTATCGCATCATATCTGATTTAACAATTAGCACCTAAGTTAAATCAATAAATTTTAATGTTTGGATAAACTCACGTTTACTTCATATAGCACTAAACATATATAAAATAAAAAATCCATTACACTAAACAAATTGGAATTAACACATGAAATAGAAAAAATTATTATTATTTTATTAGTTAAATTAAAATATTAGCTGCAACACAAACTTTTTTTACGATGAATGCAAAATTTCAATGTTATAAATCTGAAGCGGGCAAAAAATGATTGATGTGAATAATTAAAATGCCGCTAAAAAAACAGCTCTTCTAACTCATCAATAATTCAAATTTGGACATTTGAATACTATATATATCGGGTTTTAATCGTTTAATGTTCGTTCACAAACGGCTACTAATACCGCTGGCCCAACCATCCAATATATGTACATTTAAATTATATATCTTTTTTATATAACTGTATACGTCTCGGATATAGTAAAGATTTTCGGCAATACTTTTGTAAAGTTTTTGCAGTAAAAGTTCTATCATATTTTCTTACGTGGTTCATCTTATGGTAGATGCTTATAAACATGAGATACATAGAATTTCCCTCTTAATTTCATAAGCTACAGAAAATGTTCAGTCTGTTGCCAAACCTTTCTTAAATATTTAAATAATCAACTATTTCAGTTAAGTGCGATTTTTTTACCTTGATTTCCTTATTTGGTTTGATCAAACCTCATTTTGATATCATATATTATAGGAAGTTCATAAATGGTTTGATATACAGATATATAAAAAATGAAAATGAACGATTTTAAATACAAAAAACTCAGAGCCCCGTTATTTTAGAGAGAGGTGGAGTATATGTAAAAAACAAGCATCAAAACAATAGAATATTCCAAATGCAATTTTATTTTAAATGTCAGTTCTCATCATGGTGTTGACAAAAGAACAGCAGGTCTTTGTTTCACATTGTTTAAAGAAAAACGTTAGTTTTTCACTAATTATAAAAGAGTGTAAAATGGTGGGGTCTAATATTTCAAAAGGTACACTAACCAACTGTAAAAAAAAATTAAATTCCACTAGTGAGAAACAATAAACCAATTGAAAATGCGGGACGAAAATCATCTTTGTCATAAAACGCCAAATTTCTAATTTGTAAAAAATGGCAACCAAACCACAACCACTGACGCAGAAACATCTAGTAAAACATTTTAACATAAAGGTTGAAGTCATATAATATACTCTGAAAAAAAAAATTGAGACTAAGACTTTTGAAGAAGCCGAAGCGTCACAATATGTCACAAGACACCAACCGAGTACTGAAAGCCGATAAATGGAAGAAATATAGCACAGTCGACGAAGCTTGGTTTTATTTAACAAACGCCGATGGCCAAAGAACGGTGCAATATTTGAGTCGTGAGCAAACTAAGACGGAATTATTTCCCTTAACAAAACCGTCACATCCGAAAGGCATTATGGTATTCTTGTGGATATCTAATTTTGGCATAACAGTACCCATTTTCGTTCAGCCAGGTGCTAGAATAAATGCAGATTACTATACATAAACAACTGTTTAAAACCATTTATCGAAGATTCAAAACTCTTATTTCAAAATGGTAACTGCGGATATTACACCAAGACTCAGCTCCGTCTTGGAAATGAAACACGTGGATTTCTCCAACAAAACAACGTATCATTTGTTCATCCTAATTTATGGACTCTCTCATCACCCGATTTAGCACCATGTGATTATTTTCTGTGAAGCTACTATATTTAGTCACAATCGGCTAGATCTAAAGTTGATAATATTGCGCAACTAAAAAGATTGATAAAGCGAGCGATTAGGAATATTCCTCTCGCAATGATTCAACGGGCACTTAAATTTTAGTCAAGTCGGTGTTTGACTGACTTGGTGAAGTCGGTGCTTGACATTAAAAACATAACTGTATAATTTATTATTCAAATTCAAATTCGTTCATTTTCCCTGTAATTTACCATAAAACTTTACGTTTATCTATTTTATTTATAAATAGTATTATGACCGGAAATAATTCGCAGGCATCATCAAATAATTTAATTTTTTTACTTGCCCTGGAATTGTTAATTTGTTTATTAACAACCATCTTTCTAATTTCAGACTATACGAGTACCGTTGAATTTACAATCGTATGTTACATTTAATTGGTGGCAAAATGTCACAAACAAAAATGCATAAGTTCGACTTTTAATCAAATAAATGCCAACAAAAAATAGTGAAGACACAAACCAAAAAATATTTATCACAATATTTTTACCTCACTAAACAGTGCGAGACTATGTACGAGTACATTTTTGGTGAGATATTATTCATCCGGCACATAAGATGTGTGAGTTATACTTTTGTTTAGTGAGGCCTCAAAATATTTTTGTAAAAATCGAGGATGTACATATGTCAGCGCAATCGATGTAGGAAATTCGAAATGAATAGGTGAGCCCCTAATGTAAGATCAGAACTGAAAATTACACCTAAATAGATCACCCATACAATCGATTCTATCGACAAATGTATTGCATCAGAAATACTAGAAAGGTAATGGAGAGCGGGAACTGGAAAATGAACAGAAATCATCATGAAGCCTCACATTCACATATATTATCTGCATAAAGAAATGTTTATTGGGTGAATTTAAAACAATCAACCACATCATTAACAAAGTTTGTTTCGGTATTCCACCAGCCAGTATACTATATGGATACATTGTGGGCGTGGGGAAGGGAATCTTCAAAAGACCCCACATGTGAAATAAACATGGGAGAGTGTCGTATTCTTACCGACTAAACCCTAACCCCAAATTCTTATACCTATGTATATAGTTGTCTCGTGGAACTACTGCTACGTATTACTTCGCGAGAACAGGCTCAGCCTTAGCTGACATCTAACTTTATTTTCTTTCTCTATTTTTTTCTAAACTTCTCTCGTTTCTTAATAATCCTTGCACTCATTTTACACACCACCTCCCAAATTTCTTCGGACTGCAGCATACAATAAACAACTGTTAACGGTGATAAGTCAGTTCTTACAGACCTATATAGTTTCAATCTTTGTTCCTCGAAGCGCGGGCAGTCAAAAAATACATGCTCCACGTTCTCCAGTTTTCCGTCGCACATTGGGCAATAAGGGGAATCATCTTGCTTAAACTTATGTAAATAAGCACGAAAACAACCATGCCCCGTCAGAAACTGGCAAAATAGAAGTCAATCTCTCCATGTTTCCTATTTATCCATTTAACTACCGAAGGGACTAAACGATGTGTCCACTGACCTTTTCCCGAGCTGTTTCAACGCTTTTGCCACATGTCAACGGTCTCTGTGCGAGCCACAATACGGTTTTCTATCTTATCCCCATTTGCACGGCGAGAATACATTCTTTCGCGCTCCTTAACCAATAAGTCAATTGGAAGCATACCCGCCAATAGACACACGGCTTCATCTGATACCATTCTAAATGCACTAACCACCCTCAAAGCGCTTAACCAATAAACAGATGCCACCGGTTGTTTGTAAGTACTTCTCTCCATAGCACTGGCCCAAATTGGTGCTGCATACATCAAAATAGATGTCACCACACAACTCAATAACACTTTGCGGCTCTTTGGCCATTTGGCATAATTCGCATTAACGCCTCGTTTCCACCGTCATGAATTCCAAACTTTTCCTACTGGTGATTAGCACTGCTTCTAAATTGTGCTCCGCCAACTGTAAAGCTACAGATCACAACCAATCCTGAATTACTCTTATACTCCAATTGCAGATTTCTTCCACCTGTTGTACTTTGTACTTTGCTATAACTACAATCGCAACATCATCAGCAAAACCAACCACCATTGCTTCTTCTGGTTGAGAAGCCCTTACAATTTTTCATCACCATTTTATAAGGTCTGCCCCAGGGGTCCAGATCAACTACTTCATACAATTCGTGAAAACATCTTTGTTTGCTTGCTTTAATTGCACACTTGAGTATAGAGCGGGCGATAGAGTACTGTTTGCGTAGGTCGTCCCAAGTTTCCAATCTAGCACGTTGGTATTAACGTCTAGCTCGAAGGCATTCTCTACGAAGCTGGGCTATTTCCTCGGTCCACCAGTGAATGGGGTCCCACTAAAATTGTAAAACTCTAAACATGTCTCAACGCGCTGTTGCTCATCTAAAAATTCGATTTATTTAAAAAGATCATCTAAAAATTCGATTTATTTAAAAAGATATAGCGTTTGATTAAAAATTAATTATAACTAATTATCTCTTATATAGCTATATACGACAGAAGATTCTAGAAGTATGGTGACATATATTTTAGAGACATTGTTCTTCCTGTAAATCCTTTTTTTGTACACATATTATTGTAATTACACATATTATGTTATAATTTTCAAATAAAAAAAATTAAAAATTGAAACTATCGCAGCAGCGGTGACTGAATATACAATTAGATAGCGGGCTGGAGCTCTAGTTTGCCGATCTCAGATTTCTACATAATATAACATGTGAATATAGATATACATATACATATATGCATTCATTATATAAATCCCGCTAAACAATCAATTATAATCGAAATTACGTATCTACGTACGTACACATAAAAAAGGATTCATCATCATATCGCCAAAGGATATTTTACTTTAATAAAAAATCCAATCAAATCAAAGAATCAATATGCGAATACAAATTAGGTAAACTCAATAAACATAATATGTACACATCTAACAATAGCACGCAAATTTGTAAATTATCCGCCATTTTGTTGTTGAATTACGTTATAGTATTAATTAGAAATATGCGTACTGAAAATTATTTATGGATTTAGTTTATTATTTAACCCTGAAAAGCTTTTCATTTATGCATAAATCTTAAGAAATTGTTTAATCTTCCAAAAACAAAATGAGTTTAACAATTTTTTTTATTTTTTTTTTATTTAACCTTCAAATATGATTATACAATTTTCTTAATTTCAATATCATTTTTGAATGTTATTGACAAAAAATCAAAAATATATTTATTACCAAACTTAGATGTATTGGGGGAAAAAAGATGAAAGCGATTAGTGACAAAAGGTAATAGTATAGTGAATGCCGAGTGGGACGGAAGAAAATATTATTTTAAAATAAATTTGACTTGATCATTGCCTCAAGAGCTTTATTTCATTCTATATGTATACTCCAGGTTTGAAACGGGGTTATGTAATGTAATCACACTATTTGTCTATATACGTGAGGGAAATACATTTTCAGGAAAATAATGACGAACGTTGGTTTAATTTATATATTTTAACGGCATCAAGGTCAACAAAAAGAAAACCACTTGCATGTTTCTGATGTTTATACATTTTAATGGTAGCTATAGTCTTGTTGTAAAATATTGTTATTAAGCTAAATAGTTTAATATAGGGAGGACTATAACATTAAACTATTTAAATCGTAAGGACGTAATTTTATTATTGGAGTAGACATTAATGCGAAAAAAACCTGTTGGGGATCTAAACTTACGACGTCAAAGAGTAAAGAATTGTTCAAACAGAGCAGACATCAAAATGTGAATTTTACTATGGTGGTTCCCCAACATACTGTCCCAATTACGAATCTAAGATTCCGCACCTAATAGAGTTCTATGTAGCAAGAGGCATACCTCAGAACTACATCCACATTGAAAAAACCAATTCTCTAGTATCGGATAACTCACCGGTTATCATGACATCCAGATTAAGCAGTTCAAAAACAAACTGGGAGTTCTTTCGAGAATTAATGAAGCAAAAAATCATTCTACTGCTGGTACCGATAAGAAATTCTCACCAGTTGGAAGACGAATCGGAACAACTAAATGAAACAATTCACTATGTTGCTTTGGCAAGTACGCCCATTATACAAAATAAGAAGACGCTTAACATATCGTACCCAATGGAAGTTAGAGAGCTGGTAAGAAAAAACGACGGGCAAGTAAAATCTGGCAAATTAATCGAGCACCGAAGAACAAAACAATTCTTAACGATTTATGTAACAGTCTCAAATCACTTCTTAATAATAATCAGTTTTTAAAGGGCTATAGTAATGGGCCCTTTACTGAATCAACTATATGGCTCCAACGGTTGCATGATCTTTATACTGTCTAAGACAATCTGAAAAGGCCAAGTCGTTCTCTACATCGTGGAGGCATCATCGCCGGCAAGCTCTGCGCCTACCATATGATGGCTGTTCTTTCAGAGATCGCTGCACATTTCGTTGCGGATCAGCACGCAGAACGTGACCGAGCCAGCGTACTTGCTGAGATCTTATTTCATGTACAATATCGGGGAGCATCATCAGAACTCCGATCTCGATATTGTACAGAGCTCGCGATATGTACCATCTACTTCGCGTTTTGAACCGTAAATCACGCGCGGGATTTTTCTCTCAAATGTAAAGAGCCGTCTCTCGCACTCATCTGTCAGCGCCCAACTTTCACATTCAAACCTAACAACGGGTCTGATCAACGCTTTGTAAAGCTTCAACTTCACTGCACTTGATATAGGTGTTTAGATTTTAGCAGTGGCCTTAGCGGATACAAAGCACGACCGCCAGCCACTTTAATATCCTCACCCACACTGTTATCGTTAGTGATAAGAGAGCCCAAATATTTGAACCTACTCACTCCCTCAAACGTGTAGTAGCCACTACTAAAATCTGTTAAGCCATTGTTAATACAACCAGAGATCATTTATTTTATTTTAGACTCATTATAATCTGGAGTCCAACAGAAGCTGAAAACTCTACAAGCGGATCAAGTATTTCTTTCACTCCGTTGCTATTCAGTCCAATCACGCATATGTCATCGGCATATGCAAGCACCTGATTGGAAGAAAGATATACCCAACATGAGATTGAAGAGTATCAGGGACAGAGAATCTCTCAGAGAATTAATACTGGGTCACTGTCATCCTTTACAGTCGTACCAATTTTTTTGCCATTCCTAGGTATTCCAGGGCAGGCCATAACTGCCAGGAACACCTGATTTGCGTGGATGGATGTTTCATAATATTTAGATAGAATCCAGAGCGACAAAACCTGATCAGTAACTGATCGATTCGGACGAAATCCTCCTTGATTTTTCACCAACCAAGCCTTCCAGTATACTGCAATAATTCTCAAACTTCAAGCGGTCTCCCTTCTTGAAGATGGGACATATTGCGGCCGTTTCCATTCGTCAGGCATTACTTCGGTTCGCCATAATAATCGAATAAGGTCAAATAGACAGTTCCACATAGTATATCCTCCGAATATCAAGAGATTCGAATTAATGCAGAGCACCCCAGGTGAGCGGTTTCGTTTGAATCTCTGAATAGGCCTAGTGAGTTCCTCATGGAATGGATTCTCAGTGCAATTCTCCGTAGTCTATATATTTCGGGTGACCCAACAACGGTCTGTGACATATGATGAACACCAAGCAGGTTGGTAAAGGATCCACTCTATGTGTCAGGTACTGTATCGAAGTTGATACAGAGGTTTCGATCCAAATCCTTTTTTAGAGAAGTTAAAAATGAATCAATACAGATATCTAGTTACCCTAACTGATGAAAAAAATTCTGATTATTCACCGTGGAAGGCGACGAAAGGACTCAAAAGACCCAAAATGCAAGTGCCTCCTCTTAAAAATGTTAATGGGACCCGGGCAAGAGGTCTCAAAGAGAGACAAACTGCCAACGAAAATATAATGTAAATTCACAAGCTAGATGAGATTGACATACGCCCAGTATAACTCTCAATGAATTAAAAGAAGAAGTGAAAAGTAACATGAATGTTTAAAAAGCCCAAGGATACTACTTGATTATTTGCCAAATTACCAAGGATCTACGTGATAAAGGATTTCGTAAGCTATTCCACATAAACCACTTAACGATAAAAAATCATATAGGCCAATTTCTTTGCGGCCAATTGATCAAAAAATTTTGAAAAATTATTTCTGAAGAGACTTAAACCAATAATAATGGACCGACAACTAATCCCTCCATTCGATAAAGTTTAGTACAGTGGTCGGGAATACAAGCTGTATAGAGATCTGCCGAGGCAATTCTATACCATACTAAGATCTTATTTATCCAATAGACATTTTCGTGTGAAATATCGGATGAATACTACAAGCTAAACAAAATCTCTGCTGGTGTCCCGCAAGGGTGTGTCTAAGAACCAATCCTATATTTACTATATACACGGGGCTTACCAACCACAAATGAAGGAATCATGGTCACCTTTCAGATGACACAGCAATTATAGCGATTGAAAGTAATGTCGCCGATGCAACGAGCAAACTCCAGAAGATTACCAATGTGATTTGTAACTGGACAAAACGTTGGCGAATCAAGCTTAATGAAACGAAATCCACGCATATTAACTTTACATATCAAAAGGCTTACCATCTACCGATAGAAATTAACTCACGACAGGTGCCATATGCAAACGCAGCTAAATGTCTTAGCATGACCCTCCATACCAACCCTAAGTGGAGAGAGCATGTCAAAAAGAGAAAAAACAACTTAACATAAAGTTTAAAAAAATGTATTGGCTCTTAGGTAGAGGCTCTGAGCTTACAAATACTGAAATACTGAAACCACCTACGGTATCCAACTCTGGGGATGTAACAATCAAACAAACGCCAAAATGATACAGACCTTCACAGGGACCTATGCATGGAATTTCATCAAAGATTAAATAAAAATGAATGCCGTCAGACACGAAATAAGGCTCCAGGAACATGGAAACCCCTATATTCGCCATATGATAGATAACCCTGTTGTTGAATGAAGACTCCAAATAACGATTAGAAAGAAGACTCCAAATTAAAATTAATAAACAGGTTTAATCAATTATGGGACTAACCATTGGGTTACACTCCAACAATTGAGAATTTTATAAAAAATGTTAATTTTGTATTTGAAAAATAAATTGCTAGATGAGCGTAGTCTCACTTGTAATAAAAAAATACTAAGCTAAATTGAAACCAGAAAACTATTGTGAACAAACACATAAACCTTCCACAATTTTTGCATAACAAGTAATATCGGTATCAAAACTATAAAAAATGTATTGTTCCACTGAGCAAAATGTTTAAACATGGTGAGAACTACATTCGTATAAAGCAAGCGAAGTTTCCATCCCAGAAAAATTGACCGATTGAACCGTGGACTGATACTCGTGATGAATTAATCACTGTACAATATCAATGGGAGTGATTTCAAATGGTCGCTCTTCGAAATGCATGCCTCGGAATAGACTGAATGCATATATGGTCAAAAACACATAACCATGGTTTAAAATCCCATCAAAGTAAATTTCCAAATCACTACATGACAGATTAAAACTATTTGGTTCGATCTAATTCAAAAATACCAATTAATTTTCGTTTCGTATAGCATTTTCGTATCGTGCAACGATACGTATGGTATTCAGGGATAGGGGACCTGGGATCCTGAGAGTTTATATGGGTTGGTAACTACTACAATTTTTTGAAAAAGAGATACAACACGTGAACAAACAAGCAATCAAAAATTGATTTAAATAATAATAACAGTCCATAATGATGAACTAGCCGGCTCTTTTCAAATAGATATTGTAGAGAATTTAATTCTCCCCATCTGCAAAAGCAATAGTTAATCCTGATTTAGTAGAGCGCCAATGACATAAATTTGATCTTATGTCAAATGCCACCGTTTTAAAAATAATTCAGTCAATTACCTAAAAATGTTAAGGACCAAGTAATTGAATAGATCTATAAAGATTCGATTTCACTTATTGCATAATTCAGTTATTTATTTATTTAATTATTTAGTATGTTAACGAAAAGTACGGTACACTCCATTGATAATTACATCAACAATAATATAAGGTGATCAAAAATAGATATTTCATTTGAACTTTAACACGATTTTTTATCGATATGAATGTACCTGTATATACATATGTATGTACCAGAATTGTTCATAAATTTCATAAACATTGAAATGCGGAATTTCAAAAAAATTCAATAAATTTTTAATACTCGAATTAAAATTTAATATATTTCTTTTGTCTATTTTGTCGATTTCAAAAATTTGAGAATTTTAAATTTTTTTAACCGAACACAAAAAAATCGATTTGAAAACTTCAATATATGATCAACTATAAATCAAACTGTCGAATTTTGAAGTTGAATTAAAATGTAAAATTCAGAGTTTGGTTACCAAAAAATCAAGTTGCTTTTGACAGTTCTTTAAAAATGTATATTAAAAAAATTTGAATAGAGTGGATATATGTGTAACATTGGCGAATCATATTGAAGAATTTGACAATCTGTAAATTTGACTTAATTTGTGCTTTGACAATTTCTACAGCGAAAGCCGAGGTTCAGTTTCTACTGGATTCTCCATTTTAAATTCGTCTGAACGCGATGAAAAAAAAATTTGATGAAACAAAAATAATTAAAATTTTGTATAAATTGATGCTTACGAAATGTCATTTAACTACCAAAATGACAACCTTCGAAAGTAAAATTGAAGAAAAAAAATTTAAAATGTACATCTGGTGTCAGGTATCATAATTAAATTCGGAATAGAGTTAAATAACTCAAGAAATATTTTGGAGTTATTTAACTCATGTCAGAAGTTAATCGTTGTTGTAACAACCTCAACAAAATACGCCTACTGTCATGTATTCATTGAGAAATTTATTTTGAATGGTTATACCTCTACGAATTTTCAATCTTGGATACGTGTCTTGGACGTTTGAATATAATAAAAATAGTTTCCATTTTGTTGTTTGTGCCATAACACAGGCATTGTTTGCGTTTCTACTAAAAATAAATTACCTCAGTTGCGAATAACAGTAGATTCTCTTCAAATAGCTCGATTTGAGATCAAATATTGTTGCCGATCTTTTATTTTAAAGAGGTTTTATATAAAAGGCTTACACAAAAGTTCAAAAGCTGCCCAAAACGATTGGCAGTATGTTATATGTATAAATATAAATATTTAGTATTTTATTTAGGTAGAATATATAATAAAATACTCTTGAAACAAGTATATCTGGTAACTGGTTATCCTAACCATAGATGTCTCTTAAACTGCTTATAAAATACACTGTTCATCACAGTTTTACTGTCATCTATTGGTAGACATTGAAATCAATGTTCTCTATTTTTTGGTTTGTTTCATTTCATTTTGATCAGATTTTTATGTTGTTGTGCAAGACATGTACGTATATTTCATTTTCGTATTAAATTGAAACCAAAAGTGTTAAAATATAAATTTAGGTTTACGATTATTTATGCTATTTTCATTTAAAAATCAGGCCTAGAATATATTTAATTTTTCATAAACTTTTTTTAAGGCCAGTTTTTCACATTATGCCTCTGTATATTATATATACATAGATGAATTGGATGGGAAACTATAGTAAGAATTATTACGAATCTTATATGATTGCTACTCGCGATCCATAATCACTTAATTAATTGTTGTTGTTAATTTAAATACAAAAATTTAAATATGCCTATACCTATATTGTTGTGATGTCATTGTTGACTGCAACGGACATTTTTGAAAGTTGTATTCCAAAAGTTGAATAATCAAAATACTTTATAAACATTTTACGAAAATAGCGTTCCCTTTTCTTAAATTTTTCAATTAGCATGACATTTTTGTATTATCGTTTCAACAATCCAACTCAATATTTATAAAGTAAAACTGCAAGAATAGCATTACGAAAAGGTTAGATAACGAATATAGTTCCACTGACAAATAAAACCAATGAAATTTATATATATATATATAGGAATGTAATTTTAATTGTGATTTTGAAATGTTTTTTAATACACAAAATGTTACATAATATGTATGTTGAATTATTGTTTACGATATGCCATATGAAAGAATTGGATGTTAAAATCGAAAATATTTATAATTTACTAGAAATGAAGTTTAGTGAATTTGCACGTCAAGTTGTTACTGTTAATGGCCAGCTCTGCCATAATATTCTTAAGAGTACTCGTACTATAAAAGATTTATATGCAACAGATAAAAATATTTTACACCAAAAGAATGAGGACAAACGAAATCCTACCAAAGGTTGAGGTATTTGTATATTCATTGTTTGCCAACTATATCTTAAGAATAAAGAATTTCTGATTTATATCATAAAAAACGGCATATCCATAATAAAACTGCTCAATACCATAAACAGTTTGGTATTGATTTGACCACAGCTTAGTTCGAAAATCAATCAAAAAATGACATGAACAATTTTAACCGTTAACTGATAGTAAAATGTAAAATATTCATAAACAATTTATTTCATTTTTTGACAACATGTAGAGAAGTTTATTTTAGAGAAGATATAGTTTAAGTTTGTAAAATTATTTACCGATTTCCTCAAAATAACAGACTTTTAACTGATTTTTGAAAGTTATATTACAGATTTAAATAAGGACAAATCTTTTGAAAAAATAGATTTTGTAATTTAGCATTTAAAATGTGTCATGCCTACGACACCTAGCCTGATCCGATTGATAAACTTAAAAACTTAGACAACATTCGGAATCAAATTAACGAAATTATCATACAAAAGCGTGCGAAAATATGTGATGGGAAAAATGTGAATACATACAACGTATTATATCAATCAAAATTCATTTAAAAAAATACCCGAATGAATTATAAAAAATAAATAAATAAATCTTTTATTTAATAATTAGCCAGAAAATTTCCCGCTCCACAGAATCCTTCTATCTACTAAAACGAAGTAACGATGAATTACCAATCTCCAAATTTTGTAATCATCCATACACTTTATATCTTTTCCATCCAAAAAGACTTTCAGGCATAATCGTATATGTATGTCAGGTAACAATATATACTCAAATTAAAATTTTAAAAACACATTACGCCAACCATCATCATCTTAACGAAAAAAAAAAAATCATACAATAACAATTTTCTTACATTATTTATTGTGAATCACTAAATACAAAAAATAAATAAACTGGAAATGGTAATTTAAAAAGTAACAATACAAAACTTATGTAAATGTGAAAAAAAACGCGATTATAGTTTTTTTTAAATTTTTGTATAATTTTGTTATTATTTTATTAGTCTAGAATTTCGTCTTCAAGTGATTGGAAGTTATAAAAAAAGAACAACAAAATAATAATAATCGCTAAATTAAAAATATTTTTTTCTAATAAAAGGTGCGTGTTTTTTGTCCAAATACAATTTTAAAATTTCCTCAACGTTGGAATTAATTGTTTCGTTATTTATTTATATCATTATTACCAAAAAAATTGAAATAATAAGTATAATTTATTTATCTCTGTACAAGTGAAAGTTGTGATATATTGTTAGTTAAGTTTTTATTTTCGTTAGTAATCAAATTTTATTTATTTAAAAATATGTAAATAAATAAGAATACATTTTATATTCCACAGTCTAAATAAAATCCTGAAATAAAATAATAAAATTCCCCGTGTGTTGGTAACTAATTATGTATTTCGTCGTATAAAAAACAACCTAAACTTCTATTGAATTATATTATTCGTCAATAGGTATTATGCAATAAATCATTTAATTCGTTAATAATTTAATGAAATCGTAAACAAAAATATGTAATTACAAACGATTATAGATGATATACGAATAACATAAATCAATTAAATGTATTTATAATATATTATTAATAATTTTAATAGATTTTATTACATGACTAATTATTTTGTGGAAATAACAAGTGAAAAATTAAATAATACTTAATTAGCAAATATGTTTTTCTCAACTTTCGTGATTTGTTATTTTGTTATTCTGTTGCAACATTTTTTTGGTTTTAATTTTTAATTCGAGTTCGATCGAGTGCTTGGATCAAATTAATAAAATCATATAATGTGATTGGATTTGGAAACTATTTGGTAACGTTACGGTTATTATTTTTAAAATATTAATGTGAGATCAATATTATAGTAGCAAGCAGCCTGTATTTTTTACTATACTTTCAATTTTCTGCAGAAAATAAAAGAAACAGTTGGTGGTTTTAAAATTTCAGTTTCTTGTAAAATAACGTTTGTGGTTGTAAAATATTAAATGTAGAAGACAAACGGACTAATTGTATTAATTTTAAATTAGTAACTTGTAATAATAATTGATTTTTATAATTCGTTATTGTTTTTTATTAACGTGCAATTCATTTAGAAATGTAACATAAAACACGTATGTAATTCAAATTACCTAACAAGAAAAAACGCTGTATAATGTCGGAACAAATTCATTTTTGTTTCAATTAAAATATGTAAGTACGTTTGTACAAACATAGCCAACCAAAACACACGAATTTAAACACTTTTCTGTTTCTGTTTTCTGTTTGTATACAATGCAGACTTTACCTCGACTAAACAAAATAAATAAATTAAAATATTTAGATTGAAATCAACTTTATTTTTGTTGATTTGTTAAATTTTAAAGTGCAAATTATAGTGCTTAATCGTGTATTCAAATATTCTTAAATATTTGTGACAATTTCGGGTACGCAATTAAAACAATATTCTGGTATTTAATTTAATTTCTAATTAATTACATTGACCTTCATTCATAATATCGTGTGTATTATTGCGATTAATTACAAAATTACATTTTAGTAACATATTATATATAATCTGGTTATAAGTGTGTAGGTCGCAATAACATTATAAGTACAAAGTATAGATATATAGATAATAGATATATACATAAAGGGTGTTTTGTTAAGCCCGATAGAACTTGAAATTGTAAAAAATAACACAAACAATTAAATTGTAATCAAAAATGTTTATTTCGGGCATATAGGCACCGCGGCTGGTTTTGACGAAACGCCTCCAAGGCGTCAATTGTTGCTAGTTTATTAGCATAAACCAGTGACTACACCAGCTTATTTCCCTACAGGAAACAATCGAGAGGTGTCAAATCGCACGACCTTGGAGGCCAACTGACAGGACCATTTCTCGAAATCATAACTTATCACCAAAATTATGGTTTTAATAAGTCGATGGTTGCGGTCGCCATATGGCACGTAGTACCATCCTGTTGAAACCACATCTCGTCCGGATCAATGTCATCCATATTTTGGTCATCCATATTTCATCATCATTTAACATGAACGATGGGTCGGCCCATGAGTTCTACATTCCAACAGAGGGTGATAGATGTTTTCAATTTACAATCCCTTTTGCATCACGCCTCTGTTGGGGTTTGAACCCGGTACCGCCCGATCCAAATGTCGCAGCTTTAGCCACTGCGCTATTTACTCGGTTTTCTGGAGGTAATGAAGTCTGTAGGGTCTCTTGTGCATTTTTACCACTCAATATTTTTACCATTCAATGTTGTTTATTAACAAACCCGTTAAGCCAAAAATGAGCCTCACAATTTGACGATGGAAACAACGGGTCATTTGCCAACTGCTCTAGAGCCCAATCGGGTGTAGCGTGTAGGCCAATATCTTTGCGCAAAATGACGGAAAATGAGAGCCCCAATTCCTGCGAACGGCGACGAATCGATAAATTTGGATCTTCTTCGACACTTTTGTTTACAGCGGAGATATTCTCTTCAGTACGCACATTATTGCATCCTCTAGAGAGTATGTGGTACGAAATATATCCACAGTTCGACGGATGGCTTGCTCAGATGGACGATTATGTGCGCCATAAAAATCACTAAGCCGTCTATAAGTTGCGCGAATCGAAGACTGATTTTCTAAGTAAATTTTAATAATTTTGTAGCGTTGTTCAAGCGTGAGACTATTCATGATGTTTTGCCAGAGTATATTGAGATCTGCTATAGTATATTTTTCATAAAAATTTAATTTTTCGTTTTATTTTTTACAATTCCAAGTTCTATCAGGCTTTAAAAAAACACCCTTTACATATACACTCTAGCACACTAAGCCGCATCTCCTCGTCTCTAATTCTCGTCTGATTCACTCATAAATGATAATTTCAAATAATATTTTCTTCTAATTTGTTTGTTATAGCGATCTTACAGCCGAAAGTTTGATAAAATTGCTAACGATTTTTTGCGTCCGCAAATTAAAAAAGACGATAACCATTGAATCTTAAATATTTTATTATACTTCATATGAAAATTGTTTTCTTACTTGGGCACGACAATCGAGTACCTGCCCCTTCAATTAATGTTGTTTTAACTCTTCAATAATAATAATAATAATAACAGTGTTAAAGGCCATTACTGGCCCCTTACTGAATCAACAATCTGGCTCCAACGGTTTCGATCCTGAGCTTGGTCTTCATACTGTCTTAGACAATCTGAAGAGGCCAAGTCGTTCTCTACATCGTGGAGCCATCGTCGCCTGCAACGACCTCTGCGCCTACCATATGGTGGCTCTCCTTTCAGAGATCGCTGCACAATTCGTTCCGGATCAGCACGCAGAACGTGACCGAGCCAGCGTACTCGCTGAGATCTAACTTCATGTACAATATCGGGGATCTTCATCAGATCTCTGATCTCGAAATTGTACAGAGCTCGGTATGTACCATCTATTTCGCGTTTAGGGCCGTAAATCACACGCATGATTCTTCTCTCAAATGTAAGGAGCCATCTCTCGTACTCATCCGTCAGCGCCCAACTTTCACATCCAAACATAACAACGGGCCTGATCAACGCTTTGTAAAGCTTCAGCTTCACGGCACTTGATAAGTGTTTAGATTTTAGCAGTGGCCTTAGAGGATACAAAGAACAGCTGCCAGCCGCACTTTAATATCCTCACCCACACTGTTATCGTGAGTGATAAGAGAGCCCAAATATTTGAACCTCCTCACTCCCTCAAACGTGTGGTGGCCACTACTAAAATCTGGTGTGCCATTGTCTCTAAAACCAGAGATCAGGTATTTCGTTTTGGACTCATTGATCTGGAGTCCAACAGAAGCTGAAAACTCTACAAGCGGATCAAGTATTTCTTTCACTCCGTTGTTATTCAGTCCAATCACGCATATGTCATCTGCATATGCAAGCACTTGATTGGACTGGTGATATAAGATGTTACGCTGAGGTGTTTCAGTTTTACGAAAGATGTACTCCAACATGAGATTAAAGAGTATCGGGGACAGAGCATCTCCCTGCCGAACACCCGAGTTAACTGCAAAAATTGTCGATAGCCTATTCTCAACTTTAACACAGCATTGAGACTGCGTCACTGTCATCCTACACAGTCGTACCAATTTTGTTGGCATTCCTAGGTATTCCAGGGCAGACCACAAACTCTCTCGATTGATCGAGTCGTAGGCCTGCCGGAAATCCAGGAAAACCTGATGTACGGAGATGGATGTCTCATAATATTTAGATAGAATCATCCGCAGCGAAAAGACCTGATCAGTGACTGATCGATTCGGACGAAATCCTCCCTGATAGTCACCAACCAAGCCTTCCGCCAGAGGAGTGATTCTATCCAATAAAATGTATGACAGTAACTTGTATGCTGTGCAAAGGAGAGCTATACCGCGATAATTCTCACACTTCAAGCGGTCTCCCTTCTTGAAGATGGGGCATATCGCGGCCACTTTCCATTCATCAGGCATAACTTCGGTTCGCCATACTAATCGAATAAGGTCGAAAAGACAGTTCCACAAAGTATCCCCTCCGAATATCAAGAGCTCCGAATTAATGCAGTCCACTCCAGGTGAGCGGTTTCGTTTCATTCTCTGCATGGCCTTAGTGAATTCCTCATGGGATGGCTCCTCAGTGCAAATCTCCGCAGACTGTTCTAGAGGTGGCTCAACAACAGTCTGTGATGCATGATGAACATCAAGCAGCTCAGTAAAGTGTCCACTCCATGCGTCAAGTACTGCGTCGATGTTGACACAGAGGTTTCCATCCCGGTCCCGAATGGCGGTTGACGAAGGCCTGAAAGTATGGTGCAATCCAGTAATTCCTTTAAAGAAATTACGTGAACTACGCTCATTGCTGAGTTGTTGTACTTTCAGAACCTCGGCCTTCCACCATTCTCGCTTCTTCCGTCTACAAATCCGCTTAGCTGCCCTTCTTGCAAGAGCTGCCTTGTTTTTTCTTGCGATTGTGAGACGTTGTTGCACTTCATTATGGGCTATATTTTGTTGCTCAACTGCAAGACGACACTCGTCATCAAACCAATCATTCTTGGGTCTGACTTTCACTATACCTAAAGTCTGTTGAGCAGCACTGACAACCGAAGTTTTCAGTACCTCCCAGACAGAGTTCACGCAGTCAGACTGGTAATTAGCTCCTTCAATGTTGTCGCTGACAAGATCCTGATATCGTTTCTTTTGATCTTCATTTATCAGACCTTCACAGTCGAAACGTTCCATCCGTTTCGCTGTGTTCCCCGACCTGTACGAAAACTTCCACCGTAGCTTTGCAGCGACCAAATAATGATCGCTGCCTACGTATTTGGTTGCTGACCGATAAGTTCTCACATCCTGCACAACCCGAGCTCGCCCTTTTGAAATTAACACGTGGTCAATTTGGCTCCGGGATGTTTTGCGAGGATGTGTCCATGTCTCTAGGTGTATCTGTTTGTGAGGGAAGAATGTGCTTGCTACTCTAAGATCATGAGCAATTGCAAAGTACATCATTCTCTCACCATTATCGGTCGCAGTTTCGTGTCGGGAGTACGGACCTATGTTTTCACACAAGTCGGCCTGATTTCTGCCAGCTCTAGCATTAAAGTCCCCAATTACCATTCTAACATCGTGTTCGGGTATAGATCCCATCAGATCGTCCAAGTCATTGTAAAATGAGTCTTTATCTTGGGGCTGGCTTACTTCTGTGGGCGCATGTACACAAATTATCGACAGGTTGGCTAACTTCATGCGCAGGCGAAGCTTACACAATCGGTTATTGACTGCTTGAAAATCCAAAACAGCCTTCTTTACCTGCGGCCCAAGAAGAAATCCAGCTCCAAGATTTCCGAGGTCATCTCCACTGTAGAACAACGTATAGCCCTGGGACACATGGTCTCCACTTTGAGGCCAGCGAGTTTCTTGAAGAGCAACGAGTTCCAGCCGATACTCTTTCATGCACGTGATTAGACCCTCCAACGCTCCTGGTTTTCTAAGTGATTGCACGTTCCACGTGCCGATCCTAAATCTCGTATCCGGGTACTTGAGCGGGGGTCCGGTGTTGTTTTGGCGGTATCCATTTTTCTTTTTGTTGATTTTATAAACAGTTGATTTTTTTACGGATGCGGGTCGTCAGCCCAGCGATCCAACCGTTTAGTCGCCTCCTACGACAAGCAAAGGATACTGTGGTGGTATTCTTAGGAAACATGTTCGTGCAATTTAGATTTACGAGACATGTGAGTGCCCCCCGACCACAGGGGCAGAACTCTTCAATATCATTTTAATTTTATCTTGCCTATTTCTGTGATAAATAACTCAAACGCTATACCACATTAAAAACAAGATACGGTTTAATCACTCATAAACAGCGATATAAGACCTGTAGCAAGACAAATTATGTTAACACTTTCGTCATCTTGAACTATACCTGTAGGACAATTTGCTTGACTTCGAGCCAAAACTTATTTTTAAATAAATTTTCAACATTATTATTTGGCTTCCATATAATTGAGACTCGTTTGCTCGAACATTTTAGTATCGAACGAAAAAATTAAATATACCGTTAATAAAATTTTCCATGATCCAACACTCCTGTATTTAATATAATTTATAGTTCGATTTCATGCCTTGTAAACAAATTATTTTTTATAATAATAATTAAATATACTTAGAACTGTTTGTCGAGAGGCACGTGCGATTCGGTAATATATCAACACGTGAGATCAAATGGTTCTTAATTAATTAAATTAAAATATTAACTAATATTATTCTATAATATATTCGGGCAAAATAAATTGAGCAGTTTATTTAATGAATAATTACAGAAATAGATTGTTGCGGTTATACGTCACAAATAATTTATAGTATAAGGGGAATGATTAGTTTTGATTAGATAGTTATGAACTGGTTTCGAACCGATATAGAATATAACACTTTCTTTACTAATACTAGGTTTCCATGTACCGAGTTAAATTGGTTGTGCTAAATGTCGGGGTATTTTATATAGCATTGCATTTTGGTGTGTCTTCAGTACGAAATTTTGTTGTGCTTTGATATTCGGTTGGTAACTAATTATTAAAAAAATTAAACCGTTGACAGAATAGAATTAGTAACCCGACCGGAATTCGTTGAGTTTATATGAAATTAACGAAACTCTTCCTTAATTTGCGTTTCCATGCACACAAACCTGAGTTAACGCTATCCTGGAAACATGGTATAAGTAGCTGTCAGAGTTTCAAGTCAACCTAACTCGTATTTTATGAAAACGGTCGACGCCATTTTAAATTTAACGTAAACCTAATTTAAAATCACTTTGGTGTTCTTTCGATGTTGCCATTGCGTTTTTCTGGGATAAATCCTAACTTTATAAACGTATTTTGGCATAAGAAATCACCGCGGTAGTTACCTACTCACAGCCATTTCATAGCATTCAAAGAGATCCCCAATATACCAATAGGCATTTAAAAAGAGCCTGTGGAAAAAATCTGCCCCATATAAATAAATTAATTAAATTTAAAATCATTTTTAAATTTAAATCACCACTTGCTGCACTATAGTAAGAGCATTCAATATTCTTGTTTTGGGGCTTAAATATGGATCTAGCGGCCAATTTTAGGTATACCAAATGAAAGAAAAAGAGATATTGTTTTATTTTTAACTTCTAAATCTGTACAATCATATTTATTTCAAAATTCATGAATTTGTATAGCTCCGACATTCCTAAATTTAAACAAAATTTCTTAATTCATAATTCTATTAAATTTTCAATTTCCATATATCGTCGAAAATGTTTTGTATTTTTCTTCAAATAATTATTTGCCATCTTCAATTAAAATTCGTATTTAGCTTAAATGAAATCGATTTTTACGTATATTATTCTAAATTTAAATTTATAAACCGATGTTTATGCTTGCTGGTTTTATTTTGAAATTGCCATTCGAATTACATAAATATGTAGTTATTTAATAAAAATGATTAAATATAATGCCGTAAGATCATAAAAAAATTAATATTCGTACTAAATTAACCATAAATAAAAAATGTTAGTCTTATTATAGTTACTAATATAGGTTGCTTAAGTTTTAATAAATTACGATCGTGCGGTTATAGTTTTAACGTCTCATTACAAATAACATGATAATCATTTAGAAAAACATCAGTGCCTTTAATGATACCATATGAAATTTAATATCTGAAATTGTGAATGATGAATAGTGTTAATCCAATATAATTAATTAACTAACTGTTTAACATAATTATTTTAAAATGTGCTAACCAATAAATTGAAATCTGTAATAAATGTTAAAATAAATAAAATTAACTTACTCGTATATGCAAATATACACCATCTATAAGATGCAAGATTTTTCAATAAATTAAAAAGAAATAACAAAATTTACTAATTACACAATATACCCTTGACACATCTTCATTATGTACAGACATAAATTTGCATAAAATTCAAAAAATAAAATTTCACCGCTCTTTCAATCAACATGATTAATCGATACAGCGACCCTTCGTTCGAACAATCGACTAACTTTTATTATTAATTTCAAATTGACTTTTAATTTAATCACATTTCAAACATATCGTATGTAAAAATTAACATAATTTTTTAATTTGTATATAAATTGTTTATTATGTTTAAGATAGCAAAGCAAAACCGTACATCCGCAGTATTATAAAGAAATGGAAGAAGATCGCATAGCAAAAGTTTACTATGGTCAAATAGTGTTAATAACCGGTGGATCAGGATTCCTGGGGAAAGTTCTTATTGAGAAATTATTACGATGTACAGAAGTGAAACAGATTTACTTGTTACTACGCACGAAAAAAGGAAAAGATCCAAATCAACGCATCGACGATGTATTAGGCAATCCTGTAAGTTAATTATAATCGCTCGTTAAGTAACATGCAGCATAATAGACAAAAGATTTCAATGCCATATCTATAATAAAATATAAAGAAACTAAAAGCGAACGCACATTTCAAAACATTTACTAATTTTTATTTTGTTTTTCATTTTTTTTTCTTCATATTTTTTTATTAGATTTTCGATATAGTAAAAGAAAAACTGGGTGCTGATTACGTACGTAATAAATTTACAATAATTGGGGGTGATGTATCACTTTCGGATCTGGGTATTACGAATGTCGATCGTAACAAAATTATTGAAAATGTTAATATCATTTATCATTGCGCTGCCTCAATACGTTTCGATGAAGAATTAAAGAAAGCTGTTCTATTGAATACTCGTGGAACAAAATTGATGACTGAATTAGCAAAGGAATGTAAAAAGTTAGATTTATTTTGTCATATTTCCACGTCATATTGTCATTTACATGAGAAATTACTGCTGGAGAAACCATATCCACCACCAGCCGATCCACATGAAACCATTGAAACAGTGCTAAAACTGAGCGAGAAAGAAGTAGAGACAATAACACCAAAGTAAGTAAAAAATACTATTACGACTTGAGGGTTTAAAAAAAATTATCGAATAATTATTAATTTTCAGAATATTAGGAAATTTACCAAATTCATACGCTTTTACGAAAGCTCTATCTGAAAATATTGTAGTCGATACATTTGAAGAAATACCTAGTATGATTCTTCGGCCGTCTATCGTTATACCAATTTATAAAGAGCCTCTTCCCGGTTGGACAGACAATTTAAACGGACCCACAGGATTACTTATCGGTGCTGGTAAAGGTGTTATTCGTACGATGTATGTTAAATCGAATGGATATGGTGATTTTTTACCCGTCGATATAGCTGTTAATGGGATTTTAGTTGCAACGTGGAATTTCATTTCGAATAAAGATCGTGAACGTCGTGTTATACATATGACAAGTTCGGCTGAAATTCGTGTAACATGGGACGAAATAATAAATATGGGACGATGGATTATCGAAAATAAAGTACCGCTAAATGGAGTACTATGGTATCCGGGTGGTTCGATGAAATCAAATCGATTCGTGCACAATGTTTGTTTGATTCTATTCCATTGGATACCAGCTATTTTAATAGATTGTTTGTTATTCTGTTTAGGCTATAAACCAGTGTAAGTATATATTAGTTTAGCTCATGAAATACAAACAAAAAAAATATCGTAAAAATAAATTCTTACACAACATAGATTATGTCGAGTTCAGCGTCGAATTGTTAAAGGATTTGAAGTATTTGAATATTATGCCAATAATCAATGGGACTTTGATAACACTAACGCGCGATATATACGCACTATAATCAACGAAACCGAGCGAAAAAAATATAAAATTGATGCAGAATCATTAGATTTAATGCAATATTTCGAGGATTGCATTAGAGCGGGTCGAAAGTATATTTTAAAAGAATCAGAAGAGTCTCTGCCAGCGGCAAGACGACACATGAGAATGTAAGTTACACGACACCTATTTTTTTTTTTTTTTTTTTGTTATTTTATAAATAATAAGTCATATATATTTTTTTTTATTTCAGCATGTGGTGGGTGGATAAAATATGTAAGACTATAATTGTTGGATTATTCATATATTATATTGGAGGCTATTTATTTTCATTATTATTTTCATAATTATTTTTAAGTTTAATAATTAAATTAATGCTTGTGCATAGTAGGTACCTTTCTTAATAAAATATTATAAATTCAAAGTATAATAGTCATAAATAATCTTAAGATAACGAAATTTGTGTTGGTACGTAATTTTTATTTTTATATACATAAAAGTATTGTTGTAATAATTTTTGTTGGTAATAGCCTGTATAATTTGGTTGTTTTGATAATAAAATTTAATTTAAAAAATGAAAATTGTAAATAGTAATTACGTAGTAGTATACTTTCCATTTGATCCACTTTCATCTTTAAACGCACATGATAATATATTATATACATATAGATACTCAAATGACCCTGTGGTATATATGTATAATATGTTTATGAACCATGGTTTTTTCGTCTACTAAGCATTAAACTTTATAAATTTGGCAATCACTATATAATTTTGTTACATAATTAAAACGCTAATGAAGTTGAAATTAATAACATCAGATTGAGAGTAATAGGTCAAATTATATATGTACATACATATGTATGTATATGTACTTTTATTATTATGAGCTATTACGATACATACCCAAATTATTTTTTATTTTCGATATTTCTATATATATATATATATATATATATATATATATATATATATATATATATATATATATATATATATATATATATATATATATATATATATATATATATATATATATATATATATATATATATATATATATATGTATGTTCATATATACATAATATTATGTAGTACATACATATGTGAATATGTACTCGTAATAACCATAGTAAAAAAATAATTCATAATATTTCCGTTTTTTATATACGTTGTATGTTGATTGAATTTAATACGCGAGAATAAAAGACTTTCGACAGTTGCTATTTAAAAAAAAACTTGTTTCGAATTATGTAACATCTTTAAGTGATTTGTAACGTATAGCATTTTTTTAATAAATTAAACAGTACAATGGATAAAACCAGACAACAATAAAATAAAAAATAATTATATAAAAACAATTGTAAGATACTCGTAAAGAAAACCAAAATAAGAAAACGACTTTAACGATGTTGAAATACACACTTGTATGTCTTATAAAGGTAAATATTACAGTGTTATTTTAATCAACCATTTGCACGCACACCTCTAACATTCAATATTTATTTACAAACTATAAATTATATGAATTACTGACTGTATAATTGAAAAAATTAAATTATGAATGAAAATGACTAAATTTACTGTATATATGTATGTAATACTCGTAATAGTAAATAAAATGGAAAACGCGTTGTACAGGAAAATGCTACAAACAATATATATATGGCAATGAAAAATGAAGTAAGCCTTAAACAGACGAGTATTGTACATTGAACTTAAATATATATTTTTGCAGTATTTAACAATTAAAATTACGCGTGCGTTGACCTTAAATTTACATAAAAAAACCCAAGAATATCTTGAAACAATTATTATCTACTTAATATATAAAATATACAAAATTCATTCACCCTCCGTTTCAAAATGGTTCGACCTATGAGACGTAATGAATTTGTTTTTTTTATTAACTGACTGTGTCTGTAACCTTCAAATTAGGAAGTATGAAAGCAATTAAAATAATGATGCTTATTACGCAGCGGTTTTGGTTTCGTATCCCGTATCTCACAGGGTAACACAATAGCACACTGTTACTATCGGTTACTGAGAAAATCTAATGTTCTAAACTCCCAATCCAAAAATTCATTATTAAATGCGAGAGTTATAAAAGTTATATAATTGAACTACGTAAGATGTATAATTAAGATTCATTTTAAAACAAATGTGTGTTTTCGACGGGCCATCTGGAGCAGAGATGCTGAATAAAGTATACTAAATTTGTATATTACAATGAATTTTTAATGTACACAACTTTATTAACTATCGTTGAAAGTTATAAATTGAAAGTGACTTATATAAATTACATCTCCGTTGCACTTGATTTACCTTTAGAAAACAAAACCGTTATCTCCCGATTTTTTTTGCGGTTGCAGAGAGTACTTATAGTTACAACGTCAAATAAAATAATAATCGTTAGTTTTAGAATTGTTTTATTGTAGTACCGCCAGAAATTTCATTTTAATCAAAAAAAAATTTCATTCCAGACAGCTTCATCGCTTTATTCAATGTCTTTTACTCTTATATTGCCTACCCATTTTCAATTATTTTGATTGTGCGGCGATCATATTATATGCATATACAGTTCTGGTTTCAAGTTCATTGCGGTATGAATAGCGTTGTTAGTTCTTAATTTATACTAATTGGTATCGTAAAGAACAGTTTCTTTAAAAGTTTATTAGCGAAACCTTCCAACAATGTATATACATTCTATACATTGTTGGAAGGTTTCGCTAATAACTCGACAAAAAATTATTTAACATATGTTTTGAATCGAAATTTTGGTCTGAACAACAATAGTATGGAATGATCTCTATAAAGGAACGTAGACATTACTGGTTTGACGCAGATGACTGCGAATCCTAAAAAAAATTGATTTGCAATCAGGATGTTCCAAATTTATAAGTTTCTAAAATTGTACCTTTTTTTTTATTAAAACGGTTGGAACCTACAGAGGTTCCGCACTCAATGCCACAATGGACCCATGGTGCAAACCTTGAGGATCTATCCTAACTCACATAAACGCACTCCAGCGTTAGCAAACTGTAAAAGTTTGAACCAAGAGATGGATAATAATTCCCACTTGGGAATTGGGTTCGACAAAGGCCGGACAGCTGCAAAGGTAGTGTAGTAGCCGTCCACTTCCTCCAGACAGTCGTCACAAAGATCACCCTGCAGAGCTAGTCCCATGCTTTGGAGATGAACCTTGAAACGTCCATGGCCCGTAATAAGTGCAACCAGAATTCTGAGTTGGCCCTTTTTTAAGGATAACACATACTTAGTGACCTTCACGTTGGGTTCAATGATGAACCGTTTTGCCTTTCGATAGCTAGGAGTAGAACGCCACTTCTGTGCCAGTTAAAATAAAACGAACTTCTTAATAGTATCCTTACCACCGTTGAAGGATAGAGGAATTGCTGGCTCGGGACAACAAAATTTACTGCGCGATCCAGCGTTCGCTAAAATGTTAGCAACCTCATTTCCCACAACGCCACAATGAGCAGGCATACACATAACCCTTACTCTCGAATTAGAGCAAAGGAAATTAATGAAGTGTTTATGTATTCTTTGACCAGTTTAGATGTAGTCAAAGGGTTTTTAAGGGTATTGAGCACGACTTTACTATCAGACAATAATATCCTTGCCTAAATCACTAAACTTAAACGCCTCAATTGAACTATGGGTAAGTACAATTAATTCAGCTTGAAAACCCGTGCCGTGTTTACCCAGACTACCCGAGAATCTGAGCCCATACTTTGGACAAAAGATACCAAACCCTGCACTGACTTCTGCACGAGAGCCAACCGCAAAGAAAATTATCGACTCGGACAACTGTCTATAGAAATCCTGAGACAGCCACAGTTCTCTCGAGGGGAAAACGACGGAGAATCAATTGTTGAAGTTAAATTCGGGCAATAGCCTGTCTATGCCCCGTACAATTCCCGAAGGCAGCAGAGCACGGCATACCAAGAATGTAAGACTGCAATTCGGGCAAGCATAGAATAGACTCCATAGCAAGAAGGGGAGTAGACGACATAGCCCCGGTTATAGCCCTACAGGCTGTCATCTGCAGTCTATCCAGCCTTGCTACAGAAAACGTCAGTTTAACAACTGGCCACCATACAACTGCTGCATACGACAGTAAAGGTAAAACCAGTGATTTGTAGATGAATAACATCATTTTGGGGGTCAGACCCCAGGAATTGCCAAAGGCCCGTCTGCATTCCCAAAAGGATAGCAAGGGCCTTTTGTAGTTTATAATCAAGGTGAAATTTCCAGGAGAGTTTACTATCTAGAATAACGCCTAGGTGTTTGGCGTGCTCTGTCCTAGTAATTGCTCTACCAAATAGAGTGGGAAGGGATATTTTAGCACTGTCTCTACGTCTGGAAAACACAACCAGATCAGTTTTCGAGCGATTGACGTGCAACCCCTTTTCAAGACACCAAACTTCTAATATATTAAGGGCGTTCTGCATCAAAGCAGACAAGACGTTCAGGTATTTCCCAGAAACTGCCAAAACGAGATCATCCGCGTAGCTTTGCACGATGAACCCAGATCGCTGCAATTTAACAAGTAATAATCGATAACCATGAACCACAGCAAGGGTGAGAGTACTCCTCCTTGCGCACAGCCTTTGGCTACTTTGATAGACATTGATGGGCCATCTAACTCAGTCTCAATTATACGGGACTTGAGCATTGAGTCGATGAATCTAACAATGGTTTGATTAGTATTAAAATTAGTACACGTACTCGTGATCGAAGAAAACGAAGTACTATCAAAAGCTCCCGCAATGTCCAGGAAGGTACCTACAAGAAACTCTTTGTAATTAAGTGATCTTTCGATTCTAGTTACGAGATCATATAGAGCAGTTTCGCAGGGCTTGCCAGCTCTGGAAGCATGTTGCGTGTTACTGAGTGGGGAGGTAGTTAAATAGTTATCCCTAATAAATCCGTCGATGGTCCTCTCTAAAGCTTTAAGAAAAGTGGAGATCAGACTAATGGGCCTAAAAGTTTTAGGGTCAGTATTTATGACTTGCCAGCTTTAGGTATGAACACTACTCTACTTCTGCTCCAGGATCGTGGTACAGTATTAAAAGTAATGCACGCCTGGAACAGATTGACCGCAGATGAGTACGGCCGGGTAGAAAATAATGCTGCAATTCAGCAGGGGAAACGCCGTCAAGACCACTCGATTTGAACGGTGCAAACGAGAAAACACTCCAGCGTATACCATCAGTAGTGATCAGTCTATGGGGTAAGTTCCAATTTAGGCGTACCGACAAAATTGTCAGGAGGCTCGGAGGCAACCACACTCGAATTAACAGTGTCACATCCAGGAAAATGGACAGACAACAGTAGCTCACCAATTGCCGGAAGGTAGGCGAAGGCTATATTAAGTTTATTAAGTATCATTCTTATAGCCAGAGTTTTGTTAAGTCTGGCGAGAACAGATAAGCTATCAGTTTCCTCACAGAAGTTTTTCCACGCAGCCCTCTCCGCGGATCTTAGGTTTTTTTTATAAGGTTTTTTAGCTACCAAAAATCGATTCCAATCAGAAATTAGATTCGTATTTTCCTATTACGATATGGTTGGTCTTTTAAAGTTAATATTAAAAGAGATGGTATGATCAGAGGTGAGAATATCATCCGTTACGTAATCAAGTCAATGATGGTCATAGAACACAAACTAATATCAATCACTTCTTTACGAACCGAGTTGATAAAAGTTGGCTCACAACCAACATTGAGAATCTCTAACTCAGAGGAGTAAATATAATTGAACAATGAGGATCCTCTATTGTTGGTATTCGCACTACCTCAAATGGTATGATGAGCATTAGCGTCACAACCAATCACGAGAGGTAGATTGTAAACCCTCCACCAAATTACTAGATTCACAAGTTCCTCTGAAGGATGGGTCGAGGTGGGATCATAGAGTAAATAGGCTGATGCAATGACAAGTTTAAAACATGAGTCAGCATACACGAGAGTGATTAGCACCACCGCAAGATCAGCCGTGCTGCACTCATTAATAAGAGCGGCATCAATATCATTAGAAATATAAATGCACGCTCTGGTTTTAAGGACGGTGGACTTTAGAAAAAATCCTGCCGAACTTCGAATTTAAACCAGAAACCGCGCCATTAATGAGGTACGGTTCCTGGATTAGACAAAAATGTGTATGCGATACAGCAACCAGCCTCTTCAACCCATAAGAGGCTGACTTGCTATGTTGCAGGTTGATCTGTTTATAGTTGAGCATGGACGTCATCATGAAGACCAGCCGTGAAATAATAATATAATAATAAAAATCCTACGAACCTGAGATAACCCTGAAACGGATCCTCTCAAGGACATATATAGTAGCGACAATCCGGACCCAGTAATGTGTTCGAAGGACTTCTGGTCAACCCTGAACACAATCGATTGGCGATTAGGCTCTCGCTTGTATCTGATAACCTTCCACCGAGGGGTCGATACATTTGGATCCATTATGCCGATGTTCATGATAACTACTACTATATTAACTTTACCTTACGGCTCACCTCTCCACCGCAAGTTGTGTGAGCTGTATTTTGGTATTATGTATCTCGTTTTTATTTAGGTGAGAGTTATGCGCTGGAGTTATGCATTGTTTTTATTACTATGGCAGTTTTCAGTAGTTGTCAAGTTGACAATATTGTAATTTTAGCGTTTTGAATAGAGTTTTGACTATTTTGTTGAAGGCTTATTATTTGATATTTTTTATCAAATCCTGTAATTATTATTACGATATATAGTTGTCATATTTAAGTCATATTTATCATGTAATTTATGATGAGGTGAGAACCTTATTAGGAGCAATATTAATGCTTAACGTAATTCGAACGGTATTCTAAATAAAAGTGTTAAATAGCTCATTTTCCGAGTGCTGTTCTAACATTTTTCGAGTACTGTTCTAATCGAAGAATAGGTGTATCTAAGAATATAAATAGTATGATTTAATCACATCCACGTAACAATACAAATAATTAATGGGAAACTGAAAGTGAAATAAATTAAGAAGTTTCTTATCTTAAAATTATTAAATTTAAACCGAATAGCAAAAAAATAGTTCAATTAGTTGCAACGTACATAAATAAATACTTCATACATATTTCAAAATACTCACGCAGTGAGTATTACACGTTTCAATATTAATACGAGTATAGGTTTGTTTTGTATTTTCGCAATCACACGAAGGGTGAAAAAGCAATTAAGTAAAATTAAGATTGAACAAGTTTAAAGACGAAACAATGAAGGATGCGTTATTTACGGTTTCCTATGAAATAAGATTGTAATTAGTTATTTTAATATTGACTTCCTGGATCAAAACTAAATGTTAACTGGATTTAACTTCAATATTTATAAACCTATACGTATATGTAAGTAATTTAAATTGCACGATTTTAAACAATAAAAAACAGTTCCGCGTGTATCGCTTAAAAAGTGAAAAAAGTAAAAAACAACCACTGAAATGACTACTTTTACAGAATTGAAATACATACGTACATCATACACAACTGAGAAATTCTCAGGAATTGAATACTATTTTTGCACAGATGGCTCCTACGTGGTAGGCGCGGATATTTCTAAAGTGGCCCGTTTCTGTTATTGTTTTGGCAGTTGGATCCGATTTTTAATCAGAGTGTTCTTTTTGAAGGGTTTATAATTTACGTGGTACTTTTTTAATCGTGGGTAGGTGGAGTGAAACTCGACGGCGAAAAAAATCGACGGCAGTATAGGATTCCAATTGATGAACTGTCAAGTGATGAATGAAATTAGGAGAAGTTGTTTAAGGATTGTTAGAAATAATTTTGTCGCCCGCCTTACAGAATGTGACAATATGTTGCAATATAAAAAATGCTACCGTTTTAATTCCCTCACCTAGCAATCATTTACCATCTCTTTTTATACCGTCAAATAAACTACTGCGATAATGCCTAACGTGTGAAATTTATTATATCCATATTTGGTACTCCATGTGTGAAATTTTGTACGTATAATTTGTCTTATTTGCGATTTTGGTAAAAGCGTAAGTCAAGGATAAATTAAAACTCATCATTTGATTTTTTTATTGATATGTATGGCGTATGTAAGTAAATGCGAAACAATTTTGAAATGTTTGAATATTTGTAGTTAAATAAATAACAAATAAAGGCGATTTAGAAATTAAAACTGATTATTTGAGTATCAATATTAAATAGATAAACTATGTAAATATTAAAATTGTCGACATCCATTGAAAATTGGACATTGGATAACAAATCTTACGTAATGGAATAAAACTGGCTACTCTAATAAAATAAAATTGTATCGTGGTCCAGTTTATTCTCGTACATGTACTATTTGACTGTCCAGAGTCCGAAGTTCAATTGTATATTATAGTATATTCTGAATATATAGTCCAAAATTATTTGTGATTCGCAAAATTTGTATAGTGTATACATATCGGGTTTTCCATTTGGGACTTGACAACTTTTAACTTTGACTGTGAACGCACCCTTGACCAACAAATAACCAAACTGTAAAAGACAACATTTTCATCATGGTGAAGTACACGAACGAACAACGTTTATAAATAATTAAAATTTACTACAAAAATTCCGAGTCGGTGACTATACAACTTCAAGAGCGTTAATTCCAATTTTTGGCTAAACGGCTTCGTCAACAAACAGAATATGCGTTATTGGTCATGTGAAAACCCTCATGTCCTTCACGAAACACCACAGCTAGACATTAATGATATGTGGTTTCAACAAGGCGGTGCAGAATGCCACACAACGGGTCTAACAATCGACTTATTTAAATCTAAATTCGATGAACGTGTTATATCCTAGAAACCTCTAGACTTTTTTTATGGGTCTACGTTAAATCATTGGTCTATGCCAACAAGCCGGCTTCGTTAGAGGAGCTCAGAGCCAATATTGAATGAGAGATAGCGGCCGTTTCCATCGAAATGAGTGCCCGAGTTATCAAAAATTGGGTTCAACGAATCGACACCTGCAAACGTGTGAACATATGAACGATGTCGAATTCCATACATAAATGTTTTGATTGTACTTCACGCCAATAATAAAATTTTCAAGATATCTCAAATGGTTTTCGTTTTACTTAAAAGAAAAAAGTTGTCAAGTCGTTATTGGAAAACCCTTTACATATTCTGTAAAAGTTAAAATTTGAGCTAAACACTTAATCAAAAAATTACTTTTTTTCATATATTTAATATTGATTATATTTCATTTTCAGAAAACACGATTTAAAAACCTTTATAATTTTTATAAATAAAGCAAAACCTAACTGGACAAAATTATTTGTTTGTTATATTTTTGGGACAAAGTTTCGAAGTGCGTTTAGCGTTTAGTTATATGTAATTTGCTTCTTCACAAGAACAGTATTGTTTCGAGCCGCGATCGTTGCAGGCTACAATTCAAACAAGTAAATTTGTAACTAAATTTCTTAAATATTTGAGTTAATAAACTTTAGAATAGCCACCACAAACCCCAGATCTCAACCCAATAGAAAATCTGTGGCATTATGTTAACAAAAATCATAAATATTGGAGAAACGTTTAACGACATAAACAACATATGATATCAGATCTCTAAACAAATCCTAGAAAAACTGGTTTAATCCAGGTTGCATCGCCTTAAAGTGGTTAGCAATGGTTTTCAGCGAAATATTCGTATTCAAAATATTTTAATTGGAAAGTTTTAAAAAACAATACTGGCAAATCCTTAAGTAATTTTAATTTATATATTATTAGGATACTGTTCATAGTAGGTACTTGTTTGTTGTTTACGTTTAAAGTGGTGTTTCACTTTTATATTGACAAAATAAAACAAACTCTCGCTGTTTTTAAATAATTTCACATCGACACAAATCGAAATTCGTCTATTAATTCTAGTACATTTTGCAATCAAAGCAAAATTATTATGGCGTGCATATACCGCCATATATTTTTCGAGCTCGAATTATTTGTGTATCGTTCCATACTTCACTGCCTTCAAAAGAAAAAATTTTTTTTTTCGAAATGTCATTGAAATAGTTAAAATTTATATTTTGTGTGACTATGTTCAATTAATTTTTTTGTGTGTAACAAAAAAAGAAAATATTAGAAAATATAATATATTTTGTATTATTTTAGCCAGTTTTTGTATATTAGTTTCCCATAAAAGAAAAAATATTTATAGATATCTATATGAAAAAAATAAAGAGAAAAGTTAATATATAAATAGAAAATTTTGGTTTAGTTTTCTTATTATTATTTAATTTGGGAATTTAGAAGAGTACATATTTTGGTTGCGTAGTGGTGGTAGTGAATATATACATCACACACAATGGCAATGTTAGAAGGAACATTAAATAAATGGACAAATGTGATGAAAGGTTGGCAATATCGATGGTTTGTTCTTGATGAAAATGCTGGCTTATTATCATATTATACAGTAAGTACTCGAAAATTATGATCTCTTAAATGTGTCATTTAACTAATTATCATAATTGTACGATCTTTTACTAAATATATAAATCAAAATTGTATATAAGTATCTGCCTGTGGAATTATGTAATATATAGTTATATATTCTAGATTCTGCTGATTACTAGAATTAAAAAAAAAAATCTTAGAAGTTTTCTTATTTTTGTGATGATACAAATTTGTAAAATGTGTCTTCTACTTGCACTCCGCAATACAGCTGTATCTCAATAAACATGCTTTTTTACTATCATCTAGACTTCTAGAGGCATTTTTCAATATTATCACTTAATTTTGTCTTCAATTAACTACGACGTGCAATTTAATAAATGTATTGAATATTAAATGACCTAATCGTAAAGTGTATGAAACCACATATTCACGTTTTGTTGCTGTGATTAAATCAAATGAATGTTGTTAACATAATGTGAGTCATGGTTTCATGGAATGAATACTTAGTATGTAGGACAAAATGATTTGCACTTTGTAATCCAGCAGATAGATAAAAACGGTCAATGATTAGTGTCATAGTGAAAATTGTGCGTTCTTATAATTATACATATTTATGTAAAGTATGTCAACGTTGAACACTAATATGTTATTTATGATGTTTTAAACCGCAAATCTTGATAATAAGATTCAACTTGAAAAGATAGCATAAAAAATAATATTGATATCTTAAAACGGCATCTTAAGAAATCCACGTCACGAAAAGTGCAACAACATACTCATACTGTAAGAGTCATCACGATAGTAATCTTCAATTATATAACAATTCAATTAGCATTCAATTCAACGATAAATAGTTAATACTTCACGTTTTCGATAATCCTAAATGTTTGGTACAGCACGAACGCATTTAAATTTCCCAGATGTTTCATTGAATAAAGCAAATAGGTATATATGTATGTACATATGTAGTTGTATTTGAAAAAGGAAAATGTTTATCAATTTATAATACGATTATATAAATATATTATCATACAACTAACAAAACGATATTTACTTTTACAGTTAACATTTGTATGATGGGTCCCTTAAGAATTCATAATTTTTAATATGTAATTAGCATTACTTCCAGATAGCTGCTTAGAAAAACCAATTTTTACTCATCATGAAAACATTTGAGCTATTTCTTACTCCTGCAGAATTAGATTAGGTTAAAATTCTCAAGAATATCTCGCTTAAATATCCATTTTATATAAAACTTAATTAAATTTTAATTTGTATGTATATATATATTACTCTGGTACGGTAATTGTACTCTAAAGATTTGTGAACATTTTATAAATTTAATTTAAATGTTATTATAGATTTTGCTCTTAATCATAGTATATAAATATAATACATAAGTTTTTGTAGGAATAATAAAAATTGTTTGATAAAACAATTTAAGCAAAATTCTGATATCTGATATAGTATAATTCTAATAAATAATGGCTTCCACACATACCTACGTTTTATATACTCATGTACAAAAAAAATAATCTGCAGTTTTTTTAGTAACTACGCGGGTATATGAATATTTTTTGTCAGATTGGTATTTGTAAACAACAAAGTGATATAATAATGGTTTATATCCAATACTACTGAATTTGATATAAAAGATCCCCTTATTTTTTGCAATTTAAGGTTTTAGTGAAACAAGCCATCAGCACTACTTTAGAACAATATTGCGTATTTTAATAAAGACATAATATCATTTAAAGTTATAATTATTTTTGTTAAGAGTAAAGCATTGTGGTAATACCTGGCTCATATTCGACGAACTGACGAGGAAAGGTAATATTTGAAATCATCAGTTCTATTCATTAAATCAAATATAGGTATCTAGGTATTGACTGAAAACCTGTAGAATCTATATAAATCTCTGTAATAAGAGAAATTATAGGGTTTAGAACCATACCTATCCACTTGTAAAAATTGAATTAAACTAAATTTAATTTAACTGAATTCAACATATTCTAGATAAACAGCATAGATTTATTTCAAAACAATAATATGTGATTGTAGAATAATCAAAGAGTTATACTAGTTTCATTGTTTGCACTCAACTGGCAACTTTAATTAAGTAATTACTAATTCCGTATAATATAAATTTTTAAATAATTGTTGCATTTTTATGTTCTAGTACATGCTAACACATATAAAGAATGGAGTAATGTGTTTATCTAGGTGGTCTTTAGGGAGGTGTAAAATAGAAGGCATACAGCAAACCTATTTCTATTACCTATTTCTGCTATTATGTAGCCGGAAATGAACAAGTTGTATCAATAGATCGTTATTTTTCGAATTCATTTTGATATACTGCGGTTTGTTATTATTAAATTTGAAAACCACCGAGAAATCTCTGTTTCCTATTCATCTAGAGTCTAGACACGTAAATATTGTACTAAGCTGCCAAGAACATATTTAGTATAAATTAAATTTATAAATGGTTAAATTAATTTTAACCGAATATATTCGAATATTAATGTTGATTGGTTTTGTTAACCGTTTGCAAAGTATTTAATGGTTTACATCTATTTTCAATTAAAACTACATTAAATGAAAAGAAAATAATAAATAATTTCATCTGATTTTTTGATTCTTAAATCTTCCAAGTCATGGCAATTCAATAAAGCCTATTCATCCAATTACATACATACTTGGAAACACTTGGCCCAGATAGTTTTGAACAATTACATACATTATTGTATTATTATGCTTATATTTGGTGCAAATGTTCCTAAGACTTTAATATTTTATTGAATATCTATGGTTTTCATAACTAAAGGTTTCAAATCGTATATCAATGAACTCGTAAATGAACGAACTATTGTATATAAGTATGTATAAATATAATATATGTACTCGTATATACCAGATATTTAATTTAAAATAAGAAACTCGGAATAATTTCCCAACCCTATATCTAGGTATATTGTAATATTAATGTTATAGTTGATAAAGCCATTAGTTTCAATAATGTGAACAGAACGCATACCATTTTTTATATCGCTTATAAGTAATTAATTCAGTTTAAAACATATAATAAAAAGTAAAACAATTCATTTTTTAATCAATAAGTTATTATCTACATTTTAATAATTATGTTAAACGCTAAATACCAGTACATATTATTATAATATATGTAGCATACTTACATTAAAATGATATAATCCAAGCTTATGTCACTCACATCTAGGTAGCTGAATTGTATGATATCATATTACAATATTTGCAATCAATTAATTCAATTAATGTGTATCTAAATGTATCTAAAATAAAACACAAAATTAATGTTTAGTAGACTGTACAGTGCACCGGTAATAATTTTGTCACTCTATAAGTTATTTATTTTACAAAATTCAGTAAATAATAAAAGACGAATAAAATTTGTTTCGCAAATAATTACCCTTTTGTTAATCTTAGTTACAAGTTATTATAAGGTGCATATCCGAGTCCGAGTTTTTGAAAATTAATTATGATTTCCATTTACAAGAAATTTTACTATGCTTTTCGTACATACATATTTCCTCGAACTATACCGGGTGTTTTTTTTAAACTGAGACGATCAAATATCTCGAAAAATAGCCACTCTACGGAAAAAATGTCCATAATCAAAATTTAATCATACCGCGGGGGAAATACATTAGTGCAAAAAAAAAAATCCCCCCACCCCCGCTTTGTAGGTGGGGCGGGGGTAACTTTTAAACTAAGATAGGAAGCCATATTTTTTATTGCAGATACGGATTCTACGACTAAAAGTACGTATGATTTGAATAAAATATTTTGTTCGGTTCATGATAGATGGCGTTGCAATCGACGAAATTCAATTTTTTCAATTTCTCCTTCTTAGAACACACGCATTCGATTCTGCAATACGTTTGAAATAAAAAACATCACGTTTTCATTGGAAATACTCGAAATTCGTCATCAAAACAATTTATTCAGTTTTGTAAATCTAAATAAGTGTTCAAAATGATGGCCTGAATTTTGTATTTTTGAAATTTAATAATAAAACTTGAAATTAATTTTGAACACTTATTTAGATTTACAAAACTGAATAAATTGTTTTGATGACGAATTTCGAGTATTTCCAATGAAAACGTGATGTTTTTTATTTCAAACGTATTGCAGAATCGAATGCGTGTGTTCTAAGAAGGAGAAATTGAAAAAATTGAATTTCGTCGATTGCAACGCCATCTATCATGAACCGAACAAAATATTTTATTCAAATCATACGTACTTTTAGTCGTAGAATCCGTATCTGCAATAAAAAATATGGCTTCCTATCTTAGTTTAAAAGTTACCCCCGCCCCACATACAAAGCGGGGGTGGGGGGACTTTTTTTTTTGCACTAATGTATTTCCCCCGCGGTATGATTAAATTTTGATTATGGACATTTTTTCCGTAGAGTGGCTATTTTTCGAGATATTTGATCGTCTCAGTTTAAAAAAAACACCCGGTATATGTAAAGAGAACTATGAATCGACGAAATTCAATTTTTTCAATTTCTCCTTCTAATGCGCGATTTACACGTTCCAACAATGTTGGCCAACAAAAAATGAAGAGATTAGTATATCGCGAAATTTATTTGAAAGACAAGAACAAACATATAAACAAACAAAATTTTGTTGGACTTATTTTCTTTTTTTTTTAAATTTGTTTCCATAAAAATAAAATTTGTTGCTATAAAATACACTCGACCCGAGTATATTTTATAGCAACAAACACAATTAAAATGGCGATTTTTTTTTATTGTCAAATATTTATAGCGCAAAACCAATAAATAAACCGAAATAGCCATGAGCGGCAAGGATTTCACTGTACTGTTTTCGTTTAAGAAAAAGAAATATAGCTACAAGAAAGAGCGTTGTGCACCAAAATTACCCGTCAAAAGTTTTATTGTAATTTGACACCGACAAAAAATTATAGCACGACGCCATTTTTGTATTATGCGTATCTCTTTTTATCGCATACACATTTTTTCTATTGCGTGTAGCTCTGAATGTCTACAAAAAATGTTGGAAAAAAATTGTTGGAACGTGTAAATCGCGCATTAGAACACACGCATTCGATTCTGCAATACGTTTGAAATAAAAAACATCACGTTTTCATTGGAAATACTCGAAATTCGTCATCAAAACAATTTATTCAGTTTTGTAAATCTAAATAAGTGTTCAAAATTAATTTCAACTTTTATTATTAAATTTCAAAAATACAAAATTCAGGCCATCATTTTGAACACTTATTTAGATTTACAAAACTGAATAAATTGTTTTGATGACGAATTTCGAGTATTTCCAATGAAAACGTGATGTTTTTTATTTCAAACGTATTGCAGAATCGAATGCGTGTGTTCTAAGAAGGAGAAATTGAAAAAATTGAATTTCGTCGATTGCAACGCCATCTATCATGAACCGAACAAAATATTTTATTCAAATCATACGTACTTTTAGTCGTAGAATCCGTATCTGCAATAAAAAATATGGCTTCTTATCTTAGTTTAAAAGTTACTCCCGCCCCACCTACAAAGCGGGGGTGGGGGGACTTTTTTTTTTGCACTAATGTATTTCCCCCGCGGTATGATTAAATTTTGATTATGGACATTTTTTCCGTAGAGTGGCTATTTTTCGAGATATTTGATCGTCTCAGTTTAAAAAAAACACCCGGTATAGTAAAACTAAAAAAATAAACATTTAGTTTTAACATTATTAATAAGCAATGAATGTTTAAGAAAAAAAAAACTAAATACAATTAAATTAAAAATTATTTTTGGGAGTTAATTTTTTGTTACATTGATGCAGGCTTAAAGTCATTCGTTCATGTCGATGAGCATTTGAGAAAATCAAATCTATTTTGTTTCTCGTCAATGTTATTAACTAGTCTTGAACATAGTAGAGCATCCAATCGGTCAATTTTCATTAAAATATGACTCATGCACTGAAAATTGCCAAGTAACATTGATTGTATGTTGGGCTCTGTAAACATCGGTACTACATTCGGTTCATTTATTTGGTTGATTGTAGTCTGGCTTAATGTGTTATATAGTATATTATTAAAAACATATTCATAAACCCCTCAAAACAAATTACTGATGGTACCTAATGTATTTAGCCCACCAATGGTTTCATAAAAATAGAGTTATAATCTATGTATAAAGTTGATCGATTTAATTAAACCAAACCCACTTTACTATTACTATCCCCCATTTGTTTTAATTATAATTACAATCCTAAAATATTAATTGATTATAGACTAACATTATCAGAAATAATTTCTTTCAGAAATAATTCGATTACCTCATTTCATAAAAATTTGCATGATATTTGGATTTTGTGTTTTGCTTTACGAGAATTATTCGGTTATTCATTCCCAGTTAAAAGCCTATCTTCATGATGGTGTGGTGGTTGCGGATATATGCCAAAACAAAATAAAATAATTTTATAAAAAATGTATTGATTATCATAACTTTTATCTATGTATATCTATTTATACATATGTACGAGTATGTATATATAATATAATATTGTATGTAATACATGATAATGTATATATCTCTATACAAACATATTTGATAACAGATTTAGAAATCTAATTTAAGAGTTCTTTATTGATTTCACATGCGGCTTAAGTTCGTCAAAATCATCCGAAAAATAATGAAATTTATATTAATAAAATCGGAAAAATTAAAACACTATAACGGAGAAAATTTCACAACCTTGACCAAACCAAATAAAATGGAAAGGTATTATTTCCTTTTTCGTTTTTCAGGATATAAATTTGATTTTTTCCTATCATACCGTACATATATACGCTCCCTATGTACATAGAATACGAATACAAAAAAATTCAGTCGAAAATAATTGATTTCAAAAACCCAAAAAGGTCAAACATGCATTTACTCAATTTTTTATACATGTGTATGTAGATGTACATATTATAGGTAACCCGAAAATAAAAACTAAAATCGTCTCGGTTTTTAACTAAAAACATTTTTATTACTGTGATATTGACAAAAATTTATGAGTTACCATGGATATAATTTAATAAATTTTGAATGCCGCAAATCAAATAAATATGTGTGCCGATAAGAATTGTTTAGTTTATAGTTAGTTGTTGTTTTGATAGTTAAAAAAAACGAAACCGAAAGATTAAAATAAATCAATACACGAACACATGTTATATATTTATTGGCAATATTTAAAATCAATCATAAAAGACAATTCGAATACCGGCCAAACCTTAATTCAAGGTAGATGTGAAACTATGAACACATTTGATTTAAATTATAGTTAGGTAAGCCGAAATTGTTAACTGACTCGCATCACTTGGTCGTTGGTGTATTTAATCATTATTGTCGTCCTCTTCCGACTCAACAAATTGTGAGCAACTTTAACCAGATTTTAACCACAAAAAAAAAATTAAAAAATTTCAAAAAATTAAATTTGATATTGAAATTTACATCATAAAATAAATTGAGTAGCTATATTTATCGACTTTCAAATCGAATTTATACGTCGAAATTGAATTTGCCTGTTGCAAAATATTCACCAGGCCATAAAATAGTCAATCAAAAGTAGCCATTTCGTAAACAAATTTCCCCTCCAAATTAATAAATATCAAATCGATGAAAAATGTGCAGCAGAGGAATCCAACAGTAATAAAATAAAATATGCTCAAATTCTCGCATAGTGACAATTTTGCCCAATTTTTATTATTATTTTTTTTTGTATTTTTTGACAATATACTCTTATGTTATTGTCAAAAATAATGACAACAAATTTGTAAAAATAATAAATACAATTATTTGTATATATTTAATGGTAAGTTTAACGAAAATTTTAAAGCTTAAAATAATTTCAGAAGATTGTATAAGTGAGTTTAACAAAGGGCTGTAATTAAAAAAAAGTTTGATGGTTACTGATGAAAATAATTATTTAAGAACAGCGCAAAGAATATATATGTTTAGATGAAGCTCATAGTGTTGGGACTTAATGATTTTTTTTATCGAAAGTGTTGATATATTTTATTAATAAATATTATTTCAGTTTTATGAAATTTGATGTTTTTTATTTATATATCATATAATTATAGTATAAGCAATATATAAGCCATTTAAACTTGCTCTATACGAGTTTTATGTTATTCTGCAAAATCAATAAGGATTGTTCAATTATTTATTCGAATTAATTATTCTGGGGCAAGTGGAACACATACAAACACAGACATTTCGTATACCAAATTCAAATAAAAACGAAATTTATTTTATTTTATTTATTGACATCAAAAAATTTAGCAACATTTTCAATAACGGCTAATTTCATCCTGTTCTGCAGAATATTTTTCAGCAGGCAAAGACGTATAAATTCGACTCAATTTGCGAATTACTAGTCTATCGAGCATTTGCTCCAATGTATCCTAACGATAAATATTCAATAAAATATATTTTGTGTTTTAATATGAAAATTGCTTGCGCTTGCGTATGACATCGAGTATCTTATTTTGTTTGTTGTTTTGCTTTTATTCAATGTAATTTATTCTGGGTCTCGGAAGTTCATTTTCGCAGTTTTCTTTTAGCGGCCTTACGCCGGTTCTAGCCAAATCGCCAAATCGAGAACGTACAAATTAGTTTTTAGTTGACCATTCCCAACATTGGGTTATATTATATTTATGTATAATAAATTACGATTGAATAAATATTAAGATAATCATAGCGAGAGGGGTCGCGAAAATGCCTATACATATTCCGACGATGTAGATTATTTCTGGATGTTACGGTTTATCTCAAGAATGTAGAAGAACATTTTTTTAAATAATTTGTGTTCAAAAGAATAAAACCACTAATATTGTGTTAATTAATGTGTTCCGCTGTGAAATATATACATATTTTATATTTGTATTTTTTTTCACTGGGGTTCCATTCTAAGGTGACATTCTACTGAAATCACACGTATTTATACTTGATTCGCCTAATCATTTGAAAGGTTTCGTTGAATCAGTTAATAAGAATATCCAAACCTTATAAAAATTAACTTTCCATTTCAAATTACTTTTAAATTTTTTTTTTTTTGTACAATACAAATTAAAAAACAAAATATATTCTATCTTCATTCAAAAATCTATTATTTTTCTTATCATAATTAAAACAGGAAAATGTTTTTAGTTATAAAAATAATGACAGGAAAATCAAAATAATAACTGGCCACCCAAAACTTCCTACCACATACCAACTCTTCGACTTAGAGATAGAACAATAGTTTTTGTTTTTGTAGCTAATTTTGAAATTAAATTTTATAAACTTTTTATTATTACTATGTATTATATATATATTATGCTTGCCTGCTACTTAAATGATTTTACCAACCAATTCATTTATACGGAAGGATAATATAAGGAAAATGCGTTTAAACGTTGGTGTTGTTGTATATCTTACCACACAATTTTTACTTTTTTATCATTACGATGAAGACAAACGTAATAATTAGATAAGAATTATTTTCTGTGAAGTGAAGAAGCAGAAAATATAACCTGTTTTATACGTTATTTCTTTCTAAGAAACTAAAAATAAACGGAGGTAACTCACAGACCATAATAAAAAATTATTTGTAATTTTCTACAGGGACATATCAAACAGTGCGAATAATTACGACCTACATATGTAAATGTTTAAGAATCGAACCATTTTCATTAAAATCAACACATTGCTTGAAATGTTGATTTTCTTTAATTATTATGATATCATCTTTTTCCGCACTATCATAAATTTAAATAATATAAACAAAATAAAATTAATTTCCTCTTATGCAATTTTTATTTTAAGTGTTTTATTGTATTTCTATGTTCCACAGTCAAAAGAAAAAATGATGAAAGGCGTTCGACGCGGCTGTGTACGGTTAAAAGGTGCTGTAATTGGTATCGACGATCAAGACGTTAATACATTTACAATAACAGTAGACCACAAAACATTTCACTTTCAAGTAAAAATTATTTAATTTTATAAAAAGTCAAAATTAGAAAATTTCAATTATTTCCGCACGAATCGAAAAAAATATACAACATTTTATTTTTATTAGGCACGTGATTCGGACGAGCGCGAAAAATGGGTGAGACGATTAGAAGACACAATATTACGACATGCCAATCGAAGCAAATTGGTTGGATGGGAAACATCATTATATGGTGTTAGTGGTAATGGTAGCGGTGGCAGCGGTATAAGTCAAAATCAATCGGATGGCTCGACAAAACGACCAAATCACTTACAAACATTTGACAAAAAAGTAAGCGAAGCTGATGCATATCTTCAATTAATGATTGAACAAACCGATAAAATTGCAAATAAAGTAGCTGATATAACTGATCCGGATGTACAAACCCAGTGCAAAGAGATTCAAGATCATGCCAATGTAAGTTTAATTTTTTAGTTTAGGACTATATTCCCCTTCACAAGAAATAATATATATCCACTGATTCATTTTCCAGGCAATGTTAGATAATATAAAACATTCGATTGTATTACTTCAAATAGCAAAGAATACAGCACATCCAATTAACGGAATCTATCAAGGTCCTCCGATTGATTCGTCTAAAATTGATTTCGATGAATTAGGTAAGTAATAACTAAACAAAAACATTTATGTGTTAGTTTAAAAATTTTGGCGGTTAATTGTTATAACATATTAATAATAATATAATGTATGTATGTATTAGCTATGCCACAGTCAAATGATGAACCTGTAACAAGTGGTAGTGTTGAAGTAGGATCTGAATGTATTGAAAATCGGCGAAAAAGTATTCAATCATCATCAATTGCTTGTAAGTAGAATTTTTTTCCCTCTGTCAAAGATATTATAGTGTTAATATATACTCAAATGTATTATAAACAAAACTATTAATTTGTGGATAATTTTCGAACACACAATTGGTCAGATAACTATTTCTAAAAGGCACAATTGGTAAACAAAAGCAATTTTACGAAATTAAGTTGATCAATTTCCATGCCAAATATCTATTCCCCCATTGTTTATGTAAAAAAAATTCATTTTTTTGAAATTTCGATTTCGTCCTAAAACAAAATTTCTAAATATACCATCCATTAAATTACTACTACAATTTAAATAAAAAATGAAAATTTTAACCCTCCTACAATATCTCTCTAGACCTGTTTGTAGTACGAGATATTTTTAATTTTCAACTAGATATCATATTTTTCCAAACTTAAAGTTTTATCACAGAGTACTTAATTAAGTACTCTGTGGTTTAATTGAATTTGATTAAAACCGCAAATGAAGAAGGAAATTAAAACATAATTGAACTATCAATGTTTTAATTTCTATATTTGCGGTTTTAATTAAATTCAATTAAAGTTTAAGTGCAGAACGTATAGTCATTTGTCGTTTAATCTTAAGACTTTTAGTTTGCGTTGCACGGAAAAATAAAAAAAATAGTTTTTCCATGATTCGATATGGATATGACAGTTCCATTATTCCCGAAAAAATTTCCAAAATTCATTCTTCTTTAAATAAATTCCTTAAAACTTCTTCCCAATATCATTAATTTGTTGGATTAAAAATATTTTAGTTGAAATTCCAAATCGTAAACAATTAGGCCCAAATAATCAAGCAAAATTTCCAAAAAATTATTAAATAATTAAAGAAAAATTAATTTAACTTATTATTTTTCAACAAATTACTGTATATTTGTTATATAAAATGAATTTTATGTAATGTAATGTTTTAAATAATAATGGCATTCTGTTGAGGGCTATATATGTATATTTGTTGCCCATTTCGCATATACATTCTGTAGTAACTGCTGTTTCCCCATACATACATATTTTTTGGGCTCGCATTAGGGGATTATGTTTGACAGCCCACAACTACTTTAATATATTATAGAGAAATATATATTAAGTTTTATGAAATATTTATTCTTACCTGTATTATTGTTATTTTAAACCATTTTCAAAATTTGAACATATTTTTTCGGTAAAAAACCACCAAATTTAAAACTAATCTCGTCGGCGAAAAAGGTGTAATTTGGGTAAAATTATACAGATTAAAACTCTGTTAAAATTCTCTCAGCTTGTTTTGATAAATAGTATAATTTTTTAAGCTTGCTTTTTTAGAAAAATTAAACTTGAAGATTTTTTGTTTTTGTTCGTTACGTTAAATATTTATTAAACCATAATATTTTATATAAATAAATTGCATATTGCATTTAGACGTCTCGCAAACATTCCCGCCTATATAACTTTTTGTATTTTCCACTCCACCCCATCAATACGGTAAAAATATTACTGAAGGTTTTCCTAAATAAATCCGATTAGATGAATATTTCTTGTTCTTGTGTGGTTTTGTTATTGTAATTTGTCATTAGTTTTTGTTTGTATGTTTTTCTTCAGTTTCCCCTTTCAACAAAAAATAATAATCGCGGTATATTATACAAATGTTTTCCACATTTTTTTTGTGTAGTTGCAAAGGACAGTTAAATTGAAAAAAAAAAATTTATTTTTACTCGTTCTTATTTTTGACGAGTTAATTAATTAAAATTATCGCAATAATAATAATAATACAACAACAAAAAACGAGTTAATTAATATTTTAATTTTTATTTTTGTTTAATTCGCTAAATAAAAATATAAATAAAAAACAGCTGATTCATCTGCATTAATGACGTTAGTTGTACCCGAAACATCATACTCAAGTTCAGAAGGTGAAGATGATTTCTTTGATGCCAACGATGATCCTTTCTCATCATCTAGCATGGGAAATAGTCCAACAAGGTTAGTATTGTGATGTGGCGAAAAATCATCAATAAGTTAATTCAGAATAATGTACAAATAATTCGAAAAAAAATCGTTTTATATAATATATACCATATGTGTGTGTGTGTGTGCATAGTGTATAATATTTATAGTATATTGAATAGAATTTTTGGCGACTTGGTGTCGGAATAAAATTGAGGATATATGATGATGATATATATTTATATAAAAATAGCCGGATTGACGACCTAATTCGTGACGAAATTATTACATATTATTATATTATGGGAGTGCATGATTAATAGTCTTAAAAAAAATCACAATAAAAAAACTCAACGCAGTGCGGTTTTCTGTTTATAAACTGTATCTGATTAATTGAGAGCCATAAAAATACGAAACTGATTAAATCATGGTTTGTGGACATTGCTCGCATTAAATAGATTATAAATACATATATATATATATATATATATATATATATGTATATATATATCTAGTAAGATTTGCAGTAGTTTAGCATCTAAAATCGATGTTCTAAAAATAGTTAGTTAAGGCTTACAATGGAGAAACGTACTCTTTTTCAATATACATATATGTAGATATTAATACATTATTTTAGGTTGTATATATCATATGTACGTCTTAGAAAAAAAAATCTTACATCCTTTTTTATACAGAGATGTATTATATTTTTTAAATAATTATTTGTATTTATTATTTTGCATGTATACATAATAATCATGTTCTCTTTCTATCAAAATCGTGAGACATAAGACCAGATGCGCATGGTTCCCAAAAATTTTTTTTTTAATTTCTCTTACTATGGGCATATAAAATATATAAATAAATTATGTATACATAAATAAATTATAAACTACAGTAGTTTTATGTGTATACCAAAATAGTATTCTTTGATAATTCCAATCGTTAAATTGGCAAAACTATAAACACCGTTTTTTTTATAATTATTTCGTCGTGTTACAGATTTCGTACTGTAATATACTCCAAAATACGGTATATGCGCGGTGCTTGCTTTAAAATCAGGAAAAATCATAACAATTTATACAAATATAAATAAATAATAAGTGTTCCTTTTCTATTTTTATTTTGTTGGTTAGATAATCTGTCCTATTGATACAAAGCTTTCTTCGATGACATTTTCTTAAAGTGATTCTTTTTTCATACACAAAAGTATGATTTTCTTGTGCAAATATTGTCTGTGATATTTATGACAACTATTCTATTTTTGTTGTTTTTACAACTTAAAAATAAATTATAATTAAAACTGACTAATATTGTGCGTTAAAATAATGTTTCGATCGTTTTCTGGGAAACGATGGCGATTTCGGCGTAATAGTGGTGCAGCAAGGTTAGCGGCACAAATAATTATATCGTTTCATTCTGGATTGACTTGATTGATTTTTTATTGTGTTGTGCTTTGTACGATTTTAATGTACATATTTATTTTACAGTGTGACAAGACCATTTGCTGAAACATCAGCACAACGTGTACCAGATGATTTTGACAATGTACCCGATGAATTAAGGTTAAGTGATAATCAGGATTCCTCCAATTCAAGTATTACAACAGCCACATTACCAATCAAAAATGATGGGAGCTTGGATTATGATGCTCTATACGAAGATGAAACAGAAACCAATCTCTCAATGGAGTCACATGGCAATGTCGTTACACATTTACTATCACAAGTTAAAATTGGCATGGACTTGACAAAAGTGGTGCTTCCCACATTCATTTTGGAACGACGATCATTGCTGGAAATGTACGCTGATTATTTTGCCCATCCGGATCTATTTTTAAAAATAGCCGATTTAAAAGAGCCACGCGAACGTATGGTGCAAGTGGTACGATGGTATTTGAGTGCTTATCATGCGGGACGTAAAAGTGCCGTTGCTAAGAAACCATACAATCCAATTTTAGGCGAAATATTTCAATGCCACTGGGATGTCAATGAAACAGGTGTGAGAAAATAGTTTTTTATTATTGCGTCACTATCTACCATTATTACTAAGTAATTAATTTTGAATATTTTAGTCGAAGAATTTGACGGTAAAATTGTTACGGACGGACCTGTACCGTGGTGTAAACGGGACCAACTAACCTTTATAGCCGAGCAAGTGTCACATCATCCGCCAAGTAAGTATAGAAATCAAACAGAATTACCTAATTAAAATTTCTTAAATTAAACTTATAATTTTTAGTCTCCGCATTTTATGCCGAACACTACAACAAAAAAATAAGCTTTTGTGCTCACGTTTGGACAAAATCCAAATTTCTAGGATTATCAATTGGCGTGCATAATATAGGAAACGGTGTTGTAACATTATCTGAATTCAACGAAGAATATATAGTAACATTTCCGAATGGTTATGGCCGTTCGATATTGACAATACCATGGATTGAGTTAGGTGGTTCGGTTACAATAACCTGTCCACAGACAGGCTATCATAGTGATATAGAATTTTTAACAAAACCTTTTTACGGTGGTAAACGAAATAAAATTACAGCTGAGGTATGTAATCTTTATATGTATGTATGTGTTTTGAACATGGTTTTTCTCAGAATTTGGGTTAACTTTGAGAACCACTGTTATATTTATACTAGAAAGTAGAAACATTTTAATAAATCATTTTTGTCAATTTCTATTCGAAACTAGATTTACTCACCAAACGAGAAAAAATCATTTTTGAGTATAGCCGGTGAATGGAGCGGTTTAATGGAGGTTAAAGGTAACGATGGTGGTAAACAAAGACCTGAAACATTTGTTGATGTAAATAGAATTCCAATATTTAAAAAACACGTTCGACCGATATCGGAACAAACAGACAATGAGTCGCGGAAAATATGGAAAGAAGTTACAGCAGGACTAAAGTACGTTGATTTTGTCTCGAAATAGTAGTAATCTGAATTTTTAATTTATTTTATATTAAACATAGATTCAACGACATTGAAAAGGCTACATCGGCCAAATTCGCTGTCGAACAAAAACAACGGGACGAAGCTAAACAAAGAAAAGAATCGAATGCTGATTGGGACACGCAATGTTTCAAACAACTCGGCGAATCCTGGATATACACAAAGCCTCTATCACAACGTCTATATATGTTGGAACGGGATGCGAAAAGATAGTACGGCGGGTCGCTAATCTATTACGATTGTATATAAACAAAAAAGTCTTATTCTTTATATTTATAGTTAACAAAAAAAAATTAAAGCAACAAAAATCCAAAAAAAAATTCTTTATCAAATTTTTTTATAAATAAACAAAAAAAAAGATTATTAACAAATTTTCTTCCAATTTTACAAAGAAAACAAAACACAAAAATGAAATTAAATTAAAAAAAACTATTACTATTATTATTTTTTAGTAGTAGCATTGTTATTAAATTACCATTATTATTACTATTTAAAAGTGATTTAAAAAATAAAAATTTAAAAAACCTGGACAGTCCTTTTGTCCAGAATATTTAGATAACACCATAAAATGATGTATAAAATTATATATTAATATATTATATAGAATTTACACACAATAATTTGCAACACACAAAATATATTTAAACAGCCAAAAAAATCAGTTTTTCTTAAAATTACTAGAGATGTGCAAATATTTTCCGTTTTGTCTAAAGAATACAAATAAGTATATAGGGCGCATTCTATGTGCTGATTTGTTCATACATATATTTATTTAGTGTTGTACTAGATCTATTTGCAATATCACTAATAAATTTTAGTTTTGTTAAATAAAATATTTAAAACGTTTCTTAAAAAATACAGTTGAGTTTATTGAAATTCCATTCCGTTAAAAATTATGTTATTATTTTTAATACATCTAATTCATTTTAATACTAAAACTTTTTCTCAAACAAAATGAAACTTACAATAAAACATATCACAAATTAAATTCTAATATTATTTTTCTTTAAATTTAACTAATTTTTACTATTAACATTAAAATACAAGCTTATAATTAATATAGTTACAACAAAATCCGTTCACATTAACAATAGATTACTACATATTATAGAAGAAAAAAACGGTTTACAACCAAAATTTTTATTTTTATTTTTTATTTATTTATACGCCCGCGATTTACAATCATTTGTTATAAATCGGTTGTTTTAATTCAAATATATTTAAATTAAAAAAATATGAGAAATACGCAAAGAAATAATTAGACCGTATTCTAAATATATATTTTTAAAACGTACATAACTATAATATAAAAAATAAAATGAAAATTGATTACGTTATTATTAATATGATTATATTACCGATTATGATTACCTATTAAAATATTTAAATTAAAATTTAACAATACAACAACACAAAAAATGAGATGAAATCACAATAAATTTAAAACAAAAATGTTTCAATTGTTGTTTATTATGTAATTTGGAGGCGGGAATTATGATAACCCGGTTTTATCAAACCCCGATAAAAGAAAATGGTAGAATACATCGTATACTCTTTGATTGAATCATAAGTAATTACCTTATTACGAGTGCTTTTTGATACACGATAGATTCAGGCTCTTATTAAATATCATATACAATATTTATTTATACTAGTTGTTTTTTGCTTAATTTCAACTTTGATACTTTGTGCTTGAATGATCACAAAAAGTAAATTTATGGATTATATATTAAATTTTTTAACAACGAGAAGTTGTTTTAATTTTAAATTACAAATAACGCCAAGGTTTAAAAAACTATTCCAGGTTCTATCATACTCCTATCAAATGAAAAATAAAGTTTGCAATCATTTCTAGTACTACTTTTTTAATCGAAAATTTGAATTTTATACATGTGTAACGTAATAAATAAATCATTTGTAACATGATAAATATCATCGCCTCCAACATGTTTCACCAGAACAAAAATCAATAGAGCCGCATGATCTTGAGAATCATGAACGTCGTGGAAATTTTATACAACAAAATCACAGCTTTATATTCAACATGTTCAAATCGAAAACCATAGTTTTGTAATATAGATCTGGGAGAAAATTTTTTCAAGTGGCTGCTTGTTTGTGAATGGTTTAAGTTTAAAGCCATTTTACTAGTATACAACACCGGAAACATATGTACATATTCGCCATACTGTGTATTATAATTATATGGCCGCTAATTTTGAGCCTGTACCATATTATATTAGTTAATAGTTTCAACATAATACAACCAAATAATGTGGGGAATCTTTAGTTTTCATAGTGATAATCAATATTATCGTTATAATTTTGTGTATACATATTTGGATTCGATTTTCGTAGGCACTCTAGAACAGAACAACTCGCATAAAAAGTTTGTATCACGTATGCAAGTACTTAGTCAAATTTGTACTAATATTAATCAATCAGTACATAAATTTCCGTTCCAAATACTATGCTCACTAAACACGAATATTACTTGGAACTTTTGCACCAAATATTTTGATCTCTTATAATAATACAACCCTATACATTATATAAAATAATATTAATTCAAATTAGTTAAAGTGATAACCTTATATAATCTACTCTCATTATCTGTGTAATATACTATAATTCATAGACGTATCATGCGATGATAAAAACAAATTAAATATTTAAATTATTGGTTTGTATATATGGGAGTATATTTAAGATAAAAGAAGATAAAATAATTAAGATAAGAAGACACGTAAAGTATAATATATGAAAATGTTAATTAGAGAAAAGATTTATTTTACTTTTTTACTTAAGTTTACTATGACAGATATGTTATTTTGTACATACGGTTATTTTTATTTATCTATATTTAGAGTAAAAATTAAATTAAATTTAGAGTAGTTAGAATGTGTACTCATCTTACTGTGAAGTGATTAAGCATGTTGTGTGACATGTATAGTTGTCAAGAAAAAGTTAAGGAGCAAATGGGTTATTCGCGAAATCCATTTCCCCTATATTCCTATACTTCCAAAATCCATTTGTGTCATAATTCAGTATATATAGACAAAATCCCAGTTTTTCAAAATTTCTCGTTTTTGTTACTTTTATAAACTTAATTTTTTATTTAATTGCCGATTTTTTAGTTGTCTTTCGGAACATATGATTTAATTATCGAGTGTAAAAAAATGTTATTGAGACGCTGTAATACATATGTTGATTTATCACGTACTGCTAATATCAGATGATCTCTGGAATCTGTATAAATATATACATCATGCTGCATGCACAAACCATAGTTAAATTCTTGAACTATTTTAAATAAATTCATGTTTATTCAAATAAAATACATTTAAATAAAGATGGATTTATTTAAAACATTTATTTTCCAGGTTTGTCTTAATGTTTTTAACTACTTCAGATTATTTAATCTCAACTCGGAATGGAAAATTCGTCTTCCGAAGTAAAAGTACAGTATTTTTAAAGTTGATAGGGTTTGGAAATATTTCCAGTATTAAGAGTTACATTTATTCAAATGTTATACCAAAATGTATTATTTTCTATCAAATAAACTAAATCTAGATTCTACAACAATATACTCCTATTTCAGATCAATGTTAATTAAATTTGAGTAACAATTTGCTGGTAGCCGGTATCAAAATATTAATCCTGTTACTGGTTCTTGATCAAAAATTATTAAGGGAACGGCAATTTAACATACTACTGTACTTCAGTACAAAAATGTAAACTATGGAGATCACAGAGAAACGTCCTTTCTAAAAATATGCTACCTATTTCAGAATAGTAGAGAACAACGTCAAACATCTAAAACACTTCGCAAAAAACATAGTTAGGCAAAAAGTACTGAAAACGTAATGTTAATATTAAACTCAAAGTACGATGACTATGGAATGGCTCTGTTATTTTAACAACATATAAATAATGTATTTATTGTTAATAAGTTTTATCCAAAATGTGTTAAAATGAAAGTTTCGGAATTGTGGTGTTTTATTTATATGTATGTGAAAATGAGGTAGATGCTACTCAAATAATTACAAAATATAAATTGGGAAATTATTGGTTTTGCTATTACCCAGATGCACTGGCGCTAGTAGTATTTTCTACTACACTCTACACATAGTTTATGATTATATAGTAACCATGTTTATTTTAATTACATATATGAATTATGGATTAAATATCGATGTAGTAAAATCTGGATAAATAGCTAGATTTTATATAGTGCTAATGAGTTCTTTAATTGACGACAATGGATTTGAAAACATAAAATAAAATACATATATAATATAAAGTTTAATAATAAACTTTTTAACCATTAGACGGCTACTTATTGACTAATTCATTTAGCCTCCTCACGAAGTTATTTTATGTTTTTTTTCTGTTTTAGTTATAATTATACATATTTGGACAGCAATAAATGGAATACTTACTTAATATGTACATATTTTGACTACTATAGAATCTATGATTTTGTTATTTTAATGATACTAATTTTATCTATGACTAAATAGACTAATTTATAAAATGATCAAAGCAAAAAACTTGGTATCAGGCACGCAGCATAAAGTTAAGAAAACTATAACTATAAAATGTTTTTCTTTAATCTCGCAAAATTCTAATAGCGTAATCCCGGATCAGATTTACTATATCATTATAACCCACTACAATATTGATAAGAATATAGTCTCTAGCTAGATCAGAAAAAAATGATTAACCGCTTATGATTTATACCAGATTTTATATAACTACATTGACATCTAACCTGTTACTTTTGTTATTTTATTTTTGATAATATATACTTGATACAAATATAAACATAACGAATATGTGATTTAGTTAGAATTTTTATTTTGCGTTATTTTTACTCTCATTAGGTTTAGTGCGGTGTAGCAGCATATTATAATATAATACATCAAAAAATCGCGTTCTCGTTTTAGTTAGCTTTAAGAATTCCGAAGGAATAGACTGAACATTTTTTTAAAATTAAATTACTTTATACTTCTGTATTATACGTTACTAAAAATAAACACCATGGAACAATGTAACTACGATATAAATTAAGTTTGATTAAATTAATTAAAAGTATTTTTAAAATATATTTTTTCTTATATATAGATGAAGAATTGACTAAAGACTGGCTACTGTGTAAATCATGGTACCCAATTTTTGGGATAGCAATAGTGTACTATATTTTTGTGAAACACCTTGGACCAAAGTAATTAAAATTGTTGATTATCCTATATGGTGTGTTACGTGATTAATTGATTTCATTTTTTTTTCATTCCCAGATTAATGGAAAAACGTGAGGCTTTTGACTTAAAACAAATTATTGCCGTATATAATGTAATTCAAATCGTTTGCTGTACTTATTTATTTTATGAGGTAAAGAAGAGATATATTAAAAACTATAATTTAATCAATATTTAAATTGACTTCTTAAATAGTTTTCACATACATATATAAATATGTATGTATATACAAATGAAAACTACATAGCATGTCGCAATACTACATATGTGTGTGGTACTCGTATGTTTTCTGCATATGTATATAATAAAGATTTGATTTCATTCGTGACATCACATATCGCGTGGTTTTCTGCGGTTTTTTTTTTTGTAAATCATTAAATTCTTGTCGTGTTTCTGTTTTGGTTTCTTATTATATAGCGCGACATGGCGTAACCGCGTAACTATCGAACAACACTTTATTGTATAGACATCACCACACATGTATACGATTTTTATCAATGAATAATGTTTATAGTAAAATATATTTCTTGAGTTGTGGGGAATAATTATAATTCAACAGTTGACACCAGAAGACGTCATAGTTCTTATATATAGAGGGCTCCTCTCTATATAGTTTTATAAAAAATTATCGACGCCAATCTATTAATGTGTGAATTAAATCACATGTCTAGATCAATTTGAATAATCGCGCTCGAAAGGTTAAAGTGGTTCAAATTATGAATTTAATACATATGTAATATGTATATCGTTATATTATTATTGAACAAACACTTTACGTTGTACTAAATACACAAAAAATAACAACTTAATTAAAATTAAAAAAAATATTACATTTCTTTCAGTTTTTCCAAAGTGGATTTAATTTAACTTTCTTCCATAAATGCCATCGCCCCGAAGATGCAACACCGCGTCTGCAGAATACCATCTACATTACGATCATTTTAAAATTAGTCGAACTCATCGAAACTGTATTCTTTGTGTTGCGTAAGAAACAAAATCAAATTTCACATCTTCACGTGTATCATCATATCAGTACATTTTTCATCGGCACGTACTATACGAAATACATTGGTGGTGGTTCAACATGTTTCCCGATCGCTTTAAATCATTTGGTTCATATTGTTATGTACACGTACTATTTATTATCGTCACTTGGGCCCAGCTTTCAAAAACGATTGCACTTCTTTAAGAAATTCATAACAACATTCCAGCTAGTGCAATTCGTGTTGATGCAACTAAATAGCATATTTGTGATCGTGAATGGTTGTTACAATCGCAATATTCTATTATTTATATTATTTTTCATACCCGATGTGTTAATATTATTTTATATGTTTTATGGATTTTATCGTAAGTCATATAAGAAACCAAAAAAAGATGAATAAATTAATTATTGATAACAGAAAAATTGGGTGAATTTCATTTGTAATTGCGTGATTGAACTTCAACCACCTATTGGTAAGTACATAATTATAATTTAGAAGCAAGAATATAGATACAATCCATTATTATTATTATTACAGTTTCGATCCTAACCTAGGTCTGCATCCTGTCCTAGACAATCTGACGAAGCCAAGTCGTTTTCTTTACCGTGTAGTCATCGGTACAATCCATTCAACTATGTATTTATCAGAGTTGATGCTGAGATCATATATCTAACTGTAAATGTTTATGTGTCACAAAGGCAGAATTATACGGTTTGAGCTTAGATTGGTTTTTGGCATTATCTTATGTATAGTTGAAGTTACTAAATTAGTCAATTGGACATGCCTTAGAATTTATCCTGAAACCCGTGTAGCAGTGGAGTACGATAGTTAAGTCATCGACCTAATTATTTTAAAACATTAATTAATTCTTTGCTTAAAAGTTATTTACAAAGGGTAATTTTTGCTAAGTTTTCCAACCAACAATGAACTGAGTAATGAGTATAGTACTACTATCGCTGCTATTATTAAGCGAGTAGTAGCAAAATAATAATTGACTAGTACTGGCCTAGTGTAAAAATATGCATTTATATTTTATAGAACATGCAGTGCTTGCTTTTTAGAGCCACTTTTGCACTACAGTTTGTTGTGTAGTAATGCATTAATAAATGTATGTGACATTATGTGTTATTATTAATAAAACTGTTATTATTATTATTATCATAATTATGTACTAGTATATAATTATAAATAAATGAATTATCCCGTAATCACATAGTATAGTATCCCGTAATCACATAGTATAGTAATAGTTTCTGATGAGTTCTATGAAAAAATTTGGTAAGTAGAAGTTTACCCTGCTTTTAATGTAGTCTTATTCTGCCATAAAAAAGTATAATTCCTATTTAACAAAAATTTAACTCTGTTGTAACTAACTATCTTTATTATTTTCATTAAATATAGCGCCATCTGGAGCCTCTCTTTCTATACGTAAACTTTATCCTTAATATTTTTTGTAGAACACGTATTTTTCGAGAAATTTCCATATGCCGAGTTAAAATACAAGCTTAATTTAATTTTAGTAGTAGTTTGGCTCGACCACGTTTAAACTAAATTCGAGTGATCGTTGGAACCTCTGACTTCGCTGTAAACAACACTGTTATAAAATTATATAAGTTTGGCGGATTAATATAACGAAAATTAATATAAGCAGTTTAAAAAAATTTACTTTATTAACGGCATACATAAATTATAAAAACAATTAATTTGGTTAAAATCGGTTATAGGCTGCCATTTTATATATCCCAACTGTTGTAATTGTTGCGATGATTTTGCAACTCCGTTAAAATGTGGATCGATGATGAGAAAATAAACATCACCTTCATTTTGATCAATATGCAGACCGCATATTCCTTTCGACGCATTATCCATTTCTCCGCCCATCATAATGATTCCTCCATATTGAATTAAATATGCTTTTATTTCGTCAATATAATCTTTGAGCGACTTATTATGACCGATATGAAGAATTTTACATTGCGTATCTAATAGATGGTCTATTATATAGGAAATCTCAACAGAACCAATCCAATCTCGAGAATTGAGAAAATGTATTTCTTTATCGCCAATTTTGATAAGAATTCGTTGTATATCATGAACGGTTGGAATAGGCACGCTAACTAGATTCTTACGTGTTTTAATTTGGGAGCACATCGTTTGAAGTGTTCGATAGCCGCAACCCCAGCCCTGATTTATAAAAAACGGAAAATCACTGCGAATCATACATAACCCACATTATGTCCATCAACAAAAACTGATAGGCCTAGTGTTAATTTCTTACCACATCGTTCACACCATCGCAATTATAGTGGAAATACGAATAATCCCCTCGTATAAAAAATGATTCGCCATTTTTCGTTGGCGGCAGAATAGACTGATGCACATTTTGTAATAAGTTACATTTAAAATTCATATTATTTTCCATATTGATTAGTAAATATTGTAACGATTATTTGTATCCGTCTATTTGTCAAAATAAATTAATGACATTTCAAACGTCATCTATATTTTAATAGCTAAAACTACATTTAAAGTTCGAAAATCATCGCCATTTTTATTTTTTTCAATAAATTTCCTCTACCATCTTGCATTACTAATTTCAAATGTATACAAAACAACAAAAAAGCAAAATAGTATTTTTGTTGTTTTATTTTTATTTTCATTCATTCTAGTTGGAGTCGTTGTGTAAAATCAAAGTGAGCGAGAAAAAATCGCAACGCGTCCAATATAATTTTTTTTTTTAAATCAAATCGAAATACAGTGCAAAAGTGTGAAACCAGTGTTTTTGTTCAGGAGTAATTAAATTAATAATTCAATTATTTTCAATTTTAATTATCGCAAAGAGACGCATGAATAACTAAAAAAAATAAATGGTTAATTTTAATCGAAATTAATTCACGTACAGTGGATGCAACCAAAACAAACCAAATTTATAAGGAAACAATGAAATGTGCAAATGTAATGAAATATAAAATACACATACAAAAAGGATAATTTTACTACATACTTGTATTTTATTTTATTCGTATTTTCCTGTTTCAATGTGTTTGTGGTGTTTTGTTTATTAATTTTAGAAAAAAAAAATTAAAATTTTAAAAATTGAAAGTAAAATGAAAATAGTGTTGAAATAAAAATATATTATTTATTTTTATATTTTGTGTTTTAATTTAGGAAATGTAGTTTTTAACTGTTAAAAATAAATGAAATTATAAAATAACAATGGACGCAACCAAATACTGTCTCACAAATTTGTTGTAACACTCATACTATTACAACGTCAATGAACTTATAAAAAAAAAATAATTTATAGACATTTTCTTTCTAGTTTTTATGATTATTATGCAATTTTCAATTGAATTTATTTATAGAATATATAATATAGGGCTTGGAAATATCCAGTAAAAATTGTTCTTTTTTTTACATAGAGTACATATCCTTGTAATCCATTTTTATAGTTATGTCTTATGTATGTGCAATCTAAATCGGGTAGATATTAATTCAGCTATGTCTTCCATCTTATCCTGTCTTCCCATTTTTTCCCGAAAAAATATTACTACATAGAAATAGTTCAATGTCTGAAATATTTTTCAGGGGATAGAAAATTATTCAGGATACAGTTAGGGAAGGGTGGATTTTTTGCCGTTTTCATTTCCTTTTATATACATACATACTATTATTATTATTGTTTAGTTAAAGATTAGAGTCTTTAAAAAGCGGGCAGAACTCCATACTATTGATTAAATTTTTGATTTATAAGTTTTAAAGTCTATTTGTATATTTTATAATTTCTAGTGAATTTATTTTTAATGTAATAAATTAACAATTATTTATATAAATAATAAGGGATTTAATATTATTGTGTGAAAATCGAAATAAAATCGTATAATAAAAAGTAATAAAATTTTGATCAATAAGAAAAATGGATATTACAATTGATCGCGATGGCACGGCCATTGGAAGTTTATTTCAACAAATTATCAATGATATGAAGGTAAATTATTTATGTTTCACTTTTATATACATGCGTATATTATTCATTATGTATGTACAATAATCTATTTTTGTAATTTATGTATGTATGCGCAGAATCACGGATCAAAACTATATTTTTTTTACGATATAATATACATATATGTACATAATATATAAGTAATGTCTAAACATTTTTGTCATCGTATTCATTGCATTAATAGTGTATTCAATGAAATCTTTAATCAATCAGATTTTCGCTTAAAAGTAAATCAAATCCCTTTGGCACATTTGACTGTGATTTCTGTAAAACTGTTCAAGCGCCAACAGATAATTCACTAGACGAATAAATTGTTTTGCAAAACACTTAATTTGCTTTACGTATGCGGCAAATCGAAATTGCAACAACAAAATGCAGACGCTTAAATTATACTAGGAAATTCCTGATAAGATAAACTTCGCTGCTTTTAAAATGATTATTCATTATTTTTTTGCAGTAAGTATTTTGGATTATTTACGCACAGCGACTGAAACAACTTATCATTTTATATCGACAGCAGAAAAAATGTGTTGCTCCATTATCGACTGGCGGTATGTAATTGAATTGCTCGATTACATTTGATCATTTCCTTCATAAAGAAATGTCTCCTGAAATATCAAATTCGACATGGGTGATTTGTTGTATCTGAATTTATTTAAGTATGTTATAATAAGATTATATTTAAACTTGATTAGATGTTCTTAAATATAACCTGTGATAGATAAAATTAATAAACCGAAAAAGCTTACTTACCAATTGTTTTATGATTTAATTCGATACTATATGGTCGCACGTAAATCATCATCTTATATATTATACGAAAGAGTAATGGAAAGCTAAAATGTTTTCAGTTAAATACATATATGTATTTATTTATTAATAACAACCCTAAAATAAAAAATATCAATAAAATTTGAATAAAACTAAATGAGCCATAATGATATTTTCTAAATTATGTTAAAAACTGTATATTGCTTTTTTTTTCATTTACTAGTATTAAGGTTTAAAGCGAAATATTACATCATGTTTGAGAAATTTTCAAAAAATAACATTCATTAGTAGGCAACAAAAAACATGGTGATATCTCTTATCAAGCCAACACATTCTGCGTAGATTTTATTTCACAATCTAAAATTTAAATTTCCGGAGTGAAATTATAATTCTCCCCCGCAACTAAAACCTAAAAACTTTCAATGCTCACCTAGAAAATTCACATCACATGTTAAAACATTTTTACTAAAAATTCGAAACCCTACTTTTCCACCCACATTCCTAATACATAATAAGTTAGTTTGTGTATATATATATTTATCATATCATACATACGAGATATAAAATTATAAACTATCTAAAACAACCTATGTATATAAATGGTAGTGATAAACATAAATCAATATCTCCTAGCTTTTTCCAATATAAATTCATATATTGCTCGGTTCGTTAGCCCTATGCAAGCTTAAGTACCTTTACGTGTTAATTTCTAATCAATTTCATTAAGATACTACATGTAATACTTAATTAAAAGAAACATTTAATTAAGAATAACTATACTTGTCGTATTTTAAGTACATTTGTTTGTTTAACTTTACTTATTTTTAACAAGACGAAAATTTAAATTGACTTTTTCTTTTTGATTTATCTGATTGAAAAAAATAAAAAAATCTTTCAATATTTATTCGGTTTAATCATGCAAACCGAATCATTAATTCAAAGCTATGCAGATTGATTTTTTTTTATTTAAATATAAGTAATTTTATAACGACTTTCTGTAGTTATGGATAATGAGATTTGCGCCAAAAAATAAAATAAAAACAAAAAATAATGTTTAATCAGAATAATCAAGTTCCTGCTAAACAAAAAATATGTGGGTCGCTTAAATATAAGTTTCATGCTTGAACTTGATGATTAGACATTTTATTTTAATAATGTAGGAAAGTCATTGGAAATGATACCAATTATTGTATATTGTTTGATAACACAAACCATACAAAAATGGGGTTAGAGGAGCGATAGAAGAGTTCATGAGTATGTTTAGAAAGTATATTTGTATTTTGGTTGATAGTGCAAACGGCAAAAAATATTTGGTTTGTCGATTCTTTGCGATTGTATGAAGTACAAAGTATCACTATTTCTATCATTTTCATAAAGGACACAACAGAGAAAAAGAAGGTCAGTACAGACAAGAGATATAAACTCCACAATGGATTTAGCATTATGTATACCTTAAACATTTTTAAAATTAATTTTTTTTTAATATAAAATAGAAATTTATTGAAATTGACGTCATGAGTAAACAAGATTTTTCAATAAGGAATCCACTCATTATGGATGCAACCGAAGGCTTAGAACAAACATGTATATAGATCACCTGAAGAACGATTCTTAAGAAATAGTGAAAGTTTAGTGTTAAAATGAATCTTCTTACTGGATAATCACAAATAATGCTTTCGTGTAAGAAAAACCTTTCAATTAATATAAGATTGTAGATTGTAATGTACACATTGTTAAGAAAATGCTTACCACATTTTAGTACCAAACGAAGGTTATTATGTACGGGACTTACATACCTGTAAAAACAATTCAAGAGTTAGTTATTTAACATGAAAATTTATAATATTTCTTAAGAAATAATTTTTAATTAATCACTTAAGCACTTGAGTCATGTACAGAATAACAACAATAATATAATAATTCCTCTTATCATCGTATATATTGTATTAAGTGGAATCAACGTCAAAACCACAATTTTTTTTAAATAATTTATGAGTTATTCTCTTCTACTATATATTTTAATTTTATTTCCTATGATTTGCACAGTTATTGCTATTTTAACCATAAATTCTAATCGCCAAAATTCCGTTATGAATGATCGTAATCCATCAAAAACGAATAGAAATGGGTTAGATATTCCATCGAAAAGGAAAAGATAAAAATGCTAATTTTCTATCAAAAAAGAAATTCGCGATGAATACGTAATGAGATAACAGGGAACCATATATCACATACACAACGGTGTATTGTATACATGATGCCGGTATCTATACATTACGTTATAACGTATATCTCGCGTTTGCACAATAATTGTTGTAATATCATGATGATTGAAAATGTATCTTTATTATATTTTTTCAACTTGAAACGCCTCCACTGAGACTTAAGTTTGAGAGAGAGATTACAACAATGACCTTAATCTTTGGATTACATACATATACATTTTGTGTTGTTGTTGGTTTATAACAAGTCTATATGTATGTTTGGTCAATAGCTACACACGCCTTCTGACTTAAAGTGATTTACATATTTATGAATGAAATTGATTTTCTTTCGATTTCGTCTTCTGTTTTCTTATAATATGTAAATCACGCACGTCAGGCGATAAGGGGTTGTTTAAATTGTATTATTATGTCTATTAATATTATTTATGTAAAATTAAAACACCCATTTTTAAATAATACTCGTGTTGATTATGCAAAACTTAAATAAATAAGTAATTTTGGTTTTTCTATAGATGTTGGCTAAATTCAGCTGTTGTATTGATTTTTATAGTACAATACAATGCGAATTAAGACGTAATTAAGGACTCTATAGTCAGGCATTTTGTAATATTGTTGATCCTAAATAATATTTTTGACTCAATCATTTTTAAAACACCAGTTGAAGTTGATAGTATTCTCAATTTTAAAGTGGCATTCAACTGAGATTTTAACAACGAATTGAAATTGTGCATTGTGCTTGAATTAAAATTAAGTCAGTAATCTTAATGATCTATACACACAGTATTTAAAACAATCAAAATTAAGTATAAGACTAAAATGAAGTCTAAATCATGATTTGATCTAAATTTAATCTGTTTTAGTTTTAAAAAATTTAAGAAATTTTGGATTAACTATATTTTTAATAATTTTGAAATTGTTGAATTTTAAAGGAAATAAATAGGTTTTCAAGTAGTAGAATTAAGTATGTATATAAAATTCTGCAATTTTATTAAATTCCGAAATTTTATGAAATCCTAAATTTTAATTCAAATATTGCGGTCAAATTGAAAACAATGACGATTTAATTTTGTTAACTACCTGTAAAGTTTCTGAATCAACAATTCAAATTTTTTTTTTGAAATTTTAACATTATTGAAAAATTAGATAAAGCATAGATTTCAAATTACAAGACTCAAATTCAATGGAACTAATTTTTCAAATATTCTCTCAAAGTTGATTGTAGTTTTTTTTAATACTCGACAATTTATGTACATAATATAGTTAAGGCATTCATTTGCAGTAGTGTTTTTTTAATGGGCAAATAATATATTATAATCCAAGTTTTATTCAAATCAAAATTATCTGCACAATTTCACATCATATTTCTATAAAAAATTAATTTAATTTGCTATTTTTGTTCTTTCTCACAAATGGTAGTTAGGGGTCCGGATAGTATTTTGGTTTAGGGCCAGAAGTAGTAAAGTATTTTAAGCTACTGAATATTTTTATTTGTATATACATACGTACTATCTTTATGTAGTAGATAAAATTTATTACATACATGCATTTTATAGTTTTCATTGAATATTACAGTGTTACAGTATATTGTTCATTCTTGTTTGATGAGAACATAAATATAAATAATACAGCTAGCGACACTAAAATAAACCAAAAATTGCCGTTTGCCTTTAGCACACATACGCTACAAAGAAAAAGTCTTTTGTTGTTAAGATGATGATGATGTTGACGTTGAGTGCAGATACTTGAGATGAAAATATGAAAAAAATAAAAATCTAATAATGAATCTTTTTGTAGTCGAAAAGAAAACCGCGAAAAATAAACTTTATGATGTTTTAATAGGCAGGCTCTTCGAACCGACATATAATGATTGTTGAATAAATTATTCAAATTTAATCTTTCCACACATGTGTATATATCGTCGAGACTAACCTAATTTATTTGATTACGTATAGAAAATCGTGTTTATATTAAATATTAATAATGAGAAAGAGATAAGATAAGAATTCAATTTTATATCAATGTTGTACGATAATAAAGAAAGCATATATGTAGGTATGTGCTTTGATTTTATACTAAATAGTAAAAAATGTATATACGGAGGTGCAGTTTAGTGGATGTTTGTATATTAGTCGATTTATTTGAATATAATTGAAGATACATTTAATTTCAAATTATTAAATATAAGTATAGAGCAGTTTCAAGTTTATTTTTTACTAAGCAATAACAATTTGATCATATGTTCAATTATTTATATAGTAAATGTTTTATAATATATAATCTTATTAATTCACCTCGTTTCCTAAAACATATGCGCTTCAAATCAAAGTCAACAGCTGAGACTTTGTTCAAACTCATACCAAATAAGTAGAGGGGTGAATCTCATACCACATCTGCTTTAAAATTTCGGTGGTTTGCTAAAAAACTTGATCATCATCTTAGATTACATGCATACACACATATATAGTTTCCATCAAAATGTTTATCTATTATTTTTTGTCAACAAATTTAAGATGTGTGTGATAGAAAAATATTAAAAATAAATATTAAGAAAGTTTTCTTAACAAAACAACAACACACATGTATAATATCCGAAATATGTAATATCGAAACGGATAAAATATATAATATAGAACAAAAAATTGTCACACAAAAATCAAATATTTGAGAGAAAAATAAATAAAATTGGAGAAGATATGTAGATAGATACAAGAAGACACAGGATGGTGCTGTGAAATTTAATATAATGAAAATTTCCTTTTAAAATATCACGTCCAAAAGTGAAGACCATATCACACAATCCATTTTCGTAATTAAGATCTTGTATATCTCTCATGAGATCAATCAATAACATTTTATTATAATTTTTTAATATACATATTTAAAAGGGTTTATACCGCATGAATATGTTCCATTAGTGATATATTAGCATACTTATATGTATTTAACTTAAACATTAATTCTATTTCCTATTTATCAACTATTTTATGGTTTAAAAACAAAAATAATAATAATGCCGGAAAAGACGAATTTTTTTTTCTATAAACGAATGTAAACATCTGTTTTAATAATAAATATGTATGTAATGATTTCTAAGATATGCATATAACCCTTTTTAAGTTTAAAGACTATATCGATATAAGTATACAACATTAGAGAAAATGTTGGTGATATAGTTCTAAATTTTTATAGGTTTTTCTTATTTTATTTTAAAAAATTAATAATATTTGTTCACCGTGTGTGAAATTAAAGATAAAATAATTGCTTAACAGATAGTGTGATAAACAAGTAATTGAAAAAATTGTACGGTTCCGGTTCCGTTTAATGTGATTACAAAATACTATACTTTATAACTGCTTATTTAAAGTAGGCGACTGACGTATACATAAACCTAAACACAGTCTGTTATCTAACTAATGTGAATAAGCTTCTAAATTAAACCCTTTTAAATTTTAGATTTGAATTTCAAACTCATTTAATCAATCTTGGAACGTATTTCTAAAAAGTTTAACTTTTTAGTTAAAATACCAAACGTTGTTTTTTAAACTTTATTGGTTTTTCCCGATGCTTATATTTCACACTAGTATTGTTGACTTCCTTACTGTAGTTTTCCATAGTTGGAATGCACAAATCTTGTTATAGCTTTTACGCTGGTTTTTAGACCACTTCCTGAAGTTGGTCCCGTCATTTATGCTATGTAATACTTTACCGAAAATCCTGGTTTTGTTCGGTAGAAGTTTTTCCCTTTAAAATTGGGACTATGTGAGGAAGATAAAGTCCTTATTTATATTCACCAGGCATAACTTAGATTCGTCATCGAATTAATCCAATCGAATAAAGTCGAAAAGTCAATCCCATAAAAATGTATATTAATGCAATAACGATGTACTCTCAGAATTTTGGAATTTCATCATTTAGTTTCTTCTCCTTGGGATTGTAAAACGATTTTACATTTTTCGATGGCCTATACTTTGTACTTTTCGTGCTGGGCAACAAGATGACCTAATTTGAAAATTACTTCATCATTTCGTATAATAAGTAAGTATGCAACTGTTTTGAAATATTTTCATTTCAAATTCAGGCTGAATCAAATGTTTCTCAAACTATTTCCAGTCTATGTAATAAGAAATTTTTTTGGATAGTATTTACATATTGTAGATAGATAATCTTTGTTTATTTTTATCTTGTTTTATTTAAATTTAACTCCAGGTAACTTGAATTCTGAATTCAAAAATATATTTTTTTTAAATAGGCTTTGCTCATTTTGTTATCGGTGACCATTAAAAATGTACTTATTTATTTTCCAATATTATAACTCTTATTATTTCCAAGTACATATTACAATTACAACACATGCCTATGTATTTAATGTTGGTTCGAATCATTTTTTTGATTAAAGGTTAATCCAAAAGAAATTCTCGTCGTCGGGCTACTATTTAATATTTCTTTAGTACTTATATACATATACATATGTACATTATATTCTCGCTTATATTATACAAGTACAACTTCTTGCAAGATTTCTTATTCTTAATATTTACATCATCAAATTAACTGTAGATGAGTTTATTTTTGTGTTCTGTTCTTATAAATATACCATTTTTATATTTATTTTAAAAAATTCAGCAAAAGAACAAAAAGGAGGCAGATTATTTCTCTTTTTATTGTTTTGTATATATTATAATCTTGTGTATAAGGTTTTCTTAAGAGACTTAAGATGACGACGTGGTAGAGCGAATTATTTGCCAAACCAAAAAAAAAAAAAAATACAATAAAAATAAAATCATTTATTTATATTTTTAAAATTAATTAAAATTTAATTTATTTTTTATTTTATTTTTTCGTCTTATTACGCTTTCTACATTTTTTGTTGTATTTAACAAAATAACAAAAACAAAAATAAATAACAAAAATTGTGGAAGATTAAAGAAAGAAATAATTCATGCAAGTGAATTATAACATTTTGTTTTATTTTAGTTATTTTGGTCGAATATTTTCAAAAATAAAAAATATTCAGTTAAAGACATAAGTAAATGTATGTGTTTTATGGTTGATAAAATTATTTAATACGTTTTTGGTTTGTAGGTTTCTGGGATATGTATTTCAATTCAATCAACAAAAAAAAATGTTGAAAAAATTACCAATCTTTTTAGTAACTTGAAGGTCATGCGTTTTAACAGCAGAATATGGTACGAGTATGATATGAAAGTTGGATTCCAATTCCAACATTGATTTTACAAATAAAAAAATATGACACGTCATTAAAAGTAGTTTAAAAGACATTAAATAGGCTTAAACACATTTCTTCTAAAAACTCATATTTCTTTTAAAAACTCAAGATTAGAAGTGTCATATATTATCATTACCACCTTCATCATCAAATCCCACTCCTAAGTTCCTTCGTCTGCCTCAGTCCCTACATCAATAGCCAAATCTTACGTATGTAATTCAACCATCTTTTGTTTTTATTTATTTGTTAAACTTAACACCTACTCAATCACTTTTGATTTCATTCGGCACACCACACTTAATATTACTGAATTGCGAACGGTGATCGGTCGAAATGGAGTTAAAAAATGTAATTTGACTTATACTTTTAAAGTATATACATACATACATATATATTATGTATATATATGTACAATTATTATATGTAAGTACAGTTAATTCAGAGATCTTATCATTTCACACTTTTTAATTTGTTTGTCTTTTTATAGGCATTGTTTTAAATTAATGTCTTAGAAAACTTATAAAGTGGAAAGTGAAATTTTTGTTGATGACTGATTCTGATATAGTCCAGTGTACCTCAGTTTTAATAGTGCATACGATATTTAAAGCACAATTTATATTTTAAAGAAGGAAATATCTTAAGTACAATCGTATGATTTTCATTTTCATATTTTGAATTCAAAAGTCAATAATTGCATAGCAAAAACCTAATGTCAGTGATGTAGAATGAGAACGTTCGATAACTCAAAGGCAAGGCCTTTCGATCCGCTATACAAATTTTGCACTAGTTAATAAAGACTTATACATGGAATTTGTATTTATATAGCTACCCACCACCTTTATACATATACATATTTATAAATAAATCATATATTTTTCTGATTTTTTAATTAATAAAATATATTTTGTGAGTTCACTTTACTTTATTTCTATCGCAAACCAAAGATACTAATATGTATATTCATAAGAAAAGCAAATTTTAACCATTAATTATTTCCACTAAATATAAAATAAACCACCTCATCGCCGCGTTTTCAACAAATAAATAACAACCATACCTGCCCGTACGCCTAACCGCACCATCATCACTATCTAAATTTATTTTAATTTTTTCCAATTAGAAAAACAAAAAAACACCTTAAATCTACCACCGTTTTTTAGCAGTGTGTATATGACATAAACAAAATAAAAATTGTAATATGTTTATTAATTTTTCCCCCATTTCCACTACAATGACCATGACAATCATAGTCTAAAAGTTAACTTTCATATATCGTGTGATATGCATTTTTCAGTGTCGTCAAATCAGCAATATGCTATCTTAATATTTGAGCCATTATGAGGATGAATTATACAATGTTTCTTTTATTTTATATTATACAATTTACAGAATTATTTCAACTCGACTTAATCACCTGTCGTAATTTTGTTTTTAAAATTGTTCATTAAATTAATTTTTTATACAACAATACATGTGTGGTTATCTTTGATAGCTAAATTGCCAATAATTTGGTTTATTTCAAAGAAATATAGGTTTTTTTTATATCTTAGATTTTTTACTTAATTGTTATCAATTTAAGAAATAATTAGCATTATACTCCTATAAAGCTCTACCTATTTATCCAGATATTGTTAACCATAATTGAACGGCAGTTACAAAAATTCAATTTGAATACAGTGAAAGGCAATTTTTATTCAGTCATGAACCCTGAGTCTCACAAAACTAATGCAAATAAAAATGGAGATGTTTGGTGGAGATATTTAAATTATCGTAAGACTTTAATTATGAGTCAAAATATGACAATCGACTAATTAGTTTTTTTTGTAAATGTTAAAATTTAAACCTTTGTATTTATTTCAATCATATTTTTCAAAAATGCTGCTCTTCTTTAAATAATTTTATGTTATAGTTCTAATATTCGGTACAAAATCTTGAATAAGACGTGGTACAGTAAAATTTGCACACAATGTCGCTTTTTTTTTACGAACGCACTCAAATCAAATAAAAAAAAACAACATGAATTGTAATTTGTCGTTAAGTTACAAAGCAGGCTGTGTAATATTTATTTATTTTAAATCAGTCGTTTGCAAAATGTCATCAAATCACGAGATAGTTCGCAAAAAAATTGTGCAATTTTATTTGGAAAATCAAAGTCTCACATACAAATCCATCGCAAAAAAAGCTAATTCTACATATTCTACCGTTAGAAGGACTATAATTCGGTTTATGGAGACTCAGAGCGTCAATAGAAAATTTAGAACAGGCATATCGAATAAAAAATTGGAAACTAAAGTGGTGCGCGCTCTGATAAACAATCCAAACCTATCTCTGAGGGATTTAGCGAAAAAAAATAACACAAATTATGTGCGAATTCTTCGAATTAAAAAGAGGTGTGATTTTCGATCGTTCAGTAAATTCAAAGTACCACGGCGTGAAGATAAACAACAAGCTACGGCAATCCGACGAAGCCGAATGCTGTACAAACTTTTGGTGGACAAAAAAGATGATTGTTGTTTGGTAATCGATGACGAAACCTACGTTAAAGCTGATTTCAAATCTCTGCCAGGTAACCAATATTATTCTGGAAAGGATAAACTGAGTGTCGACATGAAATTTAAAATTATCCAACATGAAAAGTTTCCGAAAAAATACTTGGTTTGGCAGGCTATTTGCCAATGTGGCTCTAGAAGTGCTCCGTACATCACGCAAGGGACAATATCTTCGGAAAATTACATTAAGGAGTGCCTCAAAAAGCGACTCCTGCATTTTTTACGTGGGCACCAAGTTGGTACTTTGTTTTGGCCTGATCTAGCGTCATATCATTACTCTAAAAAAACATTAGAATGGTACGAATCTAACAACGTGTGTGTTGTTCCCAAATTTGCCAATCCGCCCAACTGTCCTGAACTTCGTCCAATCGAACGATATTGGGCAATAATGAAAACTAAATTGAGAAAGACCCACAAGGTAGCAAAGGATACGGAAGATTTAAAAAAAAAATGGATAAAAAGTACGAATTTGGTTCCAAATTCATCTGTGCGTGCCTTAATGGTGGCCGTCCGCTGCAAAGTGCGACTTTTCAACCGGCAATTAATTAATTAATAGTTTAGATGGTTTTTCATTAATAACAAATATGTAGGAACATAATGGAATAAAGAAATTAAAAAATTCGTTGTTGTTTATGAAATACTTATTGCCGTTTTAGAATTTGCTAATTTTACTGTACCACGTCTTAATTTTATCTTGAACTTTTTTGAAACTCATTTCAATTGTAGATATTGAATTTTACCAAACAAATCCACTCGATTATGGTTTGAATTGATTAAAAATTGATATATGTATAATAAATCTATGTTTTTTACAAATCATTTCAGTTTTACTCACACTTAGTCTCCTGCTATTTCCGCTTATAATTGCAGTATTTTTAATTTCAGCATAAAATCTTCAACTGTACCTTAAGTATAAACTCTAAATTTGAATAGAAATTGAAAAGATTACAAGAATTTATCATACGGGAGCTCTTTCATTTTATTTAAATTGTAATTTAATTTAATTCATTCGCTTACCATTTTTTAATGAATGAAGAAGTTAGGTTTGAGTGTCAACGTTAATGTTTACGTCGCCATCTGAGAAAATTAGAAATCTTTTTAAGTGAAATGAACTTTAAAATTTTAGCTTGACCCTAATTGAAATCAAATCGGCTCAATCATATTCTGGTCATATTTAATTTATCAATATTCATTTTTATAGAATTGAAGTTGTTACCGATTGCATTTTGTGAAATATAAGTCGCTCAAGAGGTATTATACATATATCTATGTATGTACATTAATATTAGGTATGTATATTTAAAATAAATCCAAATTTTATTAAATTATGGTTATTTATTTTTTTTTTTCAATTATACTTCATTAAATGTTAATTATAATAAGTACGATAAATAAGTTCGAATTAAATTAGTTAAAAATATTTAAATGTTAACGAAAGCCAAATCCGTTGTAGAAAAGTCACGGCCCTCGGTATAAGCATGGAGGTGAGTTTACCTCATGCAAATGACAAATTTTACATAAATCAATGGTTACATAAAATATAACTGTAATCGAAATCAATGCAAACCTCTTCAAAATAAACAAATAAAAGAAATACTAGCGACGCTGTAATAAAAAGTGGGCAATAGCAAAAGCAATATTTTCAATCTACATATTTGGATAATAAATCGCGATATAAAGCGCAAAAGCTATCCATTAAGTAGATATTTTAACATTAAAAGGGAACGCATAGGATAACAACTATTAGATTATTTCGATTTGGTGTATTGTCATTTATAATTGGCGTAACCTTTCTATCTAAATTACAATTTGATACATATTTTATTTTACGTGATTAGGAAATGTGTATGGTTATCCATTATTCGGATTCCAAAAATTAAATTAAAACCATTCCCATTCCATATATACCATTCCATATATACCTTATAAAATACAAACGCAAAATGAATTGTGACAAAATTTTATATTCTATAATATATTGTAGGTATTGATTGTTACATTCCGAAAATTATCCCAACAACAAAATAAAATGTCATCAGTGGAAAAATAGGTAACAGAAGAATATTAATTGAGACGTGATTAGAATTTTCTTAGGTTTCACTATACTAAATTATTTTGTTCTGCCTTGAAAATATATAAATTGCATAATTTTTAAAGCATATACACATGCAGAGGAAAATCCATAAAAAACGATATAAACTAAAAATAAATTAAATTTATAAACGATTCAATATGGTATTACTATACAGAGTGTGCGAGAAAACGAAAACTATTTTGTAATATACGTATGTATAAATGTAATGAAACTACATATAAACTATTTTTGTGTTTTGTAATATTATATGGTTTTGGACATAAGGGGGATAACGTTTGCCATGTTTGTTTGTGACCACTTGTTGTTTTATATATTGTATTCAATCGCGTGCGAGTTCATCGGCCGAATTCTGTATGAATAGGCGCAGTAACTTTGCCAAAATGTCAAATCTGCGCGACCCCAATAAATACGTCGGAAATATATCCGTTTCATCTTAAGAGCTACACAAAAAATGTTTAATTCCATTTTATACCATTTAATCACGACCCCTTTTACATAAAAATTAAAGATTGATTTGATTTTGAATTAAAATGGGTATCGTTTTTTTATGAAAGGATTAAAGTTGTATTAAAAAATAATAGCACTAAAGTGCAAAATGTATATAAGAATCATTAAGATGAATTATAAAATAGAAGAATGAAGTCAATGAAGATTAGTTTTTTAATATAAATATAAATATGGTATATATGTAAGATGTTCTGCATCTTGTTGACCCAATGAATGATGCTGACGCTGAGGAGATATAAAAAATAAATTTAATTGCAGTTAACATATACATATGTAATTATGTATATCGTAATTACCTACAAGTGAAAATAAGCTAATTCTCAATATTTAAATTGATTTGAACTAATGTTCGCGATTTTCATTTTTCATAATATTATTATTATGATGTACATATTTGTAACTTTCTTTTTATAAATTAATATCAATAAATGCATTTATTTGATTTAAATACTGAATAAAGGGGAAAAATTAAAGTTGAACTCTATAGTTCTTCTGATTATAAAGTTAAAACTTTCACCGCACACTAATTAAAGCCAACGATCCGCGACGCTCGCTGGCCTACCGTCTTAAATAACAAATTATCGTGTAAGAACTGTATATACATATACATAGATGTATTTATACATATATATATATGTTTTCACATAAAACGGAAATCTTTCTTTAAATGGAACAAAATTAATGTTAATCAATCAACACCTTAAGCCTAAAATGACAGAAATACGTACAAATACACAACAAAGTTGCATTTCACATGTATACGAAGAAATGCATAATAAAATTTCCGTTTTCTTCGAATTGACATTAAAACATTAAAATGTTTCTTTTAAGTCAACCTAACCAAAATTCGAAAAAAAATGCATTAGAATACAAACAGAATTAGAATTTCTATTTATTATTGTGATGTGTTTGATAGTGGAAAAATGTAAATACATATACTTACATATATAATTTTCTTTTTAAAGTTCTAAAAATAAATATAAATATTAAAATCCGTGTGACGCTCATAATTTTTTTTATTTTGTCTCGCTTCTATAACGTGTCGTGTCGTCTCGTCTAGTACATACGTGTAGTATGTTGTTGCGTGCGCTTATGATGTGTGGCCGAAAAACAAAAATTATCGAAAATTGAAATTTAAGACGTTTACTCTTTTTTTTTGGTGTGTGTATATGTTTCTCATATATGTACGTATGTATATATAATAGATATATGTATATATTTATATTAAATAAACGTACAACTTTATATTTAAATTGTAAGTGTGTTTATTCTCGAACAATAATCAGATTAGATAATTAAGTTGATTTAGTCTCGGTTTAAAATTGGACAAAGTGTGACGCCAATTTCAAATGAAATTGTGTTTATAATAATAGGATCAATTTGTATGTCAAATACACTGAATAAATCAATATACAGTCTACTACTCAACATAGTTCTTTAAATTAAGCCAGTGTACTTCTTAATTCCTAAATCATGAGCCTATTTTACTGTATATTATATCACATATTTGCAACAGAAGTTGCGTTACTGCTTTCGAATTCAAAAATCTCAAAAGTAATTTTCGTTTACGCACCTTGCTAAAAATTTTAAATTTAAATAACATTGAGAACAAATCGTTACTTTTATTTAAATATATTTTGATGTTTTGATGTCGGTACATATTTTGAAAAGGACGAGAAATTGTTTCGAAAAGTAATTCAAATTTATTGACTTTCCCCGTGAAAATTAATGATTTCTTACAAAAAGATTTGAAATTATCTTGAAATGTAAAACCCGGTGCAGTTTACTTTCCTCCAAATATAGCTAAACTAATTTTTCGATTAAATCAATGCGAACAAGAACTCTTTATTGATGACGATATTTGTTTCTCCAAAGAAAATATTGCTTTGATTTGTTCTAAAAAGTATTCGATGCTGCTATAATACCGAATAACATATAAATTGACTTTTAAAATTAAGCATTTTTTTTCTTGCAGACGGAAATGAAACTTAAATAAAAAATATACCTTTGTTCGTAATTCTTTAATTTCCCAATTCTCCGAATATATTGAATGCCCCTCGTATAAATAGTTTCTAAGCTAATCTACATAAATAATTTTTTACAAAGAGTAAGATTTTCCTGTTATCTTCTATATATTTATCCGGTTTACGTCACATTTCATGTAACAAAAAAATTTATCTATTTTATTGATTTAATTAAAATAAATTGTTTAAATTAACAAGATGATTATGAGAAACAATAGCATTTACTTACAATATTATTTTATTACATTTACTACTAGTTTACGATACATACACAAATAGTCGATGCATTTCAATTTTCTATTTTTAAATTGTTGTCTGTATAAATAAATACATACATATTTCCAAAATAAATATTAGAATCTCCCACACCCCCACATAAATAAAATGTATAAAATTAAATTAAAAAAAAAATGAGAAACAAAATATCTCGCGGTCTATTTAATTAAATCAAAATATATTTTATTTAATGAGATTTTTCGCGCTTATGAGAATGATTACTGTAAAAAATAATTATTATTCTGTATATATGTACATATGTACGAGTGAAATGTTTAATTACACGTAAATGAATTAGAATTTTAAATGGTTGTGTATATGTATTTATTTTATATAGCTTTAGCTACATATTTTTATCTAAAAAAATAAATTCGAAAGGTCATTATATTATAGACATGATCTTACGTACTTATCAAATATGTTGATAGTGTTAAATATTTTTTATTAAAAAGTCATAAAATGTTGAGATAATTATGCCTAATCAAAACTATAGAAATCCTTGACTATAAACAACAAACCATATACGCGATTTAAATGACAGTATTGCACATAATATGTTTATAAGAATAAAGAAACTATGGTTAGAGAAATTATGTTTCATCTCTCAAAACCACTTGTACATAAAATATGCAACTTAAGACACATGCCTCTATTTTATACATAATTCATGCATATACATATTATAAATACATAATGAAAAGCAGACGCAACTTCATAAAATTCCAAACAATATGTAAGTGCATATAATATATAGTAATGTTTTGTTTGTGGGAAGAAAGATTCATTATACAAGATACAAGAAAAGATGCATTTTAAATGTTTATGTTTTTTTTTCTATTTTCATATAGAAATATTATGAAATAAGTAGGTTTTAACGATGCGATTTGGATTTTTCTCAACACAATAAAAAACCGAAATAAAATCACGCGTTAATTTTAACAGCCGATTAGTAATCCGCACCAAAAAAAACTAAAATATTATAATTTGTATGTCGCGTGCTTAAATGTATGAATTTCATTTTATTTTTATCTTCGTGATTTAACGACATACGATAATTGACTTTAAGTTGAGTCGCAAGTATTTATATTATGTACAATATATATTTATATATATAGAGGTTAATGCACATTCATCCGACCTGGGCACATGAGCCATTATTCAAAATACTAATCGATTACTGTAAATACTATTTCGATCTTCATAGAAAGATTATAAATTCCCCATAACAACTCTTCTGTTCTTCTATATGAATTTTTTTAACTAGGAATTTTTATCGAAAACATTAAAAAAACACCTTCATATCACAGTTAACCCGATTCCGGTATATACAAAAATACAAAAGGAAATAATCGATAAAGCTTATACAGTTATGGAAATAAGGTGAAAAGCCACGCAATTCAAGAAAATACAATGACATTCAGACAAAAAATTACAACACTATCTGATTACCATAATATTATTTTATAAACAAATTTACTAAGCATTTTATTTTTTATATCTACACACTTTGGATTTAAGACCATACAAAAAAGTATGTATGTACGTACTATTCGATTTCGTCTTTCGATGAAATAGATTGATTTTGTTCCGAAAATCGTTTAATAAGTACAAGGTATAAAACATGTATCGCCCGCATACATAGAAATATGTACCACGATCATTTCTAAATCGCAATAAAACTATCGTCTTAAAACTGTCTGTATATGTTAGTTTTGGTTAAAGTTGATGGTATTGATCGGATGAAATCGTATGCTATCTAGTCAAATAATGAGCAAGCTACTAGTTGAGAAGGAAGAAATAAAAAATGCGAGAGATAATTTAAATTTGCTTGCACTAAAGCGAACCAGTGGTTTGGTTAACGTCATTTTGAATTCTAAACTAACGTCATTTTGAATAACACATGATGTTACAAGAATGTACCGTTAACCGATTGCTTAATTATAGTACATTATAGTGAATATGGTACGGTTTAATTGTGTAGTCATCTGTACAAACAATATACTATTATGTGTATGAATTGACACTAAATTAACGTTATAAATTTATATATAATCGGTTTGAGGTAATTAATTCTCGATATACTCGTACATTATATACTTTCGTTTAAAAAACAAACATGTCTACGTTTTATAATTAATATTCATTTTGCTATCAGTAAGTATGCAGATTTTTATTTATTTATTGCAAACTTACAAAAACTTAATAAATAATTATTCCAAGTGAAATGAATTAGAATTTCCGTTGCAAGTACATTTATTATATGTACGCTGCGGGTATTGTTGTTGCGCTTGTGAGTTAATTTTGTTATTATCAGTGGAAAATGTCACAGTACATTTAACATAATAAAATTAAAACTTTTTTTTTTTGGTTGTTCAGTATTCTATTGTAGCGATATGATTTCTGTTTTATATAAGTATTTAAGTATATTCTTAAAGATACATATATAACATATAATAGTATAAATATAGGTATAATGAATTGAATGATTTACGAAATATATATTTCAACGAGTAATTATGTGTATATAATAATATAAGGTAATTTACAGTTGTTTGAGTGACCTTTAAAGTTATATTAAACTGTTGTATGATAATTTATATTTTAGTTTGTAGTAAATGTCTTGAGCACAAAAACTTAGTGATGTCGTAATGTTAGAGGTTGTTTACTTAGTGCATTTATCACAAAGTATTAATTATACAAACAGTATTGCCAGTTCTAAGGTTTAAATAAAGAAAAGAAAATTAGAAATTGTTAATTATATCAGATCGTACGAATTTACGTTTGAAATTTATTTGTGTACAATATGTACGTTCTTTTTCGCTTACATCTTATAAACATCTACTGGTTAGTTTTGATTTGAAGCCATGTTTTTCAGATCTAAGGAGCAGGCTGTTTTAAAATAGCTGGCCCACCAAGAGAAACTATTAACACCTCTATATAAGTTCATTGTCTCTACATTTATTATATTTTAAATGTATATTGTCCATAGATATAAAAAATTGATTTGTTAAACAGACACCTATTCTATTTTTGTAGTAAACTATTTTTAAAACATTCATTTTATAATGACAACTTACTAAATTTTAATTTAACATTCATTAAAATACCAACAACCTAATGAACTATTTCGCTCCATTCTATATATTATACATACGTAACAATTGTATGTAATTCCCTCAAGAACATCTGACAGCAACATGAGCCAATATAACTATCGTGATACACATTAGAAAAGAAAATGTTGTAATTTCTTTTTATTAAAAAATCAATTGAAAATCATATATCCAATGTTAATATGTAACACACATAAATCGTCTTTTTTATTTCAAAAAGACACAACATATGAATACATACTCGTATGTATAAAATAGGAGAGAAATATATCAAAAAGTGAAACCATATCATTCGTTTATGGTGATGTGGTAAAGTCTACTGCTATGTACGGAGATATATAGTCATGTTATGCGAAGGTTTACTGGATGCTTTCAACGTATTTCTTTTCATATATGAACGTGTATGTTAATACAATTTTCATTCATACAACATCTTAGTGTGTGTGTGTAAATTATTACCACCCATGCGCAACAAACGCCTAAGCTAAGGTGTAAAATTATAATAATAATAATAATAATAAAAAGATAAAATAGAAATTTTCTAAAATGGTGAAAATTGAAGAGTACTCTCCCGCTCAATATCTCGGTATATGATGAATGGATGAACAGCTGTAACAAATTGTTGTCAATCACCCTACCATAAAAATGGTAAAGTAAAGTAGAAAAATATACGTATGTATGTACACAAATCACCCTCTTTGTTATTAAATGGTGTAATAATATAAATTATGCTTTCGAAGACAAATAATAGTAAGTGAACTTGAAACTATTATAATATATGTAATTGTATATATTGTTGTGTATATTGCCCATTTTTGGATTGAACAACTATTCTACTTTTTTTTTATTCTTTTAAAACATAAAATCAATAAGCCAACACACAAAATGCTGTTTTATTTGTTAAGCTTAAGTATTATAACGTTTGGTATAAGTATGTATATGTATATACTTTGTGTCTGATGGAAAGTGTTATAACTTAAAATCAATATATAAAATTGTATTAATCAACCCACATATGTGTTTATTATAACGCGACAATATGATTATATAGTACAAATTATGTTTCTTACCTCATCCCGCGCGCACAATTTATTTACTCAAGAAAATAAAAATCGGAAATGAATTCTACACACACGCACATAATGTTTTACTTTTAAAAACTCCCACTTATTGTGAGCGTGTATTCACGGTTCACTACACAATCTGACCGATTTGATTGAAAATGTTTTTTTTTCGAATTTTTCATTTTTCCAAATCGGCTTTTGTTTTTTTTATGATTTTAACTTTCTATGTATTTTATACAATATCAAATAAAATTGATTACCTGGGAAACCCGCAAATTCAATGAGGCTAAATATTATTTCGGAATCGATATGGTGGAATGATGAGGCCGTGTATACACATAAATATGTATGTCTGTATATTGTATATAGGAATATTTGATGAAATTAAATTCTAATGTATCCACGAATAATTTTTTTGCTTGAAGAATGAAGAAGAAATTGAATTGATTTATTATTTTATTTCTTGACTTGCTGATAATAATTAGATTTACATTTAAAATAGGCATAGTGATTACATAGGGGTGTGTATCTATATAATTCTATTCAAATGATTTTATAACCACGTATTATAAGGAAGAATTATTAAATAATTAAATGTACTTTGTAGTGGAGTAGTTGTAGAAGATGAAGCGAGTCTCCTTTCAAGAATTAACAATTTTCGTCTATTCAATTTGATACTATTCAAAACAATTAGACATTGGATTCCAATGAACATGTTTGATGTTTGTATATATAAAGACTTTGATGGTCAATGATAATTGAAATGCGGTAAGCAATACAGTTCGATACTCAAGCAATCTTTAATAATTTAACATACTGATTTGCTTATAGAACAATCAATCATTTTTGATTATGACAAGCTAAATGGCTATAGCTATAGTCTGGATAGTTAATTGTTCAGAATTATCAGATAATAGTGCTCTTTATCAAATTTTATTTATATTTACGCAAAAATCTAAATCCAACCCTTTATGCAGTTAGTTATTAAATTTAGTGATGATGCTCCTCTCACATGGATCTCCTAGAATATTAGTTTTAAATTTAAAAATACTTTAGAAAACTAAAAAATATCAATAATTTTAATTTGGTTCGCTTCATTTGGTTATATCTTGTTCAATGAAATGAGCATAAAATAAAAAGAAATTATAAGACAACGACCGTTATTTCTGGTTCTTGTCTTGCATAACAAACAATCTATATACTTAATATACAAATATACATACATATACAACATAAAGAATACATATTGTAATATTTATCGACGGTGTATATAAGATGATTTCTTTTTCTTTTGTGCATTGCATTTTCATCTTACACATTGCTTACGTATTATTAATTCCATTATAATCCAGTTTGAAATATCTTAATTACCTTCCGGTGATCATCATGTTTTATTGAAGATGTAGTTATTGATTTTATAATACACGTATATATATATATATACATACTATGTATTAGAAAAGTGTCTTTGAATTCAATAAATCTTTACTTTTGCATTCCATCGGTTTGTTAGCAATCTAATCTAAGGTGTTCTTATTTTTTTCCTTGTTATGTGTATAAGTATTGTATACAATTTAATATGTATTTTTCTTCGTTTTTCATTTTGACTTGAAAGATTTGCACGATTTGTTATTCATTTTAAAAAAAACGTGATCTTGCTTCAAAAGGTATACATACTGTATGTTTAACGAAAAAGTGTTTCATTACGAATTGCGACCACCGTTTTTTATGTACATACATACATACAAAACGAAAATAACATTCAAAATTTGGCGAGATTCAATTTCAATCTTTAAATACATATTTGATCTCTATTCTTGATTTTTTTTATGTAATTAAATTTTAAATGATGCAGCAGAAATACGTAATAAAAAATGTAAATAAACTTAAAGAAATATACAGTAATATATTATAATAGAATACTCAGGAAAATTTCATAATAGTTACCGCGTGAAATTTAAATAAAACAATTTTTTTAAGGTTATAATATTTTAATTTTGTATTTACGATTTGTTTTGAAGAAAATCGCAAAATATCAATATGCTTTAGTCACTTGCTTAAAAAATAAGCTCAACTTTTATATTGTGAATACTAATGTCGAGCAGAACTGTCAAACTGAACTTTTTGTTTAGGCCTTAAATCGAATGTTAATCAAAGGCCAAGAATAATTAAATTCTAGTGTCATACTTAAATTGGAACATTGTAGATTCGTCAGTAGTTCTCTAATTAGTGTAAAACTTAATTAAATCAACATCTGAACGTGTATGCGTACTTTGAAATTTGATGAAAATATGAATATTGAATCATTAACTTTCAAAGCTTGAATCATCCATTTAGTATTTCCATAGAATTCAATTTGACAATAAATTAAAGTTTAATTAAATACCGAATTTTCAAACTTTATACCAAATTATTCAGTTTATTCAAGAAAGTGTTAGTTAGATTGTTGAATGAAATTTAAATTCAAAATTCACCAATTTTAACTATACGAACTCGAGGCATTTTTTGTCAAATTCTGTACTTTTAAAGAATTCTGAAGTTTTATTGAATTAGTCTATAATTTAAAATTTTGATCCTAATTTTAATAATTTATTTGAACTCCGATTTTGTTTTAAAATTCTAAGCTACTCGTACAAAATTTGTTACATTATGTAAAAAAATTATTCAAGTCACCCATTTCAGATTCAAATTATTCCGGAGGCAATTCCACGCCAATGTCTTATTCCAAAATTTACGATATATAATAACCAACCAATTCCAAAAGTTTATAACAAAATAAAAGAAAATACGATATCGCGGAATAAAACAAAAAATAGTAATAATCGTAATAATAATAAAAACTATACATTCTTTTAGGTTATTATTGTTGCTCTACTATACCGTTAGTTTTCTTAAACATAACTTTTCAATTTTTGCGATCTGGTTAAAATTAACTTACACAAAATATATAAAAATCGCTGCTTTAACTAAACATTATTTAGCAAAAATATTTAGATTAGTAGAATTAGAAAATAAATATGTAATTAAAATTAGGTTCTTAACATAAAAATGAGTAATTAATGAATACGAATGAATTGAGCACAATGTGCCAATTAATGTTCTGTCTATGTATGCACGTACATACATATATATATATATATGTATGTTTCAATTTTGTAACCCGAAATTTAAACAGAATTCAATTATCACCTGAAGTCAATAATTTTATTATATGTATGCATATGAGATGACCACGATGGCAGCATGCCAATGAATGAATAACATTAGGAGGAAGGAAAATGTTTAATTTTCAGATACATATTTTGTTTAAATATATAATTTTTTCTTCACACATTTTTCATGCTCGGTTATATATGTAGTTTAGAGGCAGGAAAATTGTGATCGAAAAAGTTTATTTTCATTGGTTTTTTTACTTTATGCTATCAAATGATTTCATCAAAGAAGAAAAATTATATAAATAAATATAGCAATTTGTTTATTTTCCTCGTGTGGTATGATGATGTTCGGATCAACTGACTGTATACTATAGAATAGTATGGTGTTGTGTAGAATGAGTTAAGACACATTTGTGAGAATGTGATTGATCGAATAACAAACTATATGTAAATGTTACATATGGTTAGATTAAAACTTGTTAGATTTGTAAAAATATACTGCTGGGCGTGAACTTGTATGTCTTGTATATTAAATAAAACTATTATTTTTGAGTTAGTTCACTTAACCGCCTGGTCTGAATAGGATTTCATAATATTAGTTTTAAGACTAAAATGTTAAATATTTTTCTACAAACATGAAGTACCCTTTGATTTTAGATGAATTTTGAGCATAGTTTGATGCATTAAAATAATTATCGATGGATTAATGTAGAATAAAATCAGAATACATGAATGTGTGTATTCTGATTTCAAAATGTATTTACATTTATATAAGTACATCAAGTTCATAGTCCAACATGTGTCTCTCTATATACTACAACAAAGAAATATAAAATGTATGTAATATAATATCGGTTAAATACATAAGTATGTATAAACGACAGAAAAATTGTCAAATTGCTAAAAAAATATGTAATATAAATTATAATTATGCATGAAAACCGGAAGTTGGGTGATATAAATGCGTTTAATCAAATTTGCGGTACTGTACTATATACAAATGAAACCTCGTATGAAACAACATATAAAATCACCTGCCCTCAAATATTTATATGTATGTATATAGTCATCCTCGTTCTACAACCACCCGCATTAATGACCAAAAGTATATTGTCTTCGTTAGTGTTACGATTAAACCATTCAAATATCCATATGTTATATATGTACATATTGTATTTTAAAACATATTATGTTACAACACTATATGTAGTATGTAAATGTAGAAAAGTTATCCGCACTGCATTCAAAATGCAATTGCTTACATATTATAGTTTTCTTATGATATTTTTGTTTTTTGTGCGCAAAAAAGTAGTGTTTTTTTATTAATGTTTTGTGGGTTATTATAACGAGATCATACAAAAGAAATATGTAAGTACATATTAATTGGAATATGCAGAGATTTGTTTGCATTTATTTCAATCTAAATCACTCAATCATATCGAACGCAAAATAAAAGAGTTGGAGCTGTATTACATTTAGACAATAAAATCCAACATTCGTAATTAATTGCATACTTCGGTCATTCACCACCGCCGCATCGTGTTTTTTTCCAACAAGTTTTTTATTTATATGAAAAATTATGAAAATTATTGGCACATAAAATGTGGTAATATCAATTAAGATGATTTATAGATGGAACGGAGATACAAATTAATTTCTTACTGTTTGTTTGTTTAATATTTATATGGATATAAAAATGATTGCAACCGCGAGATGATCAGCAGATGGTTTTAGATTTAATATCTGATACTTTGTTTTGGGTTCTCATATATTTAAATAAAATATTATTTTTGATGGCTTTAAAAGAATTGACCATTGTTTTGTAAAAAGAAAACAATTAAATAAACGACCTTTCCAAATTTCAATCTGTTAATGCGGCGTCCAATATTTTCAATTGTTGTGTCTAACCGATGATTTTATATTTTATCGATGGGAATTAACTGGAGTCCATAGGATAGAACTCAGTCCAATATAATTCCTGCAAATTATCGATATTTTACTATTGATATACTATTTAATTATTATTCTTCAGTTTTTCTGCTAAATGTAAATAATTAATCTATATCATCGAGTAGATTTGAATGTAAATTATATTATGTTAAACTTGGCCATAGGCAACTTGTTGGATGCACTGCTGGAAAAAATCACAGTAAAAATTCAATTGTTTTATCACATTAAATAATGCAACTAATAATATCAACTTTTTTATTGTATCGATAGTAAATCTCATTATCGGTTTAAATAATTTTTAAACTAAGTACAAAATAAATTAATTTTTGTTTTAATTCTGAAACGATCTGTTTCGTCGGCATTCCAATGCACAAAATGTTTCATATTTATTTTTATACATATTTAACATGGTTCATATTTACTTTAACAATAAAGAATTAGTCTAATCTTTTATTTAACTTTGGTAGCTCCGGTTCAGAATCAATTTTCATCCAATTATTATAAATAATGTTGAAAATTTGATTATAAATTTTGATAAAAATTCTCGCCTTAAATTCCATTGACAAGATTGTTTAGCTGAATCAGCAAAACAAAGGCTCTATTACAGAATGTGTTAAGTTATTCGCCGCCTGAAATACTTAAAGAGAATGAATTTTTATAATATTTAGTTAAAATGTATAATTCGCTCGGATCGCAATTTTAGTCGTAACTTAATTTCGATAAAAATTTTGAATTGTGGTATTATGCGACAATCCTTCTATTTTGCGAATTGTTCGTATATGCCATTTTACTAGACCTGGAGAAGTGTCAAATTTAAATTTACACACAAATCTTCGCATATTTACTTATGTATGTACATATAAGCATATATAACTTATTATAGCAATTTGACATGACATTGAACATCATTCGCAATCAGTTTAACAGTACGTGCCTATTTTTAAATAAACCTTAACACCTTTATTAATTATTCTACACGAAAATTCTATTTTATTGACACTCGTGTGTTTATTGTATTTTGTGTGAATATGTTTAAAAAAACGTGTGTTAACGTAAACCATTTGTTGTATATTGCTAAATTATAATTAGCATAAATATAAGTTTTGAACATTTTAGCATTTTTTTTATGTAGTAAATTTCGTAAACATAGACAGTGAGTCGCCAATAGAATATAATTAGATGGATATTTAGAAAATCACGTACATTTAGTTTTAATCGAAGACACATTCCTTCCGGTTTGTTTTGTATGTTGTTTAAAATCAAATGTTTTTTTTAAGTTAATTTATGGGTGACAATAGATGCAATTTCTTGGAATGGTTATTAATTTTATGATGTTTTTCTATTTTTAGAACACAAGTCCATTATGGGAGGATTTCGTCGCAAAGGCAACAAAACTTCACATGTGTCTCCGGTAAGTTAAGAACGAATAATTTTACATATAAATTTAATTTATGTTATCATGTCTCTTATCTATCTTATATAAAACAAATATGTATATTGTGTAAACATAAGATTATATATGGGTCTCCGTTCAAAAACCAAATTATAAGGTGGTTGGTTGCAATATTGTTATCTATACATTCTGTAAAAGTACAAACTATTAAGCTTCCACCTGCTATATAATATATGTATGTATATACAAACACATAGGGACAAGTTGTAGTTAGAAACCAATTTTTTTCTACTGGTTTTTGTTAGATTTTTTTTTAAGATTTCTAATTTAAATATTTGCAAATTTATTATAATATGTACGTATAAGACGACGACACGATAAGTAGATAAAATATATTATAATTTTAGTGTAAATATACAAACTAAGAACCATCATGTGATATGTATCACGCCGTTTTATATGATACAGAAACATAAAAATGTCGCGAATTTTACTTTATGCTTTTATAAGTGCTTGACACAATACATTTGGAAAAGTTTATGTGTTACGGCAAGAGGATATAAATAGCAGAATTTTATTTTGAACTTGTGCTTAAACCCCGTGTTCATCATTGATATATTTAAGAAATACGAAATTAACTTATGTAAAATATGTAATTCAAAATTATGATTAATTTTTTGTAGTATAAATACATACAAGTTTTTGTGTGGTATAGTCGTGTAATTTAAATTATCTGGCACGAATATCTTTCATAAATGTACTGATAGCTCTGTTCGAACATTATAGGTTTCTCGGAGATTTTGGAAAATATATAAAAGTGTATCATAATATATAAAAGAGTATTTTCCTAGTTAGTTAATTAGTTTAGGGTGGCTGCTTCTGCATATTTAGACCGATGCCGGTCCGTTCTGGTACCACATCTTTTTAACGGCTACAGGCCCGAGTTTTAATGCTCATCAAGAGATTGTATAGCACCATGCCAGCCTGATCTGTCATGAACGATGGTTCGGCTCATGAATCCTGCACTCGACCAGCGAGTCATAGATGTGTTAATCATTTTTACATTCTGCTTTTACTGGTATACGAACGCGGTACCTGCCGATCCAAACCTCACATCACGGTACTATTTGCTCGATAAGTATTTCGCTAACTCCCCGGAAAATTTAAAATAGTTAATTTTGATATTTTGGATTTTAAAAAAATTAAAAATTCAAAGCGAGATGAAGTCCAAACTACCGCTTTTAAATTTTTGATTTAGACGCGACGGTTGAAGTAATGAAATAACATGAGCTATCAAACGTGGTGCGGATGATAAAACATAAAAATTGATTTAGTTCTATTGTTAAACCCAGCAACTGCTGTTGTTTTATATGAATGTTCTCATACCACACGCAAATCGGAATTCACAATTATATGATATATTTTTACTTCTTACAATACGTCGCATACTTACGTCAAATAAATACATATTTTATCGCTAAAATGACCTTTAGTCAAAAATCTACACACAAACGTCTGACACCAATTTCAATCACCCCAAAAATAAGAAATAACAAACCAACAAGTATATTTACTAAAATATTTTCTATTAAACAGAAATTTAACTATGTATAATAAAAAATCATTTCAATTTTGGCAAATAACCAATATTTGAGTTTCCCATAAAACTTATCTTTTTCAGCTTAGCGCGTACACATAATTTTTCATTATCTTTGACGAGAAAAACCATTTTTTTTTCAAGTTGTTTTCAATCAAAAAAGATTATCGTTAATTTTGGTTATGTTTATGAAGAACATACAGAATACACGTTAAATGTTTTTGAATAGATATATGTATATACCCTTATTTATGGTTTTCCATACCCAAACAAAACAAAAACAAGATAAACTCATTTTGGTCTTATTAAATAACCCACATCTTAAAACATAACAATCAAAATTAAAAATAAAGATGTATACAGATACTTACTTAAATTGTATTAGAATAAATACGAAACTCCAAAGCAACAGTATTGTGTGTTTAACTGTCACAATAACGTTAATTCAAAAATGTTAAACATAAAAACCTTTAAGATGATTGAAATTCTTTTCCCGTATAAAAATTAATTATTATGTATTACTCGGTAGTACAAAGAATGGTAGGTGATTTTGATTTACATACGCTGATGTAATCGTATATATGAAATCATATGTACGATTTACGACATGTTTTGCTTAAGGAATTTTTCTCCCTGTCGTTTAAAATGCCAACTACACAAATAATTTTCAATTTAAGTATACATATTTCTACTTCTCGTATATATAATGTGATTTAATTAAATTTGATCACATCACATACTGATATATTATTCATTTAAGTAGTTATTATACAGCCAGAAGTTTTTAATTTTTCTGACCTTGCGCGATGAATTCAAAAATGTGATTTTTCGCCTTTAAACAATATAAACAATTTATTATATAATATACTTATACATATATATTTAAGATCGATTTATAACCCTTTCGTGGAATGGAATGATTTTAAATAATTTGATACTAATTCCCGGAAGTTATAATATATTTGATGAGCGAAGTATTGGGTTAATTGGAATTTTTGATAGTCTTAATTGGTATATTCAATCAAACGTCTCTCAAAAGATATAATATACATATGTGTACATAGTTGGTTAATTTGAATGGCATTGGTCTGATTTGCATCAAATACTTAAATCTGTGAAGATATATTTATTTAGAACGACATGGATATTTCCTATTGATTGATTGATCATTTCTGTATTTAATATGTTTATAATTATGGCTGTGTGAGATTATTTGTCATGGCGGAAATATTTTTTCTGTATTATTGATAGCAGCCAATAGTTCAAGAAACTTTTAAACAAAATCACATCGGTATTTCAATTTATGCATACATCGTTATAATATGGTGATTATTTGTGTCCAATCATTTGTTTATTTCTCAATAGCAAACTCATTATAGCAAATTTCTTACAAACCAGAGAAAACATGAAGCTCAACAGAATGGGTTTAACCGTTGTGAGGGTCTAAAAAACTAAAGTGATATTAAATAACCAATTAATTTTCGTTTGGAATTTATGTTTTAAAAGTTGGTAACTATTTGAAACTAATATTTGTTAACATACATTTAGGTACATATTATGTATATACATATTTTAGTTCATAAAAATATATGGGCGATTTCCAGCAAAGTGCCCGTCATCTGGTGAACAAAATTTAACCATACAAAACTACCAAAACATTAGATTCTACAATTTCCATTCCCTTTATAGACCTAAACAGCCACCTAAAGTTGATGGAAACCGCCAACAGACGCATCGTTGATAGATGAACATCTTAGCGAGTTTGGATAGACTAAAACGTACGAATGGTGTAAGTTCTAAATTATGTTTAAATTATTTCCACCTCATCAGAAACATTTCACAATCGTAACCACAATTTAACTTTGTCGTTTTGTTTCTATGATCAGTTCGGTCCGGAAAAATCTTGCGATTACTCATATGATTGCACCCAGAAATGAGTTCAATACGCGTATTTCAAATTATAATAATGAAGTACATTTTTTTAGTAAAACAGTTTTCTTCGTAAGTAGAATATTAACGGAAATGGGAGAAATTGAATAAAATAGCAGCTCAGTTAGTTTAATATTTCAAATTCGTTTGCATACAACTAGCTTAGGATTAAGGTTAAGGACATGTTTCACAACATGGTTTTTATGCGAATTTAGTGATTTTTTTTTGTGAAAGTGGCAGTCTGTATTTAAACTGAGCAAAAATCAATTACATAGTTATTGTATATTATTATGTATTAGACACTGCGCCTTTTCAAAATTGAACTGTTGCTTGCATTTCTCACAGAAAAACCGAAACTATGAAACTATACTTGTTCCTCGACTTATACGGTAGTTCATTCCGCTATACATTGCCCTGTTACTCAAAACCCGGGTTATTGTATATTTGCAAGAAATCTAATTTAAAATCATGTGCATATAATTCAAATGTGTAATTCTACATTGTGTAAAGAAAAACGTATTAATCAAAACTTTTGGGCGTGTTAAATCAAATCCGTGTTAATTGAGGGATGACTTTATAAGTTTATTAAATTTTGATTATGTATATGATTATAATTATGTAAGTACTAATATATTAAATTTTATTTCAATTGAATTACAACAAGAATGATGATATTTTAAACATATTTTTGGAATATAATTTAAATGAATTTAATTGAGTTCTATTTCGCATAATTAAATTTACAATTAAATACATAATAGCTATATGTGGTAACAAGTAAAATGAAATGATTGATACTGAGTATCTAAAATAGGTAAATTGAATATCCTTTAAATTAACTGAATTTCAAACTTAGTTCCAATTCATTCACAAACGAGTTTGAATAGCTTGTTTAAATTTCAAATTCCATTTCAGTTTTGTTTATATTGTGTACTTTTTGACACAAGTATAGGAGGTATAATTGCCCCTTTCTTTCATCATTTCAAGCCGTTTAAACATATCTGATCAAGGAAATTTATTTATATCCACTTACTTCATTAGATGATGTAATTATTATTTTTTATTAAAAAATGAACACAAATTACTTATATAAAAATGAGACATCAACATTATAAAAATTTGATGACATTCTAATTACCTCATTCATTAAAGAAAAATTAATTTTATAGTAAGATACATATGTGGAATGCTATTGTTTTGACGTGAAAATGAATACACACATTCGTGATGTACATAATTCATATAATGATATATGCCGGCGCTCATTTTTATCTAAATTATTATTAACTTTCTATATACACCAAACAGATATGTAGAGTAAATATATAAAAAAAACGGAAATGAACATATTCCCACATAGCTTTGCATGGGCGAATAATTCCCTGCGGCTGGTATGTATCTTTATAACAAAAAAGGCAAATTATTTTTTTGCTTTATATACATAGATTGTACCAAAAACAATTTCAAAATTCATACTCGTATGTTATATCAAATTAGCGAGGCATTAAAATTAAAACAAATTTATATGTACTTATGCATATTTCGCCAATTGATCCTATTGACTTTATAAAATTTTTGATTTATATAGAAACATTAATTGATAAATAATTTTTTGTTCGTTGATTTAAATTACAAGTGGGTTGAAATTTTGTATTCGATTCATCAAACAAACACAAAAAAACAACAATGCCGACATTTCATATAAAATTATAATGCATTTTATTTTCAAACTATAAACCATAATCTCTATAATTGATGGTATCACATCACAACAAACAATTCGACACAGCGCAGGTATGTACTTTCTCGAGAGATGAAAAATGGGCAGAGATTATAACACGGATTACATGCAATAGAAACTACAAAATTTATTGTATATATTCTTGATTTGTTTAATACTCTTTATATATTATGTATAATGTATATACATATTTATACACATACACGCGACAAACAGAAACACTTTAAGAAGATCAAAATTTCATCTTGTTGTTCAAGTGTTATAATCTAGTTTTGTTTTGTATGGTTGATTTTAGTGTGATGGTTATAAATTGTTTTTTTGCGGTCAAACAAATTTTTTCTCACAGCTTTAACATTTTCGAGTCGGTGCACTACATTCTTTTGGTTTTATTATTTTTTTATGTCATGTCGCGGTTTTTTTTTAGATTGTTAAGTCATTGTCAACATATTATATATGTACATACATATATGTCGATCATCATCATTAAAGTAAGTGCGACACTATTTGTTTGTTCGATCTAATCGTGAAATAAATTTGATAGGTGAAGTGGCGTTGATAACAAAAATATTCCCAACATTTACAGACAACTAGTGTACAGGATGATTTTAAAATTAGTTTACATGATTAAATATGGCGTGATTTTAAGAACAAAAAGTATTTTTTTCCAAAATAAAAATTTTTGCTGTAGAAGTAGATAGCGTATCTAGAATTCTAGATTTGAGGAATAGATTTTTGCATCATAATGAGATTTTTTCAAGTTCTAATTATCTTTTTTAAATAATTCGAAACCACATTATTGTATATAGAGAAAATATATACTCGTATCTTTCATTTAAATGTAAAATCATTAGAAATTACTTACTAATGAGAATGTGATACTAGGTGCAAGGTAAGCACATAATTTTTAGAAGTCTTGTATCGTAACGGCAAAACTAAGTTTTAACTTTTAAACAAAAAAATATTTTCTTATTTTTTTCATAGAATCAAGTTCTATTAACTTATTATTTAAAATTGATTATAAAATCAATTTTTTTAGGTTTACAAAATCGAAAATTTAAAATTCTTAAATTAAAGTTTAGCGAACTTTGAACGTTAGCCTTATTTATCAGATATTATGTTTTAATTTTTAAATATTAAAATTTTATTAAAACTCTGAAACGTTTAATTTATAAAAATAAAATTGTATTCTGTATCAGTTTTTCAAAATTCTAACGTTTTATAAATGTATAAAGCCATCAAGCCATCTCATTTAAACTTCGATGATCGATCAAATATTCGGGAGAGAAACCGTTCTTCAAAATTGAATTAGACTGATGTTTTATAGTAAGTATGTATGTATGTGCATATTATGTACATATGTACATACATATGTATTAGAAAACCGCAAAACTAAGTTTGTATGTGTAAAATGTGACTAATTAAATTTATTTAATTTTTATTTTCAGTGCGGCAATACAAGCAATTGCTGCATATTTGGATGCATTCCAAAAAATAGCAGACGCAGCTACAAATTCAAAAGGTGAGTGGTTTATAATATATTGAAAATATTTACATACATTATGTGGTATGACCTAGAAAATAATTTATCTACTTTATAAAAATAGTTACATCATAATATTAGCAAAGAATTGATTTGCCATTAAAGATTTAAATCCACATAGAATAATAGGCGAATATAGAAAATAAATATACCATTCCTAAAAAATCAAATCATATTTGCATCTAAATGATGTACATATACACGATATATTGCTAAAAACGTGATTAAATTTAAAAATCAGAAAATCAATTTTATTATTAGTCTTGTTGTCTTTGTCAATAAAAATGACATAACTATTTTCTGTACTGTACAGTGATAGGTACGTGTATCTTGATCTATATAATATATACTCAACTACTAGTTAAATAATACTATTCAGTTATCATGGTTGTACTGTTAAAAAAAAATATATATATATAAATATATATATATATATATATATATATATATATATATATATATATATATATATATATATATATATATATATATATATATATATATATATATATATATATATATATATATATATATATATATATATATATATATATATATATATATATATATATATATATATATATATATATATATATATATATGTATATGTATATAATATATAGATTCTAGCTTTATGGATTATTAATAGTCCGCCCACTAACCTAAATTAGTTTATTGTTCTATTATAATATAATATGATTCTGATTATGTATTTCATTGTCAAAAATAGTCACTTGGATATGTATGTAATGTATGTATTTATGTATATAACATTGAAAGATTAATTTCTTATCGTACAAATATCGCGATTTTTTTAAATTCTTTTGTTATGAATGATTAGCGGATGAGATTTGCAAGAATCAAAAATATACTTATAATTAAATTAGAACGATTGTTTAAAACGGATATCTAAAAAAATTAGCGCTTGCATTTAAAATGATTAGTTCACACATTAGTAGAAAATAAAGTTTTGGTGCGCGGTTCCAGGAAACGAATCTAAGTATTTTTGTATATGAACATTTACATAACATACATACATGTAGTATATATCTGTGTTTAGTTGGTGTATTTTCGCAGTTGAATGATTATTTTACATTAAATTATATTTTTGTTATGGTTCAAGAACACTATGGAAATATTGTTCTCTTGTTAATTTTTGAGTTGGATAACCTTTGGCTTAGATTGTGGAATAATTGACAACAAAATAAGATGTTTTATAAGTTATCGATATAGCAGATTTTTGTTAAACCGGCGCGTTATTTGTAAGATATTTTGTTCAGTATATTTTGTATACCTTAATGGTTTTTAGGTAATGCACTTATTTGTATGGCTAGAACTGATGGTTCACACTGACAGCACAAGTGAATAGTTGTACACAAATTAACAACAAGCTTTCGGGCGTATGGCTTATATAATATGTATTGCTTATCACACAATGGCCTCGTGTTAGATTCACATTACTGACCTTAATTTTCGTGTAGTATAGAATAAATATAAAACATGTATAATTAACTAGTCGTAGAGTTACAGGCGTAACTATTGCTTGTATAAAAACTATTGTTGGGCTGACCATCTCCAACATTCACATAATACGATAAATTATTTCGAATGGCTCCGCAAAGTGATGTTTTGTTTGTTCATGCAACATTTATGCAAATGTTGATTCATTTTATTTGGTTCCGTTACAGAAATTTAAGTCGCATCAGTTAAAGTGGTTGTAATAACTCACAAACCTCCTTTACTATTATATTACACAATATTTTACGTCAAAATGGTAATATTGGAATATTGATGCAAACTGATACTCATAAAAATCGCTGGAGTAGTTTTAGTTTTCCTTTTAAAAATTTTTTAAACTACATAAATACCCAAGTATTTGACATTACCAATCGACAATTACCAATTACTTTTCTGTATATCAGTTGCTTGATTTTTTATAAAATTAATAAAATATAAAGCATCCTAGTCTCCAGCGACTTTATTATTAAATATAAATCGAGACTTACTCAACAAATCTAGAAGGGAGCTAAAACTAAAACCACTTTACCACAAAAAAACTTCGCTTGATTTTATTTTCATTCCTATTTAAAATACATATATGCAAAAATTTTTATTTTTTCGTATAAATTTATCTTTCTACAAGATGAGTTGATGATACACAATCTAATTTCCTATATCTTACTTTATAAATCAAATAGAAATGTTCATTTCATTTTCTAGTTGAATAGAATAAAAGTTTGCTGAAATAATATTTCTTCTTACACTTCTATACTTTTATGAAATTAAATTAGTTTTCTTATTTTTCCCGATGAAATAGAAAATGAAAAATATAAGACCGGATATGGATTTAAATTTAATTCACAAACACATAATTTAAAAGTAAAACTTTATTTGATTTAAAAAAAAAATCAAACACCGAAAAAGATGAAATGGGGTAAAATCACGAAAGAAAATGGTTTTAAACATGACAATATGGTTCGTTTATATATATACTTATGTAAGAAGAGGTTAGTTTAATAACCTCGATTATAAAATCCACTTCAGACCAATGAGTCCAAAACGAAATACCTGATCTCTTTTTTTAGAGACAATGACCAGATTTTAGTAGTGTCCACCACACGTTTGAGGGAGTGAGGAGGTTCAAATATTTGGGTTCTCTTATCACTCACGATAACAGTGTGGGTGAGAATATGACAGTGCGGCTGGCAGCTGGCAGTCGTTCTTTGTATCCTCTAAGGTCAAAATCTAAACACTTATCAAGTACCGTGAAGCTGAAGCTTTTCAAAGCGTTGATCAGGCCCGTTGTTATGTTTGGATGTGAAAGTTGGGCGCTGACGGATGAGTACGAGAGATGGCTCCTTACATTTGAGAGAAGAGTCATGCGTGTGATTTACGGCTCAAAACGCGAAATAGATGGTACCTACCGAGCTCTGTACAATATCAAGATCAGAGAGAGATAGACAGTATGAAGACCATGCTCGGGATCGAAACCGTTGGAGCCAAATTGTTGATTCAGTAAGGTACCAGTAATGGCGTTTAAAACTGTTTAAAAAAAAAATAAAATCCACTTGCTACTAAATTCGTCCATTTAATATGTTGGATAGAAACATATTACTAATAATATATGAACTGAGCGCGAAATAGTTTTATAGTTGTCGTGTTTTTGTCAATAAAATATTTTTTTTTGACATTCCTCATAATTTAATACATAATAATAAATTGAATAGTATACAGACTAACAATTTTACAATCCATAATTAAACAATAATCTTGTTCATCTCCTTTTATTTATTTTCCGGAATTCGAATTTAACAGGTGAGAGGGAAGCCTTTATGATTTAAATGATTATATGAGATATTTAACTTACGATTATTGTATCAGTTTTAATACTAAAACCAAAATATAATCTAAAAAAGTGTAGGCGGTTTTATTGCGAAATCTCTTTAGGATTTTAATATGCATAATCTAATTCTTACACACGTTACGTATATGTATGTGCAGAATGGAATATATCTCGCTGATATAATCTGAAGAATGTTTTGTTGTGGGTGTTTATTCGTAAAATAAAATTGTGTACATTATTATTTGAAAATAATTTCATTCATAAACCGTATAGTGATGTAACTCATTCTCTGGATTTTATTTATTAAATTAGAGGAAAGAAGCATTTCATAGAACTTCATTTTATTTGTATTGTGGTGAGTTTTTAGTTTAGAATAAAGCCGCATAAAGGGTTACATCAACTTCCAAAAATTATTTGACCTGCGGTGGTAAATTAACCTAAATTGATTATGAAATATTTAACCACTAAATAAATTATCTACCTGAAAATATATTGCAGTAAGTATATGGTCTACAATTAAATAATTATCTGGCTTATAAATTCTTATAGAATGATGACTTTTATTTCACTGCCATGAAGAGATTGTGCTTAATCAACAATAATAATCAAAACAAGATAAGTACATATAGGAACTTTTTTCTAGCATGACAATTCTGACAGATCTCGAGGCATGTAAACTTTCCACCGATGGTTAGTATTTACGCGATTTTATTTTTAACAACAAACTTTTGTATTTCTATACAAAATCATAACCATATGATGCAATAAAATATATATAGTAATACAGTTTTTCATTCTTTTATGTAATTTTACAAACACTTTATGTTTCAACCCTCTGGTTTTTGGTCGATATTTTTACTACGTCAATGATGGCTGCACAGATTATCAATAAGAAAAAAGTCATCAGCCAAACCAAGATAATAGATGTTTTTAACTTGGATTATAATCGCAAAAGATTCAAGATTTAAAAACCTAGCAGCTACAAAATTTAGAAAAAAAAACAAACAAACCTTAAACAGTGGATTAAATGAATTCACAATACTCAAACTATTCGTAAGATTTTGAAGCGTTTGCAAGTTGTGGAAATATAGTTTTAAGCAGTTATACGTTATCAATAAAAAATAAGTTAATTTAATTTAAATGGAATATTTAAATAGAATTACAGTTACAATTCGTTTTTCGTTTCACAACTCTGCAGGACACAAAGTGTAAGTGAATCTCTTCAGCCTCAGCTAGTCGATTGGCAAATATCGATACACATACATGCAGAAGTTCGCTCAATTTACACAACAACTTTTTTGTTTTATCTGTTCTTTACGTGAACATGAGTATAATGTAAACTAAAAATATTACTTGAAGCTTTATGTTTTGTTTTTACATTTTATAAATTCAAATATGTAGGTATTTCTAAAACTCATACATACTGCCATACTAGAATCGCATCAGGATATAAGTATATTAATAGACAAATGATTCTAATACAGCCAGCAGAACAATGATGCATGTATCAACATCATCATCTAATTGGGCTCTATTTTATGGATAATTCTGATGTAAACTTCGTTGTTCATAATTCTTGTCATTATCAATAAATAATTTATTTTTTATTCTTATTCGTCTTTCGTCTTATTTATGAGACAGTATATTTAAATCTTAGAACGGAATTGTACTTTAAATCATTATAACGATGTTACACAAAATCGGTTATTTAACACAAATTAACAAAACACACACTTCAAATCAAGTTACTTGATGTAATTACAAAATACATAATTAATAAAAATTTCAAAATAAAGTAAATAATGAAATACTCGTATGTTATATAAATCAAAATAATTAGGCCTAGCTAGTCGTTATAATTCATAAGTTTTCATAAACGATTTCAAATATAAAGCAAAGAATTCGAAGATAGCCTTGAAGAGAAGGTTTTAATTTAATAACTATAAGAGAATTGAGAATATAGAATTAAAATATTATATTTACATGTTAAGTATTCACAGTAAAGATTGAAAGTGGTTTTAATTGCCAAATAAATTCTAAATCTAATTTAAGCCACATCCTCCGACTAAGCTGAATTAACTAAATTAACTGGATCAACTGAAGTGAATTGACTATTCGATTCATAATCTTCACTTTAGTTAAAAAATTGAGCTATTGAATTACCTGAATATGGATTTCGGTTGTGTAGTTAATTCAAATAAGTAAATTTTGTTGTTTTTTAGACAATTTTTTGCTCACTTCGCTTTTTTCGGAATATACCGGGTGTTTTTTTTAAACTGAGACGATCAAATATCTCGAAAAATAGCCACTCTACGGAAAAAATGTCCATAATCAAAATTTAATCATACCGCGGGGGAAATACATTAGTGCAAAAAAAAAGTCCCCCCACCCCCGCTTTGTAGGTGGGGCGGGGGTAACTTTTAAACTAAGATAGGAAGCCATATTTTTGATTGCAGATACGGATTCTACGACTAAAAGTACGTATGATTTGAATAAAATATTTTGTTCGGTTCATGATAGATGGCGTTGCAATCGACGAAATTCAATTTTTTCAATTTCTCCTTCTTAGAACACACGCATTCGATTCTGCAATACGTTTGAAATAAAAAACATCACGTTTTCATTGGAAATACTCGAAATTCGTCATCAAAACAATTTATTCAGTTTTGTAAATCTAAATAAGTGTTCAAAATTAATTTCAAGTTTTATTATTAAATTTCAAAAATACAAAATTCAGGCCATCATTTTGAACACTTATTTAGATTTACAAAACTGAATAAATTGTTTTGATGACGAATTTCGAGTATTTCCAATGAAAACGTGATGTTTTTTATTTCAAACGTATTGCAGAATCGAATGCGTGTGTTCTAAGAAGGAGAAATTGAAAAAATTGAATTTCGTCGATTGCAACGCCATCTATCATGAACCGAACAAAATATTTTATTCAAATCATACGTACTTTTAGTCGTAGAATCCGTATCTGCAATCAAAAATATGGCTTCCTATCTTAGTTTAAAAGTTACCCCCGCCCCACCTACAAAGCGGGGGTGGGGGGACTTTTTTTTTGCACTAATGTATTTCCCCCGCGGTATGATTAAATTTTGATTATGGACATTTTTTGAAAATATCGTATTGCAGAATCGAATGCGTGTGTTCTAAGAAGGAGAAATTGAAAAAATTGAATTTCGTCGATTGCAACGCCATCTATCATGAACCGAACAAAATATTTTATTCAAATCATACGTACTTTTAGTCGTAGAATCCGTATCTGCAATCAAAAATATGGCTTCCTATCTTAGTTTAAAAGTTACCCCCGCCCCACCTACAAAGCGGGGGTGGGGGGACTTTTTTTTTGCACTAATGTATTTCCCCCGCGGTATGATTAAATTTTGATTATGGACATTTTTTCCGTAGAGTGGCTATTTTTCGAGATATTTGATCGTCTCAGTTTAAAAAAAACACCCGGTATATGCACATATAATTATTATAATCATTTTATAATAAATAAATTGTATATTATAATAAATTATTTTAAATAAAATTGTAAGTGGAATAATTTATATAAACATTCAATTATTTATTAGCTATTTCATGATTTCCCAATAATAAAGGTTCATATGGTCTCTTTTTATAGCCTTTTGGTAGTATTTGTTGAATCACAAAATAAATCTATAGAGCGTAGAATACATCAAATGTGCTGCAGAATTGTTCATGGTCCTTCGTCTGTCGCTTATTTTTCGACTGTTTTTCGAAGTCAAAATTTTTTTAATAATAAAATATAGCATATTTTTCAAATACAATTTTATTTTTTTATTAATAATAAATTTAGACAATAGATGAATATACTTATATGTATTTATAACAATTTTAATTAAATAAATTTATATTTAAATATTTCCGTTGTTGTCGAAAAATGTATAATAGCTATTTCCGGCGTTGTCGAATTGTCGATATTTTCATAATAGACTGATAGAGATAAATTGACTGACGGTAGAAATACCATTATTGCGGTACAGATGTTAAAGATCGATTTAGGATTACAGTGTCCTTATAACTGATATAGCAGCTTTTATAGCTTATTTATATTCAGTAAATCGAATAGAACCTAAGAAAGTAGAGCACAGCAAGATGAGTAATTAGTTAACCAATACAGCTTTTCTTTCGATTATTGATAAATAAAAATATTTATAAGTTTATTGGACTAAATTAGGCTGAGTATAATCACTACGATTATAAAGTCCATAAACAAAATTATTTATATTTCAAAAATTATTGGCCAATTTATTAAAAATCATATAATTATGTTTGTACATTAGATACATATGTACATATAAATATATTAAACTGCGATATACGATAAATTTCAAATTACAAGTATTTACACATCAAATAAGTAGAATCTCAAGGAAATCGAATCTATAACAATCACCTTCGATTTTCTATTCATATATTTTAAAACCATCAAACCCGTCCACACCCATTTACTCCTCGTTATAAAAATATAATAATGCTATATATATATATATATATATGTATATATATATATATATATATATATATATATATATATATATATATATATATATATATATATATATATATATATTAATTAATTAAAACAGTTTTAAAGGCCATTACTGGCCCCTTACTGAGTCAACAATTCGGCTCCAGCGGTTTCGATCCCGAGCATGGTCTTCATACTGTCTAAGACAATCTGAAGAGGCCAAGTTGTTCTCTACACCTACACATATATATATATATATATATATATATATATATATATATATATATATATATATATATATATATATATATATATATATATATATATATATATATATATATATATATATATATATATATATATATATATATATATATATATATATATATATATATATATATATATATATATATATATATATATATATATATATATATATATATATATATATATATATATATATATATATATATATATATATATATATATATATATATATATATATATATATATATATATATATATATATATATATATATATATATATATATATATATATATATATATATATATATATATATATATATATATATATATATATATATATATATATATATATATATATATATATATATATATATATATATATATATATATATATATATATATATATATATATATATATATATATATATATATATATATATATATATATATATATATATATATATATATATATATATATATATATATATATATATATATATATATATATATATATATATATATATATATATATACATACATACATACATATACTAGTAATATAAATGTACTTATTCGTTCACTCTACGTTATACTTAGAATCATTGGTTTTTAAAACAAAATAATGTTTTTCTCTCTTTGTTAAACTTTGCCAGAACTTTTTTTGTTCATGTGAAATTATTAACAAAACTTCCATTCAGTGTTCATTTTTCATTCAAACAACTCGAAAATTTAATTTTTAGCTCGAAAAGGCAACATTGATATATAAAAAAAAATTTTGTCTTAACAAATTTCGCCAATTGTTCATTCAAAATCATCGAAATTGGGTGTTGAAGCAAAATAATCAATCAACCACTTCAAGATTTATTAAAACAGCTTATCTTAATTAAGTGTCTTAACATCATGTACATATTAGTTAAAAAAACAATACAAACAGCTAGCCAAGCTTCCATTACTAAATTACTTAAATCGTATATATCATATTTTTAAAACTCACTGGTACTAAGTATATGGCGCAGATTATACATATGTGTAGTTATTGCATGCTGCTTATATACAAGTGTAAAGCTTCAACTGAAAATCAAAACAATTTAAGTTAATAAGACGTTATGAATTGTAGTGTAAATCTTCAAGAACCACAGATGACGGAAAACAAATATTTATCTCTATATCCATTTGTACATAAGTAGAAGCGTATATACATTGTACATAGTAAACCACACATTTTCATTTCATCAGAACGCAAGATGAAGTTTAACGAACGTTCCAAATGAATGAAAATCAGTTAATAATCATCGTTATTTGATTTTTTTTCTTCTTATTTTTAGATTTTCTTATATTATTACTTCATCTTGTTAAGATTAAATAATAATAACAATATAATTAATAATAGTAGTAATATTAAGAGAAAAAAAAGAAACTGTTAGTCGATGGATTATATTATTATAAAACAGCGAAACAATATATATATATATATATATATATATATATATATATATATATATATATATATATATATATATATATATATATATATATATATATATATATATATATATATATATATATATATATATATATATATATATATATATATATATATATATATATATATATATATATATATATATATATATATATATATATATATATATATATATATATATATATATATATATATATATATATATATATATATATATATATATATATATATATATATATCGTGAAGTGGTTTTTGTTTTTCTCTTTATGTTTTAACGTGAAGTGAATCAATCGGCCATTTTACAGTTGAGTGTAATGGCATTAATTTGTGTCGTAATGATTCTATTGGCAAATTTTAATATACAAATAAATTTTATTATATGTATACTGTAATTATAATTTATACATACTCGTACATATTTTAATATTATACATAGTGTTTAATAAAAAATCACTTCATGCACTATAAACGACTAACATTATTAATTAAAAATTCATCAATGAAAATATGGACGCGGTTTCCATACTACATAATTTTCCCTTTCTCCTCTCTATACGGTGTGATATAATATAAAACACACACACACACACATACACCATAAATTTATAATTTTAACGGATTATATAATTAATAAATAAGTTAATTCAAAATCAATTTTAAATTTATATTTACTTTTGTTTTGGTTTCTTTCAGGTGCATCGAAAGAAATTGGTACAGCATTGACACGTGTGTGTCTAAGACATAAAGCCGTTGAAACACGAATGAAAACATTCACATCAGCAATTATGGATTGTCTTATAATACCATTACAAGTAAGTTTTATTGTGTTAACCTTCTCTTACTAAACCAACACTAATACTATAATATAAGCCGCAAAATTTGCTTCTTATAATTAGTTTATACATATGTGTGCGGTATAAATGACCTAATTTTGATTCTGTAACATTTTCTGTTTAAAAATGTTACTTTTTTACAATAAATTGGAAAGCCGTTATATTAAGTCTCACGAGTTCTTTGTTTTATATTTTCCTTAAGATGAAAGCATTATTTTATTTTTTTAAATTCATATTCACTTCTTCTTAAAATATTTTTGGTTCTAACATTCAAAATTCAGAATACATATGTATATCATAGTCTAGAGAAACTCGTTGTTCGAAAAAATGTTGGTGTAATAATTATATTTTGCTAATAATATATATGTACGTGAAAACCGATCGAAATATTAATAATTATTTTACGTTAATGTACGGTAAACAATAATTTTAAAGTACCATGGTAAATTTCACAGTATAATCACGATGGTGATTTGCGTTAATAATCAATCGAGTCTACGATTCTGAACATTTATCTACATTCGTCTTCTGTTAACACGACCCTACATTTGTATATGAAAAGTATTCGTCGACATGCGCAAGTGTGGCCTTAACTGTAATACTTCAATTCATTACATAAAAATAATTTAATTAATTATTATTTGTTATGTCTATATTAATTATTTAATTATTATTTGTTATATATTCAAAATTTATTTATTTCAATTTTTTGTTTCGGCGAGATAACTTGTAGTAATTTTAACATAACAATTACAAAAACCACTATGAAGCTACTAAGACCAATTTCTGAAAAACAATCTATTTCTGAATACGAGTTAGGTTTAAAAGTTGTACCAATTCGTATAAATTCTAATAAATATGATTTTAAAATGTTTTGATTTGAGTCCTTGTCTTATATGTTTTTAATTAAATGTGTACTAATAATAATACAGTGTTTAAAGGCCATTACTGACCCCTTACTGCGTCAACAATCTGGCTCCAACGGTTTCGATCCTGGGCTTGGTCTTCATACTGTCCTAGACAACCTGAAAAAGCCAATTCATTTTCTACACCGTGGAGCCATCGTCCCCTGCAACAACTTCTGCGCCTACCATATGGTGGTTCTCCTTTCAGAGATCGCTGCACAATTCGTTCCGGATCAGCATGCAGAACGTGACCGAGTCAGTGTACTCGCTGAGATTTTATTTCATGCACAATATCGGGGATATTCATCAGATCTCTGATCTCGAAATTGTACAGAACTCGGTATGTGCCATCTATTTCGCGTTTTGGGCCGTAAATCATACGCATGACTATTCTCTCAAATTTACGGCTGACAGTTACCAGCCGCATTAATATCCTCACCCACACTGATCGTGAGTGATAAGAGAGACCAATTATTTGAACCTCCTCACTCCTTCAAACGTGTAGTGGCCACTACTAAAATCTGGTGTGCGTCCCTATAACCTGAGATCATGTGTTTCGTTTTGGACTCATTGAGCTGGAGTCCAACAAGCTGAAAACTCTAAAAACGTAGTAGTATTTATTTATTCAAGTATTTCCTTCACTCCGTTGCTATTCAGTCCAATCACGCATATGTCATCTGCATATGCAAGCACCTGATTGGACTGGTGATATAAGATATTGCGCTGAGGTGTTTCAGTTTTACGAAAGATGTACTCTAGCATGAGATTGAAGAGTACGGGGACAGAGCATCTCGCTACCGAACACCCGAGCTAACTGCAAAAATTCTTGATAGCCTGTTCTCAACTTTAACACAGCATTGTGACTGTGTCACTGTCATTTTACACAATAGTACCATTTTCGTTGGCATACCTAGATATTCCAGCGCAGACCACAAACTCTCTCGATTGATCGAGTCATAGGCCTGCCGGAAATCCAGGAACACATGATGTACGGAGATGGAAGTCTCATAATATTTAGATTTTTCGTTCGCAGCGAAAAGACCTGACCAGTGACTGATTGATTTCAACGAAATCCTCCTAGATAGTCACCAACCAAGCCCTCCGCTAGAGGGGTGACTCTATTTAATATAATGTATGACAGTAACTTATATGCTGTGCAAAGGAGAGCTATACCGCGATAATTCTCACACTTCAAGCGGTCTCCCTTGTTGAAGATAGGGCACATCGCGGCCACATTCCATTCGTCAGGCATTACTTCGGTTCGCCATACTAATCGAAAAGACAGTTCTACAAAGTATCCCCTCCAAATATTAAGAGCTCCGAATTAATGCAGTCCACTCCAGATGAGCGGTTTCGTTTTAGTCTCTGCACGGCCCTAGTGAATTCCTCATGGGATGGATCATCAATGCAAATTTGCAAATGAACACCAAGCAGGTCGGTAAAGTGTCCATTCCATGCGTCTAGTACTGCGTCGATGCTGACTAAATGTGCACTAAATATTTGATTTTCCCATTAGGTAATAAAAAGTGTAGAGTGGCTCCTGTTATAACTGTAATTTAAAATACATACTGTCAATCGCCTTGGTGATACTAACTTCCTTCTGCGCCTATTTTCGAAATCACTATTCATCATTATGAAATTTGAACTGCAAATGAAATTCATGACACTTAGATAAATACCAACAGTAAAATTCAAAATAATAATAATTTTGCTTGCATTTTCAATATAGTTTGAGACAAAAAATGTCTCAGACATCCGGTTTAGCAACAAACATTTATGAAGCTATATTTTTATTAACAGTAAGCGAAATTTATAATTATATAATTTTATATTACATACATAAGTAAAGGAATTTTTTAAATATGTTTTTATTCCAAAAATTATATTTGTACCTTAAACAGAATTTAATAGTTTGTCCAGAGATAATAATTTAGAAACTGTAATTGTATTTAGAAACTGTAATTGTTGTTGTGTCACCTCTAATACAGACTGCGGAGATTTGCACTGAGGAGCCATCCCATGAGGAATTCACTAAAGCCATGCAAAGATTGAAACGAAACCGCTCACCTGGAGTGGACTGCATTAATTCGGAGCTCTTGATATTCGAAGGGGATACTTTGTGGAACTGTCTTTTCGACCTTATTCGATTAGTATGGCGAACCGAAGTTATGCCTGACGAATGGAAAGTGGCCGCGATATGCCCCATCTTCAAGAAGGGAGACCGCTTGAAGTGTGAGAATTATCGCGGTATAGCTTTCCTTTGCACAGCATACAAGTTACTGTCATACATTGTATTGGATAGAATCACTCCTCTAGCGGAGGGCTTGGTTGGTGACTATCAAGGAGGATTTCGTCCGAATCGATCAGTCACCGATCAGGTCCCTTCGCTGCGGATGATTCTATCTAAATATTATGAGACATCCATCCCCGTACATCAGGTGTTCCTGGATTCCCGGCAGGCCTATGACTCGATCAATCGAGAGAGTTTGTGGTCTGCCCTGGAATACCTAGGAATGCCAACAAAACTGGTACGACTATGTAGGATGACAGTGACGCAGTCTCAATGCTGTGTTAAAGTTGAGAACAGGCTATCGACAATTTTTGTAGTTAACTCGGGTGTTCGGCAGGGAGATGCTCTGTCCCCGATACTCTTTAATCTCATGTTGGAGTACATCTTTCATAAAACTGAAACACCGCAGCGTAACATCTTATATCGCCAGTCCAATAAGGTGCTTGCATATGCAGATGGCATATGCATGATTGGACTGAATAGCAACGGAGTTAAAGAAATACTTGATCCGCTTGTCGAGTTTTCAGCTTCAGTTGGACTTCAGATCAATGAGTCTAAAACGAAATACCTGATCTCTGGTTTTAGGGACAATGGCACACCAGATTTTAGTAGTGGCCACCACACGTTTGAGGGAGTGAGGAGGTTCAAATATTTGGGTTCTCTTATCACTCACGATAACAGTGTGGGTGAGGATATTAAAGTGCGGCTGGCAGCTGGCACTCATTCTTTGTATCCTCTAAGGCCACTGCTAAAATCTAAACACTTATCAAGTGGCGTGAAGCTGAAGCTTTACAAAGCGTTGATCCGGCTCGTTGTTATGTTTGGATGTGAAAGTTGCGCGCTGACGGATGAGTACGAGAGATGGTTCCTAACATTTGATAGAAGAGTCATGCGTGTGATTTACGGCCCAAAACGCGAAATAGATGGTACCTACCGAGCTCTGTACAATATCGAGATCAGAGATCTGATGAAGATCCCCGATATTGTACATGAAGTAAGATCTCAGCGAGTACGCTGGCTCGGGCACGTTCTGCGTGCTGATCCGGAACGAATTGTGCAGCGATCTCTGAAAGAAGAGCCACCATATGGTAGGCGCAGAGGTCGTTGCAGGCGACGATGGCTCCACGGTGTAGAGAACGACTTGGCCTCTTCAGATTGTCTTAGACAGTATGAAGACCATGCTCGGGATCGAAACTGTTGGAGCCAAATTGTTGACTCAGTAAGGGGCCAGTAATGGCCTTTAAAACTGTTTTAATTAATTAAAATTGTATTTAAAAGCGTATTGCTCAAAAATTTGACCCAAAAATTCATATAAACAACAGAAATTAAAGAATTGGAATTGCTCTTAGACTGAACTTTACTTGAACTACACAGACATCTTGCTGCATGCTTAACTCATTAAAGGTCAACTTTCCGTTCAAGCAAGAATAAAACCCAATAAAGTTACTGTCGAAGTCGAAGCTTTAAATTTATTATAAGAAAGATTTTCTATTTAGATGTCTCCAAATCAATACTTCAAATATCAAAAGGGAGAAATGAATCAGTAATATCATTACTCAAATTCCTATATGATTAATTAAACAAGCATCATAAAGATTTTGTTTCTTATCTCGCCTCTAAATCTTAAATTGTTAAATTAAACAGTTGGCAACGCGTACATGAATGTCATCCAAATATTATTAATTTTTATAAGAAATGGAAAAGAAATGTAGATCTTCAGACATCTGAACTAAAGTAAAATCAAACCTTTCACTTTAATAACTAACTCTTCTATATAATTAAAGAAACATTATATCGTCTAATCATACATAATATATAATTTTATACAAAAATGCTTAACTATATAACAATAATAAAAAATAACGATAACAAAACAATAATATTGCAGAGATTGCGGTTTGCTTCTTTACGGTTACAATGATATAAAAACGCTTTTACCGGAAAAACTATAAGCATGTGTATGTATTAAAAGAAAAACAGCCGGAAGGAAAACAATCAAATGATATAATTGGATCAATGCTTTTGGTTTTATCTACATTTACAGTTTATTTAATTTTTTTTTATATTAAATTTAAATTTGGCGAAATTATAATAAAGATGGGGGACACTGTGACAGTCGCATGAGGAAACCATGCTAACCAAGATACAATTTATTTTCTATAGGTTTTGGATATTTTTCGAACAGACGCTCTGATATAATTAAAAATTATACATTATAACAGTAGGAAAGTTTTTCAGTTCTTTTCCCATTCCAAAATTGGAAAACTTACTTAACTTGGTTATACATTTTTATTTTAAGAAAATATGTTGTTTTGTTATTATTGTGTATTTTATGGCATATATTTAATCGGTCAGCTAAACACATTTTTTTGAATAAGTAATAAAAAATTCGGTTAACAAACAATACTTGTTCGGGCAGCAGAAACACAAAAATTATTTTCATAATTTGAAATAGTATACATACGTATTTAAATTTTTAGCATGGAGTGATGCTTTCAAACTGCAGGTTCTGCACTAGAAATAGCAATTGAAACTTCGATACTTATAACAATAAAAAGCAAACAAATTTTTGGACACTGCTCATTGGTCTTCTCTAGTACCCATGCGTTCTACCAAATACTAGTCTATTTTAGGAAACCAGTTTCATTCAAAGTCATATAATATAAGAACCAAAACTTATGAATATGTATTGAAAACGGCAGTATTCTCTCTTACATCTAATGGAATTTATTTTCCATCCTACACAAGGATTTTAAATTATTATAAATGTTCATGATGTCTATCATGCGTCACAGATTGTTGTTGAACCACCTCCAATACAGACTGCGGAGATTTGCACTGAGGAGCCATCCCATGAGGAATTCACTAAAGCCATGCAGAGATTGAAACGAAACCGCTCACCTGGAGTGGACTGCATTAATTCGGAGCTCTTGATATTCGGAGGGGATACTTTGTGGAACTGTCTTTTCGACCTTATTCGATTAGTATGGCGAACCGAAGTTATGCCTGACGAATGGAAAGTGGCCGCGATATGCCCCATCTTCAAGAAGGGAGACCGCATGAAGTGTGATAATTATCGCGGTATAGCTCTCCTTTGCACAGCATACAAGTTACTGTCATACATTGTATTGGATAGAATCACTCCTCTAGTGGAGGGCTTGGTTGGTGACTATCAAGGAGGATTTCATCCGAATCGATCAGTCACCGATCAGGTCTTTTCGCTGCGGATGATTCTATCTAAATATTATGAGACATCCATCCCCGTACATCAGGTGTTCCTGGATTTCCGGCAGGCCTATGACTCGATCAATCGAGAGAGTTTGTGGTCTGCCCTGGAATACCTAGGAATGCCAACAAAACTGGTATGACTATGTAGGATGACAGTGACGCAGTCTCAATGCTGTGTTAAAGTTGAGAACAGGCTATCGACAATTTTTGTAGTTCACTCGGGTGTTCGGCAGGGAGATGCTCTGTCCCCCGGCTCTTTAATCTCATGTTGGAGTATATCTTTCGTAAAACTGAAACACCGCAGCGTTACATCTTATATCGCCAGTCCAATCAGGTGCTTGCATATGCAGATGACATATGCGTGATTGGACTGAATAGCAACGAAGTGAAAGAAATACTTGATCCGCTTGTCGAGTTTTCAGCTTCAGTTGGACTTCAGATCAATGAGTCCAAAACGAAATACCTGATCTCTGGTTTTAGGGACAATGGCACACCAGATTTTAGTAGTGGCCACCACACGTTTGAGAGAGTGAGGAGGTTCAAATATTTGGGTTCTCTTATCACTCACGATAACAGTGTGGGTGAGGATATTAAAGTGCGGCTGGCAGAGGGCAGTCGTTCTTTGTATCCTCTTAAGGCCACTGCTAAAATCTAAATACTTATCGTGCCGTGAAGCTGAAGCTTTACAAAGCGTTGATCAGGCTCGTTGTTATGTTTTTATGTGAAAGTTGGGCGCTGACGGATGAGTACGAGAGATGGCTCTTAACATTTGAGAGAATAGTCATGCGTGTGATTTACGGTCCAAAACGCGAAATAGATGGCACCTACCGGGCTCTGTACAATATCGAGATCAGAGATCTGATGAAGATCCCCGATATTGTACATGAAGTAAGATCTCAGCGAGTACGCTGACTCGGGCACGTTCTGCGTGCTGATCCGGAACGAATTGTGCAGCGATCTCTGAAAGGAGAGCCAGCATATGGTAGGTGCAGAGGTCGTTGCAGGCGACGATGGCTCCACGGTGTAGAGAACGACTTGGCCTCTTCAGATTGTCTTAGACAGTATGAAGACCATGCTCGGGATCGAAACTGTTGGAGCCAAATTGTTGATTCAGTAAGGGGCCAGTAATGGCTTTTAAAACTGTTTAAAAAAAAAAGAAAAGATAAATAAATGTTCATAATATTATCCAATGCATTCAGTTATTTTCGTAAGATACTATTACTATTATTAGTTCTCGGGATTGAAATTTTCTTATTTCTAATTTGAGAGATAGATTATTAAAATGATTTTCCTAAACCTGTACTTTCATACACATTGTGCAAAAATAAATACATAATATGTCTAAAAAATATCTTAGACATATTATGTATACATATTTGTATAAAGACATATTATATTCTATAATACACGTGCCATTTTATGTCGAAATATATCACTATTGGTATTAAAAATACAATTCAATCTTCTCAGAAGTCATCTTTTCAGTTAAGAATAACCGATTTATAAAATTTCTGGAAATATCACAAGAAAAAATAAAAATAGTAATCCTTTTTATAAATTGAATTTCCGATTAATCAAATTCTGGTTGTGATAGCATTGGACGACAGATAGTTTGAAAAAACTTAATGTACCAAAAATAAGTAAAGTTCGAAAGTAAATACAAAGTAGTACAATTAAAGTAAAAATAAGACGATACAAATTATGGTTGCATTTATATTATTTAAAATACCATCCAGCTTTTCTGTTTGTGTATTCAGTATTTTATGAAAAAGATGAAAAGTGAAGGGAATATTAAAATTAATTTCGTCGAGAATCCAATTGAAAATAAAAAAAAACGATAAAAGAAAAGAAAATTATTAGTATGTTTTCTTACAGGAAAAACTAGAAGACTGGAAAAGACAATGTGCTATACTGGACAAAGAACATGCCAAAGAATATAAAAAATGTCGCACGGAACTAAAAAAGCGTTCAAGTGATACACTGCGACTACAAAAAAAAGCGCGCAAAGGACAATCAGAAACAATACAAAATTTAGTCGATTCATCAATGCACGATGTTACAATGCGTCGTGTTGAATTGGAAGAAGTTGAAAAGAAATCGCTACGCGCCGCTATGATCGAAGAGCGTACACGATATTGTACGTTTGTAAATATGCTGCAGCCGGTGGTGCGAGAAGAATGTGAAGTAATGTCGGAGTTAGGACATTTACAAGAAGCTATGCAATCAATAGCACTAGTTACAAAAGATCCGAATATATTGCCTCAATCGTCCGAAGAAATAATATTAGAAACTAAGACAACATTATCATTATATCCAGAATCTCCAGGGGGGTCGGGATCGGCCGGCTGTTCCAATTCATTAGGATCACGGAAAAGCTCCGTATGTTCAATTAGTTCAATGAACAGTAGCGGATCAAGTGGTTCGCCCGGGCATCAGTACCAAAGATCATTATCACAGGTAATTATAGAATTTGCATTTGATATAATCCGCAATTTTTATTTTTTTTTTTTTGTTTATTTTATGTTTTAAAACCAATTTTTATTTAGTTAATGGCACCAACTATGCGTTTAAAACCAGGTGAATCTAGCGATAGCGGATTCTGCTCATCTCCCGCTCTTACCTCTCAGGTTATTTATAATTTATTTTATTTTAAGTTTTCTCCTTTTTTATAATTTATTTATTCATCCTCATTACAACACAAAACATACTATGCATGCATGTCGCCATTTTTAGAATTTTTGTTTTTTCTACCTAAAATTTTCCAAAACGAAAATTAATTTCCATTTGGTAAAGGTATATATAGAAATATGTAGAATAAATAAAATTCTAATAAAGGACGACATGGTGATTGTGTGACATACTTATTTGAATTTAATGGATTTTGTTATATATAGGCATCGACAGTTAATCAAACACATGCTGTGTCCACATGGCCGCCACATACTCAAGACGTTGTATCGAATTCTGATCGGCCTCATACAATATCGTCCGGTTTGTTATACACAATATATCGTGTAAATTCGAAAATTAATGTTAGTTCATTTTATACAGCTTACGAAAAAGGTCATCAACGTCCCGCGTTAACCGTGTATACATTTCAAAGTCCAGAAAATTCGCAATGTAGTAGCCCGACTGGACAAAAATCACCAGCTACAATGCCATGTCGTCCTCCTTTACCAATTGTAAGTAACACAAGAAACGTCGAATTGGCCGTCTCTTACAAATATTTATATTTGCAGCGATGTTCATCATTAGAACGGCCACTATCAGCAACTGGCACTCGAAATCCGCCAAGCTCAATACCCAGACAGTGCCCATCACCCATTCCAGCTCACATTACAAAAGGTATGTTTAAGTTGGTTCTATGTTTTGTTTTCGTAAATTTTTGTTTTGTTCTAAAAAGAAGTTTAGTGGATTATGGGTTAGAAACTAACGAAATTAATTCCAGAACATCCACAATTACAACCGACTTACGTTAACATGTCCGAATTAGCCTCAATGGCTGCATTAAAAATTACTAACAATCAACAACAGCAGCAACCACAGCAGATGAATGTACAGCAGCCCCATCAACAATTAAATTCCCCAGTTTCAATTGCTTCATCTCTGGTATCGTCTGATTCATCAGCCACAAATCAGCATAGTTCGCCAGACATATCTTCACTTGAAAATCAAACGCCACAAAATAATTCACCACAAACTAATAATTCGCCGCAAACACCACTCGCTAATAATAGTAATTTAAGTAGTTGTTTGGATATAAACAATATTACCGAAAGTGTCGTAACAACACCAACAATAATTGGAATGCCACCATTTATAGACGATGGTAATAATATGATTAATAACGATGGGAGTCCAAATAGTAGTGGTGGCGGTCCCGGTAGTGGTAGTAGTACTAATAATAATGATAACAAATCTAACGATAATACAATTTTATCACCCGAGAGCGATATTAAATGTAAAGGTTCTGTTCTAGATAAAAAATCAATGTTTGAGAATTTAGAAAAGAATCAAAATTTGAACAATAATCCGCCACCACCAATAAATATGGTGCGCGCCGAAAGTATTTATGGTAAACGGAATGAGGAGATATACAAATCAGCTGGAATATTGGATCGTGACACAGGTAATTTAAATTAATCATATTAAATATTGCATGCTAATTATTATAATTTTAATTTCAAATATATACAAGAATTCTTCGAAGAATTAAATTAAAATACAAATTTTATGGTTTGTTGTTATGAATTTTTAGTTTTTGTAGTCACTGTGTTGTATTAACGTGGTGCATAAGTTCTAAAATAACATATCTAAATGCACACTGATGCGCGCGCCTTTTATCCAGAACTTATGACTCACCCAAATAGTTAGAAATAAAATTATTGATAGATATACAAAATATATAATATAAGTTTGGGTTTGGCACACACATTTTTTACACAAATTTATTAGTTTTTGTCGAATTGAATCGCTGCCAAAATAATTGTTTTGTGTTTTTGGCTTGTGAGAACAACCGTGTTTGTCCCGCGCACTTACGATTGCATTTATTAGTTTCTAGACCAAGACAAATTAAAATTATGTACTTAAAAAAAAGGTTAACGACTTTGAAAATTGAAAATGTTTTTTTTGGCCTCGATCTACATAATATGTATTATGCAATATTTTATTATTCATTTTCATGCTGGTTTTCATATTATTATTATGTAGTTGCGGTTGAATTGACAGAATGATGGGAAGAAACGGAAGGATCTAAATAAATTAAAATTATATGTACATAAGTTATTAAAGTATTTATTCCGTTTATTGTGCATCAAATAACCAATTTGTTGAACAAACTACTAAAATTTAAAGTGTTAGATTTTAGAGATTTGCAAATATGTATATACATGCGTAAATGAAATACAAAGAATTAGGTGAATATAAATCTGGAAGTCAAAATTGAAGAGCATACAAATATTGAATTAAATTCAATTAATTCTATAAATGAAAATGTCGTTTATGTTAAAATTAATTAATTTAACAGAATTAAGAAACATGAGGGTATCCTTGAGTGTTCGAGAAATTCAAATAATATTTAGCAGAGAAAGATATAAAACTATTTAAAAATTCTAGAAATGTGAATTTAAACAAATAATAAACAGAGTTTGGAATGTTTAGAAAATAAAGCCCATTTACTAAATATGTATAACATTTTGTAAGGTTAGATACTCTTTTCGTTTTTCTCCGCTGTTATCTGTCATCAAGCTACAGATCAAATTAGCATTATTCAGTTGTTAACTTTTATTTGATAATATTACATCACCCATAATTTTAGTAGAATAAACACAAAAATATTTGTGCATGTCTATAAATTTTTTTAAAACACATTTATTAAATTAGAAGTAGATAAAAATTTTCTTATAAAAAAAATAGTATTACCACACATATAATTTAAGGTAAGTTTTAAAATTTCATCAGACCAATCCAAAATAAACTGCTGCTTTCTACGTGCTGCCAAAAATTTAACACAAAAGTTCAATGTGCGCTTTCAAATCATCATTAAGACAAAAATTCATCAACAACCATATAATTATTAATTAAATTCATATTTTTTTAAAATATTTCTGTGATATTGCTAAAAACGTAACCTTGCAAACAACAGTATCTCGGATCGGAGGCAAAATTGTGTTGTAATGTTACGTTTTCCGATTAGAATCACAAATTACATTATGCAACCAAATTTTATTTTTTATCATTCATTTATTTTATTTTATTTTTATATTTTGAATATTTATTTATTTTTTGGTTGTTTGTAATTTTTGATATTTACTAAAACAAAAACGCTAAAACTAAAATTCTCGCTGATGTACTTGATCGTATAAACAATCAGAAGCAAAATATGAAGACTCAATCGAAGAATTAAATAATTTAATTGGTGAATTAGATTCATTTCAACGGCAACATGAATCGTTTATGAAAGATAGTAGTAATGACAAAACAACCAAATTAACATCAGATGCAACTTCACCATCCCCAACGCTAGGATCACTAAATGGTTTATCCCGTAATAATTACGAGAATGATATCGATTGTGATTTAAATGATAAACTATCGAATGTATCAAATTTATCAGCAATCTCGTCCACAACACTATCATCGCTGAACGATACAAATTTAAATGATATAAATTACGAATGCTATAATTTAGATATTAGAAAATATGAAAATGGATTTGAAAATCCATCGTTTGTACATTTGAATAATAGTAATGGTATGAATAACAACAACAATACTAGCACAAGTAATCATCAGGAGCACAATGACAGTGCCAGCATTCGTACAAATCGAACTGATGAGGATAGCTATTTAAAAGAGAATAGTGAAATTGTTGTGTTACGTTACAAAGAAAAACACAATGTAGCAACGAGTCCAGTAATCGAATCCGTTAATCAGTCGACAACGCTCAAACTTGATATGGCGATTCCAAATAATTTACAACGGTTTAGTTCATTCCGCTCTTCAACAACATCTCAACTATCAATATCATCGGTATCAAATTCACCAATCAGTCGAATACCGATAACGAGCATTTATAATAATAGCAGTTATGATACAAGTAGTGAACATCATTGTGGTAACGATGATAGTTCACGTGTAAAACCTGTTGTATCACCGAGGCCAGCATCTTTATCTGGTTTGTGTTATCATTTTTTTTGTTGTTTTTTATTTTTTATAATGTAAATATTTTTTTGTGTGCTTCTTAAATATTTAGAATTTATATCTTTATTGTTAATTGAATTTTAAGCGCACATATTTGTTAGATAAATGTATTTAAAATATGTAGACTTTTTTTTTACTTTTAATTAAAAATGAGATATTAATTACAATAATCATTATAGGTTATGTGCTTTTTGTAACTATTTGTTTGTATGACACAGGTGTTTCCAGGATTACAAGAAGATCGTCGGTGAATAGTATGAAACCACCACCGCCAGTTCGAAGATCATCGAGTGTTACACCGAGTCCTAATATTACAGCACAGGTAAGTGATTTATGAAGATCACTAATAAGCGCAAACAATATGAGATTATTACGGTGTATGCTGGTACAAAAAATAAGCCAAATTGTGACACGTTTGTATGCTAATGAACTAATATTAAAATCAGCTATCATACTAATTGGCTGAAAATTGAGTTGAACCTTTGAGTAAAATATTTATTTATTAATTTATTGAGTAAAATACCAGGAATTTAAAAATACATACTTTAATCTTATTCTGCATAATTTCTATTTGAATTCGAAGAAACATTTATTCGATTATAGAAATCACATTTTGTTTATCTTTGGTTTATTAGATAAATTGTAATTCAATTTTCTTGATGCTATAAATTTTAATTAGAACCGAATTGGAAATAGAAATTTCAAATGAATTTTTATTCTTAGTTCTATTCTACTTCAATTGTACAACCACATTCTTTATTGGTTTCGTTTATAGGATGTCAGTGTATTAAGATTGTAAAGTTTTTTAAATCATAATACCTGTAGAATACCTGTAGTATTATTATCTGATATAAAATCAAACATAGTAATCATTATTGTTGTTCTGCAATTTATTACAGGACATAAACAATGAACCAGTATAATACTCATATTGTTATGCTACCACTCAAAACTGATTATATGTATGTACATATAAATTGTGTTATTAAGTTCGCCCGCTTTATCCATAATCACTTGAATTTTTATTTTAAGTAAATAAACAGTTTTTTAAGAAGCGACTTCATTATCGCATGGTTAAGCGAAGAACCTTAGTTAAGAACATTATTTTGTTTTATTTATAATTTTATGTTTTGTTTTTATTTTTTTTTTATGTTTTCTTTTGGGGGGAACTTTTAAATTGATTTTAATTTAAAAACAAAAAACATTTTAAAAATCTAAAGAAATCACCAAGTTTGTTACAACAAAATATAATGAATTCATCATCGGAAAGTTTACCGCCACCACCCGCTTATCTATTAGATACGATTACGGGTAACATACATTCGACAATGGGTAATTCGTCCTCACATGGAAATAATCAAGCCCAACAAATACATGTAGCCGAAACCGTAAAGGCTTTAACTGATTTACGTCATATGCCAGCTAGTCCTGGTATACTACGTCGGGCCCAAAATCAAATTCAATTACAGCAACAACAACTGCAACAAAATAATAATTTACATTATTCGCCAACAACAAATCAAAACAGTGCATGTCTTTCAGCGATATCAAATAAATCCGAAAATCATAATATAGCAGGACCACTGTACTCACAACAAACATCAACGTGTAATTCTAGTAGTAATGATAGTCATAATATGGTAATATTTATTTTTGATTTTTTATGTTTTGGTTTATAATTTTATATTTTAAAATCACTATTTTACATAAATATAATCAACTCAATTTGATTCTAAAATATATTCTTACTTTATTTGTCTATGTGCAGTCATATAAATCACCACCAAATACATCAACATCACAAAGTGGAATTTATGCTCAACCAAAGGTATCAAAAATGTCCAGTTTTCGTACACAGAGTCCGAATCCAAAACAAAATTCGGGATTAATAGCACAATTAAATGCAAGATTGGGACCAAAACAGAATCAAACGGCACAACAACAGCAAATGTATCAAGAATCACGAAATCAACAACATCAGCAGCAACTACAACAACAACAGCATCAGCTTCTTCAACAGCAGCAACAACAGCAGCAATTACAATATAATAATAGTATGTATGGACAATATCAGCAACATCAACAGGGTGGTAGTACAGGCAATTTATCAAATTATCAACAACAATACTATACAGATGGTAAAAATAATCAAATTTATCATCAAAATCAACCACAATACCACTATAATCAAAATATTTACGTATCAACTAATCCATTTATAACAACACCAAGATCAAATTATTCACCATCGAGTTTTGGAAAAGAATCGCCGGGTCAATATTCAACCTCAAGTAAACTTTTTGTTTCCTAAAAGTGTATTTACTAGAAGTCTATTGTAAATTTTTTTTTTGTTTTTAATTTTTTTTTTATGATTTATGTTTTATGTTTGGTTTTGTTATTTTGGATTTTGGTTTCCTGATTTTGATTTTATTTGACCTGAAATTTTATTTATTTTATTATTCATTCAAATAAATCTAATCTTTCCTTCCCTGTATCTTTTGTAGATTATCAACAAAATTACGAAAATAACAAAAGTGGAAGCGTATTAAATAAAACAAGCGTTGGATTTTTAGAAAATCTAAATGCTAAATTAGCGGAACAAAGACTGTCGGGAAAAGCATTTGCTGTACGAAATTTAATTAACAGTAAAGCATTGGTAAGATATATTATTTTTAATCATTAAAATAATTTTATACGTATTGTTTATTAAATTTTTTTTTGTTATTTTGTAAATATTTAAAGTCACCAAATCCTGGTCAAGTCAAAAATCCTGTTGATCAGCAACAGGTGAGAACTGTTATACCGAAATTAAAGAAATAATAAAATCAAAGGAAATTAAGGTGTCTACTGTTTATAGAATATTATATGATATCATTTTTTATTATTTGATATTTAGAAATGTAATTTGAAAAATCTAACACAGTGAGTTCTACGCTTTTTAATAGTCTCTTATATAACAAAATTAAAAAAAAAACATGTTAACTATATAGACTAATATTACGTGTTTTTGAGAGATGGCGGCTTACCTTTACAATTCTTCTTCTATGTAACAGGTTATTAAAAGAAATGGCCTATTATGCATGTTTTATTCTTGAATATATGTTTTTGCATTGTCAATAAACATTTCCTACTAGGGATGCGATTAGATGGTTATGTCTGTAACTTCAAATATGACTATATCGCAATTATTATTCTTGAAATCAACTTAACCATTCCAAATTTAATGTTTCACCAATTTTCTCATATTAATAGTTTTGTTTGCAAAACAATTTTTGGCGGCGCTACGGCCAATAATTTGATTAAAAAATATCTAATATAGCGGCTTATTAACACTATTTTATTGTAGTTTAAGAAATCTAGTAAGATTAATTTTAATTCCATATGATTTCGACCTATCCAATTTAATTAATTAATTAATTTTTTGAATGATATTTAATCGACTAAAATGTTTTGCCTAACTAACTAAATACATGGCAATATTTATTAACATCTTATTCTTAATATTTCAGCCTGATCCTAGAATGTGTCATGAATCATTAATGGATCAAATAAAACGTGGTGCCACGTTAAAACGGAATCGCACGATAAATGATCGAAGTGCTCCAAAAATACATTAAGCAATTAAAATAAATATATTTTTTATAATATTATTATTATATAATTATTAATATATAAACACTATTATCAATTAAATGTAGGAATTACTAAGTAATATACAATAAAAAGATTAAAATATAACATCAAAATGGAATATTTCGCGCCAATTTACACAGACTAAAACATGTATATAAAACATATCTTTATGAATACAAATAAAATATATACATTTTTAACATACTATATAAATATAATCATTTTCTCATATACATAATATCTGTTTTATATATTTATATTAATTAAATTTAATATTTTAACATTAAATGTACATTTTAAGAAAAAGAGTGGAAACACAATATAAAAGCTACATATATTTTTAATTTAATTTTTAACCTCGCTTCCTTCTTTTTGTTTTATCGCTCAGTTTTTGTTTAATTTTGTTTCAAATTTCTACCAAATATATATACTCGTATATTAAGAATATTCCAATTAATAAAAAAATAGAATTAATTATTAAACTGAAATTTGGCTAAATACTAAACATTAAATATCCGAGCCACAACATAAAATATTTTTATTATGATTACGTGAAAAATAGATTTCATAAAAATATTTATATTTTGTTATTTTATTATTAATTTCTAGTCACAATATTATTTTTTTTATGATTATTTTATTTTAAATTCTATTCACAAATTGATCCAATTTTCGATCTATTTTTCATGTACTACAGCAAAACTAATCGATTAGCATGTATTTACTAAGTGAAGACACATTCCATACGTAATCGATTTTTAAATTGGTAAATAATATGAATACATACAGTAAGAGGCTACAAATTTTATATAAATATTAATTTATTCTTTAGTTTTTTTTATTAATTTATAAAAAATATATGTATTAAATATGAATATATATATATAGCTACACACATATATATATATGTATATTAATTATTAAATAATAATTAAACAAAAAATAATATAATTTTAAGAATTTATGTAACATTTTTTTTGATGTAGAGAAATAAAACCAAAAAATTAAAAATAATTGTTAAAGGCGTTTTTGTGATTATGTATTATATTTTCGTAAACAAAACACATTTTCTTTAATTTTTTATAATTTAAATATAATTTTATTTTATTCCTTTCTTTTACTTGACTTTTCCTTTACAATATTTTCTTCAAATGCGATCGGTTTAAGCGAGTCTGGCTCCGATTTGAATTCAATTTTCTTCGAGTCCGAACAATCAAATATTTGATCATCTCGCATTTTATTGTCGTTCGAAAGTGTTTTGTATATGGACATGGCTTGGCCGACTAATGATGTAACGTCTGAAGCGTTTGCTGGGATAATTAACGTATTATTTGTACGGGCTAGTTTATTAAAGGCATTCACATATTGTTCAGCGACAGAAAATGAAGCAGCATTTTTACCATCTTTAATTGTAAGTGATTTGGCAACCATTGCTAAGCCGCGTGCGCGGGCATCAGCTACCGCAAGCATAGCTGCAGCTTCGCCACTAGCCTTATTGATCTGTTCCTGCCGTTCGGCTTCAGAGGCGAGAATTCTTGATTGACGTTTACCTTCGGCCACATTAATTTCCGCTTCCCGAATACCTTCAGACTCTAAGATAGCTGCTCGTTTACGCCGTTCTGCCTCAACTTGCATCTGCATAGCTTCATGCACTCGATTGGGCAGTTTAATATCTCGAATTTCGTAACGCAAACACGATATGCCCCATGCTGCACTCGCTTTATTAATGGAATCCACAATACTAACATTTAATGATTCACGTTCTCGGAATATTTTATCTAACGACATTTTACCGAGTTCAGATCTCATAGTAGTTTGTGCCAATTGAGTGATGGCAAACTCTGGATCCTCAACGCCATATGATGCGTTATATGCGTCCAATATTCGCAAATACAATACACCGTCAATACTCAATGTAACATTATCTGATGTAATAGCACTTTGTTTTGGTACATCTATTGCAATTTCTTTTAAGCTTTGTACATATTTAACGCGATCAACGACTGGCAACAATACATTTAAGCCAGGCTCAAGTATTCTATGGAATTTTCCCATCCGCTCAACCACCCAGGCCTCTTGTTGTGGTACAAACATTATTATTGTATTTATAGGTGTTGAGGACATGGGTCGCACAATATTTCTATGGACTGCCGACACTGAATAATTAGTGTGCTAAAATCAAATGAAAATAAATTCAGTAAATATAATTTAAATTAAATTACCAGAAACATCAACACGCGACAATGATGGCCACTCACCCCATTGGACCTAAGCAATGAACTACAAATTCGTGCTGACTGTAGACTTCGTAACATATTTATTAAATTTCAATACTATAATTACTAGTTTAATGGAGTTTATATAAGTTTAGTATAATTATTTATATATAAAAAAAATTTTTAATTAATTGTTTAATTACTTTGAGATAGTTATCCATTAAATAAGTTCTAACCTCAAAAATATTTTCGGGTTTACTTGACAGATGATTATATACTAGCAAACAGTGGCGTATATATATATATTATTTAAAAATGTTGGTCATGAATTCGTGATAATATATATTCGGCTAAAAAGTTGTTGTAACTTGTAACATCAATCGCTATCATGATATTAGATAGTATGTATACCGTAGGTCTACCGCGAATAAACAAATAATTTTTACATAATACTGGTTTTACACCGTAGATAGTATAATAGCAAAAAAGTATAATACTACATATTATACTATCCTGTGTAAAACCGAAGTTCGATAGTGTAATATTATTTTAAAATATGTCAGCATAATAGCTATCAAAAATATACATATTAAGGTATTACATTTTCACTTTTCTTATTGTAAACTTTTAATGACAGTGTACTTTTGACATGGGGCATGCTTATAGTTCAATCCTTGCCGCTGTTTTCGTGGCAGCACCATCGCGATTGGGTATTGTATGAAATCGATTTGTTGCAAAGTAATGTAAATCCTCTCTCTGTGTAATATTTTTAAAGATTTTTGATCACATCTCTGTTAATTTAACTAATTAAACGTATCGTCCTGTGGTTTGTATTAATAGGGTTTGTGGAAACAATAATTGTTCCATCGTTAATCGTTATCATTATTTTTAATTTCTACGGTGATTACTCAAGAGGACTCGATATGTTCCGGTTCTGAAACATTACAATTTCTATATTCCAATAACAATGTCGTTCGTACCATTTGCTTACATTATTGTTTGGGATGGTATGGATCCCGCCTTGATAATTTTAAATGCACCTATTGAAATTGTCATCTCTGTGTTATTTTACTCTTGACAAATTAAACTCAGCCGACTGACCTATATATTTGGCAATCAACTTCTTTAAAATGAGCGCTACAAACAACGAGATCATTTTGATGGTGTCTTTCCAGTTCTTAAACTTATGATTAATTTTTTTTTGTGTTAAAGTTTATGGCACGGTCATATTTAAAGTTCCTTGGATTATTTTTAATGAAAGTTATAACCTTTTTATTTGATTTTTTGTGAGCCGTTTTATACCGTTCCACCGTTATAAAGAGGGCCCCACTCTATATAACGCTATACGCATATATCGTTGTTGTGGATCAATTTAATAATTTTGTAAAGGATAAACATGACGCTGAAGTAGATTCATGGTATTTGAGCACGATTAGTTTTAAATTCCGCTCTTTTTGAAAAGAGATTTAAATGCATTGACGGCCATTTTATGAAATTATCATCAATAACGCATTGTTCCTAAAGAAATTTGGTTACCCTTTAGTTTAGAACTAATTGACAAAACCACTCTAGGAATTGTCTACATTATCGTCGTTGCCTACGTTTTTGACGTTTTCTACGGGTTGTCAACACTTCAATGTAGAAAATAATAGAACACTCGTAAACGCCCATCACTGCCCCACATACTACATTTCTTATGAATTTAACCGGTGGAACTATATTCTCTAAAATTAACCTAGTCAGGGCATATATATCATTTAATACCTGTTGCTACAGATGATATTGCTAAGATAGGCATTACCATTCCTTTTGGCTTATTCGAATTCACGCGAATACCTTTTGATTTACACAACACTGCTCGGGCATTTCAAAGGCTCATGAACGAGGTAGTTAGAGGACTTGATTTCGTGTTTTCATACATGGATGGTATTCGTGTAGCTTCGAAATCAGAAGAAGAGCACAAATCGCATTTGCAACTACTGTTCAAACGGCTTGCCAATTTTGATATAAATATCAAAAATTCAAAATGCGTTTTTGGTGTGAAAGCGCTTAACTTTCTAAGTCACAAAACTACTTCTATGGGAATATTCCCAAACGAGGAAAGATTTCAAGCTATATCGTATTTTCCAGTACCTACATACATCCATTCGACAAATTCAACAATTTATTGGCATAGTTTATTATTTATAACCATCGCTTTGTACCAAAACCAGTTGAATTGTTATCGCCGATTAATGCACAACTATAGAATGCTGTTGCAAAAAAAAAAATTGTCAATTACGCCTTCCGCATTGCATATAATGCGGAAGGCGTTGACAATTTTTTTTTCATATGTAATGGGATTATGTGAAACAGTGTGGCACATTATTCCTGTGCTGGCACTAAAGGCAAATCTGTTTCAACATTTAAAAATGCCATAGCAAATTGTAAGGACTTATCATGGTCCTACCCAGATTGTGAAATGAACTGAAAGGATTTGATAGTGAAAATTGTCGGTTTAACTAATACAATATCGAATGCCACTCCAAATCCCTCTACAGAAAAAGAAGTAACTAGGCTTCAATCTAAAAAGTTACAACTAAATATTGAACCTAGAAAAACAACAGATACCGCACCTCAAACAATTAAAACACCAAATACCGATGGGCCGTTAACAATGGAACCGGTTGCTATAAATAATGAAAAAGTTAATCTAAATATACCTCGCTCGGAAAATAAAATCTAATGATTCCAATTGCAAGTATTAAACCGAGACGGTATACCTGTGGAAGCAATCCAAAATTAAGTATCAGCTAAGAGCATCTAGATGATACCCAAACTAATTAATGGCATATCTAGTGACCACTCATCTTTTAGGATTAGTCTCACTGATAAAGACTTTGCACGAGCATCAAATCTGAAGTTTTGGCCAAATGGAATATTTATTAAAGAATTTGAATTTAAAAAAGGCCGATTTTTCAGATTACACCAGAAGGCACCAAAACAATATAAGCACCGGTTCGTCATCAGGAAAATGTTAACAAAATGTCTATAGTAAATCTATAGGAAAGCATATCAATTTCTGAATTTCGTTCGGAAAACCTTGTTCTCATTCTATATATGCAATTGTGGAAACAATAAACAAATTTTAATAGTAATATATCCACAGCATAGAATTTTTCCCGAGTTATTATGTCGTCTACAGATGTGACCGTTCTTAATCAACGAGCAAAAAATAAACGGGTGGAGGAGTATTAATTGCCGTAAACGCTTCAATTACCAGTGAAGTATTTCAACTGTCCTATGTTGTCAAGTCGAACATGAACTGTGTAAAAATTACAATCAATAAGAAAAAAATATACATTTATACTGTATACAGACCACCTTCTTCACCAAGTGAAACATGCACAAACTGCAATGAAACGATCCAAGAAATTTACAATCTTACTAAGCCACCCGTGATTGCTTTGTAGTATTGGGGGATTTTAAATTTACCACAGTGAACTATGGTCTTATGACGAGGATCTAAATTCCATGCTTCCATCCTCTAGTCTAAAAATATAATAATTTTAAAAGAACTTTTTTATATATAAATGAAATTTATTCAAAATTACTTGAACTATCATCAGGACTTTTGACCAAAAATCCAAAATCAGTAATAGAAATCCGATTACGATGGTATATACCTCTATTAAAAGGTCTCAGAGCCTGTAAATACTGTGCCAGGATACATTTGGATGGCTCAATTATTTCTACACATTTCGAGTGTTGTTGTTAATTCTTTCCGAATATTCCGAAAATTACATTAATCGTTCCTTTACTCGGGAGATGAATGAATGGATTGATTTGAATGTTGTGTGAAGTAAGGCTATGGACCAAAAAAAGTGTCTCAAGTCCTTTTTAGAAAACAAAAAAGATTCATGGTATTTGAGCACGATCAGTTTTAAATTCCGCTCTTTTTGAACAGAGATTTCAATTCATTGACGGACATTCTATAAAACTATCACCAATAACGCATTGTTTCTAAAGAAATTTGGTCACCGTTTGGTTTAGAACTAATTGACAAAACCACTCTATGAATTCTTCATTATCGACGTTGTCTACGTTGTTGACGTTATCTACGGGTTGTCGACACGTCAATGTAGAAAATAATAAATGACGTGTATATCGCTGACGTCAAGACAAAAACCTAAATTTATTATCATTATACGTTTATTTAGCATGTACATACTACAATATTATTTATAGTGTCAAGAATAGTTTTTTCAATCAATGTGCTGTTGTTACAAATCACAAGAAGCGATTTCATTCATCAGGTCAGATTTATTAGATGATGAATTTTTTTCATTTTGACTTTAGCTCTGATGAAAGAGTCAAACTGTCAAAATAACGCCAATAAAGCAAATAAAATGAAATCAAATTTCTCACAGGAAGCTCAAAAAATACAAAACTTTGAACATTATTCGCCTTAATAAAATATTGCATCCTTTACTGTTCTTTTCTTACGGTCATCTCCGCTGTGGTCAACACTATAAAATCGCTTTTCTATCGTGACAGCTCCAGTGTATCACATCACAACACAACTATTTTATGAAAACGGTAAATAATCTAGTACATTTTATTTTTACGCTATTTTTCGTTCAATTTCTTTGTTTTGATTATTAAACAATCCACTGAAAAATTCTCGAACTAGTGATATTATTTTAATAAAATTTATACTTACTCATTTTATTTAATGTATCAAGGTAAATAATGTTTCAAAAATTAGCAAGAAAAAACGGCATATAGGCAGACAGAAGTAAAACTAATTTTGTTTTTTAGGTTAAGCACATTTACATAGCAGCTTAAGTACAACATGTCCAACAACCAAGGATCTTTAGCTGAAACCAAAGAAATCTTGCGATCTTTAGTTATATCTAGCCCACAAACAATTACAATTCATGAATTGAATAGAGATTTTCGGAACTCGGAGGGATATCCAATACCTTATGGCAGATTAGGATACTCAAATTTGGAATTGTTTTTACGCAGTTTAACGGACACTTTGTACGTCGAAGGTAATGGAAGTGTACGAGCCGTAGAATCATCCAAGTCAAAACATATCGACCAAATGGTGGCAAAGCAAAAAACGGCAACCCGTGCTCGAAAAAATGGATTAGAATATCGGCCAAATAGTCACCAGACGAAGCAGCAGACTAATAATAATACTAATTACTATAATAGTCAAAATAATCAGAAACCGCCATTATTTTCACACCCACCACATTCGATTCAGCAACAATATGGTCAAGTGCTTGTTAATCAACAAATGGCCTACAACTATTTATCGTTGTGTGGACCAAATCCATTGAATGCAATGCAACGAATACATCAGCTGCAATATCCAATGATGAATTTACCACCTCAACTGTTAAATAGAAATTTATTGATTCGTCCCACATTTTTCCCACAACAGACATCCTCTAATAATATAAATCAAAACCGGTCAAATTTTAATAATCATATAAATAGAGCCGAATCGCCAAGCGTTTACCAAAGTAATATCACTAATACTAATAAAGGCAGCGTAACGCCAGAAACAGTAGAACAAACCTCATCATCGTCAACTACAATTGGAGAATCCGTGGCACCGGAAGATGAGTGCCAATTAACAAAATCGGAAGAGGAACAAATAAACGAAGCTATGGAGAGAATAAAATTAGGGACAAAATTGAAATGTAAAGATGTGCCGGTGGTGAACAACGAATCGGATTCAGCAATACCGGAATTATCGGACTTTGATCCAATATTCCAAATAAACATACCGTCAAATGTAGTACCTTATGGACAAAAAATTAAACGAACGGAATTAACACCTGGCCTTATTAAAATTGGTTCAAAATTTTCCATTTTCGTGACGGAGGTAAGAGAACCTATCATCTAAAATCCAATATTATTCTAATCTCTAGAATTATTGTAGATACATAATCCAACAAAATTTTGGTTTCATTTGAGCGAACAAGCCGAAACTTTTGACGTTTTAATGAAAGATATTGCTCAGTATTACAGTAACGTTGACATGGATTTACAAATTTCAAATTCGAATATTCGTAAAGGTCAAATGTGTGCCGCACAATTTTTGGGTATTTGGCATCGTGGCGAAATCGTCAGCGATTTAATAGATTGGTCAAAAGTTAAAGTTTTTTTTATTGATTACGGTACAACGGCTACTATGGATGTAAAAAATATAAAATACTTATTTAAACCATTCGCAAATTTGCCGGCCCAAATATATCGTGGTGCATTGGCCAGTATAAGGCCATTAAATACGCATCGATGGACTAGAGATTCAACATATTTTATGTTAAGTCTGGTAATGGATATAGTTCTTCAAGCTAAACTAGTGGATATTGATTATGAGAATCAGGCGATGTCGTTGTTTTTAATCGACACAAACAACACTATTGATCTCCACATCAATAATGAGATGATTATTAAAGGATATGCGATGGCCGAAAATCAAAAGTGGTTATCACAGGTTTACATTAGTTCTTAAACTTGAATCAACGTAATTCTTCCATAAATCCATGTAAATTTTTTTTTTTATCTTTCAGGGAAATTTAACGAAAACAAGTATTTTTTACAAAATATATCCGACGTAAGTTACATCCTAGAATTCGTTAATGTACCTATTACGGTTTAATTTGAATGTAAAAAATTGTATTTATAATTTTAAATTTTATCTGAATATAAATAAATGTTTTAAGTTGTAAATACAATTTTTGTTAGTTTTATTCGTGCTTCATATCCTTGCTTCATAAATTCGCATTTCAATTCTAACGAAAACATTTTTTTTATGATGCCTTTTCAGATTTGAAATGTTAGAACAAGGAGAGTATCCATCATTTTATGAAATTGGCATCTATCTTGCAGACGGTTTCGATCTTTATAGGTACGAAGATACAACCGTTATTCCTAGCATAGACGTTATACCTCGTAAGATTAATCATAATGTAACCGGGATTAAATCATCGTTAAATCCGTTATCAGTATCATGGTATCCGCGACAATAATTAATTTGATATTACTATATTTATTTTTAACAATTTTATTTTGAAATCGTTAGCCATATTTTTATAAATTTATTCTACTGTGATTTTTAAAACGAATGAAATTTAATCGTTTACTATTTGAACTGTTATGTAAATAAATTTGTTGTAGAATGTATACATTTAATGTCAATGTATATTTGAAGTAAAAATTGTTTTATTTTTCACTTGAATCACAACTGAAACCCTATGTTACACCAATCTGCATTACCGACTATATTGCAATAAAACAACAACTTTTTTCCGTAATTCTAATTGTTTTTCTTTTAAATATCTTTACTCTATAATATATATTACATGTATATTTGTATATTTAAAAAAGCATTTTATTTTTTATATATAATTTATATACAATAATTTTTTGTTTAGAAAATAAACAACAGTCAATTTATAAAATAAAATATTAAAGGAAAGTGAAATGTCGATAATGGATTTTGAGTTTTCTGATTGGAATGATGCTTAAAAATGATTTTGTTTTTTAAGTACATTATGGCTAAGGTGGTTTGACAATTTGATACATTTGTTGTGTGTGAGTGTGTTTGTTTATTGATGGCAAGTATAATACGCAAGTACGGAATTGATATAAATACACTTGACTAGATGACTTTCTCTCGAATCCATTATCTAAGTAATTTTCATTAATAAAATAAAAAATTATCCTAACCCTACGTCTAAACACATCATTATTATAAAACCAAATATGCAACCCCATGTTGCGTATATTCCATTACCACTTGCTTGTGCCTCGGGAATAATATCATCACAGACAATATAAATCATAGCACCTGCAGCAAATGATAAAGCATACGGTAAAATGAGTGAGGCCACTGAAACTGCCACTGCTCCGATAACACCGAATATTGGCTCCACCATGCCTGATAACTGTCCATACCAAAAACTTTTCCAAAGACTAAAGCCAGCAGCATGCAACGGTAAACTAACAGCTAAACCTTCTGGAAAATTCTGTATTCCAATTCCAATTGCTAAATTTCGCGCCGACTCAAAAGTTGCTGATTCGGTAGTTCCTATTGCACCAAAACTAACACCGACAGCAAGACCCTCGGGTATATTATGAACCGTTATCGCTACCACTAGCAACATTATTCGTTTCCAATGAGACATTTGTGCTTGATGTTGATCAGCTGTTGATTGATTTACGTAAGTATCCGCCTTATCCGCATCGCTATGTTTCCTCCGACGTTGTCTTGAATGTCCTTGGTGACTATGCTGTGCTCCAATACAATCCGAAAAGCTGTCCATACCAATTGCAGTCGAATGATCATTTATATTTCGTGTATAATTTGTTGGCCGAACGGCCGCCTCTAGTTGATTCTGTTGATCGTCTAGCGCGATTTCGGCTTTATCTTTATTTGATGTTGTTAATGCAATCATCATGTGTGAACTATTGATCCCGAGATACGAAATTAATTTATCAATACCATAAACAAACACAGATCCTAATAAAAATCCTAGTGCCACCGGTAAAAATGCAAATTGACCATTGGCCCCATAAATACGGGAATTCTCAGCTAACTCTATAGCTGGTGCTAATAGCGACCAAAATGATGCCGCCACCATTACACCAGCCGCAAAACCTAATGCAGTATCAAGGGTTTTCCTCTATAATAAAAATAAGAAAATTAATTAATTTGCATTCTAGTTCTTAAACTCTATTTATTTATTATACTCAATACTCACTTGATTCCCCCGTAAAAATATCACCATAGCCGAACCTGCAGCCGTAAGTCCCCATGTTAATAAAGTTCCAAGGAGTGCTTGTGTCACAGAACCATAACCAGGAATCATTTTACTATACTGTTTTTAATTTATATTTTCTAAAAATATTTATGGGGTATCTAAAATTAAATAAAATTAAAACGAAAATCAATTTTTTACTATTTTATAATTTATATATGTAGTCGTTCAAACGGTCATTGTAACACTTTGCTACAACTAACTGAGACCGTGACAGTGAAAGACTGAGTAATGAAATAACGCGAAGTATTTTTCTGTATACTTCCAGCTTATTTAAATAGTACTGAGAGATATATAAATACAATTATAAATTAAAAATGTCATTCTGATTCAGAAGAGAAGAAGAAATGCAAGTATGTACATAATATGAAAATTCACAAGGGTGGCATAGTTTACATCGCACGATTTATACGAATTTACCGAATACATGTTGGCCAATAAAAAAAATTGTAAATTATTTGCATACTGATAAGAGAATTCTTTTAAAATAGGATTAGTGACCCAGGTTTATACAGAGTATGGGAATTTTTTTTGTAGACATTCACATCGACACGACAACGATACGTCCCCCACTCTGCGAGAAGTGAGTAAATTTAGTTATTATTACACAACCATCTAATCCAGTATAAGCCTATCTGCAAGGTTTTCGCGTTTGTCTCGCTATATAATACTTGGAATGATTTTACCCAAATCATAAAGATATAAACGTAGAAAATAATAAATTATATTTTGTGAGTATTTAAATAACAGAAAAATTAAATTAATTTAATTTACCTAGGTTTAATTTTATTTAATCCGGTACAACAATAATGAAAAAGTGTAAACGTAATGTTTTTGTTTTTTTGCTTGGGTAAGATATAAAAAGCGCGCGGTCGCTATCTGAATGTGTTGTTGCTTGTTGGTGAGATTCTTTTTTTTCATAAACTAAAACATTTTGTCACGTAGGACATAAAATTTAGATTCGCAATAAATTAAATTTGATATAAGAAAATTATGAATTGGATAACGATGACGATCACTACCTGAATACGTGATGGTAGGTAATGTGACCGAAGAGAAAATATGCGGTTTCTGCAGTATTTTTTTTAAATTTTAAAATGGACTTTGGATATGAATCTCAATGAAAAACTAAATTGAATTTTATTCAAAAATAAAACGAATTTGGATAAAAAAAAATCGAGCAAGAATCCCTATTCCAATTTAATTTTTGGATTGAACTAGTTTATGATGACTACCTTTAGTCAAAATTAGGTGTATTTTTATATTCGCTCCTTCTGAGAGACTCATAATAGTAGGGGTAAGGATCAACAAACATGTCGAGACTATAGGAAATGGATTATGCGTTGGATTAGTGGTAGTTTTCTTTGGAATTAGGCTGAAGTTCCATATTTGGAAATTCCAAACCCTCCTCAAATCCAGATGCTTAGCACTGGACTTTTTGGCGCAAGGATAACTTTAACATCCCAATGCTTCATTGATTATTAGGAAAATCTTAACTGGAATTTCAATCAAAATATTTTTATAAAATTTTCACATGAATATGAAATTCTAATCAAAACCTTAAATTAACATTTTTTGATTGAATTTCCATAAAATAAAAATATGGCTGGCTAGTGGCCTTGTACGGAGAATTTTTGTATCGAGCTCTCTTTTGGAAGAAATTCTTTTGATTGAATTTCCTGTCATTTGTCATAATAAAACATAATCGTACAGTGAACTAAAATAAAAATAGTCAGTCATTACGAATTCATTAACTTTAATGTTAAAATACATCATATAAGTAGAATGTGATGGTTACTGGTAAGACCTATTCTAATCACATTCACAAAGAAGTACAGACAAAGAAGAACTTGTTTATTTGGAATAATCATTACTGATAAGTGATGATCCTTCTAATCGCATATGGTCTAATCACTGCTTTCTAATTTTAGAAGCAAAGTGAATTGAACTAATCACTACAATAAAGAATAAGACGAATCAAGAATTGTTAGGAGACCAAAGACGATCAATTGTGGTATAGTTACATAATTAAACAACTCGTCTTATATGAGACACTGAGAAAAATAAGATGATGTTAGGCTAAATTATAGTCGCAACAATGGTAAAATTTGAAATGCCATAATAAGTTTGGGTATGATGCCGACTAATGATAGTATTCTCGGCTGAATCGTTTAGCATGCAGTTTCCCAGGGTTATAGACTAGTTTATTAGCAAGCAACTCATCGCAAGCAATTCATCACGGTAGCAATTCAAAACGGCGCCGCTTTGCCGTGGTATACATTTCTGGAATTTGACGTACTGGAAACGAATTAGATCATTCCTTGACCGAATATAATGAAACTCGACATGTTGAATGAAAATGAGACCATTGATTTTTGAAGAGTTCTAGAATATGGCTAGTTGTGGCGAATATAAAATGATTTTTGTGTAATATTCTGGAATATCCCCAACTGGCATGATACAATTTATGTATTATCGCAAGTATTTCGTAAAAGTTAAGTAAAGGCACATTTAATTTAATTTTAAAAGATTATTATTTGTTTGTTTTCAAAGGCAAATCTCTCCCGAATAATACGTATACTAATTTTTTTTTTTTTACAAAAAGGACTTGGCATAGACACTTCTACGGTCCTTACCTTACATATTCACACAACATTCATTCATCCCATTCACACAAGTACAGTATACCACCTGCGCATTGCATAGCTCCATGTCACCCTGTACAGTGACATGAAAGATGGGTCGGCCCATGGGTTCTACATTCCAACAGAGGGTCATAGATGTTTTCAATTTAATCACCGATCGTAATCGGGAGATGAAAAATCCCTTTTGCATCCCCGCCTCTGTTGGGATTCGAACCCGGTACCTCCCGATCCAAACGTCGCAGCTTTAACCACTGCGCTATTTGCTCGGTCAAAGTATACTAATTTACTATAAGGACAAATTTTCACGGAGAGGACATACATATTTTATAACATTAAGCAAAGGATAATTCTTTTAAATGGAGAAAATTAACCTTTATCAGTAAAAGCATAGGGTTGTATTCCAAAACTTTTCTCCATAATCATGTTAGAATTCGCGGTTAACGAATAATCTATAGTTCATTTCATCACGGTTAACGAATAATCTATAGTTCTGTTCCAGTAAAACCTTATCCAAAAGTCATTTTATAATTTCGTTTCTATCGAACAAGATCTAGGTTCATCATAATTGGTCGACGAATAGACTAGCTCTATTCTAGTTGACCGTATTGAAGAATTGTATTCAAAAACTACTGATCACTAAAAATTACTAATCCTAATTTTTTATCGAACAAATCAAGTGTCAACATAATCATATCAGAAAAAGCTTTAGTTAAGTTTATTCCAGAACTTTGTTGAAACATAATTTTATAATCCAATTATCCATCGAACAAATCAAATTTCAATATGATCATGAATCAAGCATTAGCCTAGTTCCATTCCAGCTGGGCATATTCCAGAATAATATTTAAAAACAAATTTGATCATGATCGGTCAAGGAAAAGACTAGTTCTATTTCAATTGAATATTCTAGAACTTCATCCAAAAATCCTTTTATAATTCAACAATATCCTTGGACAAGGAATAGCCTAGTTCTGTTCAGTTGGACAAGGAATAGCCTAGTTCTGTTCCAATTAGCCATATTCGATAATTCCAACTAAAAATCAATTGAAAATTCATTTTCATCCAACATGTCACGTTCCATCATAGTCGGCGAAGAAATAGCCTTGTTCCGTCTCAGTTTCCATTCTACATAAATTTGATAATAAATTAATAATTAATTGGTTGCGATGAATTGCTATCGTGATGAATTGCTTGCGATAAATCGGTCGGGGACCTCAGAATCGGCCCCAATAGCTAAGTCATTCTAATATCGGATTTTCGGCCAAATCTATTCAAAGAATTAACCATTTCTTTCTTGCATAGAATTTGAGACTTTACTCGATGTTGATTTATCGTTGATTTCTTGCTGGACTTTGTTTAATGGTTTATAATGAAAAAATGATATTTAATTTCGAAATCTTGGCTTTTCCAATAGCATGTTAACATGAAATGCATATGTAAATGAAATTTGGGAAATTTGTTGATATATTCGGTTTTAGAAGATTGAGTGGTGTAACTTCAAAGTCAATCAAGATATTGTTGGTAAAAGATTTGATAATTTTATTGTTTGAAATCAGCTTTCAAGTTGGCCAATTATTGGTTTTTAGTTGCAAATTAAAAAAAATGTTTAAAAGGTTGCCAAAGATTGTTTCTGGGAAATGATGAATAATATTGATGGGTATTTTATGGCTTCATTAATTTTGAATATGTATACAAATTTGTTATTTAGCTCAAAATGACTTATCTATTTTCATGTTACGAGAAGGATCCTTAACTGATTTTATACCAATTTTAATTTATTTTTGAAAAAACAAAATTTATTTTTTCAAGCCAACATTTGATATAGATTTTATAGGGCTATCCTAGAAGAAGAAAAGGATGTTTTTGTTTTAAAAGAAGTCAATTGTATGTACAGTGTTTTGAATATAACTGAATTATATCTGAAATATAATATCCTTCAAATGGCCACACTGCGACTCTATGTGCATGAGATCTCGCTTTTCGTTACATTTTACATTACTTATATACATAACACAGACATAACACAGAAGTCCAATTTCTTGTATTATGTGACCAATTCACCAATCTCGTCTTTAAATTTGTGAGTCGGTCGCGGATTTTTGACGTACATATACTTTGCAGTTACATATAAGCCCAAAGAAAATAAACAAGCGGTATTAAGATTTACCAACCAATTTATATCATGTTATCGCGAAAGAATTCTGGTCGTATTAATTCATATATCAACACCATACAAAGTTGGGTATTAATTGTGGTAGCGTTTCTAATTTACCGTATGTAACTGCTTAACCGTGTTCGTTTCATAGTTGAAAGTAAGGCCAAATCATGCTCCTAGCCTTTAAACAGCATTCAACATTGACCAGGGTTTAGTACTGGAAAATTTGAGCTGCATCTATTTGTTCAATTTCTTCGCAAACTTCCAAATCAAGAAATTAAGAAGTGCATACTACATATGATAATAATTTCGAACTTAAAGCAATGAGGTCAACAGAATAAAAAGTTAAATAATAATTTTTAACGACTGGTGTCCCAAACCTTGACACCTCTGAAACTTTATAATTTGTTATTGTTTCGATTATAGTAAAGATGGGATGCTTTTCGAAAGAATAACATTATGTTATTATTGTGCATTAAACGCGTTATAAATTTGATTTTACAGACTGAAAAGTACGTAGAATGTTTTGTCGGGAAATTGCACTAAATGAGATCGATTGCAAAATTTGACAAAACTGGGTTGGTTCCTTGAGAACATTAGGGCTGCTAGTAAAAGTCTCATTGAAAACCTGGGAATATCGATTCGGCAGCATTCTCAACAATTTTCACATTTCGAGAAGCTCTGTTCAGCGTATTTTGGCATGCAAGATACAATTAATTAGTTCACTGCATCAACAGTTTACCCCCGTATCATCTCCACATATGCTAAATTGATCAACAATATCTTTTAATTTGACCATACAACTTATTTTTAATTGGGTTTTTGAAAAAAGGGTTAGTTAGAACATACGAACGTAATTTTTACATAGTTATGGTAGGGTTACAATATGATTAAACAAACAAAAAAATTGTTTTATTTCCACATTATATATTAAATCTGGTGCTCCTATTGGGACACCCTTTATATAGCCGATTCGATACTTTTTTAATTTGACTTATATACCACTTTCAAAATAAACGATAAAATTGCATTAATGTTTCTTTATATCGATTCTACGAATATATTGAATATACAAATATCTTTATTACTCTTACTAGACGTTTTAAAAATGCACGAACGTATTATTATTTGAACACAGGAAGTATTAAATTGAAAGTGTTATCCAAAGATTTATTTAACTATTTTCCAATAATACACATCATTAAGACATAATTCGTTTTTTAAATAATTCTAATTCATGGCTTAAATTATTCAATAAGTTTATTCGATGTAATCTGAATCCAGTCCCGTTTTGAACTGGGTGTATTGTTTGGGATTGTGTTTAAAAATAGTTCGCCCGAATTTTTGTTCTAGTTAGATTGTATTGGTCTTAATAATAAATTATTGGTTTGATATTTATCAAGATTGGAAACATGTTTATCTGTAATTCTCTAGGAGATTGTAATGTTTTCAGTTGTCATTAATAATAATTTTAAACAAGCGCCGTTGATTTTATTTGAAAAAAATAAACGAGAAAGCGCCGTTGCTTATTTCAATAAAAATTTAATGAAAATTTAAGTTTAATAAACCATGCATGCATCTATTAATTTCAAACTAAATCAGCCAAAATTTATTATAATATTATAATTTATTATAATATAACAGCCGTATTTCTTGTCGTTTGATCTGATCCGAACCAGATCATGTTTCATAATGTATTGCTGTAATTTATGATTAAACCACAAAAAATACGGCTGTTAAATTGATTCGCAATTATTCTGTAAACAAACTTGAAATGATTGCCCTGACAATCATAGTGGGCCAAAAATCGATAAAGGCCACTTATTTTTAATTTGTATTTTCATACCCAAAGTTTGGCCAAATTATTTGAACGTTTAGTATTTGTACTTCGATAAATGAAATGGTTACTAACCTTATGCTACGTTTATGATGTAGACAAATTAAAACTTATTATTTCTATCTATCAGATAATGTTAACTATGTAGTACTTAGAACAATAAAAATGAAAGTTATTAGTTCAGCCATTCTGTTTGCATTTATCATGTTTTATAGTTCATTCTCTTAAAAATTAAATCTAATAACAAGTATCGTATTCTACAGTTTTAGTTCGAAATGGGTAAGAAAATATTTAGAAAGCGGAAATGAAATAAAAACTGACCTGTATCATTCGAAAGAACTGTCGAACCATTCAACCATACCATATCACATAAAATTTCGATCATGTGATAGGCACTAGCCTTTAATAGGCTCATTTTACTCTACGGCTTAAAACATGATTGCTGCTAGGATTAACGCGAATAAATCAACTGTTGGAACACTGAGGGCATACGAAATAAAAGAAAGGTTCTATTGAATGATTCACGCAAAATCCAACGCTTAAAATTTGTAAGAGAACACAGCACTTAGGAGCGGCAACAACAATTATCATCTAACTATCTATATTATCGCAAAAAGTTGTATATTTTCGAACGAAATAGGATTTAACATGGATGGTTATAACTTCTATTTTCTTAGGAAAGAAGAAATTTTGAACCACTGTAGGTGTTATGGTTTGAGGTGTTATATCATATTATGGAATAATTGATTTATTTTCCCAAACACTAGACTAATCGGAAATTCTTATAAGTAAAACCTTTTGCAATCAGCTGTTCATAAACTGCAAGAATATTACGGACTATTTCCATGAATTTTACGGAAAGACAATGCCCAGAGACACACCACACTGCTCTTGTTGAAAATGTTGGACGGAGCGCCAGAATATCGAAATATTATCGTGGCCTCCGTATTCACCAAAACTTCATGGAACAAATATTTAAATTCAACTCGACAGATATTATTTAAGACACATAATTATAGCATTCACGATATTAGCTTACGTCACAATAGTAATAACTTCATTGGTTAATAAATTAAGCCTTAAGCGTTATTTTTTCGAGCTTTAAGCACATTGTATATAATTGAGTTTAAATAAATATTATTCATTTTTATGTTTTTTGTGTATTCTTTTGTCACTAGAATAGTTTACAAAGGTACTGAGGAAGACGCAAGTCGAAATCGATTTACCGAAAAATCAAAAAAAAAATATTGTCACCATAAGGAAGAATAAAACTATAAAATCAAAAACTAAAACATAAAGTTTTAATTTTTATTTTTAAAATAAAACATTGTATATAGTTAGACGCAATATTAAATATCAAAGAAATTAAAAACACACGGCGTTAAATTTGTTATAATTGAAAAGATACAAATTTCATAGAGGCCAATAGACTTAAAACTTTCGGAACTGAAAATCTCAATATTTTAAATATTTTTTGAAGAATTGTTGATTAATTTTAACTTTGAGTTGTAAGATATATCTGATGATGATCGCACAAAGTGACCGAAAACCTATAGTTATTAAAATAAATCAAGAGGTTTATTATTTATTTTGATTGTGGTTTCAATGAAATTTTTATTTAACTTTTCCTGATATAAAATAGTTTACCTTAAAAACATAAACCATGAAAAGTATAATATACATACATGAACCATCTCTATAAAGAAAATGAACGCTATTGTAACTGAATGCCCAACATAAAATCTATGTAAGCTATTTTAACTTTATCCGCTTTAGAGCACGACAACTTTAAATTTTAAATATTAAAACCCAACACTCTTTACTATATTTAAAGCGTGTGAGTATCCCAAGATTATTCTAAATCAGAAACTGACAAAAGGTTTGATTTTCAGAGTTTACCACATAGAGTCTGTCTCGTTAAACCTCCTCTGATAGCTAATGATACAAATAATTTTTCTATTGACATAAAAACCTGAAAACCGCTGTACAAACCATTGAATTTGCACATATACATACATCAATGATTCAGTTAGACCAGTGTTTTTGGTTCCTGCCAAACGATATAATTCATTGCGATCTTAGGAAACAATAATTACGGTAAACGTTTAGACAACAGTACGGGAATTTAGTAGTTGCAGATATAATTCATAATTGAGATTCATCCAAGTGGATTGGAAAATGCTCGCCTGAAAGATAAACCCTCCTATTCCCTTAGTCGTGTCACTTGAAACTTGTACCGACAGTAAAATTTTGGTATTCTCTTAGTCGATTGAAGTGACAATTGTCGTTTGCGCAGTGGGAAATATCATATTTTCTCTTAGTCAACTAAAATGACAATTTTCGATGGATAAAAGTTTGATTTGATGGATAAAAATGGAGGCTAGCAAAACGATAGCTACAATAATACAATACTTAAATATAGGTAGCTAATCAAAATATAATAATTTAAAATATCTTTATATACTTTATCTATTTTAAATTTGTGTGTCAATATAATTACAAATTGTACACAATTATTTCAGCGTTGATGGAGAAACTATTGGACTAGGTAAAGGAGTTTTTATTATATGTATTGCAATTTTGAAATTTTCACACCTCGAGTGACTAATACCAATTTATATCTGAAGTGATGTGACAATATAGTTATGTCGAATGAAGAACGCGACTAAGGAAAGAGGGGTGAAAACCCATACATAAAATAAGTTTTAACGCTTGAACCCGAAAAATTTGCGCGATGCATTTCCACCTTCAAGAGGTAAATGAATAAACAGAATAATCGTTTATGAAAATTAAAAAAACCAAGAGCATTTTACAAGAAATCTCTCAAGAAACCGAGGCACAATTGGTAATGTCAGAGCTGTTGTTGGTAAAATTGCGAATTATGTGATGCATAATTTTGTGGCCGACTTTTACCAGATATCGTATAAAAATTTATTAATACGTTTTTCGAATCTTATCAAAATTACTGAAAGTACACGCATATTACGATTTAAGTAGATACGATCATATACTAAGAACGTGCTGTAATTATTATGTATGTTATTTTGTAATCATTTACATGGGAAGGTTGGAAGCTCAAGATAATTAATAATCATATAATTAGAATTAAGTGATTAACAAGGTTTTTTAAACATTTCGTTCATTCCTAACGATAAACATGAAATTGAATAAAACGAATAAAACATAACTTATTATTATAAGCGCCATCACTTATTCCGATTTAGTGCACATTATGTAGTTTGTAATCTATAGTTCTCGTGGTCCTATACATCAACTCGTGATGAATTTCTTCTCTTTAAGTTATTATTTGTAATACGTAAGTAGTTCACAGTTTTTTAAAGGCCATTACTGGCCCCTTACGGTGTCAACAATATGGTTCCATCGATTTCGATTCTAAGCTTGGTCTTCATACTGTCCTAAAAAATCTGAAGAAGCCAAGTTGTACTCAACTCCGTGAACCCATCGTCGCCTGCAACGATCTCTTCGCCTACCATATGGTGGCTCATCTCTCTGAAATTCACACCGGATTCCCACGGAGAACGCGCCCAAACTCGCTGAGAACTTACTTCATGTAGAACATCGGGGATCTGCATCAGATCTCTGATCTCGATATTGTACAGGCTTGGTATGTCTCATCATGTTCGTGCCTGCTGCCAGCCACTATTTAATATCATCACCGACATTATTATCGTGAGTGATAAGAGAGCTCAATTCTCTCAAACTCGTAGTGATCCCTACTAAAATCTGCCATTTTCCCTATAACTAGATGATGTAGAAAATTCTACCAGCGGATCTAGTATTTCCTTCACTTCGTTGCTGTTCAGTTCAATCATGCATGTCACTGCCGATATAAGATGTTGCGCTGAGGGGTTTCAGTTATACGAAAGATGTACTCCAACGAGATGCTTAAGGAGCAAGTCATATGGTAGTGAGTAATAGGGCTCAGGAGGATGGTAGTATTACAGTCCTTAACTGGGGGAAAGTGGAGAAGGCCTTAGTCGCCACCTTCTAGTGGAGATTTTGAAAATACTGCAAATTAGAAATCCAGATCTGCCAACAGCCAACTGGAGGATTGCCAAGCTGGAGGTAGCTAACGTGAATCATAAATCGGCCGTTATCATCCTCAGCAGAGACTTTCTTGATGCTCTGGCAAAGCCTGGAGGCTTGATCAGCTATGGGTTTGGAGTGATTACGCTCTATAGGCACGATGAAGCCGACAGGTCTGGGGCATTTGCAGCAGGTGTGGATACCTTTTGTAGCTGGTTTTGGTGATCCATATGCTCCGAGCATCCCAGAAACGGCCAGGACTCATTGTTCAATAGACGGGTCACATATAGAGACCAAATGGTTAGAGGCAGGATCGTGACAAATTGTCTGGGTGGGGCGTCTGTTTGTAGATTTGTGAGTGGGGGCACACCGCAAGATGGCGTTTTATCCCTATAAAACCTGATGGGGTTTTATCCCTATAAGACCTATTACTAAACCTGTCGGTGAAGCTTCAGGGTGATTGCCTACGCGGATGATATTGCTATTGACCGCTTCGGTAAATATGCTTTTACGCTGAGTGAAGAGATTCAGTGTGCATTTGGCTGTCTCTCGGAGTAGGCCAACAGCTGTTGACTGAGCGCGAATTCACAGAAAACGGAGTTGGTTATCTTTACTAGGAAGCGCAGTCTTCAGGATATAACCCGCCACAACTAAATGATGCTCGTTTGATATTTGTGGACAAAGCGAAATACCTCGGGCTCATTTTCGCGAGAAAGCTAAACCAAATTTTAGAAAGGCTAAAGAAAGCCACTATAGCGCTCTACTCTGGTAAAAATGCTATTGCGAAGAGATGGGGTTTGGAGCCCTACATAGTACACTGGCTCTATATCTCAGTGGTAAAACCCATACTACTGTATGAGGTCGTCGTCTGGTGGCCAGCGTTAAAAATTAAGGTTAACACGAAGAGTTTGATGAAAGTACAAAGAACTGCCGGCTTGTGCATATGTAGATTCTCTTTCATTTCACTCCCTTAGATTTCGTGGCCAAGCAACAAGCCTGAGTTTCCCACCAGAGGCGACTAGGTGAGAGACGATTATGGACAATGAGGCGCTAAGCTTCTTCAAGTATGGCTCAAAATGGGATTGAAGGGTCGAGTGTGGAATATTCCTCGAGCACTGGGAGTCTTTTCTTTCGCCTTCCGTTTCAGGCTGGCTTAAGTATAATGTAATATCCAAAAGGAATATCCGCATTTTTACGGACAGTCCGGCCACTATTAAAACGGTACAATCACAATTCCTTACATCGATACTCGCCCAGAATTGTCTGGCATCTATAAATGATATCAGTTCAACATCCGCCAGGGCATTTCAATATTGCAAGGAATGAAAGAGCAGATGAGCTTACCCGTCAGGGTACACACAGCACGCCTCATCTCATAAAGCAGACTGGATGTTAAGATACCGCTTGCTTCATGTAAACGTGTTCTTCAGGAGGAAGCCATGAAAAAAACAAACGACAGATGGTTTAATACCAACTAGTGCAGAATAACCAGGCAGTTCTGGTCTGGAGCTATGGTATGGAGCTATAACGGAACCTTGTCTCATAGGCAAGCACGCGAGTAGACTGGGTGTCAACGCAAATGATTTCTGCCGCAGCTCCGGTGACAGTATTCCACCTGCTCTGTACCTGCCCTCGTCTGATGCGCAGCAGAATGTAATTCATGGGAGCTCTCCATTTTGGTAATCTGACGGATCTTAGTAAAATCGATGTCAGGGCTCTTCAACGCTTCTTGGTAGGCTCAGGATGGTTTGATGAGTAAGGAGGGGGAAACTCAAATGTGGCATACTACCAAATTGTATCTATGCTAATCGATTAAGACCTCCACCCTAACCTAACCTAACTTAAGGCTGTTTTAATCTGTGAAGAGTCTTAGTAATAAAAAAAAGTATCCGTTGTGGCTGTTAGATAGACTGTGTGTTAAATATTTGTGTAACCAAATTGTTTATTTTACAATCAGAATATGTGTTTTCCTAAGAACATTAATTGTAAAATATTTACAAGTTTTCTTATCAAATTTGACTTCCTATATTATAAGGAAGTCGATAATATGTACATACAAGGAAGCGGGTGAAAAAATAATATTTATGTAAATAAATTGTACCTGTACAATCATAAATTGATGAATTCGAATAGATTATTTTTACTTTCCAGTCTAACCACAATTATTCGCCTACATATAACACAAGCTTTTATATTCAGTCATTACATAAAAATTTGTGACACAGACTTATCGATGAACCCACCTGTTAACGCACCCCAATATTTATGATACAAAGGCATACTTTTAAATTTCTGCTCATTTGTTATTTCGATGTCGTGACGTATAAATACTAAATATAAAAAATCGATTAATTACGTCAGACTCAGACCCAAGTATGTACATGGAGATAGAAGTTTTATAGATACATACATGAAATAATTTTTCTAATGTTGAATATTGATGAATAAGACATTATAAGATTTGTGTAATTTAGTAGGTCAATATTACTTATTAAAGCGTCAAGGTTTTTTAAAATCAATTTTTATGGCACAATACACTACAAGGCACTAACAATTTTATCAAATATTACGTATTAGGTTTTCGCACCGGTTACCACAGCAATGTACAATAAGCGTTAACATTTTAAATACGTATGTTTATCAAACAATTCGTAATACGGCAATAATTAAAGAACTGTAATTATAAATTTCTTTATCTCCAAATACGTTTTTATATTATGTATTTTATTATTATTAGAATTAGTAATGAACGAAAAAAAAACTTGATAGTTGACATAAACAAAAAAAGTTCCACGTCAATTTTCATGAGCTTTTAATTAATTTAAAACGATTTAAATTAAAGATAATTGAAACATTCTTAAAGACGTACTAGATGGTTGTTTAATTATGTTATGACGTGCACAGAAAGATTCACCAAACAAATCACGGAAGATTTTGGTGGCGGATGAATGATCAATGCCAATGTAATGTTAAGTATATTTATTGTACGATATATACATAAGAATTTAAATATAATTTCAAGGTTATGCAATCGTAAACATATTATAAATTTATACTTACAATTGTGTTCTTTATTTACTAATTAATAATAACACCAACATATATTTATATAATTTTTTTTTTCTCTACATAAACTACATAAAAATTTAGAATCACAAAAAAAAATTTGATATATATGTTCACACTAGAAATCACCACGTTGTTGTTGTAATAAATTTTAATTATGTATAAATATACAAAAATCAAATGTTTTTCACATAATTATTAGACTTTTAATAAAATTTAAGTTACTTTTATGTAATTTAATATGATACGTGAACATTTTTATATTGTATTAAGTGGAAAAACGAAAAATAAACAAAAAATGTAAAAACTTAAAAGTAAAAAATTAAAAAAAAATAAAACAAAATATTAACAATCCAATTTCGTCACTAATTACCATTGACAGTCAAAGTCAATTGACAACTGAATTTTCGACGGTATTGCAGGGTTATGTTGTTGTTTTTGTTTATTTTTAGTACAACAATTACAGTACACTGTAAAATTGTAAAACATACTTTAAAATAGGGTGATTCAAATTTTTATTTAGCAGTAGGACATATCCCGTTTCGCTAGTCAATTAATTTTGTTTCGTCGTGTAATCAAGCAACGGTAATATTTGTTATCAGACAGTAATGAAAACAGAGTCAGGTTTATATTTTTTTAAAGGAGTTAAGTCAAAAATATAATTTAATAAAAGAGAATAATATAATTTATTACCAATAGAACTAGACATTTAACTATTTTTCTAATAAAATAAATAGATAATCCATTATATTCATTCTTTTATATAAATAAACAAAAAATTTTAAAAATTGATTTTGCCCATTTTGTGTTGTGCATTTTTCATTTGATTTACAGTGGCATTATTTTAGTTAATTATTTAAATACATTTGTAAAATGGTTCATATTATAAAAATACATTATGTTAATTACTTAGAGTGTGTGTCAATCGGTTAAAAAGTAGTTAAAAATTAAAATTTTGACAGCAAAGTTAAAAAATTATTATTTATTCACCACAAAAAAAAAAAAAAAAATTTAACATGCTAAAGACCGCATATAATTTTTGACAACTATTGTTAAAAAATACTAACCCAGAACAAGTGTTTCACTGTTTCAGTATCATCATATGTACATTGAAATTGAAATTTTTTGGAATCTACAGTATTCTAATGGCTTTATTGAAAATAGGAATCGTATATTTATTATACATAATATATACATGTTACTTTGTAATAATAGAATATAGTAACTTGTAATTCTCTTATTTTTATTTTGTATTGGCATATTATATAATAATAACGTTACATTAATATGCATAGGAAAATATGTTGTACCAATACGAATCATTGTTTTAATTTCATTTTTTACATCAGTCAAAATTTTAACTAATTGACACAGCAAAATTAATTTTGAGTAGTTGAAAAGTTTCACCACGGCAATTTGATTTCACCAAATTTTTAACAAGAATATTTTTAACCGATTGACACAGACACTAAATTATACTAATGTGTTAATCAAACTCCATATTACATATAAGAGAAATTGTAACAAAATCTAATGAACTCTGCTTTGACTGACATCTAGTGAAAGAAAAAATACTAAATGTTTGTTTTTATTTTTGATGGCCGAAAATGGTTTGATGGTCATTTAAACTTTTACTTACTTCATTATATACATTATAAAATTTACTTACTTCATTCAAGTCCATTCTCATTTCAAAAATCAACAGAAATCAACAAATCGTCTGTCAAGTCAAGTGAACAGTTTTAATATTTCTTTTATTTTTTCAATTGAAACATTTTAAAAATGAATTTTGATAACGCTAAAGAAAATATTCAACCACTAGCATGTGGCCGAGATGCAAAACGTTTGGAAATAGCAATAAATGCCGAATTAAATGAGGAAGCTCAAAAGGAATTACAACGTCAAAAATGGTAAGATGCTAAAGTACATATAAATTTGTGCAAACCCTTATCTTGGGGTCGATTATGTATCTCTCGTATTACGAGTTACGAGTTACGACAACTCGTAATCCATGAAGTCGTAATTGCGACATAGCGCGATTATGTAAGCAAGTACGAGATACAATTTTTTCGAAAAAAAGGAGTTGCCCGATATGCTCATTTTCGGACACATATTTTGTTTTGGTTTTTATTTTGTTTACAAATATTTTGTGGTTATGTCAAAATAAAATTGGCGCGCTTGAAAATTGTTTGTGTTTTAATCATAATTATTTGTTTTAAACAAAAAAAAATTAAATTAAAATAAAATAAATAAAAATAAAATTATTTTGTGTCTTTAAAACTTTATTTGAAAGTAAGTAATCTTTTGGTGTTTTAATATTATAACCAAGCTAATTTGACATATCATAATTCTATTTAAAGGAAAACATTGTAATGGATCCTGTTGTTGAATTCATTCACCCTTGGCAAAATCGGGATGGTCTGCCATCATTTGTTCGGTTGGCCCTAAATAATAGTTTTTGAACACAAAATAAAAATTATATTAATTATTCATTTATATTTAAAATACAAAATAAAGTATTAAATTATGATTAGTATAAACACATATATTTTCATTTTATGTAATAGATTGGAAATTTTTATTATTTTTATTAAAAAAATTGTAATCACTTCTTCAACAACACTTAAACGATTTTTGACAATTAAATCGTTCTTCGCAAAATCACCACACTACTATGGTTGTTGCACTTTTCAAAATGGAATGAACATAGCAATAAATCACACTATTAAATTCAAATTTAATAGTAATTTATTAATAAAAAATCATATGTTCGACTATTGAATTACTACTAAATGTCTAAAAACATTATTTCAACAGTTATTTTGACAAATTTTCCTTTAAAACAATCATTTCAACCATTACGAGTTGCTTGTCGTACTCAAAAACTTGTACGAGTAAAACAACAACAACATGTCGCAATTACGAGAACTCGAAATGTCTTACATAATCGAGTTTGGTCGTAATTTCGAAAAAAAACTCGTAACTCGTAACTCGTAATGCTTACATAATCGACCCCCTTAACAGGATGGTTTTGTACAGGTATAAATTGTAAAATAGACTATTTAACTTTAATTTATCAGATAATTCTTTTTAATTTATTCGTAACTTGGTGTCAGTCCCGATAAAAAGAAAATTCGTATTCAGATTTCCGTTATTTCAAAATAAGACTAAATTTTATTGTAATGTTTTTTTATTTATAATGAGACGGTGTTAAACAAATTCATATAGTAATACCTATAGAAAATATTATATTTTTAATTTTTTAAATTGGTTATTTATACGGAGCGCAATACAAATTTATACATAGTTTGAAATTTCAGCCAACTTCATCAATTAGCGACAAATATATCCACATAATTATTATGTACATAAACATTATGTATTAAATTTGTTTACGTAATTTCTAGTGAATATGAAGAAAAAATCCAAAATTACTGTGGAGATGATCCTTTGGAAACTTGGTTTGAGTACATATCATGGGTTGAACAGTGTTTCCCAAAAAGTGGAAAAGAATGCTCAATCGACGATCTTCTAAAAAAATGCCTTCTTCAATTCGGTGACAACTCAAAATATTTTCAAGATAGTAGATTTGTTAAAATATATATTAAATTCGTAAGTATTGTATAGCAAGAATATAATGTTCCTACACATAATATAATATACCTAATATATGAAATATTTTTAGATTGATACTCAAGAAAATCCTACTGAAATTTATCAGCAACTTTACAATCATGGAATTGGCACAATGGTAGCTGATTTTTATATTGCTTGGGCATACTACTATGATTTGATGAATAATTTTAATACAGCAAATGAAGTATTTGTCAAGGGGATAAATGCACGCGCTCAGCCATTAGCTGAATTAGAGCAGGCTCAAAAAACATTGTGTTCATCCATTGCAGCGAGATTATTAAATCGTGGTGATGATGACAAACTTAAGTTCATTTCAACAATGGAAGAAAAACGTCAGGCCTTAACATCACTCAGGGCTCATAAACATAAATATGTTGGAAGTCTTCGCACAGGGAAAGTGATAAAATCATCAAAACCCGGAACATTATCATCATCCAGTATTCGTACATCAAGAAAAATTGATAATCGAGCTGTAAATATTTACCAAGATACCTCGAAGAATTCCGATGATTCGCTGCATTACTTTTCCAGTCAACCAGACACATCTATTACTCATAGTCTAATTGATAAAGCACGTGATAAAGAAAACAAGAAAGAACCTGGACTTTGGTCAAAATCAAATGAAAATCATTCTCAAAACGTTATACAGGCTTCAAATAGAAGTTTAGCCTTTTCAATAATGGAAGATTCTGAAAATAAAACGAATGATAAATTGGGCGAAGAATTTGCAATTAAGCTCCCTTCGAATTTTATACGTTCAAATCGACAACAATCGGAATACCGTGTACCTCTTTTTATATCTGAGTGTAGGGCGTTTTCTTTACCGAGATACGATAAAATTATGGTTTATCCTGGGAATGGAGAGGAATATTCACTTGAAGAACTACGGGCATGGAAGTATTTTAAAAAATTGAATGTTAAAAATCAATTTGTGTTAAAGTATGATAAATTTTGGGCAAATGAAGGTCTCCAACTAAAACCTAGAATTCCCCGATGTTTTCCAACTATAAATCAAAAACAATCCGAATTTTTAACAGAACCACAACCAAAAGTATTACCAAATAATCAACTGGTTCATGTTTGTGGTTGGAAGAATTATGATTATTCCGAGGATTTAACAATTGAAGATTTCTTGGCAAAAAAATGGTATGCTAAGGATCAAAAAAATAAAACTGTTTTTATGAATATGTCGTTGGATGAAACTGCCATTTGCAACATGGATAATAGTATTGTCGTAATTGATGATTCAAATTTAATGATTGAAGAAATGGAAGGAACGAAAGAAGGACCGACAAGTGAATCACCATCTGCAAAAAAAATGAAATTATTGCTAGGAGATAAATCATCCACTAGTGTCTACAAGATTAAAGTCGAAAATGAGCATCCAATACTTGATCAGTCCAAAAATGAATCAAAATCAAGGAATTTAGAAAAACCAAATGATGCAAAATTTGTATTTGAAATATATACCGATGAAAATGTTGGTAGCCAAGATATACTTACGCCAAATAAAGAGTTACAGATTTATACAGATAATACCGAACCAGCTAAAATAGATTCGAATTTTAAAATATTTGAAGATGAGCGGGTTGTATTCAAAGAACCTCAATATACTGGAACTATTAAAAAAAATAATGCTAAATCTCAACCAATACAAGAAACTCGGTTTGAGGGGAATTTAAAATTAAATGAAGTTGATGGATTTTCAACAGAAGAAACATTCTCAACACAAAATTTTGTGTTATTTATTAAACAACAAGAGACCAGCACTCCGGTTCAAAATAAGAAACGTGAATCAAATATTCCGATATTAAAAGAAAATATTGCAACAAATAAGACATCAAAAATCCCAATAAAAATAATGTCATCTGACAGTTTGTCATCGCCTGAAAACGAAGTCATCCCGAAACAGCTATCAATAATAATGGAAACGTCAGAAACAAATATGGGTGGAACCAGTACAAAATCGTCGGGGAGTGAGGAAAATGAATCATCCAAAATTTTAGTAAATAGTATTCACACAAAATCAAAAACAATTAATAATTTGTCGACTATAGATGAGAACTCATGTCCTAGAGATCATAGTGTAAAAGATACATCAAAATTTACGACTTTGGGATTGTCGGGCTTAAAACTAACCGACGATTCGGTAACTTTTCCAAAAAGCCACAATAAAAAAAAATTAAGCTGTGAATTATGTAAACTATTCTCAAAGACTCCAGATAAAAATGTAAAAGTTTCTATTCAATTTAATACGTCGCCATTAAAATCAGTTGATATTTCACCCAAACCAAAAAACGCCAACAACTCTGAAGATGAATTATTGGAGTTTTTTAAGAAATCGCCTAAAACACATAAAAAACCATTTATTCCTGCAGGTTCTATAGTTCTAAATGATACTGTGACTATCCCAAATTTTAAAGATATTTTGTTATTAAATAAGTGTGATAACACAGAAACAATAACAAATGTATCAATTGCTAGCATGGGAGCATCGATAGCAATGCCTAAAAACCAATCAATAATGCCCGAGTTCACAGAAAATATATCGATTTTTGGCCAACATCATAAATCAAACTTGGTTTCGTTCATCACAACAAAATTAAATGAAGAAAATTCTGTGAAAAGTGAATTCGATTATGTATTGGAAGGAGATTTAGGTAAAAGCATCTATGAACCCAAACGAATGATTGATGACGTAGATAATTTTGATGATGAAGTATTGGCAGAGGAGCATTCCTTTCAACACAAAATAATAGATTTAAATCAGACACGACAACAAATTGAAAATTGCGTTAGCTCCGAAATTATTGATCCATGGAATGTTGATTTATGTAGCGCATTTTTAGAAGACTTAGATTTCTTTAATTACCTCGAAAAACGTAATGATTGTGTGTTAATTAATAATGTACCGTCACTTAAAGGCAAAAAGAATGTTGAAATTGGGGATAAACTTTTTATTTCGATCGAGTATATTGCTAAAGGTGCGTACGGATTTATTTATAAAGGAAAGGATGCGTCATCTGATAAGATAGTTGTCTTAAAACAGGAACGGCCGCCTAATTGCTGGGAATACTACATTTCGATAATCATAACTGAAAGAATATTCATTGAATTTTTGCCACGATTTATGGTAATTGATGTCGCTCTGATCGGTAATAATTCCTCAATTTTTATATCTGATTATGTTCGATATGGAACACTGCTCGACGTTTGTAATAAAATTTACACATCAACATCACGACAATTAGATGAATTAATAGTTATGATGCTAGCTATTGAATTATTTACAATACTCGATCTTCTTCACTCGGCGGATATAATTCATGGCGATATCAAACCGGATAATTTCCTGTTAACGACAACTTTGTCACTTGATTCGAGTCAACCTGTGCTGAAGCTAATTGATTATGGCAATTCAATTGATATGCAACGTTTTCCACCCAACACAATATTCAGAACCACAATAAATACTGAAGATTTTATTTGTTCGGAAATGAAAGAAGGTCGCCCATGGACTTATCATACAGATTTGTACTGCTTGGCTGGAACAATACATGTCTTATTATTTGGACACTATATGAAAACAGAAAATAAATTGGGGAAAATCAATATTGTAACGAAATTCCCACGGTATTTTCATAAAACAGCATGGGAACGTATATTCAACTCGTTATTGAATATACCCGATTGTCAAACTTTCCCGAATTTGCAGGACTTCAAATTAGAATTGAAAGAGATTTTGGCCGATAAGGAAAAAATTCTATCAGAGAAAATTTTAAGGTTCAATCGAATTATTAAATAATTTTGATATATTTTTAATTACAATATTTTTTTTTAACTTAGAAATAATAATGTTTGAAAATAATCTATCTGTGTCATTTTATTATTTTAGATGTAAATATTGTTTGCATTAGGTTGAAAGTAAAGAAAAACTGCTAGTTTACAACATATTACGTAATGCCGTTTTTGACCGCATGGCCCAAATTGTCTGGTATTGGTCAGAATTTTTGTTGCTTTGATATTTCTGAAAAGATTTCAATGTGCGTTTATTCAAGGCCGGATCAAAAATTATTTACACAATAAGAATGTAATATAAGTGTTCTTCTAGACTACCTATACGATTTTAAATACTTTTAAAAAATTGTATACGAAACGAGCATTTATATCTGCTATACTTAGGTAACAAATGCAGAAATATTTCACTTTTTCAATTCATTATGTAACTTTATTTAAATCAGCTGCGTGAGCACATTGAAGAGCAATAAAACAACATACATTAATACATCAACACAAAACGGAAACCGTTTGAAGTTGCATTTTAAAAAATTAATGGGTAGGGAAAAAACATCAGAACTACCTATTCCCATGGAATGGAACTACTAAGGCTATTTCTTAACCGATTATGATAAAATTCGACAAACCGAGCAAATAGCACTGGTTAAAGCTATGAGTTTTGTATCTGGTGATACCGAGTTCGAATGTTGAAGAACACATCTATGACCCTATGGTGAGAGCGGAAGACATGCGCTTTAACACCACCGGTCATGTCAGTACAGGCTAGTGTAGCTCCAAATGTAGATAGATGATGGTTTGATCTCGTGGGATAGTAAGTTAAAAAACAATTTACGTTTTTTGTAAATTTCCTCTTGCCACATTCTGAAAATTTTAAATTTCGAATTACGCACCTAATGTGCGAGATGGATATTACGATATCAAATTGAGATTCAAAATCAAATTTAACGTTTACAATTCTGAATTTAATCGAAATATTAACTTCGTTAAAAAAACTAAAATGTTTTAAAATTGTTTAATTACATTTTTAAATTCGAAAGTTTTTTACGTATACAATATAAAATTTAAAATTCGAATGGTTGAATTTTTAAAATTTGAATGCTGAAATTTCATGAAAATATCCAATTTTTGGTGGATATTTTTTACTAGAATTTTGAGATATTCTCTCAATTTTTAATTTTTATTCGAAATTTTTCAAATTTCGGAATATCACTCGAATTATAAAATTGTTTAGAGATTTTACAAATTAAATTTAAAATATGTTCTGCGCTGATCATTTTGAAACTTACAATAATTTTAAAAATTAAGCAAAATCTACACTTTCTAAAATGTATTAAATTTTAGTATATTTCTCAGAATTTTGACTACATACTTCAATTCTTATAACACTTCGTATATGATTTAAAATTGAGAGAACAGTTAGAAAAATTTCTTAAACTTACTTGATTAAAAGCTTTATTAGAGCGAATCTGGTTTTATGGCTGAATAAATATCGTATTCCACATTCTCATTATGATTGACAATGAGGTCACATAAGCAGTCGTTTAATGATGGATTCTAGGTATATACCACGCTCATTGGAAAGATGCGAGACGAGCTTAGCTTTCAAAAGATATTTTCATTTTTTTTTCTAATGAGCTAATAGTCATAGGGATAGTTATAGAACATAGTTAGAATAAAGTTCAAAGTACATTGGTAAACTACTTGTGTAAATTACAATACTTCGAATCACAATATGTATAACTATAACTTTTAAATTTATTGTTAGTTTTCTTGAAAGAACTTGAAATAAGCCAGCAGTTGTAATTCAACTTTTCAAAAAGTACAATATGAAATAACAGAGATGCTTGAGAATTCAACATACGACATTGAATTTCTATAAAATGTCAATTTTGAAAATCGTTTTGAAAAATAATTTTTTTTTGAAATATGACTTCTTAGGTCACAGTAGTTTTCAAATTTCTTAATTAAATTTTAAAATTCGAAAAATTTCAAAACCAAATCTGGATATTAAACAGTCATGAAAATATCCAATTGAGAACATTTTTTGAATTTCAGAGCATGTCTCCAATTATCCGAAATTCGCAAATTTAGAGAAAGTAAACTAGGAGTTTTAGGGTATTTTTCAAATTTTAATTTTCGAAATTAAGATGATCTATAAAAACTTGGCATATCACTGAATTATACTGGGCAAATTTGCTCAGTGGTTAAAGCTTTGACGTTTGGATCGGGAGATTAGAATTCCAATAGCGGTAATGGAAAAGGGATTTGAATTAAATCAAACCTGTAATCAAAGACAACTGCGGGACGTGGAAAAGTCTTGAACCTCAAAGCATGTAGAAACAAAAACAAATTCGACATATTGGATGAACATCCAATCAATTCAAAGTTTTTTGTAGACATTTGTTAATGAACCTTTTATTTAATACTGGTCCCAGGGCCCGGAGTACTTATTATCAGGTACTCCGCTTATTAGCATATTTATACACGGATTTAAATATAATTTCAACTAATTCCATACAAATCTAAAGTGATTTATAAATTTTTTGTCAAATTCAATATGTTTTGTTTCAAAATCAATTATAAATTTCATAAGCACAAAATCAAAAATTTCTCAAATTCTAACGTTTAAGTTTTTGGGAATCGAACGGAACGTCATTCAAAATATTTCAAAACGTTTGAATTGATGTTTGCAGAATCTCAGGAAAGCTCCTATTCAGAATTTAATCAAGTTCAACTTGTTGGAATGGAATTTTCGGTCATCTTAAATTTCTGGAATTAATAAATATAAAAAATAATTGAACAGCTTTGTTGAATTTGAAATTTTGTGAAAAGGCTGAAAAAATAGCTTATTTGAATATGGCATCAAAACTGATTAAACATTGGAACCAACGCCATCTACAATTAATGAAAATAGTCTATCTTACATCATCCCAATTAAATGTTAGAAAAAGAGGCAGAAAGAAATTTAAATGAAAATTGTATTTGCGCACGATTTTGGAAAAAAATTGATTTTGTTAAAATTAAGCGCAACTCTTCACATCAGATAATTGAGCTACTCTCAATTTATTCTTCACTTCAAATAAATGTCAAAAATTAATATTCATATTTTATTTTGTTATAATTTTTTATTAAATCATTTCTATTACAAATTTTCTTTATACATAATCACCACGAAACGAAAACAAATACAAAAAAAAAATCAAATATATCCACACGGGCAAAATATCTCGTTAATTCAGTTGCTCAGTTTTTAACTGAAGTGAAGTATACCGTATACAATATACATTTAAAAAATTAATATAAATATAAATAAATAAATATGTACAGTTGCTCAATTTGCTCATTTATAACTTTAAAAATAAATCGAATAAACGTAACGATGACACAACAAAATTACATCGATTCTTCATATGAACTTCTGTATAATATCAAGACGATTAGACAACACAATTTGTTTAATTTTCAATGAATTACAAAGATAAATTCTTTCGTAATTAAAAATTATCATATTTAAATATTATTTACACAAATATTGATAGATACAATTATGTACTAATAAATTATAAGAGTATTGATGATTAATAATTTATTTGACAAATAAATCCAGCACTAAATTAACTAACAATATTCTTCTATTAATATAATTTTTATTAGTTTAATAAATTAATTTATATAAATTGTAATAAAATTTCGTATTTTATCAGACGGATTCTGTATCACACACGGTCACAAAGATTACGCGGGATTATTGTGAAGGGAACTTTTTCCACTGATAACTTGTCGTTTAAAATTTTTCATATCGTTGAGACTCACGAAATTTATTAAACAGTTCGTCATAAGATGGTGGTAATTCACATAAATGTAAACTATTATTTAATTGTTCATTTATATTTGTATTAGTATTATTAAACGATTGTTGATTATCTTCTGTTGATATCACAAATACATTTGGAACTGATTGTGTTGCTGCTTTATTTTTACGACAACCAAAACATATTCGTCCTAATTTTCGTAATGCCGTAGGATTTCGAAAATGATGTTGAAACGGGTTGTTGGAATCACCAAAACAATAGTACTATTTGTTATGTAGAAAAAACAAATTAAATTGGTTATAAATGTTAGCTAACACTTTTATAATAATTTGCTTTAATCAACGAACCATTGTCAAAACACCACAAACTACAAACAATACCAAAATTATAATTTGCCACAATAACATTTTGTTTTAGTTTTGCATCCATTAAGAGAACTTAGCACTTTATAAATAAATTAATTATAACATTTTATTGATTTAAAAACAATAATGTATTTAAACATTTTTTTTTTGTTTATTAGATTAGATAAGGTAATCTTCCGCGCAGCTGAAATATTTTTAACTTGTCGGTTTCAAAACAAAAATATGAATAATTAGAAAATTAATATTTTGTACCTATACACTGTACGTGGGTGCAAAAGAAATACAGATATTTAAGGTACAACTATATTTGTTTATTTTTACTACATTCATTAAATAAATATAATTCAATCGTGATTTAGAGATTAGGATGATGGTTTATTTTAAATAGATAATGTAAAGATAACATTTAGCACTTTTATTTATCGCTAATTATGTATTACAAATCTAAACGATCTCGCAATGATTTATTTTAATTTTGATTGAGATATTTTATTCTATAGATAATAATAATTATCAGTTTTCAAAAGGCCATTACTGGCCCCTTACCGAGTCAACTATTTGGCTCCAACGGTCTCGATCCTGAGCATGGTCTTCATACTGTCTTAGACAATCTGGAGAGGCCAAATCCTTCTCTACATCGTGGATCCGTCGTCCCTGCAACGACCTCTGCGCCTACCATATGGTGGTTTATCTTTCAGAGATCGTTGCGATCTTATTTCATGTACAATATCGGGCATCTTCATCAGAACTCTGATCTCATTGTACAGAGCTCGGTATGTACCATCACGTAAATCACACGCATGATTCTTCTCTCAAATATAAGGACCCAACTTTTACATCCAAACATAACAACGGGCCTGATCAACGCTTTGTACAGCTGCAGCTTGATAAGTGTTTAGATTTTAGCAGTGGCTTTAGAGGATACCAAGGACGACTGCCAGCTGCCAACCGCACTTTAATATCCTCACCCTCACTCTTATCGTGAGTGATAAGAGAACCCAAATATTTGAAATTCCTCACTATCTTAAACGTGTAGTGGCCACTACTAAAATCTGGTGGGCCATTGCCCCTATAACCAGAGATCATGTATTTTGGACTCATTGATCTGAAGTCCAACAGAAGCTGAAAACTCTACAAGCGGATCAAGTATTTCTTTCACTCCGTTGCTATTCAGTTCAATCACACATTGAACACCCGAACACATTGCCGAACACCCGAGTTAACTGAAAAAATTGCCGATAACCTGTTCTCAGCATTGAGACTACATCACTGTCATCCTACACAGTCATACCAATTTTGTTGGCATTCCTAGGTATTCCAGGCCAGACCACAAACTCTCTCGATAGATCGATGGTGGGATGGATGTCTCATAATGTACGGGGATGAATGTCTCATATTTAGATAGAATCTGATCAATGACTAATCGATTCGGACGAAATCCTCCTTGATAGTCACCAACCAAGCCCTCCAGATTCTATCCAGTATAATGTAGTATAGTAACTTGTATGCTGTGAAAAGGAGAGCTATACCGCGATAATTCTCACACTTCAAGCGGTCTTCCTTCTGAAGATGGGGCATATCGCGGCCACTTTCAACTCGTCAGGCATAACTTCGGTTCGCCATACTAACCGAATAAGCTCGAAAAGGCAGTTCCACAAAGTATCCCCTCCGAATATCAAGAGCTCCGAATTAATGCAGTCCATCCCAGGTGAGCGATTTCGTTTTAATCTCTGCATAGCTTTAGTGAATTACTCATGGGATGGCTCCTCAGTACAAATCTCCGCAGTCTGTATTAGAGGTGGCTCAACAACAGTCTGTGACGCATGATGAACATCAAGCAGGTTACTAAAGTGTCCAATCTATAGATAGGGTTGTCATAAAAGTCATATACGAAAACCTGACATGCTAAACTAAAAAATAATGTCTTAAAATATTAATCATGGTAACAGCATAACTTTCATTCCAACAAACATATACCGCCTGTTAACCGCTTCAATGATTTTTTAAATTTGGCCATAGTTATAAATATATCGGAAGCAGAATTTTATTTTATTTTCAAGGTGAAGTAACGCGTCTTGAAATGAAGACATCAAACAATGAATAAAATATTAGGATCTGGTTGGTTTATCGTAGCGTACTATCTTATATTCTTTTTTCTAAATTGCGGCTGGGTGAGGTATTTGTGTACATATATTTTGAACACTAATATTTTTAGATGTTGGACTATAAAAACAGATTAAGAATTTTGGCACGGAAATTTAGGTTTTAAATGTTTTTAAATTTGGATGAAGTATTTCGGCTCGACTTTTATCAAAGAAGTGAAAGAACTCATCTACAAAATTAATAATCGGCCCATTTCGCTAAGTAATTTTAATTTACCATATAAACTTTTGGCCGATATTAATCTTCTTTTGCGAATTACGTTAGTTCAAATCTAAATAAATGTTGGCCTTGCGAACTTACAGTGCTCCATAGCAAAGAAAATATTTATTTGTTCAGTAATTCAATAGCAGGGTATGTGTTAGAGCATCTCGGGTATTTCTTATTATCTAAAGTAGAACAGGGAAGGACAATTTGCTAAGATTAAGCATCCAAAAATTAATAAAATGTTTACAAATACATATACAAAGCCTCGCAGAGCCATGATGGTCCCCGGGCACTGACGAATTTGGAAGTACCTTTAATTTCAAAGTCACCTCAAAGTTGTAACGGATTTACTTAAAATTTTTAGTAAACCAAGATAATTTTTGTTTTCTGGATTTACCCTTGCGACTACTCAAACAATAATAATTTTCTGAATTTCTAGGTCTCCAAAGTAATGAAAGCTTTATTTAAAAATTTAATTCAACTGATTGAAATGACTGAAAAATTTCTCGGTTCTCAACTCGTATTTGTTTTTGAGTTATGAATTCTTTTCCATGGCTTAAATAACAAAATTTTCATGAATTTAGAGGGTGCGAAAAATTTAACTATGAAATGTCAACTTATGATCATTGCAACAAGAGAAATTTATCTGGTTGTCGCGGCTCAAATTTGTTCATGCTACCTGGTGCAACAAACCAATTTACAGAAGTTTTTAAAGGTTCTCATCCACATAAGGTATTTTATCCTTATTAAAATGCTCAAATGTTGCAACAGAATAATATTGAATATGGGCCATAAAGTGTTCGCCATTCCAAGAGTTATCATTGTAGAAATTAGTTTTTGTTATAAACATATAAAAAGATACGGGGATATGTTATTTTCGGGAATTACAAATAAATTATTCTTTCTCAAAACCGGACGTTTGGTAGCTGTATTTACCTAATGGGATTTTAAACACTATAAGATTGAATTTGTTCGCTATTTATGTTCCAATGACTAGTATTACAACTTCCCTCATCTATAATTGAATTCAAAAGTTTTTCGAATTATAATCATAACGACAAACACTTGCCCATTTTTTGGCTTCTAGACCCAGTTTTACAGCCATTTAAGCCAAGTTTAACGTGTTTTTTAAATTTAAAATTACAACGTACAATATAATTTACTCGTACGTAACATGTTTAAATTTTTACATCCCATTTGTTAGCTTCCAATTCAAACGTAACATTGTAAACCAAGCTTCTCTTAATTAACCAGTTACATTTATCTTTGAGCACTGTATTCGACCATAGGTCATATCCAAAACATTTAAAGTAGATGAATGCTCTAAACAAAGCGTAAGACTTAAACCGAAGAATAGTGAATAGATGCTGTGTGCCGATAATTATTAACAACGAATCCCAACAAAAATACAAAGGCCACTGTAAATTTTTAAATTTCTAATTCGCAATAGAGCAAAACTCTTTCCATTTTTCATTTTCTCTTTTATTTTATAATTTTTATGTTGACCTAGAATTTATTAATCTAATTAAGCGCGATATTATTACAAAATATGTATACATACAAGTTATATGTCTAGTAGATAAAACATGAAATATGTTAAAGCTACTTTAAGGAAAAAAATACGATGCATTTTATAATAACTTTGTGTTACCAGTTGTTTTATATTTAATTATAGATATAATTGATAACAAGGAAGAAATAAAATAAAAATTAATAAAAACAAACAAACTATAACTAAACAAACATAAAATAGTCGCGATTTACAAAATACAGTTCGAATTACGGTGAGAATATTGATGAATACAACCCTAAAACAATTTTTTTTCGATTTTATGCAATTTTATTAATATAATAAAAAAAATATATATTTATAGTTTTTTTAATTTGATTTTTCAAAAAAATGGCAAATAATAATTGTAGTAGACAATATATGTAATAAATTGTGTGACTTTATTGACTCCTTCACAAAAGTTAAAGTAAACTTTTTAAACTAGTAAAAGAAAAATTGTATCTCCTTCGTAATTAATAAAAAAACGACAAAATAATAAATGTTGATTAGAAACGGTTGTTGTGTAATTAAGGAGATTCCGAAATTATAGATATCCTAGTCTTTAGCAGGAACTTCAATGACACGTGGTTTGTCGATAATTCTTGCGGTACGATTACCTTTTTCAACAATTCCAATGATCCAAGCTTGATATCCTTCTTGTTTCTCGATGTCTTTGCAATATGCTGCGGCTTGTTCACGTGGAAGGCAAATCAATAGTCCCCCAGATGTTTCGGCGGAATGACCTTGCAGCAATTGGAACATATTCCCGCAGGCCTTTGCAACCGCAGACATCTTCGCTATAACAGGTAAATTATGAATAACAAATGACACTTCATTCTTTTGGTGTGAAGCCAAAGTTTGAGCGTGACCAAGTAAACCAAAACCAGTTACGTCGGTTGAACCATGAGCATTGTATTTATGCATTAAACGAGCGGCAACACGGTTTAAACGCGCCATTGAATCCATGGCACGATGATATGCTTTTCGGACATCTTCTTCGGAGACAACCAATTTAATGCGATTCCAACGTTCTGGTTGATCAAGCCATTGATGAGCATTTACTGCCACTTGTGTTCCGAGTGGTTTTGTCAATACTAGCACATCACCAACCACAGCATTATCCGGGACAATATATTCATTCGGTTGACATATTGTCGATGCAACCCCTCCAATTGTACACCACGGATTAACAACACTTTGGCCACCAGTAACAGAGGTGCCAGCTTCTAAGGCTGAATCCTATTTGATTAATATAAAAATGATTTTAAAGAAAGAATATTATTTCATTATATAACTTCATACCTTAAATCCTCTCATAATTAATGGAATAACAACATCGCGTTCTTTTTCAGTCATTTTGGTGCTAACCGCTAACAACATTAACATATTATCACATTCAGTGACACCCATCGCATACAAATCACTTAAAACATTTGCACAAGCAATTTTACCCATCATATACGGATCATCGACAATTGGATAAAAGAAATCGGTGGTTTGAACCAAACACAAACCTCCATGTCGCAATGGTGTTACCGAACAATCGAGACCAATTCCGATACGGGGAATTGCCATATGCATGAACGAGTGCTCATGATCTTGAGCCGTGTAATCCTGTTGTAGTGACGAGACTAATTTTGTTAAAACTTCCTGTGGTACTTTACAACCACGTCCTTTTAAATCAGCAAACCGAGTTAGACGAAATGTTGCCTCCAAATCATGTGCGGTCGGGTCGAATGGTCGCCGTAATGCTAAGGCATTTGGGTTTCCCTGCATTTCTAATGATGCTGCTGCCAATGCATCTTGTGTTACTTGTTGATAATCACCCATTTCTATAATTTTTTTACTCTATTCACTACTATTTATATAAATTTTGTTTTATTAAAATTTAATCACAATTTGTTACTAATTATTATGTTTAAAATATATTCACGCGCTTTTTTATATTTTTAATGAATTTTTTTCAATTCGAGCCAACACGAAATCGACGCTTACATTCAAAATGGCGATATGTTTATAAAATAATATGGCAATGAACAATCTAGTTCTCCCTGGTTTATACAAAATACGCATGCGTCAACATCATATGAATTTTTTCATTGGCTGACGCGTTCAATGTGTGCGTGAGAATGATCTGTGATTGGGTGAAATTGTGTTGTCAAAATAGAACGGGAGCCGTCAGTATTTCTCCCTGTAAATTTTCGGCAATTTGAAAATACAATTAAACTAAGAATATTAGTATATTTTCAAAGTAACAAATTGTATTTATATTAAGAATATTATATATTTTCATATTCAAATGTTGATGACACACTTTAGTTGTATTTGATTATCGAAATGGTACCTATTTTTATTGACCGTAGTATAGTACACGTGCTGCCATCGTTCATAACAATTGAGAAAAATGAAGTTTTCATATTAGGTTATAAGTTGTGTCGGGCTTAAATTTTAGCGAATTTATGTTGTAACACGTATGCACGTTTTAAATATCTTTGGTTTTTGTGAATATGAACACCTATATACTTATACATATGTGTATATTGTACCAGGCCTACTAAAGTATCGACATGTGACATACTCATTTTGCAATAGTTTTCTCAAATGATAAAAGAATTTTATCCAACCGAACTTACTTAGAAAGTTGGCGCATAATCTTATCAAGTTCAACATTGTTTTTATGAAAAGTTGAGATGAATGTATCTAGAATCGGATTTGTACTCTAATAGTTTTTATTTTTATCAATATAATTAAGCAATAATATCAATATTGTACTTCGACCTGGCAGTTTATCAAGCGTTCTCATTTTCTTGAAAATAAAATTCTTTTCTCTTTCTCATCAGTTGAAATGTACTAACATAAACAAAATCATAACAAATAGGAGATTAAGCTGTCAGTAATTAAAATAAAAACAAACCAAAAACTTATATTTTCTAAAATAAATTGAAATAAACTTAATTCTATGCATTAATATAAACACAATTTTTTATTTAAATCACAATAAGAATATAGCAATTACAGTGATATATATATAATATTGTGTATAACTACTGTTTTAGCCAGAAACCGGATAATTGCAAAATTAACCTCAAAACATGGATGACCAAGTTTGTCCGCGTTGTAAAACCACAAAATACAGAAATCCATCGTTAAAATTGATGGTGAATATATGCGGGCATACATTATGTGAAAGCTGTGTTGATTTGCTATTCTTAAAAGGTAAATTCAATTTTTTTAATACAGAAAAGAAATATTTTTAAAATTATATAACTATGTATGGCTGTATTTCTTTGTTTGCAGGTTCCGGCTCATGTCCAGAATGTAATGTGCCACTTCGACGGAGTAATTTTCGTGTACAAATGTTTGAAGATCCTAAAGTCGAGAAGGAAGTTGATATAAGGAAAAGAATACTAAGGGATTACAATAAAAAAGTAAGTGAATTACATGAAAATGTAAACAATTCGTCTTATTGTAGAATGTATAATCTGGTTTTAGGAAGACGATTTTGCCACATTGGAAGAATACAATGATTATCTCGAAGAAATCGAATCAATCATATATGATTTATGTAATAATATAGATATAATTAACACAAATAAGAAAATAGAACAGTATAAAAAAGAAAATCGCGAATTGATTTTGAAAAACAAGAGTAGAATAGGCCGAGAAGAATATGAATTGGAGGAAATGTTGGAACGGGAAAAACAAATCGAAGAAGAACGCAAAAAAGAAATAGAGTCAATCGAAAAGGAAGCGAAAAAGAAGAAAATGCGAGAAAAAGAGGCACTGATCGATGAGCTCATGGCTAGTTATGATGATCCGAATAAAATTCTGAACGAGTATGCTGAAAAAGCAGCACAAATTCAAGAAGAAGAGAAAAAACTTCCACCACCTGCACCAGCCGCACCAGCAACACAATTCTCTACGGGTATTAAATTTGGCCGCGGCAACCCACAAGGATTTATTCCGGTTCCTAAAGTGGAAGAAGGCCCACTATACGTTTATCAACCACCAACGTTCATCTTAGGCGGGCCATTAGCTCCATCAAATGAAGAAATCGAACAGAAAGGTTACATAAAACACATAAGAGGAGAGACACCGTCCGAAAAAGCCGGTGGTTATCGCGCCAACATAGCATGTTTACGTGCCTTACAAGAAGCGCTTCAAGGTCTTTATCACGGTGGCTAAAAATCTTAAAATACATACGTACGTTTTTAAGATTGTTATTGAATAAATAAAAAATTGTTTTTGGTATTAATGAAACAGCGTCTTATTAGGTTTTCCCAAGAAATCACTAGAAACAACTTTGCTCTAAAAATAACCGACAAGTAATTTTCACGCAAGCGTAAATTTTTTTTGCTGTGCTGTTGTTAAAAGACACAATCACGCCTCTCTTTCAATCAAAATTCGACAAAAATATTTTTATTTTGGAATTTGTTAATATAATATAAACAACACTAATAATAACAATATTATCTGCTCCTCCTTTTTTGGCGCGCAAGTCCTTTTGTTCTTCACTACATTTTTTCCAGAAAGTGATTATTCCTCCTCAACGAAACCGACATTTAACGGTTAAAATTAATTTTATTTTTGGCAATTCTTCAATTTATGTCTACTTAATTACGGAATAATGTTGACGCCACATTTTATTATAAAAAGTAGTATAGTTTAAATAAAAATAACATTAAATTTATAAAATTCCATTTTACACATGAAATCAAGGAATTTCCATTAAAATTCTTCAAAAAATTTAGTCGAATAATAAAATGTTTCATCATTTTTATGATATTACCGCCAATTGGTGTTTAATAGCGGAACTAAAATCCAATATGCTTAGTATACTGGTCTCGTTCTCACTGCTTGGTTCTTAAACGAGATAAATGAAAAATTTTCTAAAATCCATGCATCTCCAATTGGAAATATGTATTTCATTTTTTTTTGTTGTTGTCATGTTTTTGTTTTGTTTTGTATTTTCAATATTTTTGTTCAGTATTCAGTTGAACGCTGAATTTGAAAGTTGTGTCGAATAAATACGAATTGAATAAAAGTTTGAATTAAGGAAGTTTAAAAGGATTCTTTTTGTATTTAAAAAAAGTAAAGTTTTGTGTAATTTGCATGTGGTATTGGTGATTTTTTTTGTTGATTTTTTAATTGTGAAAAATTGTAGAAATAAAATTTTGTTTGTGTAATTTATTTATTGTGGTGATAAGTGATTGGATATAAGTTTTATAGTAGTTTTTTTGTTTTATTAAAACATAAAAAATATCTAAATTATATAAACCCGTTAAATTAAGGATATGTAAGAAATCGTAAGACTTTTAATTCTAGCCTATTCATGAAACGTTAGGATTCTTTTCCACCGCAGCTAACATTTTATATTTTCTGATGGTAGATTGCGACTTCTAAGTAGGTGAACGTTCAGATCTTTAGTTCAGCCAAATTATATTTTTAAAATTTTAAATCGTATTTATTTCAATAGTCTTTTCAAGACGTTCGATAAATTTTGGTTGTAGAGTAAGTAGATTGTGAGCTTTCTAGAATAAAAAATGTAATTAAAAATTAAGTAATATAACATAATATAATAGGTTTGCGATCGAGCACACAAATTCATATTTCTCTAAACAATTAAAATTATAAGAAATCTAAATTATGAATAGACTAATTTTATTCAATTTTTAATATGAATTGTTAGGCTTACAATAGTTTCATCGTGCTCATGAAATAGGTAAATAATAATAGGTCTACAGTCGGGTATAGTTTTATTACACGATATGAGAACCAGGACTGCCGAGCTTAGACTTAGCATCGCGCCATAAAGAATTACATTTTTTAATAATTTTCGAAACACTAAAGTTTTAATAAAATAATTAATAAAACTAAAGTAATATTCCGTAACTTTCTTTGAAGTTTCGGATCTACGAATGGTGAAACTAAAGCGTTTTCTTCAAAACACAATTGTCAAGTGTAAAAGTTGGTAATTTTACACGAGATAATTGAAGCATTTACTGTACTGTACATTTACTTTAAATTTTAGAAAGACACGTTTTTCGCTAAAATGACCACAATTTGTAATTAATGAATTTTACAATTTATTTGACGTTCGTAAACAATTTAAAAAAACATATAAATTAGTTCAGGCAGTTTTTGATATTAGATTTCGATTTTTAGCATTTCATTTCGTCATCTTTTGAATACAGTTTTCATTTTATGATAATTTTGTGGCTAAGCACATTGATAGACTTTTGTGGTTGAGACACTAATCTTCTAAGGCTGTGATTCCGAATGCTTGATGAAGTTAACATTTTTATTCTATATAGTTATTACAGCTTTTGTATTACGGTTGTGCTTTATTGGCCTTTAGTTCAAATCTTTCTCACAAAATGCCTTGAATATTAATAAAGTTAATCTGCATGATTTTAAAATACAAACTTGCCAAATTTATGTTACCAATTTATAAGGTCACATTCCAATCATTCACACGTTTATATATAGTTTTAACTCTTTATTAAAATCTAATTCATTCCTTAATTGCATAAACATAAATTATTTCCTATTCAAAATGAAATAAAATTATGCGAAATTAAGCACGATTTGAAGGACACCGCACAAATTGTATATAGGTATTGAAATAAACAAAAAGAATCTAATAAGAGGCTACACCAATTCCACCGCACCGCAATAGCACACAATAAAGGCAAAAAATAATAATTTATAAAACCCCAAAAACTGATTGCGCGACTATCGCAAAACAACAAACAACAATAAATAAAAATATAGAAAACCAGCAACAACAATGAAAATTTCAATAATTTTTATTTGCTGCTTTTGCTTTTCTTTGTGTGTTGATTTCCTTTATGTTGTTGTATTTTCTCAGTGATTTGCACTCACCACAAGAGATGAACCTCAGAAATTGGTACATATATGAGTACCTAATTATTATGAATTACTTATTTTGGCTGTAGATAAAGTAATTTTCATTTTGAATGTAGACCTACTAAAAGTTTTTCAGTTGGATTTTCTAAAAATTCTAAATTTAGACGTCGATTGTGTACAGTACATCTGCATTTTTTGATTTTGATTTGAGAGATGGATAGATGATGAATGAAAAACAATAGATCATATGTTCGATTGATCACATTCGAATATCTCTCGTGGATAATGTAAATAAATTATTTTTTTGGTTTTGTTTGTTTTTCTTAAGAATTTCGATCGGTTTTTGTTTTAAGAAGTACATATTCGAGCTGTTATGTGTATACAATTTTTCGATCTGTGTTATAGGTCATTTTTGTCTCGGTGGAAACAATAATATTTTGACAGCAGATGACCACCCATTGTGCTCTAATACAAGCTATGGCATGTCGCTACTGTTTACTATTTTGTTTGTGCTAAATGAATCCTTCCAGCAATTTCTTCTAAATAAACACGAGTTCTTAGCTCTTTCTAATAATGGTGACTAACCCGCAATCCGACTTGAAAATCCCATTCAATGATTTTCTTTTTAAAAAATATTTTTATTTCAAGAATTTGCAAAAAATTATTTACATATAAATTATATATTTTTAGCTTAAAAAACAAAAAAAAAACAAATTGAAATTGTGTTATACATAATTAATTATGAGTTATTAATTAATTTAAATTATTTAAAATAAACCTTTCAAATTTTTTAAAAAGAAAGAGTGAAATAAAAAATAAATATAAATAAATAAGTAACAACAAAATTATGAATAAAAATAAATTAAAGATAAAACAAAATTTAAAAATTAATAATAATAGTAGTGATAATAAAACTAATTTAAATGATAATAATAATAATAATAATAAATTAATAACAGAAAAAATGAATTACAAAAAATATTATTACAATAATAATAAAAATAATTTAAATATTTCAACAATAATATTTGGTACATTAATTTTTTTGATGATTTTATTGGACATAACATATGCAAATTGGTGGTAAGTTAATTTTTATTTTATTCATTTTTTTGTTGCTTCTTAGTATGTACATATTTTGTATACAGTACGGCCATTGTGATTGTTGACTGGTTGTATTTTTCAGTAAGAAAATTGAAAGATTAAAGATCGGTCTAATTATGTTATTCCTATTATACATGATGATATACTTATGATATCCACATGTGCCCTTAACTTGATTCATTTTTACTTTATTATGCATTTTTAATAGATAAGTATAAGAAGTTTCAATATTTCGGAAACCTAGTTTATCTATATAAAATTCAATATACTATACGTAATTGATTTTATCTATAAAGTTTGAGTTTTTAAAAATTTGGAATTAAATGGCTTCGAATGAATCAATTTAGTAAAGAAGTATAAGTAAAAAAAGGTAGAGAAAAAATATCCTTCTATTAAAAATAAATTAATTCAAAACTCACTTACAATCTAGTATTTTGAAATCTGACTAAAATGTTATGGCATTTAGATCGGGAGATACCGAATAGAGTTTTAATAATTTCATTAAGATCGGCGATGATAGTGAAATCATGACCTCTCTCTATGACCACAAAATTCATCTTCCATGTAAGTTGTACTTTCTGGCATGAAATTTTGCAATGTGAATTGGTCAATAAAGCAAGCTTTGGTTGTTAGTCATTGATTTGGCCGGCCATGGTAAGACATAAGTGCCAGGAAAAGTAACTGTAGAAGTATTTCATTTTTCGGTACCAGAACATACGGGATAAAAAAAAGTTAAAAGTATTCCGATATTGTGATAAATAGTGAGTTCGGAGATTATAGGAAATACGACTAAACAACTATTTTTTCTCGTTCAATTATTTTGCAAATGCTCTGAGAGTTGAATACCACTACTAGTTGTGGCATGTTCATTTTACAAATATTATGCAAGTTCTAAATTTAAGAAAATGTTATTTCTGAATGTTATAAGTCCGAAAACAATAGCGAAAAGAAAATGTTCAATGTTTGTTAAATAAAGCGATCAAATGTATCAAAAAATTATGTTAAAAAATTCAATTTAGACACCAAATATAGATATTACCATGATTGAGATTACTGTACGTATTACTCAATGTACGGAACCCTTAACGCATGCTCCTTAATGAAGTACTTTGCCTTACGACAGCTAAAAGTCTCAAGCTACTGAAACCTTAGGTCTTTCAAAGCGTAGTCCTTTATAGCTTTCTTCCCGTAGTTGAAAGATACAGGAACCGCTGGTTCAGGACCAATTAAAGTTAATTGGAAACCAGTGACGATGTCACAATGAGCCGATACCCATATGACTGTAACTTTATTATTAGAACAAAGAAAGTTCATGAAACGTTTGCATTCCTTGATGAGTTTAGAAAAAATCAAGTGATTTTATAAGGAGTTAAGTATAGCTTTACTTTTTGTACACAGTAGAATACTTTTGTTTTTAATAGCAAACTTCAAAGTCTCAATAACACTATACGTGTCAGCGCTATTAGTTCCGCCCGAAAAACACTACAATGCGAACCAAGACTACCGAAAAGTCTCAGATCCGTCCAAGCACAGTAGATTCCAAAACCGGCACTGAGGTAAGAACGAGAGCCACCAGAAAAAAGACTATGGGCTTATCTAATTTGTAATCTAAAAATTCTGCAAACTCCACAAGTTTCTCGGAAGATAAGCCACCGATAAAAGATTTGAGAAATGGAATTCGGGTAGTAGTCTGTCATTAACCACATCCATTTCTGGTAAACATGAAGAACCATTTTTCAAAATTTCTCGATGTCCCACGATAGAACCGAGAATATTCCAGGCCCCAATGCACCGCAGACGATATGCTGCAGAACGGGCTGAGACTACAATAAAGGTGCGTAACGAGTCGAGGACATAGGGCCAGTTATCGCTCTGCAAGCAAGATTTTGTAAACCATTTAGCTTGGCTACAGAAGCCTTCAGGTCAACCACTGGCCACCACACAATAGAATCGTACGATAGTAGCGGTAAGACCAGTGATTTATAAATGAAAGAAAGCACCCTAGACCTTAAACCCAGGATTTCCCAAAAGCTCTTCTACATTGCCAAAATATGGCAGTTGCTTTTTGAATCTTGTATAGTCTAGGTCGGCGGGATAACAAGATGACGTTCAAATTAAACCGAAAAAATGTGTTACGATTTACCTAATTTTTCATACGAGAAAACCAAAGCAAACAAAAAAGTATGCTTCCACTTCTAAATCGGATTTATTAAATCGCACTCCGGTTAAGCTATAATTTTAGACCGTTCATGGCTTAATGGTAAATTTTTACTCAATTCTGGAAAAATATTCTTCATTTGAAAATAAATCACAATAATCATTTGAATTTACTTGAGTGGATTCCACCATATTCACATTCACTGAAATATTTGTCGTATAGTATAGACCTTTTTCCTTTTGGGGGTACAGTTTCCATATTAAATATCTAGAATTATATGTTTTAATTATTTTGCTCGGACTTCGGACTAAATAAATTATTTGTTTATACAAATGTTGACTATTCCAATCAAAAGTTATAGTGATTAGCAAGAAACTATCATGATATAAATCGAAGGTGACAAATTACTTTGACCATTCTTCAATAGGAGAGTGTATTCAGTAAATTGAATACATTTTGATAAGTTTGCTATTGTTTTCTTGTGAAAATATGTATATGTGAAACAAATAAAGTGTACCAAACTACAATGTAAACATATTTTCTCAATACAATATGTAATATACAATTCCATTGTTTACATACATGATCGAAAGCATACATATGTATAAAAACAAAATTTCCTAATTTTGAATTTTACTCAAAAAAAGAAATACAAAAACGGTCAGTCAAAGCGCTTTTTTCGTGCACCTGCTCAAAACATTTTAAAATTACTTAAAATATAAATGAAACGGAATAATCGCGATTTTCCAGAATTTTATTCGACTCTTAATTGAACGAGGAACAATAATAATTAAACAAGACTCTGTAAATTAAGCCTTATGAGGTTTAATTTATATTTGAAATATGTACATAAATTATATAGTACTTAAGAGACCAAAACTAACAAATCCATCATCATATAATTAAACCAATAACAATACCATAACGCAACTGACTCACATTATATTTCATTATATGTATGTATATACATTTAACAAAATTTACGCAAAACGAGATCTTTTACAAAGAAATCGCTTAAAAAATAATATACATAAACTAAAACCAATTAAAAGATTGTTAAAATGATAATCCTACTTCCGTGATTTGATTGCATAACACCGGCTAATAGCCAACAATTAAGTCTTTCAATATTTTTTTTTATATTTCAAACATTTGTTAAATCTTCCATATACAAAAATATATCTACCATCAAGGAAACTTAAAACATTAATAATTTTTATATACATATACTCGTATATATTTCTGTTGCAAAATTTTATAAAAGCAAGAATTTACCGTCTATTCAAATCATCACCATCTATTCTTATTCCAGTGATCAAGATAATCAAATAATTATATCACTCACAATACACAAAAAAAAGGTCATCATCCATTCTCTAATCCATTCCAGTTTTCTATTTCAAAAACTAATTTTTTATTTTATTATTTTTTATGACTTAAGATTAACATCTTATCTCAAGTATAGATCTCTCATCAACCTGATACATATTAAATGCATAATTTATTTATTTATTTTATTTTATTTTATTTTGGCTCTGATTTGTCTAAGAATTTTTTAACGCAGCACTCACAGCACAACAAAAAAAATATGAGCGAATTTCTTTTGTGTGTTGTTTGCGAAATTATTTCTTTTTATTTTTGTATTTCGGTATTCTTATTTTAGTTTTTAGTTTTTTTTTTTATATATTTTGTATTGAAGATAACCGCAAACGAATAATAAAATAAAATGAAATACCAAAAAATAAAAAATTAAACCAATGGTAAAGCAAAAAAAAAAAAAACAAAAAAAAACCTGGAACTGAATCACCGTCATCATCGCCATCATCATCATCATCATCATCTTCATTATTATTATTATCATTAATTTTAATATTAATGAGATTATTAAGAATATGTTCTTCTTTCTGTTCTGGATGTATAACAAATAAAGTTTATGCGCTGAGTACAATTTTGGAGTGATTCATGTGCAGTATATTATGCACTTTCGTTTAACCGTTTGCTGCATTGCTTGTATTTTTTGGTTATAGGAAGTAATAAAATGACAATTTGTCTAATATTATATGTGTGGTGCGAGTTTAGCACATGCTAAAAATTTGGCGACAAACAAGTTATTGATCTGGAATATATTTAACTACAATAATACATTTTTAAGTGTAAACTACATACTCGTATATGGTTAAAATTTTCACAGTTGATAACCAGACCCAATGAGTTCTAGTTTTACTTCTAATTTTGTGATTTTAGAAAAGATATTTACAATTTATCAAATCATAAGTTGTAATGCAAAAACTAAATACAATATTTTCAGATAGCGTACGAGTATGATTTTTCCACTGTTCTTTACGATTTTTCTTTTTGCGACAATAAAATAGACGGCTATGTTATTTTAATATCATTCAGTTGTCAACATTTATCGACGATCTCTCTACTACCGCGTTTACATTTTAATATTTAACATCTTTTAACTGTTTTGGTTCGATGATCGTTAGTCTCTGACGTTTTCGCTATTATATATGTCGGACAAAATAGATTTCCCTCACTACTATTTAACCCGCAACATAAAATCATATTGAATGTAATAAGTATTGTAAATTAGATATAATTTTAGTACATTTTAATTTCACCATTAAAGTGTTTTTTATTGTATTTTATAGCTTAGGAATTTAAAATGTTAAGTTATTTCATCATGAAATTTTAGATTATTCAATTCAGTTTTATTAAAGTATTAAACTTTTTCCTATTATAATTCGATTGAATTCTGAATGTATAAATGCTGCAGATGAAAATATATGTACAAAAATACAATTCAACTTTACGGTCAGTCTTATATTGAACAACCTATAATAACTAATTCATCGCCCATCATAAAAAATCTCCACAATTCAATAAAAAAAATTAAATTAATAATTTTTTAATTATTTTTTTTTTATATTTTTCATTCACATAAAATAAAATTAATTAGCAGTAAATTTCAATTTCATACATAAATTGATAAAAATCTATGCTGATAGTTTTTTGTTTTTTATTTTAGAATTCTTGTGTGCGAGTTGAAATTAGATGTTTTTAAACTTGTTTTGTACTTTTTGTACGATGATATTTTTTCTTAGTTCCTGCGGTTGTTAAAAAAATGTTCGTTCTTAAATACTATTAAGACAAAACAAAAAAAAAACAAAAAAGAAAGTTTATATTAATATTTCAAATCTTCATCCAATGTATATAAAAATATACATATTTGATCGTGTTCAATAAGATAAAAACAAAAGAATAAAAAAATTGTACTTTATAAAAATAAATTCGCACGATTTATTAATATATTACGAATGCCCACCATGACGCGCGATCTAATCGTGAATAATTGTAATCTAATCCTATTTTGATTGTGAAGACGTGAGTACAATTTTTATAAACAATATTGAGAAGATTTATTGTAATTAACTTGAATTAACGCATCATTCATCTTAAATTTGTGGGTTGCGGGGTCATCGATTATATTGTGCACAAGTTTTCAATGGATTATTAATTTAGTATTTATAACTCATTTCCATATTTTGATTGAAAAAATTTAACTCAGTTATACATATACATATATATATTTTCCTTTAGGATTGGAATTTCCACATCCATCAATCTATTATTTACGTATACGAGTAAAGAAGAATACAGAACAGTTTAAGACGAAGATTAATAATATCATACGATGTAATGAATTTACTGTGTGATGGTGATTATATCGTGAAAATTACGATGTGTGAATTAATCAATCATACTAATAAATTCTTTGATGGAACATTTTTTGATATTCAATCCTCTCTCAGCGGCGCAATGACTGATGAAAACTATATATTTCTTGTTTAGTTTTAATGAAGGTAAAAAAGCTGCAAAATCATGATCATTTTAAACAAATCGGTAACATATACAGTTAAACTTGAGTTGGATATGTATATGTTGGCTCAGGCGATCCTTTAAATTTAACTGTAGCACATAAATTAGAAGTATCAATTCCCTTATTTTCCAGACGCTCTAAATATATATAAAGTACTAAAAACTGTAATAACAATGATCGTGATCATTACAAATAAATCGTTGATCGCCTACTGATCATTAAATTGAATTATTGATAATCTGAACAAATAATGTTTACATATATAAATGGAATAATTTAGTAAATGCTCACAAAAGTAATATATACGGTCGCATACACGTGGTCATATGATTTTTAATTAACCACTCGAAGGTATTTCGAAAAAGATTTATTTATGCACGATCATTTGGAAAACAAAAAATAATAATAATATAATCACGATATCACTCATCAATATTTGGCCTAAAGGAATTTTCATCATCAGTTTATATTTTCTTTCCCTATACGTACGTATGTACATACGTATAATATAATATCAATATGCGATCACCTACTGATCGCCCAATTTGTATTGATAATCAAGATCGCAATGCACATGCAATAAATGCATAACTATAAAAAGCAACTTACAGTCCATTAAATTAATCAATTTACGTTTAATTTTTTTGTTGGTTTTGTGGTCTTTGCGTATTTTCGAATGATCATCTCTCATAAGCATAACATGATTGTATGTATAACATAAATAAAAAAAATAAAAAATAAAAAAATTCATTTAATGATGTTGTTTTTATTTTTACGAAAACCAAAAAATAAATTGATTTTCAATTTGAAAATTAAGACGTTTTAAAAAATAAAAATTGATCGTGATATAGTTAAATTTTTTTTTATTTTTATTTTTGATCTTGCTGAGAGAAATAAAGTAATTTTAATTTCTTAATTTTGTTATTTTATTATCTGTTAAAATGATGATTGTTTATTGAAGAAGAATATTATGTATATTATATGTAATTTGATGATCATCATGATATATATACACACACACATATGTATACTCGTTTGTACATACGCATTTACATATTCTGTATCATTTGTTAAATGTTTTGATTGATATAAAATTGATCGTTAACAATTCTACGATTTTATGGGTATGTATTAAAATTTGTAAAATGTGTTATCTCGGACACTTTATTATATATGTATACAGTTATGGAGTTATGCGCAGAGGTGAAAATTTATAAACCTATACACATATATATTGTGTATTTTATTTTTATTTGCCAATTAAATTTCTTGCGCGAAAGAAAGATGCATTAACTTTCTTTTTATTGATGATGATCTTGAATTCAATTTTTTTTTTTTTTTTAATTTTAAATGATCCAATCAATTTACAAATGCGCGATTTTGATTTTGTTTTATGTTTAAAAAATAAAGAAAACAAAATGTTAATTTAAATTTGGATGTGGAGGCGGTTCTATTTAGTATACATTTTCATCAAATTTAATTTAATTCATTTTTTATTTATCGTACATACATAATATATAAATTTTGAAAAAGTTTGTGGGGTTTGTTTGTAATTTTGGGAATTTACGATGCGTATAATTTAATATATAAAAAATTCTGTTGATGCGAAATTTTTGTGTATTTTTGCGATTTTAACAACTGCCCGACTGTCGAATATTAAAATATCATCCGGATATCCAGATTTTCCATGATAATAAATCAAGATTTATTTAGTTATATCGAAAATCTTTGAATTTATATGCATGGGTCGAATCGAACACAACATTCTATGTTTATTGATTCTTCGTTCACGTCGTAATAATCAAATCAATCATATAAATCAATTATGAATTGTAAATAGTTTTAATTTTGTATTAGCAAGTTAGTATTTAGTAATATTAAAATAATAAGTTTTATACAATTAGGTTATATTAACTCTGCTTTGTAAAAAGAACATGTAACTTCTAAAAGGAATGAAAGTTTCAACGTTTAAAATAAATATTTTGTTTTTTTAATATTTGGTACCCAAGATATAATTTGTAACATTCGTGTTTATTTATTTCTTACATTTTTTAGTGGCAAAAGTTAACTATAACATATAATAACTACAATGCACATCATAAAACTACATTTACTTTTTTCAAAAGACGCATTTATTCGGAAAACATAAATAAACGCATTCTTAATGAATCAGAACATTAAGCCTATTTTTGGATATCATTGGTCGCGGGTTGGACATTCCTGGTGTAGGCCTAAAGGCGTGGTAATTTACTATATTGCCGCTAGAAATAGAGTTTAACTTCATTAGCCAAAATTAGGGTGTAGTCATAGGTTACCCAATCCGTATATCAATAAAAGTAATCTTGAAAATTTTACAAGACGATATTTCAAAAGAAATTATTGTTTAAGCATATACGTAGAGACCGTTTCAGCCAAATGACAATGTGCGGATATCTATAGGCGGATGCATGTATGTATATGTATATAATTATATACCGATATCTGTACACGCAGTAACTAATACATCTAAAGTTATTAAATTTTTTCTGTTACGAATTATGTGTACAATCCGACACTTTTGGTTAAAATCGAACAACCGGAAGTGGTAGCTCTTGTGGCATCGTTTTCTGATTATGTGTGCTTTGATACTATTGGTATACTATGATGCCTTGATTTTAATAATTATTAAATTTGCCATATAATTATGGTTATGTACGGACAAATAATATAAGCACTATTCATTTTAAGAGGTTTGCCTCGGCAGATGAGTGGTCACACACTCCTTGTCGGGTTACAAGGTAAGCCTAACGCGTTTTTAAAAATTTAAATATTTTTTTCACCACCTGTTCTGGTGCTCAAGGCTCTCCCGACTCTGGTGCAATTTGCTTATTTCGTCCTTTACCTTACATCGTTGCCAACCAAATCGAGGACGCACGGCCACAATTGACCATATATATTGTATAGGTTCATCCCAGACTACACTGACATGAACGATATCTTGGCTCATGGGTTCTGTACGCTCAACAGAGGATCATAGATGTGTTCATCTTCATCCACATTCATAAAGAATCCCTTCTGCATCCCGCCTCTAGAAAATGCGCGTTAAGGTGATAGTCGGCGGGAGTGTAAAATTTGAAAATAAAGCCTGTTGTTATTGCATTATGAAAAATTGGCTGCCAGTATTTTTTACTGGAAAAAACGAAAGGAGAGGGAATAGTAATCTAAATTTCTATTAGAGAGAAAGAGACAATCTTTTTGTTTATTTGAATTTAATTATTGCTATAGCAACGCTACAACAACACTTTAAAATTAAAATAAATCAAAATTTGTCCTTTTCACCATAATATAATTTTAGATTACTTTTCTCCTTTCGTCATTCCAGTAAAAAATACTGCCACCCAATTTTTTACAAGCAATTTTCATATGAAGAAACAAAATATTTTAATTTTTATCGTTAATATTCATTGACTTGTTTGATTTGCGGATTCAAATAATTGTCAACTTTATCTAGTTTTCGCAAAAATAAACAAAAATTAGAAAGCTAATTATTTTAAAATTAAAATTTACATGGTAAAATGGATCGAATTAACAACTTGAGATTTACGAATTGCTATAAGAATATCGAATATTTGCGTTATTGTGTATTGTACTGTGTCTGCGTGTGTATATTTTACTTTTGAGTCGGATTTATGATCGGTGTCGAAGTCAAGGGGTCTCCATGTATGTTTTAAAAAAAAGTGTCTACTTGAAAGGGTTTAAAATAATTGCTTAATTTAAAACATATTGAAAAATAAAAGTATTTTTAATGCCAGTCAAATACATACAGAATATGTGGACAGCCAACTTGGTGAACCCAAGTTTCTGCATTAACTTGAGAAAAATAAATCTAAATCAATGTCATTAGTTTGTATCATACTTGTTGTTTATCCCCATCATGTATCGGTAATGATGTCAAAAACTGAATAATTGTCATCATTATAATTATTTATTTCATCTGTACTAAACACGGATAAACAAAAAGTAATGAAATGATGATAATCGTGTAAATCCCTCTTATTGCTAGGCTACATACAATGTTTCTTTTCGCCTTTTAAAGAACTGAGTCTGACATCGGGTGAAATATTTTAACATATAGTGGTCGTGTGATATAAAATCAAAAATGTTACCTAGTAATGAATCACTAGTGCCATTGACGGCACTTTAAAGAACAAGTTGCCAAAGCTTGTCAATCTACGAACCTACTTTTGTTCAAGAACCTCAGGGTTAGTGACAATAAAACACTCCTACATTTTTGTTCATTTAACGGAAAAAAAATAAGTAAGAATTCCTTCATTTGTTATAATGATACCATTTATGATACCAGATATTTTAGAAAATGGGTAAGAATGCATTTAAATGAAGCACCAGCATCACATAATCTTAAACTATATGTCTGGCCTGAACTGAGATTTATAAATTATGATGGATATTTCACATTTATTTGAAATTGGTATTCGGGTACAAAAACTTAACAAAGTTTCAATGTTTGAAGTGAAATTTTTTATTGACCTTAAGCCATAAATTGCCATGGAAATCGGATTTTGTCACAATTTTTAAAATTCCAGTGAGTTAAAATCAAACTTCACCTAATTTTTAAATTGCAAAATTTGTTTATATTAGTATTAATTATTATTTATTAATTTATACCAATACAATGTAAGTATCTAATATACTAAAATTTCAGCTAATTGCTGAAGTTTATATAATTCTTGAACTTAAGAATATTTCGCAAAAAAAAAAAAAAAATATTACTTAATTTCAAATTTTTATAAATGCTAGAATTAAAAGAGTTACAGAATTTGCCCCGATTACGAAAATATTAAAATAACCAGTAGAAATATTGATTCTGTTTAAGTATTGGAGAAAATAGAAATTTTATGAATTTAAATTCTTTTATATTTGTTTACATTTCGATATTCATACATACAAGAGTATAGAATTATTAGAATATATCTGAGTATAATCGACAGAAGGAGATAAAGGGCCTCTCGCCACCACGAGTCGTCCAACCAAGTACAAGTCTATATCTAGACAATTTTTATAATATCAGGGTCTCTTATTTTAACTCTTTGTATTTTATAGTTTACCAGCAAAACGGATGTATGTATTTCATTTTGAACCAGTTTATATCAAATTGTAAAGATATCAACATACTCTTATATTTTTATATATATGAACATATATACGTATGTTCTTATACGTGATGATATAAAAACTAAAAACAGCAAAATATCAACAAGACTACAAACTAAATATGTATATAACACAGAAATTGATGAAGAGATTAAGAAATGATGATTACAATTTTGCATGTTGAATTGTAAATATTTTTATCGTAATAAAAATAGTAATAAATCCCACCGTTTTGTTAAATGTTACAACAATTTAAGTTGTTCATAAATAATATATACAAGTATATTTATATAAGTATATATACGAGATATATATTATTTAGTGACAGTTTTGTAAATTTAATATCTTAATTTTTATTTATTTTTAGTAATCATCCTACATAATATATTATGATGATGATGGTATATATGTTTATCTTCAGGTAGTCACAAAACTAAGACCATAAAGTTTTTTGTTTTGTTCCATACGCATTTATGTCTTCATGGAAAAATTAGCTTTACTATATATACATATGTATACATACATATATTTTATCCTCATGCTAATATCATTATAATTAGTCATGAGTATGGTAATTATAATATGTACTTATATATTAAAATAATACAACAATAGTCCTTGACTTAGAGATCAACAGTAAAATTATTAGCATAACAAGTGATCTTAAAGAAATTTTATAATATTATATGTTTTTTTTGTTGTATTTATCGTGTTTGACATCAGCGCGGTATATGTATATAGTCGTACAACTCTATATACAGAATTGTGAATGCGCGAAAGTAAATCATGACGGTGAATAGAATTTGAGTTTAATTAAATTATATGTATAAGACATGCGAGTGAGAATTTTTGAGATTATATGTATATATAGTAATGCAAACGGTGGGTGGGAATTATTATATATGCAATTTAACGATTATTATATTAATTAACATATCGCTCAGATTGCACGAAATTAAATTTCCACCATAAATGAAATATTCTGAGAACTTAGTATTCTGAACGATGTTTGCAATTATGCATAATACGGTTTTATTATATCTCCTGCTTGAAGTCTGGAATTTAATTAGTTACTTTGTGTAACCGTAACATAAGCTGATAATTATATAGAGCGGATTAAAAAAAGAAACTATAGTAAACCATGAACACCCACAGGCATATAAATATACAAAATCTTTAATGTATACTTTTGTATTTATTAGTTACTGCCCTTTACCTGATACCAATGTCAAGGGATCTTTCAATTGAGCAAACATGTCGATCATAAATAAAAATGAACATGTATCTATGAACCCCTGCATTTGATAAATTATTTGATAAAATATCAAGAAAAATAAAGTCAGCACAAGCACACATGATTTAACTTCTACCATATTGTTGAACCGCAAATCATTATGGATTAATGCATGTAAATATGTGAGCCCGAAAAAATTGTCCATTCCGTAAAGGGAATGTTTCTTTGCCAAATATGATAGATAAGTGATAAGTATCTCCGCTCTTACCACGATGAAATCTAGAAATCTAGAGATAACCCTCTCGGGGCTCGGAGTTATGGTCTTTAAAAGAAGGTAAATATTTATCCTACAAATAATCGTAGTACAAGTAATATAGAATGGTTGAGGAAAATTCATATAAAAATACTATTCAAACTATTGGTACAAATAACCCTATAGATGAAACCTTTAGCTACATGATACGAAGATTTTAATATTTAATTTTTGTTTTTAAATTTAAATTTTAAATTTTTTATTCAAAATAAATTAATCGTAGGTGCTCTTACATTTTATCAAAAGCTACGATTAGCAACTACTATAAGTACAATAATAATTTGCCTCCAAACAACATTTCCAGTCGCCTACACATTCGAGCCAAATTTTACGATTTCATACTGTTCACGTTACATTTAATGTAAACAATGTCAAAATTATTACAGAATTCGGGCAGCAAATGAACTTTTCGCTAAAAAGGAAGTGTATTTTTTTCACTTACGTCAAAATTATTCCAAAAAAGGTTATTATGGGAATCCTTGCAACCGATTCAAGATGCAAAAAATAAATTGATACTAAACTGTTTATTTTTGGTGAATGCTTAGTTGGATATGATGTATGGATGTATTTCCATTTACAATAGTACATTATTAGACATGAAATTGAAAATTTGTAATTTAGCTATAAAAACATTTCTTGTACATCATGATAAAGCCAAACAAAATTTTTTCATAGTTTTGATGTTCACACAGACACATATACACACACACCCGTTTAGAAAATTTCTTCTCTCATCATCAAACGTGTCAATTAGATTGTCTACAAACGATAAACTACATACATACAACAATTTTCATTTTTTTTTTAATTTAAAATAAATAAAATTAAATAAATAATAATTTATTTATGTATATTTATTTTTTGTCTTAAAAAATATATATCGTTTTTATTTTAATTATCATTATCAAATACCGTCATCTTTAAATCATTAAAAAATAAAAATGAAATTTTTCTCGAGTCTTTGCGAGTACACCAACAAAAAATAAAACTGAAAATTCAATTAACACTTTGTTTGGTATTTAATTGTGAGAACTACACAAAAACAAGGATGATGATGTATGCGCGCATATACAGCCCCCGCTTAATGCTATAGTTTTTTATATTATTTTAATTTAACGAAAACTTGTACATATGTATATACTGTTTATATAAGTATATACATAACATAATTAATCCCCTCTGATTTTATTTTATTTTATCACACCACTCCATTAGAGAGTGGTCCACCTGTTTTCATTTTTATGCTGATTAAAATGCACATCCATAGATCCACTTAAAAGCATTTCATCATCATTATACATAGATCTATGATTTATGCTTATACTTTATACCAATTAAACATGTAACTAATTTTGTCATCTTTTTTATGTTTTCTGTTTTAAATGCATGGCATGCATTTAGGTTGGCTCTCCCCCCATTTATTCGTTTACGAATAGTTTATTCTTTTTAATTAAAATCAAACTAAAAATCGTAAACTTTTCTAATAATGAAAAGTATGTAGTAGTAAAAATAGTAAAAATTGTATTTCAAACCAAATGTTACGGTACAAAACTACTTTGATACATATAAGTAAACGTAATTGTGAATTGTGTTAACATAATATGTACATATACATAGAAATTTAGGGGATGAAGAAAAATTGTTTTCCATGTTTTTTTTATTTTGGTTTCCATTCTGGTTTTGTCAGAAAATTGCAAGTTGCAAATTGCAAATATCAATTTTTATTTCTTTTTGCTTACTATTAATGCTGGCTGCTAATCCAATCTCTCTTCTGTTTTTGTTTGCTTGGCTTTTTGTCTTGTGCTGTGTATTATGTGTTGTAAAAGTATAGTTTTTATGAGTTTTTCTTACCGTTTTAATATATTTTTTTATTTTTTTTATTTTTATGATTATGAAGAATAAGACCACCCAATAATTTAATATTAAAAGATTTTTTTTTCTTATTTTCAAATAATTTATGACTTATAATTTTGTTGCATGTTTGTTGAAAAATATAGAAAGAAAATTATTAAATATATTAGAAAAATAAATAAATTTTTGTTTTGTGTTTCATAAATGTTAGATTTGTTTATAATTATGGGTTTATATTTGTAATTTGTGTGTTCGGTCCACAATCATGTTATCGCAAAAAGGTTAAGCTATATTGTCAAGCGATATTTAATTATTGTTCGAAAAGATTATTCGAAAATACAATGGTTCGAGGGTTCGTGGAATCGGATAAAAGGGACAGACATTTTTTTTCTTACTTATTTTGATTTTTTAGTAAAGGCTTTATGGCAATTTTTGGAAAATGTATTGTTCAAAAACCGACGATTTCGCTTTAATATGGACCTTTACTGGTTGGAGTGCGCCTCAATTAGTCGCCGTCAAATTGCCTTTCATACGAAATTCATTCTTTTGTAAAATGTAAAATGTTGCATTAGTTTTGTACTAATTTCAAAGGAGTTTTTTAAGAAGATTGTTGCCATAATCTTATAGCCATTGGTAAAATAGATCCATACTATATTTCTTGCAAATTAGAAAACGTGAATGTTTTTGTAAAGCCATCTCAACCTAGTATTTTTGAAACTGTAACCATTATTGACTATTTCTACGGTTCATATAATAAAATATATACGGTTAATTTAATTTTTATATTATTATTTTCCTAACTTTTGAGATAACACAATAATGAAAAAAAAAATCAAAAAATTTTAGAAATACCAGCAGCGCAATGAAAAAAAATAAGTCGTGATTTAAAGAAAGCAACTACGACAACATCAATAACTATATAGAAAAAATTACAAATTTTCTGGGTTGAATGATTTTATTTTGTTTGACATAAATACTTTTGCTAACAACAACAACAGCAAAATTAGAGATACATACATACATAATATATAATATAATCTAATTGAGTGGAAGATTTTATATCATCTTAAATTCGATATTTACTGTATATTATGTATATAACAAGGACTTCTGATTGGTTAGTTTTTGGCGCGCGAATTGTTAAACTATTAACTTTCTGAATATTAAAGAATTTATCTTGCATACGAATGTCTATCAAAACTACATAAATACGCGCGCGATCAACGAAAACGATACAAACAATCTCTAGAATAGAGCGATGTGCAACAAAAACAAGTTCTGTTCTGTAGTCATACCAAAAACACGCATCTCTATTATATTCAAATTTATCAATGTCACTGACATAGCTGAATTCTTAATTTTTTTTTTGTTAGTTTTTATTTAATGTATACATAGTTAGTTTCATTCTTCTTATGGTCGTTATGGTCTATGCTAAAAAAATATGTAAAGGTGATATTTATGAATAATAATACATATTAATACATAACAGCACATGTTTGTAGGTAAATTTACTGTGAGTATTTATTGTCTAAACTTGTGGTCTGTGCAAAATTTTGAAAGAAAAATACGAATATTTTATGTATTTTTTTATTTATTGCACGTGACCATGACTAATTATTATGCTTTCAATGCATAATATTTATGAATATGGATGATTGTGACCGCGACATATGTACGTATGTATATAAACGGTTCTCTATTGAAAAACTGTCTATTATAATGCAAAAAATCAGGTTTTGCATCACAATTTGGTTTGTTAATTGTTTGACCGCGCTTTGTCTAAATCCACCAAAATATACAGGCATTACAAACAATATTACAATTAATGTTCACGAAAAAAAACTATTATCTTCTTATGTTCTACCCATTACTTTTTTTTAAATGATTTTTCATCAATACTTCCCGTTGATGAATTAATGCTGCTTAGTTCGATGAATATTTGTTCTTAGTTAAGTGATCGATCTTTTCCGACACATAGCGTTTTCCAATTTGTTTCAAGCGTATAGTTATTTACATTCTTCTAGTGACACAAAATGTAGATCCTTTTAAAATTTGTTAAATTATAAAAATTATTTTTATATTGAATAGCGCCTAGTTTTAATTTCACTAAACAAATTAAACTACAAACTAGAAAATAATTAAATATATAAATAGTTATCATAATTTTCGTGACATTTCTACTTTTTGTTGTGCTGCCAGATGAACATTGCATCACAAAAATACAGCTTTTGTTGAAAGTATGTTGAGTATCGCGAAATGTCAAAATTTTGTTTTGATTCTCAATAGTTTTTAGGGTCTAATTTTTAGATATACTATCGCATAAATTAGACACAGAAATATATTTTGAGTAAATTACATAATTTACTCTAAATAATCTAAATGAGTCGTAATATTTTGAGGTTGGTGATAAACAGTGGAAATGTATTTAAACTATCATTAGTTTAGATTAATGATGATAAACATTTAAAAAAGCATGAAGCAAAATTTTCACATTTTAATTAAATTTACGTTACTATCGAAGTGAACTGTGATTTAAATTTAAAATATTTTCATTAGGAAGAATAAATAATGAGTTAAAGAAATAGTTAAAATTTAAAATTTTGAGAGGAAAATCAATTTTTTCGATTTATTTGTTCATTTCATTTATTTGTTCAACAAACAAAATAAATTTGAGTTTTCTGTCAAAATTTTAATTTTTAACAAATATTTTAACTAATTGTCCCGGTTAGGCAGTAATATGTAATACAGAAATATGTATTTTTGGTCGTTGCTATGGCAATACAATTTCTATATGAATTTAAACCAGTACTAGAATGTTCTATCATCACATTTTCGGTATTCGATAGACGTTTGTGTCTCTTTTCTCTTCACGAACAGAATTGTGCTCTATTATTTATTCAATTACGCTTTTTCTATTGCTATCCCAGCCTGCTAGAATAAATTTGCACACTATCTCTTTTTCCTCATTTCGCTAACTACTGAAAAAAAAGAATTGGGAAAAATTATTTCAATAATTCCCAACTTTTTATTCTATTTTCCCCAAAGTGTATTCTGCCAAATTGAGAATAATTTCAGCAGTACAAATGTACTCACGATTAATTCGCCTTTTGGATGATGACGAAGAAAACCGGTGCTATAAATTACGCATTAGGCATAATTATTTGCGGGATACCTCAAACCCCTTCGAGATCCACGAAGCGGAGTTTATTAATAAATATATGATGCCCTAGCATTTGGTTTTGGCCTTAAAAGAAGAAATTGATTCTTTTATGGAGGTGTCAACTATACCAAAAGAAATTCGCGTTCTAGTTGCGCTGAGTTTCTTGGCTCAAGGTTAACTGCTGTACTTCATATCATCTTCAAATCATTGCAATTTCATGAAATTATTTTTTATTTCGATTATGAAATATCATATTGAAAATTCCCAATCGCCAGAATTCACTTTGGGAAAAAATAATTCCAAACTATACTAGAAAAACGTCAAAAATTCCGAATTCCCAATTCCCGGGGAAAACCAAAATAGGGCCACAGGCTGTGATCACAATAAAAATTGCGGAGTTGAATATGAAATAAAATACAATTTTATTGTTGGTAAAATAGACACAAACGTCCATCGAATATCGAAAATAGTGATGTTGCAAGATGTCGGCTCAAATCAGAGAATTTTATTAAAAGAAAACTACGAACTTAAGTTTAGTCAAATCATCTTCTCTTTCGTAGTAACCATCCAAAGTGTTCTGTTTCATTATCGGAATAAGTAACAACGAAGTGTCAAGATTTAATCTCGTTTTATTTTAGGTTTAAAAATCGAAACGATAAAGTTGGTTAGCGGGACTATACTCTCAATATTTTTATCGTAACAACTGTTGCGTTTTTGAGCCTGTGAAGTTTCTAACAAAAAATAACACGTATACGTATACGGTTCCAATTAGAAAAAAAATACGGAACGAAAATCCCATTGGAATCCAATTGAAATCAATAGATGCGTTTTTTTATTAACAGAACTTCAAGTTCTATAAGAACCATCGGGAATAATACTGGGAAATTTTATTTAGTTTAACCAATATATTTAATTTAAGTTCTATTTATTTGAATAAATTTCAACTTCTAACTGTATTTTTTGCCGTCTATTGTGAAATAATACAGGTATCAAGCATAAAACAATGAAAAATATTTGTTTAAAATATTTCCTTTTCAAAATTTCCCTTTTTCTTCGAGTTCGTGTACTATGAATTTATCGCGAACTTGAAAAAACCAATGTTTTATCCAGAACATTGAAAAATAAAGTTAAATTTTATTTTATTTCGATAATAGGGAATTAAAATGTGTAGTTTAACATTAAATGTATCTTATTTATTGATAAAAAACTAAATTCATTTGGATTTTACTGAAAAAATGAGCAAATTCTATCCAGAACTTCATTCCAATAAGAAAATGTTTTGAATTAAAGAACACGACTAATATGTATTGGTAAATTCCGCCATGTTAAAATGAGAATTTGTTGAATGTTGATTTTCTTTGGTTTTACAAAAAATATCAATTATTTTCTTGCCAATCGAAAACGAAAAATAATTGATTTTTTTTTTTCATTGTGTTGGTATTTTGACATTTTGTTTTCTGTCAGTTTAATGTGAATTTCATGTGAATGAAATAAATATAATGAATCTTTTTGTGTTTTATTTATTATAATCTATCTATGTATTATTTATAATTTATATGTAATATTTTTGCTTTAAATTTTAAAAACTAGAAGAAATTCGATTGCGTTTTACTTCGCCCAAATGCTTCAATACATGGTCAGTTTTTTCTCCCGAGTTATCAGTTGAATCATTTTGTTCTGTCGATGTTATCTGCTGATCTTGTGTACGATCTGAGGTAATGTTTGATGCCTCATCCCATAAATCGCCACTGTCAATGCAGACTACCGCGTCAACAAAATTATGGACAACTATTATGGACAAATTATTATAACCACACAGCAAGAAAACCAAAAACTAAAATTTGTAAAAAATTTGTAAAATTTCTAAAAATTTGTTATCATTTAACACTAATTAACAAGGCACTTTCGGAGATTTGGGCAAGATTCCGCTATATAGGCCTAATAGGCCTATCGTTAAGGAATATTTAATTTTTAGAAATAACTCAAACTATAAGTAAACAAATGCTGGAAAACTCATCTCAAATCCTCCGTTTGGAAAAATCTTCTGCTATGAAATGTTCCCTAACGATAGGCCTATTAGACTTATATAGCGGAATCTTGCCCAAATCTCCGAGAGTGCCTTGTTAATTAGTGTTAAATGATAACAAATTTTTAGAAATAACTCAAACTATAAGAAAAAAAAATGCTGGAAAACTCATCTCAAATCCTCCGTTTGGAAAATCTTCTTCTATGAAATGTTCCTTAGTAATAGGCCTATTAGACTTATATAGCGGAATCTTGCCCAAATCTCGGAGAGTGCCTTGTTAAATAGTGTAAATGATAACACATTTTTAGAAATAACTCAAACTATAAGAAAAAAAATGCTGGAAAACTCATCTCTATGAAATGTTCCCTAGTAATAGGCCTATTAGACCTTTATAGCGGAATCTTGCCCAAATATCCGAGAGTGTCTTGTTAATTAGTGTTAAAGATAACAAATTTTTAGAAATAACTCAAACTATAAGTAAACAAATACTGGAAAACTCATCTCAAATCCTTCGTTTGGAAAAATCTTCTTCTATGAAATATTCCTTAACGATAGGCCTATTAGACCTATATAGCGGAATCTTGCCCAAATCTCCGAGAGTGCCTTGTTATTTGGTTTGTTTAATTTAAGAATGATCCTAACAAAAATTATGTCGTTTTTGTATTTGATTCCGATTAGAAAAATTATTTAGTTTTCTTCTATACCTATAATTTTTTTTAAATTATTATTATTGCTTGCTTTTAATAATAAAGTAGACATACAAATTTATATTTCCAATACACAAAAGGTGCGTTTTTTTATTAACAGAACTTCAAGTTCTATAAGAACATCGGGAATAATACTGGGAAATTTTATTTAGTTTAACCAATATATTTAATTTAAGTTCTATTTATTTGAACAAATTTCAACATTTTTTGACGTCTATTGTGAAATAATACAGGTATCACGCATAAAACAATGAAAAATATTTGTTTAAAATATTTCCTTTTAAAATTTCCCTTTTTTTTCGAGTTCGTGTACTATGAATTTATCGCGAACTTGAAAAAACCAATGTTTTATCCAGAACATTGAAAAATAAAGTTAAATTTTATTTTATTTCGATAATAGTGAATTAAAATGTGTAGTTTAACATTAAATGTATCTTATTTATTGATAAAAAATTAAATTTATTTGGATTTTACTGGAAAAATGAGAAAATTCTTATCCAGAACTTCATTCCAATAAGAAAATTTTTGAATTAAAAAACACGACTAATATTAAAAATCACTCATTTTTTCCAATAAGAATTGTATTTTGAGTGATAGTAATACAGATGTATTTTTTGTTAAGTTTTATTTTTTGTTAGAAACTTCACGTCGGTTGCGTTTTTATTGTTCTTTACACTGCACAATGTGTGCAGTATGCAGTATTTAACTGGAATTTGGTTAAACCAAATTCAATTTTTTGATAAGGTATATTGAATGATTTTCTATATAGAGTTAACAATAATTTTTCATAAAAAATAATAAAAAATTCTTTGATTTTTAATTTAAGCCATTAATTGTAGGTATAATAGCTCCAATTGGAGACTTTATTCAAGATAAAGTGTTAAATTAAAAATGGAAGATTTATTTTTGGAAATTGTTCCTTTTTAAAAAATTCATTCAATCTATTATTTCAATACATTATCCAATCAAAATTTTTTTGGTTTAATAAGTATAATGAAAGTATAAGTAGCACCAATTAATAACATCATTGAAATTTTGATAATAAATATTTATGTATACGGAATAAAAGTCAATAGTATTTTAGTATTTTGATTTGATTGAATTACAAAAGCGCCTTAACTTTCCCACTATATATGTAACAAATAACAATGTTCTATAACATGCGACAAGGATGGATAAAATTTTTTTGTTGTATAAGAAGCAAATAGTTATTCATCTTGGTCGGAAAAACCTAAAATGTCATATAACATTGATATTTGTTACATAGTGGAAACCCGCCTTTTGTCTATTATAAACTCAATCCATAGACTCCATAAAAAAATTCTGGTGTTGAATCACATGACTTTATCAAACATACGTGTCTACAAGGAGATTCATTTATCGTTGTTCAGCAAAAATATCTCAGGATTTTAGAGCTGCCATAACTGGCAATTGAGAATAATTTGAATATATTTATGTAATTTAGAAAAACTCCTTTTCATTATCTCGTTAAAAGCTTAATCCTTAATTAATTTTTAAAAATAAAATCACTATGCAAATTAATATTTAATTAAAAATTTCCATAATTAATTAAATAAATGTGTACCACTAGATTACTTATAAAAATACGTTGCATTACACATTGCAATTTTCCCATGCAGATTTATGTTGATTTGTGAATATCTCAAATTTTGTTGAGAAAATTTCTCGTAAGTTTATCAGATTATTAAAATTAAAACAGTTTTAAAGGCCATTACTGGCGCCTTACTGTGTCAACAATCTGGCCCCAGCGGTCTCGATCCCGAGCATGGTCCCCATACTGTCCAAGACAATCTGAAGAGGCCAAGTCGTTCTCTACACCGTGGAGCCATTGTCGCCTGCAACGACCTCTGCGCGTACCATATGGTGGCTCTCCTTTCAGAGATCGCTGCACAATTCGTTCCGGATCAGCACGCAGAACTTGCCCGAGCCAGCGTACTCGCTGAGATCTTACTTCATGTACAATATCGGCGATCTTCATCAGATCTCTGATCTCGAAATTGTACAGAGCTCGGTAGGTACCATCTATTTCGCGTTTTGGGCCGTAAATCACACGCATGACTCTTCTCTCAAATGTTAGGAGCCATCTCTCGTACTCATCCGTTAGCGCCCAACTTTCACATCCAAACATAACAACGGGCCTGATCAACGCTGATCAAGTTTATCAGATAAGGGTGTTATATATAGAAAAATTCTTTTAAATATCTGAAAGACATAAAGTTTTCATTGACAGCAAAATCAACCACATACACATAGACACACATACAGACACTTTGCTAAAATTTCGATTCAGGAAGCATAGAAGTATGTGAAAAACACAAAATTTGAGAAACATTTTTTTCGATTACGATAGTTTATCCTTACTACGTAAGCATGCTAAAGTAATGAACAACTTAAACATCAAACATTTACTATTGTGTCAAGTACTTTACCGTTTTTTTAATAGAGTAAATGAATTTACCGAAAATACGATATATGAAGAAAATGTTGCCAATAAACGTACTTTTTATTATTTCTAATCTGCTTTTTAATGTTGTCATTTTATCCGTTTTGTATCCAGCTAAATATGGTGGAAGTCGTTTTACATTTAGATAATAGGATATCTCATGGACGTACGGCCAATCTTCTTTCCATGTTATGTTTCGTATATTTTTCTTCGAAACGTTTTCATGTTTGTGAATATATAAGCCATAAGTGGGACATAGGCAAAATACAAGCTTTTAATTGTCTCTATATATCATCAATATCACAGGTTCACTGTTTAATAAAACCGAACATGGAGTTAGCTCTGGCAACGCATTGTGCAATGTGTACCCCTAAGGTATTTAGTTTCGAATACTTTTTTTTAAAATAGTACTATATAAGTAAATACTGTTGTTCAGCAGGATTTACTTTTCGATGGAATGATATATGGTATTACATTTAGTGACATTCAGATAGAGGAGTTTGAATTCACACCAGGTTATCAGATTGTCGATGTCTTCTTGCAGGCTGATGGTATCGTCGATGTTTTCCACGGTTTTGTAGATTTTGAGATCGTCTGCCAACATTAAGACTATGGAATTCTGTATAAGATCGGTTACTCCATTGATGAAAATGATAAAGATCCAAGGGTCAATTTGGGAACCTTGTAGTATACCAGAAAAAACTTCAATTAATTGGCTAAGTTGTTAATCTCAACTATTGTGTCACAAACCGTGGTATATAAGGATAATGTAGAGTCCGGTGGAGTATATACAACGTAGATAAAAGTAGCTGAGTCACCTCAAATACAGACTGCGGAGATTTGCATTGAGGATCCATCCCATGAGGAGGGGATACTTTGTGGAACTGTCTTTTCGACCTTATTCGATTAGTGTAGTGAACCGAAGTAATGCCTGACGAATGGAAAGTGGCCACGATGTGCCCTAATATTTTCAAGAAGGGGGACCACTTGGAGTGTGAGAGTTATTGCGGTATAGCTCTCCTTTGCACAGAATTCAAGTTACTGTCCTACATTATATTGAATAGGATCACACGTCTAGCGGAGGGCCTAGTTGGTGACTATCAAGGAGGAAATCGTCCGAATCGATCAATCACTGATCAGATCTTTTCGCTGCGGATGATTCTGTCTAAATATTACAAGACTTCCATTTCTACACATCAGTTGTTCCTGGATTTCCGGCTGGCCTATGACTCGATCAATCGAGACAGTTTGTTGTCTGCTCTGGAATATCTAGGATTTTTTTTTTTTTAATTTTATTTAAATATTTTAAATAAACAATTATTACAATCTATAGTCACCTGGACTAATGAGCAATTTTATTCTAACTTAATTTACTATGTTGTATTAATCTATGGGCTCTTCCCACTGGTGTTCCATAGTGTCTGATAAATTGAATTAAACCACATCGGTATTGTGGATTTTAGATCAGCACTACGCTGTTTACACTAGCAATTACACCAGCTCAAAAGGTTTAGTTCGTTTGACCCTGCGTACAATATCTGTGTTGTTTAACAGCTTAGTTGCCTCAGTGTTAACATGTTGTTCGAGCCTTCGCCTATGTCTCACTGCATTTTTTTGGATTTCCTTTGAAACAGTGTCCACTTTAAGGTCCCTATGGAGGTCTCTGTTTCTAACATACCATGGTGCATCGACGATGTTCCTTAATACTTTGTTTTGAAATCTTTGGATGATTTCCACGTTGCTCTGTTTGGTACAACCCCAAAGTTGGATACCATAAGTCCAAATCGGGTTTAATATTTGTTTATATTTTGACGTGTGCTTTCCATCGTAGTTTTGCATCTAGTGTCATGCCAAGATACTTAGCCGTGTTGGCATACGGTATTATTTCTTGATTAATTGTAACCGGAATATGTTCGTTTCGTTTGTTTGTAAAATTGATGTGAACTGATTTAATTTCGTCAAGTTTAATTCGCCATCTTTTGGTCCAGTTATATATTTGAGTAAAAGCTAACTTAAACTCTGAGTTGATTCTTCGTTGCTATCTCCAACAGTTAAGATTGCCGTGTCATCAGCAAATATCGCCACAGTGTTGTTTTCTAATACAGGGAGATCATTAGTGTACAATAGGTATAGGACCGGACCTAATACACTGCCCTGCGGTACTCCTGCCTTGATTTCTTTCAATTCAGAATAGTAATCGTCTAATTTTACTCTAAAGAATCTATCTTTCAAGTATGATTCTAATATTGTAGTGAATTGCATTGGTAGTACAGTTCTTAACTTATAGTTAAGTCCTTCGTGCCAAACTTTATCAAAGGCCTGTGCAACGTCTAAGAATATCGTTGAGCAGACTTTTTTCTCCTCTAATGCTCTTTCAATAATATTAGTTATTCTGTGTACTTGATCTAATGTTGAGTGTTGGTTGCGAAAACCGAACTGATGATTTTGATTCAGGTTTTTCCTCTCAATTATCGGATTTAGCCTTTTTACTAATAACTTCTCAAAGAGTTTAGGCATAACTGGTAATAGTGATATTGTTTCCAGAGGCTGGGTACATATTCCAATCGAAAGACGGCATTTAGGCGGCATCTAGGAATGCCAATCAAATTGGTACGATTGTGTAGAATGACACATGCTGTGTTAAAGTTGAGAACAGGCTATCAAGAATTTTTGCAGTTAACTCGGGTTGACTCCCTTTTAAGCAGGGAGATGCTCTGTCTCCGATACTCTTTAGTCTCATGTTGGAGTACATCTTTCGTAAAACTTGAAACACCTCAGCGCAACTACTTATATTGCCAGCCTATAATCAGGTGCTTGCATATGCAGATGACATATGCGTGATTGGACTGAATAGCAACGGAGTGAAGGAAATAAGTACTTGATCTGCTTGTATAGAGTTTTCAGCTTCTGTTGGAGTCCAGATCAATGAGTCCAAAACAAATTACATGATCTCTGGATGTAGGGACAATGGAACACCAGATTTTAGTAGTAGTCACTACACGTTTGAGGGAGTGAGATGGTTCAAATAGTTGGGCTCTCTTATCACTCACGATAACAGTGTGGGTGAGGATATTAAAGTGCGCCTGGCATCCGGCAGTCCTGCTTTGTGTACTCTAAGGCCACTGCTATAATCTTAACAGCGAGTACGCTGGGTCGGTCACGTTCTGCGTGCTGATCCGGAACGAATTGTGCAGTGATCTCTGATAGAACAACCATCATATGGTAGGTGTAGAGGTCGTTGCAGACGACGATGGCTCCACGGTGTAGACAACGACTTGGCTTCTTCACGTTGGCTAAGACAGTATGAAGACCAAGCGCAGGATCGAAACCGTTGGAATGCTAGTTAATTGCTTTTTGTCCGTTTTTGTGAAAGTTAAATAGGGCGTATTCCGCACCTGGAATGTTGGTAATTAACAGATATTTATTAAAATTGACCTTGTATTGAAATTAGTAGTACAAAATGGTGATATATTGGCTGTAATACATGTACTGCGTCCGCCGAATATCGATACGATGTACTAAAATGTTCAGAACTTGTTGGGAACTTATTTGCATCAAAATAAAGCATGTTGACGTAATTAAGTCTGTCGATGTAAGGTTTTTGGTGTTGATCACGCAAAATGAACAGTTTTCTACAGTCACTTATCAAACCTACTGGCGCTTATTGTCCTGCATGCACCAGTATGTATTCATCGATATAGAGTGTGTCCTATTTCTTGAAACCATTTAAGAGGTAAGAAGCGATCGTGCGGTAATTTGTTTTGATGTCTTCAAAGATTATATCAGTGTTCTTACATTGCATGCAACCTTTATTAATATGTGTTTGGTACTACTGAGAACGATATCTTTTCCAGTTCCATGTGAATTTAAAATCCATGTTGATTTACCGCAGCCTGTGATACTCTTGGAATTGATATAATATCTCGTTTGGTTTTATCTGCAGTGATAAGGAAAGTCTATTTATTTTTTCAAAGGTTTTTTCGTCTAGAATTATTTCAGTGGCACTGGAGCTGCAGTAAACGTATCTTTCAGTTGTCATAAAACAGTCATTTTCTGAATTAAATTGTACTAACGTTTTCCTGTGGTATATCCCCATTGGTGATCAGAGACTTATATATGTATGTTTTGTTATGATTATCATAAACAAAAATTTTCAATACACACGATTTAAGATAAATAATTTAATGCGAACGCGTTTAACATTTGCTTTTCTAGTAATAGCCGTTGAAACTAAAATTTTACCCGCTGAAAGCGAACAAATTACCCAAAGAAATTAATTTAATAAAATTCTTCATATTCTGACATTTTCTTAGTATGCATATACATATATGAGTACACAAAGTGTTACAATTTCCTCACGTGCATTTATTTATCGCGTTAAACATTATTATTATTATATATCTTTTAACTTAAATAACAAAACCGTATTTCTTCCGTGATTGTTTAATTTGTACTCTATATAGACACAGATAAACATTTCTCTTTGCAAGAAAATTATTTGCCGACAGTTATATATATGTATATATATATATCTATAGAATTTTATAATATTTTACCGCATCCACTATACGTGATATGAGCGCGCTCGACTCGATACCTTAAAATAATAATAAATAAAAAAAAAAAAAAAAAATCAATCTTATTTTTTTTTTCATTTTATTATTTCTTAATGATAATGCTAAAAAGGAAGAAAATAATTACTTAAGATATTTTATGATCTTTTGATGCTTTTAAAATAAAATAAAAAGTTGAAAGAAAACTATAATCATAAAGTATATTTTGTTGAAAGATGTAGAATCTTGCGTGTAAAGTACAAAGTATATAAATGTTACTTGGATCATATTATATGTATATGTATATATGTATGTACATAGTATATTGGTGGTGAATGTTGAATTACACATTTTTTTTCTTAAATTTTAATAAAATGTGCTAATTTTAACACCTTTCTTGATGAGATTTTATTGCCTTTTGTTACAGTACTTTTGTCATTATTTTCAATTCGTCTTCTCTGCGCACAATGAAAATCAACTCCTTTATTCATATAAAGCTTTAAAGTTATGTGATAATGTAACAAATATAAAGAAAATATTACTAACTATTCATTTTTAATTGCTAAAATAATTTAATCGTTTTTATCAAATTTGTATATTTTCTTAACATGTTAATGGCCAAGCAAATCCATGTAAATTTAAGCGTTTATGGTATACCAGCTTGTTTTGTGTTGTGTATTATTATTTTCCCTCGATCGCAAGAGATGAAAAAATTGAGAAATAAGACAACAGAAAAAAATTATTACAGAACCGGTTCTTACATATATAGATATATGTTTATTTATTTATTTCTTCTTAATGTATATTAAAAAGACGTACAATATTACCAACTGTGCAAAATTAAATAAAAATAAAACGCTGAATATTTTTTACGATAATTTATTTGTTTTCTAAAAGGGTGATTGGAATTTTTAATCGATATTTAAATGATAATTCGCTATGCATCTTCGATCCTGCGTATAATTATAAATGTGGCAGTTCTGGAAAAGTAGACGATCGGGATCCAATACGTGGAAAGATATCTGCGGATTTAAAATACTCTTAATAAATTTCCTTAAATACAGGTAACTGCAATTTTATTCACCAATATTTTGAAATATTTTTTCAACAAGCGCAGAAAAAAAAACTTAAAAATAATAAATTTCAATAGATTCCAGAATTGTGCCCAAGACTGGTAATACCAGTAACCCCATTTTAACATGAATATAATATTTGATGTGTTTTTTAGTTCGTAGATTATCTACCTAAACTTTCTCTTCCACATATTCTTATTCGGATTTTAAATTTTTCAAAATTTTATTCACACTAAGAAGGAGAAAAATACCGAAATTCTATCCAATTTAATTACGAATTAAACTGAAAAATCGTATCTTGCCAAACTCATCATTTAGATTTGTTTTATCCTCGCCACCACTCGTAACATAAGCTTTACCTGAAATTCTGTAATATAATTTTTTATGTTTTGATTGAAATTATTATAGAACTATCAATTTAACTTCAATATACATATACAGGGCGTTCCAGATTTAAAGAGGCGTTATTCGGGAAGTTAAGATACGAAACAGAAAAACATTTGCTAAGAAACTAACAAAAAGCCAAATGAAAATTTTCTCGTTTCCGTTTCGTTTTGCAAAAACAGCAGGAAACCGATAAAACACATTTCAATATCATCTCCATTGATTCGTTCTACTTTCATTCGTTAACATTAATGTCTATATCAACCAATACCAACCAACTAGTCCAACTAGTAGAATATGCTATACATGATTATGATTCTTTTTTACATGAAAAATCAAAGGTCGGGCCTCTTGAATTACCACTTACAATATAGTATTTTGATTAAATTTACTTTTTATAAATTTTCAACATTTTGAAGTAGGTTTCAACGTTTAAAGATTTTCCAAATTTCCTGTAATTTTTGTACTCAAATTTCCTAAACAATTGCAATTCAATTCTATAATATTCAAGTAAGAATTTACCGGGAATCATAACATTTTGACCATACACTAGCTCTGCCAGGGTGCAGTTGAGGTCTTCTTTAACTGATGTTCGAATACACAATTATATATCAGTTGGAAGACCAGGTTTTGCCAGTAATTTTTCGAATATAGGCTAAGCTTCTGGTCAACGGATTAATCGGTCGACCGATTACTAATGTTGTATGCTTCATTCGACTAAACCAACTTAACAAAAAAAAAAAAAAAAAAATTGAAGCTTCTGTTAATTAATCACTGTTATCGTTAATTTGATATATTCGTATGATTGCGAATATGAAACATTAATTTTGTATAAAACAAGGGTTCCGGCTTTAATATAATTAGCCAAATGAAAATAGACATGAAAATTATACTTGATTATTTTAAATCGATTTTATGTGGTAAACTTATGACTGATGCAAAATTTTACACAGTTATTTGTATCAATATTCAAATTTGACCAGAAGTATTTCGAAGCAATTTATTCACGGCACGTAAGCTAATATGCCAGGCCGTGCAGTTACTATCGAAAATATCTGTCATATATGTTCTTGCTCGTTTAACTGACGCTGTTTTCTGGTGTAAATAGAACCAAACAGTCGCTCATTACATTTTATATTGCGAAATGTATTTGGTGAAATGATGTTGGCTCTGGAAAGTTTAAAATGGCCTCCAAATGCGGAGAAATATTTAAATATACTTATTCTTCATGTTCCATCTCGGTGTGAATCTCAATGAAGATTTTCTGTCGTATATGTTCTTGCTCGTGGTTGCTCGGTTAACTGACGCTGTTTTCTGGTGTAAATAGAACCAAACAGTCGCTCATTACATTTTATATTTCGAAATGTATTTCGTAAAATGATGTTGGCTCTGGAAAGTTTAAAATGGCCTCCAAATGCGGAGAAATATTTAAATATATTTATTCTTCATGTTCCATCTCGGTGTGAATCTCAATGAAGATATCATCGATATAAGAAAATACGAAGTTCAGTCCTTTTAATTTTCAAACTGAACGATGGTTGAGTTCACAGAAGAAGAGCTGTAAATGAATCGGAAAGTCCTCCGTTTTTTAAATAGAGCACATCATATTTAGACAAATAGGCAGCACCTATAATAAGTCTGTCTACTGCAGGGAATGGAAGGAACGAGATTGAAATTTATTGGAGTTCCGTTTGCAGCGAAAAGAATGCACGGAGTTGTTTACCTATAGTTTTGAATCGACCAGAAATTTTCAATGGCTTACATGATCAGTGATGAAAATTTGGTGACATAAAACCAAATCACACTGTTTGCGATATAGAGACAGCAGGATTTATTGATTTTATAACTAATTTAAAATTTTCGCACAGTGACGGATTTAGAAATTATTTTCGGGAGAGGCGTTTTTAATAAAAAAAAATAAATTTTAATTATTAATATAAACTCACAGTTCATATTGTAGTCTGCCAACCATATTCCATAGAAGACTGTATAGAAACGATAAGGACACTTGCGGAATACAATCAACTAACCGTTTTCAGCCGGAAATTTATTCTAAAAATTGTGTCGAATCCAGTATCAGTGTGCTTAACGATTAAACTGTGGTTATTATTGTTATGCCTAAAAGTCTCGTTAGTTGGAGGAATAGATTCAATATAGAAACCTAACTATGCTCGTATGTAGTGCCATGATAAAATCAACGTCTTCAAAACACTTCAATCGCATTTTTGTGTTGATGGGTAAACCAGTGTCATGCCAAGTGGATATTTTTTCTTAACAATCAATGATTTTTTTCATGAAAATTAAATTCATTTTCTAATCTTTTTAACTGTGTTTGCAGTTGTTCAATTTCCTCAGCCAGATCACTACCGTTAGGAACATTACATCCATTATAAGAGGGTTCGTCATTTAAATAAACAGTATTAAATTAATCAATTTTGATTTCAGTTATTTTTAGCGGTGTTTTAAAATAACCAATCATTAGCTTTTAAAACACAAATGTCAACATTTATCCAAAACTGTGGAGAATATAATACACTAGAGCCATCTACAAAATAATCCGCATAACTGAATGTTTAACATATTCCGCGGTTGAGCTTCGTACCAATCAGCGAAATCGTGCATTAATTTTGATTTTGTTTTTCTAGTTAGCTAAATTGTACATCAAATTTGTATGGACATTTTAACTTAGCTCGAGTTGCCCATCGACCTGAAAATTAAACAAAAACCTATTCCTCTGCTTTGGAAGGGGCCATCGCCGGTCTTATGCTTTGGTTCGTTCGTTCATTCATTTATTCGTTAATTCTGAAATTTTGTTTTGTGATTTTATGTTTGATGAAAAAATTACGGACGAACAATTTTGGCGCCATCTGAAGTTTCACAAAATGGACAGTGAAAAAATCAAGGAAAATAAGGGTTTCTGATGTCCGAAATAATTATTATTGTTATTTCTATACAATTAAGCGCAATTTGAGACTTTTCACTACTAAGAATGGTAAAATGGGTAAAAAAAAATCAGAATGGAAGAACGAACAATAAGATAAAATTGACTTTCAAAGTTCGAGTTTGATACCGCAGTAACCGCAGCGATAAGTACGCAGATCTGACTAGAAATTTTCTAATATCAAAAAAGTGTAGTTGGAGTCGAATAGCCGGTGGCAAGTAATCGTACGCAGATCTTACTATACCACGATTTTTTTTAATTTTTACAAACTCCAGCTTTATCTTTGTTGTTAGCATATGCATTTGGATCAAGGTTATGTAATGGCTTACTCTGAGCTAGGTACCAGCCTAGGAAAAATATCCTCTGGCAATAATTGTTTTTTACTTTGTTTATTATAGCTGTTTTTTTTTATTAACTCTATATTCTATAGAACATCGGGAATAATACTGGGAAATTTTATTTAATTTAACCAATATATTTTATTTAAGTTCTATTAATTTGAATAAATTTCAACTTCTAACAATATTTTTGACGTTTATTGTGAAATAAATTCAGGTATTAAGCTAAATACAATGAAAAATATTTGTTTAAAATATTTCCTTTTAAAATTTCCCAATTTTATCGAGAACTTGGAAAAAACATTGTTTTATCGAGAACATTGCAAAATAAAGTTAAATTTAATTTTATGTTGATAATATTAATATTATCATATTTATTGATAAACAATTAAATTCATTTGGATTTCACTGAAAATACGAACTATATCCGAACTCGAAAATTTTTGAATAAAAAAACACGAAGAAAAGCCCATAATTCTACAGTTTTATGGCAGTTTTAAGGTTTTTAAACTTCATACGTACACAGTAGAATAATACTAGACACAACAACGAGAATTGGTTCACGATTTGTCAAATTGTACCCAGATCTTTTTCTACATACAAACACAATAACATAAAAATATTTTGAAACGAAGTGAAGAAAATATTGGCAACATTAAAATGTGTACATACGAGTACATTTTGAAATAAAAATCATTTAAAAAATAGTAATAACTTGATTTGATCATTATATTATTGATCTTATGCACAGTATGTGATCATTAAAGTTTTGGTTTCTAATATTTAAATTCAATTAAGTTTTTTTATATGTAAGTATGTTGTTTCCGATCGACAATAGATCGACCCTTTTATATCTGAATGTTAATAAAAATAAAGTTAATTAAATTGCGATAATGGTTGTACGATACATAAATACAATAAAAATAACAATAATAAATTGGAATATGATTTTATATTACGCGAGTATACGATACATACAGAGTTGTGATGATTTTTTATTTGTAATTTTATTTTATAAGCCCACGTTTATAATTTAAATTGACTTCTATATGGGAATGTACAATGTATGTATATATAACTAAATACGAATCGCGCGAATAGAAAGAAAATTGTGTTATATGCTAAGTTGTAATTGAATTGTGAAATATGTTGTTTTTTGTGTATATACCACACGTATATGTGCATGAGAAAAACCAGATTTGATGGAAATTATTTTGTATTCGCCATTCATTTCAAGGCCAGACCAATTAAACAACACCAATTTTCCAATTTCAATTAAATGTATTATAGTTCGCGAGAAAAACTCATTTGGATTGGATTCAAATACCGAGATATTGCAAAAAAAAACAAATATAATAATTAGAATTAATTTTATTGATTGGATTTTTTATTTTTTTTTCTAATATGTTTCGCCATTTGGAAAAATCAAAATATATAGACTAGATTTTCCTGTTTAATGAAATGAAAATATTTTCAGTTGTTTGGTTTTTTACAATATACATATAATAATAATAACTTTCAATTTTCCGTGAAATTTTTTATTTTATTTTCATTTTCAATATTATTACGACGGTTATGATCTGAAAAAGGTCAATAAAAATAAGTTTAACGTTTTTTTGTTTTGCTTTTGTTTGAAATGAGCTTTTATATTTTAATAGAGCCTTTTAAAAATTCTGCTTGGTTTTTTCTCGTATGGGGATGAAAATATCATCAGCAAAATATTAAGGTATAGTTTAAATTAAGTAGAGAGAAATTAAACTTTCCGTGGATTTAGTGTATTGAGGTGGGTTATTTATAGATCCAAATGAGAAGTGGTGATCCAAATGAGAAGCGTACAGAAGATCGGCTTTCAAAGGCTACTAGAGATTGTAGTCGCACATCCATAGAATTGATTCATGGGCTCATGGCTGAAATTGCCAAAGATAAATTGTTCAATACCATTGGATTTAAATCTACATAAGTAATTTATGTACTATTCTGCTTTATAATTTAATTGAAATACATTTTCTTTATAAACGTTTAAATTCTTTTTAGTTTTCCTTATAAATAAACCTTTTTCCTCTATAAACAAATAAATTGTGGCTTCTTCGAAACGTCAATTATTTGCTATAATATCTACTATAAAACAGCCGAGACAACTTTTGTGTCTCATTCTGGTTCATAATAATTTTATTATTGCCATCTTGCTTCAAGATGACCTAATCTGCAAAATTACGTTGAATGTAAATCAGCCATTAGGTAAAAGCTTATTGAGTTTATTTTATATTAATTATGTTCTACACAATAAATACATAAAAACCTACCCTTTACACATACTATATTCAGATTTTATATAACAGGAGCTTTTTACACCAGTGCATTTTAATATTTATTCTTTCACTGAAAACACAAACAGTTCGGTAATGAAAATTAATGTTAAAAATCGCAAAGAAATAAGGAAAAATAATAATAATAATTTGCCAATATCACTTATAATTGAATTTTTATTTTTTGTCTTACAATAAATTTTGATTTTTTTTTCTTAATTTTGTTTTAAATTTTTTTTTTAAGAAGACACATGAAGAAATTTTAAACAATAAATTTTTATTTAAATAACCGAATACACTGCGGTAAAAGATAAAAAGAATAAGAAACCTTTAAAGATGTTTCGTTTTCTGTATATGTATGTCTTAAAAAATAAAAATTCAATTTTTATCTCTCGCATGTCTTAAGATTCTGTTGTGCTGTTGAAAGGAAATTATAGAAGAGGGAACACAATGTACTATAATAAGGTAAACACATATACGAGCAAATGCTTAATATGTACATATGTAAGTATGTATATATATAGTTGGTGTAAAAATATAAAAATTTATATACGAAAGGATATTTCGATCAATTTCGAATGATTACAAAAGGCGTAACTTGTTTCGTTTTTAATTTATTTTAATCAAAATGTTATGATCAAATGACTGACAGGTTGGTTATGTGCGTCGTTTACGCGATATGATCACAATGCTTGAGAAATTTTTAATTTTTTATGTTGTGAATTAGGTGTGCTATAATATAACATTGACCTGAAGTACACGTTATATAGAATATGTATATACTCGTATGTACGTATATGCACATAATTTTTTGTTTCAAAATTTCCCTTTGAAGTACAAAATATTGTCAAACATCAAACATAAATTAATTTTGTATATTTGTTTTATTGAAACCAAAAAAAAAAAAAAAAAATATTGGAAGAGATTTAGGATTGTTTAAATATTTTTATTTGTTGTTTTTTTTAAAAATATTTTCCAAAAATTTAATTAGTTTTATGAAAACTATAAAATGGGGTATTAACATATTTATAAACTATTATATAAAATGGGGTATTAACATATTTATAACATATTTATAAACTATTTGATGTGGGTTATTGATTTCATTAAAATTTAGATAAATTCGGTAGTATATAATCAAATGCGTTGAACATTTTTCAACAGAATATTGTTATATGAAAGTCGATAATACAACCTGTTGCACACACCACATCACAACAGTAAAAGATCAATGAATTCAGCATTTAAATGGATAAGTAATCGGATCCAATATTATAGTCTCTTCAAATTTAATGATTTAACTTTTTAATATAAACCCCGTTGGAATAATGTCTTAAAATGGTAACTTTAGCTTGTTGTTGTCAATAATAATGCAAAATGTTTAAACAAAATTAATTATGATTTAGTATTATTGATTATTTTATGTTCAATATAGAATAACCATCGGCTACCCAGCCGATGGTATTTGCGTTCGATACCATTATTTCTGTTTGCATTTAATAATTTATAATCTACATAAATGTATATAGTTAGCTGATGCATTTTGAATTTTATTCAATGTGACCTGTTTTTTTATTTTTATTTATTTTTTATCGGGTAAAGTGAGGAAAATCTTCAAGACGACGAAGCTGCGATGGACACACATCTCAGCATCAGTGATGGGTTTTTACCATCTAAAACCACACACGCTTCCGTTAATACTCCATGCGGAACTATCGTTAGACATTACTTCGCATATGGAGGTGGCTAGTCCATAAACTCTTAATTCTCTTCAGCGTCTCAACCTAAGATTGAGATTGCCACTGCTATCTATTCCCAATATTATTCTCTTCTCTGGTACGCCCTAAGCATCTCAGCTCCTTTAGTACCACTGCTGCCATGTGGCTTACATCATTCCACTTGCTGCCCGAGGTCCTCGGACGGTTACCTCCGACTTGTTTCGAACCGTGGGCATTGAAAGAAAATGTGCTCCACGTCCTCTTGCGTTCCTTGGCAGGCGGGACATTTTGGAGTGTCAGCATGTTTAAGTCTGTAAATGTATGAACTAAAACAGCCATGGCCACTTAGCAACTGCGTCAGGTAGTAACTAACTTCGCCGTGCCGTCTATATATCCACTTTTAGATGGATGGTATAATACGATAGGTCCACCGACCCTTCTCCGAGCTATCCATGTCGATACCATTTCTTCCTACGACTAGCATCCTACGCCTCTGTCTAGACCCTCCAGTATTGGGCCTAATGCGAGAGATGATGCAGATACATTGGCAGCATTTCTGCTCACTATCCTTAGGTACTCCTTGAACTTAAGGCGTGCATCAATTTCGATACCAAGGTATCGTAGTGAAGGCTGAGAGGGATTAAGATCCCGTCATCATCAATATTTACAGTTTCTACCACCTTCCTACTGGTAATTAAGACTGCTTCGGTTTTATGGGCGGCCAGTTGGAGTCCGAATGATATCAGCCACCTTTTAATAATTATTATGGCCAACCTGCATACCTCCATTATTTCCTCTGTGGTTTTCGCTACCATTACAATAGCAACGTCGTCCGCGAAACCCACAATTTCCACACCTTCAGGTAAGCTGAGCTTCAAGACGCCATCTTACATGATGTTCTAAAGCAGGGGCCCCAATACTGATCCTTGAGGTACTCCACACGTAACATTGTATTCCATGATATCATCGTCTGTGTTATACATCAATACTCTATTGCGAAAATAATCGGATATGATCTTCCTTATGTATATCAGTACTTGCAGTTCATGCAGGGCATTGAAAAAACAGTAAAATTTGGCCGAGTTGAACGCATTCTGGATATCGAGTGTGACCACGACGCAGTATTTTTTAGAGCCGCCTCTCCATCTTCCTTCGCGATTTGGCGTCAATTGTCGATCGAGCCTTTCTACGGCTTTCTCCAATCGATTATAAATTATGCGCTCTAATACTTTGCCAGCCTGTGCAACATGCACAATGGCCGGTATGAGGATGGATCTCCTGGAGGTTTCAAATAAAATATTTTTCTATGGCGTATACGATTTTTCCACTGTTCTTTGATATTGTTTTGTTTTACGACACTAGAATAGAAGGCTATGTTTTTTAACATCCGAAGTGTTGTTAAAACTTTTAGACGAATTTTGTATTTTTATTTGTGGTGAATATTTTAATTGTTAATACTTTTTAACTGTTTTTGGGGTAGAAGCACGATTGTATTGTCTAGCAAACTAGCAACTTCCATTTGGGAAATTAAAATATTTTCGATTCAAATTTGTATCGCTAGTATTCATTGTATTCACCTACTATAGTTTTTTTTAATTGCGGACTCTCGTAAGTTTGTGTTTTATTATTCGCTACATATAGCAAAAATGCTCGTATACATTTCTAACAATTAGTAAGCAAATTTTATATATGAAAAAGAAATGTAATAATTCATTGTTTCGATATAAAATTAATTTTAAATTTAAGTTTGCGTGATGAAGTAGTGGTTTATGTTGTCTATAAATATAATTGCACTCGTCTTCTACAACCCATTAATTTTCTAATACCATAGTATTAAAGATGTATTAAATAAACTATAAAATCTTCAAACTCACGTTTTAGTTAATAAAATTAAGCATCGCCTTATGTTATTAAAACGATTTCTATTCCCGTATTACACCAGAAATACTCTTATGTTGAATTACTTTACTATGTAACTAATTTTTCTTTTTCTTTTCAGGTATGTTCACGAGTTTCTTTTTAAATATCAAGAATAGTCATAAGTAAATATGTAAGTGCGACAAATTGGTACATGTAACATCTATATATTCAATAAAATTTTCAGGAGATGATAATAAATGGCTTACATTAAACCACACACAATATTGTCGAATTTTGAAAATATTATTACTGCCAATCAGGGCATGTAAAAATCCGGAAAATTTTAAAAACCGGGTTTCGGTTTTTTATAAAATAAAAAACCGGGTAACCAAGGTTTCATAGGATTTTTAGTTATTTCAATTCAACCTATCTTTTAAATATATTTTTGCTGTAGACCAAGTAAAATAAACAAAAATATACAAGAAAACTTAGTATTTAGAATTATTATTTATTTATTTCAGAAAAAAAAAATTAAAAGTAACATGTTAGAAATCATTATATGTAAAAAAAAAGCAGAGAAACTTAACATATAATTCTTCTTTTTAATAAAATAATTCAGCAGTTCAAATTTCATAGATGAACGTGATCTAGTACAGAAATTACCTGTGATTGAAAAGACTCTCTCACTGTCTGTTGAAGTGGGTTATATTGATGCCAGAGCATTGAATAAGTTGTTGACCTTTATTGATTTTTCCTTAGTAACCCCAAACATCTTCATCTTATTTTGGGAGGATTACTCAAAATTGCTATCGCTGGCACTTTCGGTAGAACCATGCAAGACTGCATTGTTCTATTAAAGTAACCGATCCGGATGATATTGGTTCGACTTCACCTTCATCAATACTCTCTTCAATAGCCAATTAACCAATTGGTGAATCACTAAATAATCTTAGAGCCAACATCGTTGCCAAGCTCAAAGTCGTCGCTTTAATCGAATATGGAACTTCCAATACATTCGTTTGTGGAAAAGTTCCACTTTGTTGCCTAAAGCAGTTGTGTTTTGTTTCATTTGATTAAACCAAAATTTAAGTACTCCTTCCGCAGAAAGTAAGGTTGAAGTGTTTTTACTCAGTTCTTTTACTGCCCATTCTGTCGGCTTTAATATTTCTATTAAATTTGTCAAAACATTAAAGTTGTTTTCATTATATAAATCCTCACGCCCGATTTCTTCCAATGCGCTTTTTGTGCAATCTTTAAGTTGTACTAACCTCTTGTTTACTGTTGATTTTATTTTATGAAATTTGAGTATTAAGAAATGAGATTGAGGATTTGAGAACAAAACGATAAATATGCAAAAAAATGTACAATAATATTTAAAAACTGTTGTCAATACACAAAAAATTATTAGTAGGCAATTTTGATAATATTTAATCTTCATGAAAAATAGTAGACTAGAAGAAACCAAAAAATAAACTTTCGGTGTTTACAGAAAAACTCAGTTTTTACGGAAAACCCGGTTTTTACAGGTTTCGTAAAAATGAACAAAAACCCTGGTTACCCTACTGCCAACATACATTGATTAAAAATAATCAAAAGATCGCCATTGCTGTATACATCAATGAGCAGTTAGTAAAATCATCCCGAAAAAATCCTCTTAAAAAATTAACGAGGTTGCATCTGAGACACAACTGTTAATTGTTATACAGTATACAGCAGAGCAATACATGATGTAAATATTTATGGGAAAATGAAAAATTTAACATAAAATTCAAATTCAATTTAGGCTACATGAATTAAAAAAAGCTGACTTAAAAAAGGGTGTTTTTGTATGAAAATTTGAAACCTATTTAAGTAATTTTTTTAAAAAAATTCTGGAAAAGTCAGTTCTTTTAATTCGGTGCTTCCGTTTACATCCAACATGTTGAATTTCATCATTTCCGGGTAATAAATAGTCTAGTTCCGTTCCAGGTACGTTTTCCATAATTTGATCCAAAAACCATTTTACGGCGTCATATATACATCTAAATCAATCAAAACCTGGTATACTCGTATCATAAACGGTTAAGAAAAACCCTGAAATCTTCCAATCTTGTTTAGCAGTTCAAAATATCTAAATATGTACGTATATGTATGTAGCTATGTTGTTTCTAAATATCAATTTCTTTTAGAATTTGAATTGTTGACAGTCACATTTGTTTTTGAATTTTTGAAGCAAAGTTTAGAATTATCGAATTTCAACATGTTTTAATTTTTTAAAATTCTAAATTTTTTAGAATTTTTAAAGTTTTATAATGTGCCTGGTCCTTTCCGAATACCCACAGTTTTCAAAATAATTAAATCTATCGAGTTTTGATTTTATTATCGAATTTTACGTATAAAATTCAGAATTTGTAATTTCAATTTGAATTATATAAATTAAATAGTAAATTTTATTAAATTTTTAATATTAATTTCTTCTAAGATTTTAAAGAAACTTTATTCTTTAAAACAATTGATTTTAACGATTTTTAACACTTTTGTGGTATTTGACCATTTATTTGACCAAAATTCTAATTGAGTTTGAGATTTTACGAATAAAATTCAGCATCTTGAAAATAAATAAATATTTCGAATACATATGTATGTATTTATAATTTCCAATATAATGTTCAATTCAATAGAAATTGTGTGGATTTCGAATTTCTTATCTTTCAATTTATTAAATTTCGCTTAACTAATTTGATGTTTTAAAAATTCAAATTCCAAGACATTTTTACAATTCTGAATTTGGTTTAGTCGAAATTAAAAACATTATACATATACTTCAGCTATACTAAAGGACGATAGCTAGTTTTCTCATCTAAATTTAAAGAACGATTTAAATCATATTTTTCATTATCGAATTTCAATAAATTTTTAATTATTTTGTTAAACTTAAATTCATCGTTTTGGCCTAACTTCACATACATCTACTTATTTCTTTTAAAGTTCAACTCAAGAATATTATGTAGATATTCATTTTCCGAAAAATTTAAATTATTATAACTGCGTATTTGGTGCTTTCTAATTTCGTCATTTAACTCACGGTCGTATAATATACACATTCATATATTAAATGTAAATAAAAATATAATTAATATTATATAAAGTGTCATTAAACTCGAACCCTGTATAAATAATATTATATTCTCTCGCGAAAAATATCTCTAGTATAAATAAATTCTAAGAACTTTATACTGATGTAATACAATGATTGCCCATTCTCCTTGAACAAACAAACATATATGTATATACATTTCTTAAAAAAAAACAATAATTAATTTTTTATTCAATTACAGTATCTATATTTAATATATTCAACTTTAGAGAAAATCTCGATAAAGCACTATTCGGTTAATTAAAAACCAAAATCTGGAATGTTTCCATATACCAGCAAAACATTGTACGATTATCATTTTATTTATACATTTTATAATTATTAACTGTAATGACATTTTATATATATACTTATGAAACAACAATAATAAATATAAAAACATGAAATTTCAATAATCTTATAAAGTTATAAACAATATTGCTAACTACTTTGAGCAGCTACTGGTTTTGTGTGTACATTATATATACATACAGATTTTGTATGAGACGCATGTGAGGTCTTAGAAAAATTGTTATTCCAGTATATACATATATTGAATTTATTAAAAAAATGAGAGTGGTTACTAATTATTCCAATTGATTATTTTCTATAATATCATGTCTGATAAGATCTATCGTCTTCAATTAATTATATTCTTCAAACTTTATTTATTTTTCTATCTATTTACTCTTCAGTAAACTTAAAGATGGTATTAATAAACATTACGTTGATCAGTTTATCGTAAATAAAAATATTAGGAGTTTAATGTGCGTGCAGAAGTTTCACAATGTAATATAAATAGCGGTTGACCGACCACTAAATATTTCTATTATTTTAGTATTTGCAATTTTGCATTCCATAATTGTTGTTGTGTTGTGTGTGTTGATTATTATAAAAATAATATTCGCATCATCATTTCTTTCCAAACAAATTAATTAAAAATTATATTTAAATAAATAAACTTTAAAATTCATTCATTTCTTCGGGATTATAAATTTATATATTTACTACAGGTGGCTCATGATGTACGTCGTTTATATATTACTTCACCGAATTGAGTAACATTTTTTGGAAATTTGAAGCGATGCCACATGCAGTTGTCTTTCCGACCGATTCGGTAGAAAATATGATAAGACACGCCACATGAGCAAAACAATGATCCGACCGATTTTTACAACAACAAAATTTTTGTTTGTGTTTTTTTTTTTTGTCATTTGTTTTTGACATTTAATTTATATATTTTATTACAAATTAATACCATACTCATTTTTAATTTTCAATAAATTGTACAGATTGACAGCTACGTTTGTAAACAAACCAAATTATCACCGAAGTGAGGTTATGGCCACAACGAAAATAAATATCGGTGATATTTGATGCGTTCGGAACCGACAAAATTTATATTGGGAAGCGTTCGGAACCGACAAAATTTATACCATTTACGTAAAAAATCGGTTGTCGGACCGACAGAATAGAAAAACTCTTATTATTCAATTAAAATTGTTATATTATTATAAATTTATGATTTTAATTACTAATTGTAGTTATTTCATATATTTTCTCAATAATTTAAGTCAAAAATATGCAATCATTTAATTATAAAAGAAAAAATCGGTCCCAGGCTTTCGCCGATATTTTTGTCATGTGGCAACGCCTTTAGTGTTTGTGAGAACTTTTAACTATAATACATAGATTTAAAATAAATTTGTAAAGTTCAAGTGATTACCATAATTCCAAAATTAGTTAATTCAGTGAAATCCTTTCAGTTACACAGACTTAAGGGACGAAAGCATGTTATTTTTAACAAAATTAATAAAGGGTACAAGTACATATAAAAAATGCAATGAGCTCTTAGCAATTTAAATTTTCGAGACATTCTTCTGTTTAAAAATAACTATTCCTCATTTTAGTTAAAATTATTTAAGCTAATTACTTTCAAATTATGTATTAGAACCAAGTAGTTGAAATGCTTTAGTTATACCTTAACATATGTATTTGTATGTAGCCGACTTTATTTGTACACTAAATATTTATATTCTGCTCTTCAAATCCTTTAAATATCGCTTATCTAGTCCAATCATAACGGTTATGTGACTTTTCGAATTTATTTATTATCTTACAATGCTTGCTTGTACTGATACAGTTTGTGGTCTTCTCAAGGTTTACTCGACCAAACATTTAATAATTTCGAGCACTTTCAAGAACAGCTTTAAGCCATACAAGTCGGCAGGACCTGATGGCATTATCCCTGGCTGGAAGTTATCTTCAAAGGCAGCCTAGAACTCTGCCACATTCCTAGAAAGTGGATAGAAGTAAAAGTAATGTTTATACCTAAGGCGGGAAAAAGCTCTCACTGCTATCCCAAAGACTTTAGGCCCATAAGCTTATCTTCTTTTCTGTTAAAAACACTGGAAAGACTAATAGAGGTGTACATTAGAGGCTCAATCAAGCCGGGCGAGCTATCGGGATCTCAACACGCATACTGAAAGGGACGATCGGTGGAAACAGCTCTCCACTCCCTTATAGGCCCGATTGAGAAATCACTTGAATATAAGGAATATTCAATGGTAACCTTCTTGGATATAGAGGGCGCCTTTAGCAACGTCAGACCGGGGGCAATCACTCGGGCAAGATTAATTATATTCGGTTATGTCTTTTTTTCATCTCAAGGAAATGTGAATATACTTGACTATTTTCATGGTAATTTCCATAAAATATTGGGCATAATTTTACAACATGTATTTGAAGTTAAAAAGTCCGGGTGTTCAAGCTGAATTTGACGTCGATAAGTTAATGTTGTCGATATTTTTTGCAAAGGTGTTTGACCACTATATGTCATAAAATTAACTATCATAAACTTTAGATTAAGCGTGAAATCGTAAGTGGAAGGTTCTTTTTTTACCGTGTACACATATTCCTTACCTTTCAAACGATGTAGCGTTTGAATATTTTGTTGGAATAGGAAAGGAGCATTGTGAACAAATTTAAATAAATCGAGTATTTTTTAAGAGAAATCAATGAATGGTTGTTTTATTGTAAAGAGAAGGTATGCCATTAACATTTGAAAACGATATCAGCCAAATGGCCGCCACATGAAATTTTCTATGACCAATTCGCACATTTGCAGCTGTATGTACTCGATAACTTCACGAATTCCATCTTTAAGGTCTTAAATCGATTGTGGAGCATTGGTATAGATCTTATCTTTCACGTGGCCCCAAAGAAAAAAGTCTAAAGGTGTTAAATCACAAGATCATACTTTATGCAAATTACGGTGTAATGTCTATTGTTCCAAAGATCGACGAGGAATCGACAAACCTGGGTTTTCTTCAACATTACGGGCTACAGCAGCAATATTCTCGGTTGTTCTTGAGCGACGCACAAGATTTCGATTCTTCACATCACTAACTTGTCGCAACAGCTCATATCTTTCCACCAGTTTCACTATTGCCGGCCGAGAAAGTGTTTCACGACGACCAAAAAGTGCTTTAGTTTTGCGAACTGCGACTGCAAAATTTTCACCATTTTTGTAGTTAATTTTAACAATTTCAATGCATTGTTAAAGCGTGTATGGTACCATTTTTAGTAATGGCGTGGTTTTTACTTGTCAAATGTCAAAATATGACAGCTTCAAAATTGACAGCTGCCCAAATAGCAGGCTATTCAAAATGAAACCTTTATTGGAAAACCCTACAGATAATGCTAAATCTGATGTGACTCGCAATGTATACCAAATTGAAAATTTGAATCTTGCATCTTCTTCGGCATTCTTTTAGCTTTCTAAACTGTATTTGTTTTTCTTTTATTATCGTATGATGAGTAGTTCACGAGATATTAAATGTTTTAGATAATGAGAGTGTGAAATTGTTGATTTTTTGACATGGCCCTCATTTTAAAAATGTACAAGATTCTTTTTGAACTTGTACTCAAATTCTTCACCTTTCAAACAATGTATCAAAAAAAATCAAGATCAGTTGGAAGCTATACAAATGTAATAATTATTTATAATTATAAGTGCATCTACATCCAATAAATTTAAAATTAACCGTAATAACCATCGTCTTCCGGTTCGCCAACTCGACCTCATTGGTTTATAAGTTTTTATGGACCAAAAAAATCTTACATATATATATATATATATATATATATATATATATATATATATATATATATATATATATATATATATATATATATATATATATATATATATATATATATATATATATATATATATATATATATATATATATATATATATATATATATATATATATATATATATATATATATATATATATATATATATATATATATATATATATATATATATATATATATATATATATATATATATATATATATATATATATATATATATATATATATATATATATATATATATATATATATATATATATATATATATATATATATATATATATATATATATATATATATATATATATATATATATATATATATATATATATATATATATATGTATATACATATATGTATATAGGTGGTAAGTAAGTAATTGCATGATCGGATTTTGCGTCCTTGATTTAGTATTCGTGAGTTCCGGGTTCGATTTCCAGTGGTGCCCGAAAAATCACAGTGTTTTTGATGTGTAAGGGTATATGTGTGTTTGTCCGGGTATTGCTCTGTGGACCATTTGTATTGCATTTACACGCCCAAATTGATTTTTTATTTTAAATTTTATGATTTACTATTCTAGATCATTGCAATATTTTCTGAAATAAATGCTATTTTTCAATTTTTTGCGATACAACTAAAAAATTGCGCATTGTCAAATAAAACCCATCACTAATTTTCTTCAATTTTCTTCTATCCTCAAATTATAAATTGATCAGCACTTGACAGTTAGAGAATATTGAAAAAATAAAATAACTATGGTTGTGAATCAATATTAATTCAATACCTGTCTTCAGAAATAATTTCCTATTGTACAATTTAATTATAATACATATTTCCAGCTTAACTGCCCAGTGTTCTTTAAATTCATATCTGACTTACTGCCGTATAAAATAAAATACTAATCTGTTTTCAGAATAGTTCAGTGTACGCTTTACGAATAACAAATATATGAGAAGTGTAATTGGAATCCCTAACGCGCAATACAAATCAGTATCTGCTGGAGTTTTAACAGGTGATCTTGTGTATAACGAAATATTTAATATAAAAACTATAAAAATAAAAACTAGAAAGTGTGATAGTTGTTAGTCGATAGTGCAAGCTGCATTTGTGCTGATCATATAGGTTTTGCGAATTATACGTTTAATCTAATTGATAGTCGATCCTAATATACAATTTAAAAGGCCAACGAGGATTAGAAATACAAGCAATTTTATTTTATTTTAAGTTCAAGATGGTTCATGACATATGGTTTTCTATTGGGGGATGTAGGAGTTTCTTACTCCAATTTTTAAATACGGAATCTTTTCTATCGCTTTTTTAGGAACGCAACTGTACAATATATGTAAGTTGAGGATCTCCTGTAAATTTAAGTGGTATATTGTTTGCTAATTTTGGTTCAATCGAGAATAAATAAAAATATCCATATAGTACAATTTCATCATAGTATGACTATCAGCACTAAGTCGAAAGATCAATTCATTAATATTTGCTTTATAATTTACCGTCATGATCTTCAATTTTTTGTGTATATAGATCGTGACTGAATTTTAACAATAATCGCGACCTTGTCATTTGTTTTATATATATGTATTATACATATTGTAGGATGTAGCACAACGATGACTATGCAAATTTTACCGAATCTTACTTTTGATTATTCGCTATATGTAAATGTATGATTCATGCCAAATAAAAAAAATACCTTGCATGTCCAGATAAATTTTCATTACCTATATAAATATATAATACATACGAGTATATCTCCCTATTTCGCCCATAACAAATAAAAAACATAAACATTACGTACAATGTGAATCATTACAAATTTCCTCTGTATACATGTACATACATATACAACACGTATAATATGTAAACAGTGTATATATTACATATATTTGCACCTGTAAGTAATTTTGTTGATTTTAAGGGTATTTCTACTTTATCATCATCATTAATTTTATTACGAATTTCAACAAAAAAATAAAATAAAATCACTATTATAAAATTCTAATATCACAGCATGTGTTTCTTTAATTTTCTACAAAAAAAAAAAAGATTATAATCTAAATAAATTCATTAAAGATCAATTTATTGGTTAATCTAAACACCTTTTTTTTTATTCCTCGCTTGTATTTGTATATACGTGAAACGAAAATACGATCGATTCGAATGTAAATGATCATAATTAAATTTATAAAGTTCAAAAACAGATGTCGGGACTATATATCGATGTATATGTGTGTGTGTAGTGTTTATAAGAGATCATCTCAATTTATCATTATCCTATCAAAATTTTAATTATATATTATTCATGCATCATACAAACGTATATAATTACTAATTCACGATCGCGATCAGTAAGTGAAGATTTATTAATATTTTGACTAAATATATAGACGCGTTCTTTTAAGTAAAATCCTTAGATTATAATAATTATTTTATATATATTTATATACGTTATTGATTTATTATTCGATAAAACGTAATCATTTTTTAAATCATGCGTATAAATATTATTATTTTTATTTTTCATTCAAGATCACGTTTTTAACTTACATACTTTATGTATGTATATACACTACTCCGTACATTTTATATTGGATGGAAAGGAATTTTTCATCTTTTATGCCAACACTTAAGCATTTTATAAAGTAAAATTTAAAACGCGATCGTGTATATAGTTCTAATACTTTTTATTACTATACATTATTATTACAACATTTTTTTTTTTGTAGAAACAAGAAATTAATTTCTTTGGTGATTTGGCATCAAGATCGCGTACAAAATAAAGTAAAACGTGAGAATGAACCACTTTCATTTATTAATTTGAACGGATACTTTTTTTTTGTATCTTATGTGTACTTCATTTTATCGTTATTCGTTCGAATATTATTAAAATTAATAAATTGGAACAATGCATATGTCCTATTTGTGCTCAGTAACTTATTTATAAAGAAATCATCATGATTAAGACTATATGAGCGATCATGATTATCTCGATATCGCGATGCTGAAGGGCATGGTTACATAACATGACATACTCGCGGTAACCAAAGACCATATGACTATATGATGTGTAGACTATAGAGAGTGACGACAGTTCAAAAAAGGTATATTCATATAAGTAATATACATATACGTATACGACATTGGCGGCATGGTTTATTATTCTTTTTCAATTGTTCTTTATCAATAAGATTTGATCATGAAAACACGACATTTGTCAAACTATGTCACGTGCCTAAGACAGAAAACAAATACATAATACTTTAACTCGATTGTGTTTTTTTTTCTGTTGTAATCTCGGTAATCCGATCTTAGTTTTTTATGTCATCTTTTAAATTAACATCACATTAACTTATATTGTTGTCGGAGATGGTGGTAGCACTTTGGTTAGTAGTTTATTGGTTGTTACTTTAAAAACCAAAACAAAAAAATTAATTTCCGGATGATCTTTTCGATTGATCGTTTTTTTTTGTAGTTTTACTTTGTTATTTCATTTTTTATTGATCATCATGATGAAAGGTAATAATTACAGTGATTCAAATTTTTAGTTTATTAGTTTTGTTTTTTTTATGTATTTTTTGAATATTAAAGGGGGTTAGATAAGAAGATATATTACCATAAATGATAGGGCATCGTGTATAATATACTCGTACGTATATATAGTTTTGATGATTATTCAACAATTAATTATAGTTATTAGAGTTATTTTGGGAATTTATAAGTTTGTTGTGGGGTGCTTGGTTATTATTTAATGTGTACGTTTTTTTCATTTTATCAAAGTGATTTTTGTGCATGGGCATTGGTGATTTAATTCGCTACCGTAAGACAATTCACGATTAATTTAACCATTCTAGACATAGTATATTCTATTTTATAAACAAACGTTAACCTTTAGGTAATTATACATAAAAATGATCATCACCAGATTAACTAATTATTTTTATTTCTACGAATAAAAAACAACTATTATCGCACATACACTTACACACACACAAACACAAACTTATACAAAAATATGCAAGACTTCATAAATCGTAAATTTTAATTCATTAATTTTAAAATGATCTTAACCAGAGAGCGAATATAATTATTTTTCTTACGAAAAATACAAAAAAAAAAATTTAATTTTCAATTATCAATAACAGTTAATTTTCTTATTTCACATTTCTTAATATAAATTTTTTTTTTCGTGTTGTTGTTATTATTCTTATTCATTACTATATTGAATTTAATTTATTTATTTAAGAACAAAATAAATAAATAAATAATTAAATATAAGATTTTTATCAATTATTTATTTCAATTTTACTTAATTTTTCTCTTTTTATGTACTGGGTGGTCTTATTGTGGTTATATAAATTGCATTCCAGATATAATGTCATAATGTTACAAAAAGAATAAAAAATAATAAGCAAAATATACGTGAAGCAAGTAATTGATCTACTTTACAAAATAAAATTATTGTATGTAGATATACTTTAAGTTTGAAGAAGGTGAAAAATCACATGAAATAAAAAATGATTGATAATCGCGACGATGTTTTACTGGTTGGTTGGTGAGTGGTGTGGTGGTGGTCGATTTGCGTTGGATGTTCACTTAAATATATATATTATGTAAATTGCGATACCGATCTAGTTATTAGTATTGACCACCTATCAATATTTGGCAAGTAGTTTAAATATTGATTAATTATTAACCGGAATACCGGTTCTATATACCGCGTAAGTTATCGATATTTTTATTCAATCAATTAAGTAAATTCGATAATTAAATTTTTTTAAGTTTCGGTGTTTATACGATTCAATTTTCATCATATTACCAATAGTTAGTTTAAAGCATCAATACTTTTAAAAAATTTTGAAATTTTGCTTAAAAATAAATATTTAATTACTCTCATCCAGTTCCAGTGGAGTTTGTCGCGGACGCTAAAGAGGCCGCCGTACGAGAGTTTTACCAATATTGAATAATCGTAATAGGGTGATCACAGAATAAGAACAACTATGCATAAACACTGTATAAATATACCAGTAATAGCCAAAACATTTGGTAATAAAATTCAGGATTTCAATTATCAAAGTTCAATCATGCATCAAAATTCAATTGAAGGGTTAAAATTTAAGAACTTGTGTACGATAAACGGGTTAAACCCAAAAAAAAATTAAAATTCATTTTATTTTGTCATTATTATGTATGTATATGTATAATGTATTTCAAAAGATTCAAAATAATTTAAGAAATTTCAGATTTGTACAATTTTGTTTGAAACAAATTTTTAAATACTGAGTTGTATACGTAAAATGCAGTTTTCAGAATTTCACAATCAAAATCCAAACGGCATACCTAAAAATTGGTTTGAACAATTCAATACTCGTTAAACAGCAACGAACTGTGGAATTGGAAAATCGGTTTCAAACTTCTAATTCAGAGTTTAGCTTCCCAAAAATTTGACCTTTTTATTGGGCAAATGTTAAAAAAATAATATTATTAGAAATGGAAGTAAACTCCTGATTGGAGATGTATGGGGTTGTGTAGCGTATATTTCACGTATCAAACAGTGTTGAGAATTTGATATTTTTTAAAACATCAAGAATTTGAACATTAAAAGATTTATTAAAGGAAATTTAACTTTTATAGAATTTATGTATTAAGAAATCTTAGAATTAGGTAGTTTATTTGAGCTAAGAAATTATGAATTTTATCGGCCTTTAAAAGTTTTAAGAATTAGTTAAACATTAGGGCTCTTAGTATTTAGAAATTAAAAAATACAGAAATTTAGAAATACGATTTAAGAATTGTCCATAGAAAAATTATCAATATAATCTCGGAAAGTGCTTCAACTAATTCGTTCTATCCCCAAGTTGTGACGTGAGAAGAATTAATAAAGTTGCCTATTTTGCAAATACATGCCAGTTTTTCCAGTCGGTTGCATTTTTAGTGTTCTATTTCTAATTTCTTTATTTCTTTCCAAAAGGTTTATCATTTTTAAATGGATTGAAATTAATAATTTTATAACGATTGCATATAGGCTGTGCTGTACTAAAATTTATGTATAGACATTTTAGTACAGCACAGCCTATAAGCAATCGTTATAAAATTATTCTAAGAACAACCATAAAAATATCATAACATACAATGAAATAGTTAAGTGAAGCAGAGTCTCACTTACATTTAAAGCAATCTATTGTTGGCCACAAGTACCTCCAAATTATGTATTTAATTATTGATTCACTTTATGACAAATCTGTTATTTTAATTACATCACATATTTATTATATTAAGTTTTTTTTTTTCAATTTTATTTAAATATTTTAAATAAACAATTATTACAATCTAGTCACCTGGACTAATGAGCAATTTTATTCTAACTTAATTTACTATGTTGTATTAATCTATGGCATCTTCCCACTGGTGTTCCATAGTGTCTGATAAATTGAATTAAACCACATCGTTATTGTGGATTTTAGATCAGCACTACGCTGTTTACACTAGCAATTACACCAGCTCAAAAGGTTTAGTACGTTTGAGCCTGCGTACAATATCTGTGTTGTTTAACAGCTTAGTTGCCTCAGTGTTAACATGTTGTTCGAGCCTTTGCCTATGTCTCACTGCATTTTTTTGGATTTCCTTTGAAGCAGTGTCCACTTTAAGGTCCCTATGGGGGTCTTTGTTTCTAACATACCATGGTGCATCAACGATGTTCCTTAATACTTTGTTTTGAAATCTTTGGATGATTTCCACGTTGCTCTGTTTGGTACAACCCCAAATTTGGATACCATAAGTCCAAACCGGTTTTAATATTTGTTTATATAATAGAAGTTTGTTGTATGTTGACAGGGCGGAGCTCCTTCGTATCAGCCAATATATCTTTCTATATTTAAGCCCCAGTTCTTCACTTTTCTTTTTGACGTGTGCTTTCCACCGTAGTTTTGCATCTAGGCTCATGCCAAGATACTTAGCCGTGTTTGCATACGGTATTATTTCTTGATTAATTGTAACCGGAATATGTTCGAGTCGTTTGTTTGTAAAATTGATGTGAACTGATTTAGTTTCGATATGTTTAATTCGCCATCTTTTGGTCCAGTTATGTATTTGAGTAATAGCTAACTGTAAACTCTGAGTTGATTCTTCGTTGCTATCTCCAACAGCTAAGATTGCCGTTTCATCAGCAAATGTCGCCACAGTGTTGTTTTCTAGTACAGGGAGATCATTAGTGTACAATAGGTATAGGACAGGACCTAATACACTGCCCTGCGGTACTCCTGCCTTGATTTCTTTCAATTCAGAATAGTAATCGTTTATTTTCTCTAAAGAATCTTTCTTTCAAGTATGATTCTAATATTGTAGTGAATTGCATTGGTAGTACAGTTCTTAACTTATAGTTAAGTCCTTCGTGCCAAACTTTATCAAAGGCCTGTACAACTTTAATAATGCGAGCTTTAATAATGCTTTCCTTGGTAGTTCTTTCCGGCGCTTTTCTCGGATTCAATTATATTAAGTGAAGAAAAATTCTACTAAATAAAGTTCTTTTTTTTAATCGGTCAAGCAGCAACCTAGTTCTGTTGCAGTTGACCATATTCTAAAACATCACCAAAAAATAATTTCAGAAACCTATTTGCATTCAACATGTAGAATTTTATCTTGGTCGGTCAAGGAATGGCATATAGTTCCGTTCCATTTGGGCATTTTCAAAACATCATTCCAAAGACATTTTAAAATCTCATTTCGTATCACAGCCAAAACATTCATAGAAACGAATCTATTATACGATAAATTCAAATTGTCCATACAATAAATTGTGTCTACGATAAATTGTTATACGATAATATTGTTATTCGGTAAATTGTTTACGTTAAATTGTAATACGGTAAATTGTTTACGATAAACAGACCAACGTGTGTTAATCGCCTAAACATTTTATCAAATCAATCATCAATTATTATGACGACTAGAAAAATGTTAAATTGGGTAGAAATAATGTAGAATTAATTCAATAATTAATTGAATTACTAAGAGTTTTGTTTCCAAAACAAATTATCTCAAGAAATGCTCATGTAAATTGAGGTCTGCACGGTTGCCAGATTTAAAAGCTCCGGCCTCCTTTTTGCGAGGATATCTAAAGTAAAAGGTTTATGCTAAAAAACCAGACCCATTTTAGAAACCTAATCATATACATATATCATTCGTGACGATATTAATGAAATAGTGGTGGAAATGTTACACATTTTTTGATGAAAATTGTTATAAAAAGAGAGTTTATTGGCGTGGCTAACAAAGTTAGTTAGTTAGCGGATAGTTAGCTGACATTGTCTTCCATATACATAATTCCCAATATTCAATTAAATATTTATCAGCATTATCAGAGCCACCTATATATACAGAGCCCTAAGGTTAAAAATTGAGCTTTTTCTAGAGGAACTAAAATTGACGAAAAAAACATTTTTTCCATACAAAACATATGAAAAATTAAATTTTTTTCGGTGCGATATTTTTCAATGAAAATGTCGATGGATTAAGTATTTTAACATTGAAATAGAATCTACAATTATCATTTTATAATTGATTCAAAGCTTGATCAAAGAAGTTGTTTAATTTTTGATATATTTATTAATAAAATTTATAGAAAAAAAAGCATTTCTACTTTGAATTGATATAAATACACACAAATACCAACGCAATAAAATTAAAATGCAAGACGAAAAGAGAAAATAGTAAAAGTGTGGTTATGTTTCCTTTTGAATTATATTTTAGTGAATAAAATAAAATACTTAAAGGGTATTTCAATCAAAGCTGCATGATTTTGTTTGAATAAATCTCAAACTAATTTCACATCAATTTCAACGTAAATTTTGGATTTTAGATTATAAATGGAACACCATGACGATCACAGTTCTTCTGGCACGGTTCTATTTTATTTTGGTAAAGTTTTGTTACGCATTTGCACATAATTATGGTTCTAAATAAATTCTGCAGCTGTTATTGGAACTCCCTATGAAATGTTGTAAGTTGTCAATATCACAATTTTTTTTCTATCGATCGATGTTTATGTTCTCTTTTTAAATTTTACGCTATTTCGTGAATTCAATTTTGATATTTTTCTATTGCGATCTCAGCCTATTGGAATAATTTTGCACTCTATCCCTTTCCCTTGTAGCGAACAAGGTAATGAAATAGAAATATGTGGTGATACATTTTCAAATGTATAAAAGGAAATATAATAATGCTTTATACGAGCATGCTGCGATCGCAATAGAAAAAGCGAAATTAAAAAAAAAATGTGAGATTTAATTCTTAAAAAAGAGACAAAATCATCGATCGAAAGGATGACAATATATGTTTTATTTATTTATTTTACCTACACATTCAAATAAATTCATGTTTACATAAATATGATAAATTCATATTTAATTTTGATTTAATGTTTATTAAATTAATAAAAGGTTTAAGGTTCTGACTTTCAGATATGTGCTGCTTCAATATAGAATCAATTCCACAAAGTGTTTATCGAAATGAAAGATTTATCTTTTCATTGATGAAAAGTAATTCGAAAATGGTCATTTTTACATTGATTCTTATGGGATAATGCAAAAAGTAGTTCCTCTAGAAAAAGCTCGACAAAAAACATGGCTGATCCTTACGGCTCTGTATATATAGGTGGCTCTGGCATTATACCATAAAGTAGTAAATTTTGTCAGCGAACACCTTGTACTTAAACATTTACTATCAAAAAGTCGGCTTTATAATTTCAAACTAAATCGGTTGAAACTATAAAGGCAGGTTCTTCGCACCCAACGATAGGGCTAAGTTATTGCATTTCAGAGTAAAATCCGTTAATGAAGTGTTTAAAATTTAATATTTCTGGTCGTTTTAAAAGTAATGAAGAAAAATTTTATTTTAAAAAAATTTTGGATCTATTAATATCCCAATGAAATAACCTCAAAAATCTTAAATTTAATTGGAAATAATATTTGCTATTTCACCAATCCACTTTATATTAACAATTTAGGATTCTTAAAAGACTAATCAAATTTTGCGGCAAACAAGTTTGTATTTTTAACTTGAGATAAATGTTCAATCCACGATTTAAATATTTGATCGCTTCTTTCGACAATGAAACGAAAAATTTAAATATAACCGACAAGTCGAATTTTTATAGTACATCAAATAAATAATTTGTATACAATTTTAATTTTTAATTTAAAAAATTTTTTTTTTGTTCATTTATTTTTTAAACAAATAAACAGGCGAGTGTTCAGAGTTTATTCCGAGAAAAATTAAAATGAACATTTTTAATTTCTTTTGATTTCATAATCTCACACGAAATAAAATAAAATTGAAAAAAAAAAATGTTCGATACATATTTTTGTTGTTTGATTCATCTTCTTCTCATTAATAAACAGAAACAGTTAATTAAAAAGAAAATCTATATATTATTACTTCCGTGTGCGCGCAAACTGAGCCGTGTGATTACAAAATTGTGTGTATACGCGCGCGGCCGGCGGCGGATCAATGAAATATGTTAGACCATAAGAGATAACCATTTATACATAATATAACCTACAGAAAAATCAAATCCGCATACACACACATCGTGGAATTTGATATAAGAATATTGACTTTAAAAAATTCATTAAAAAAAAAATTCATTCACAAATAAATGGTAAATAAAAAGACATTCAGTCTGGTGGAAAAATTATTTCTTCTTAGTTTTCTTCATTTTCTTCATTTTTTTACGATTATTATCATTATCATATTGTGTAAAGTTTTTCACATTGTCTGTTATATGATGATTTTCATTTTAATGAGGTCTTTGAATTAGAAATAAAAAATAAAAACAAGAAGACTGTTGGAAAATTATTTAAATTAAAACATGAAAATTTAAGTAAGTGGAAATGAGGTAAATACAAAATAACCAGATGGTTTCGCGCTATATACGATACACTACTGGATTTTTTAGATATCATCTTTTCAAATATCATGTTTTATGTAAATATACATATACACATATGTATATAAGTATATCGAAGAAAAAGAATCTTATCAGACAAAAAATAATTAAAATGTCGCCATACAACCGGGAAAATATTATTAATAATATTGAAGCTTAAGAAATATGTTGGTTCCTCAGTATCTTCTATACATATATACATATATATATATACAAATTTGTTTATGATTTTCACATAAAACTGGAAAAATTATTTTTTTGTGTTTATATTTCAATTTAGTTTTTATTAACCCAAAACGACGAGATGTTAAACAAAAATCAAGAACAAAATCTAATTATTGCGACAGAAGTCGATTTAAATGAAAATATCAAGAAAATAAAGAAATCCAGTAAATTTAACAATTTTATACCATTGTTTATAAATAAGTAAAAAACGACTTAATTTGTTGTTTATCTCTATATAGTTTATATTATATGGTCGGATCCGGATGGGTCTTAATTCATTCATTTATAGTGTTGCCAACTGATCTCTTTTTCAATACCTAAATAGCTGAATAAATTCCATTTACACTAAAAATCTAGCGTTTTAAAAATGTTTACATTAAATATATCCTGGCATCTGTTAAGCAGAACTTTATTCAAATTCGAAATTCCAGTTATATAGAAAAAATTAATCAGTATAAGAAGACTGAATATTATTATAAGACTGGTTTCTAAAAAACATACATATTTCTTGATATGTTCAAATTGAAGTGATCTGAATACAAAATAAATTAAACATCTCTATACAGAATTCAAAACTTTGAAGGTTTAATAATTTACAATAGATTGCGTAAGGAGGTAGAATAAAATTATTTGTTAACTTTGAAAGCATTCAAAGGGCAAATTTGAAAAAAAAAAAATCACACGGTCTTCATGACTAAAACGAAGTATACTTGAAACCACACAATCTAGCCTTTACCATACTCTTATTAATATGTTTATATAGAAATATCAAGAGTGAATGTGAACAAAACACCCAAATCATTTGTCTCATTTTCTTTTACGATTTGAACGCCTTGTATCAGTAGAAAGACACAATTATAGTATATATAATTTTAGCAAAGATTTACATTTGGTAATGTTAAGAACCAAACTATTTCAACAGTTCACCCTTAAACAAATAACCAAACTGTCAGGTACAACTGTGAAGTACATGAACGAACAGCGTTTACAAAGAATTGAAATTTACTACAAAAATTCCCAGTCGATGATTGCAATTTCATGAGCGCTAATTCAATTTTTTGTTAATTGCATTTTTGGCTAAACGACTTCGTCAACAAACAGAATATGCGTTATTGATCATGTGAAACCCCTCATGGCTTCAAGAAACACCACTTCATTCACAAAAAATAATCGTATGGTGTGGTTTTTATGCTGGTGGTGTCATTGGACCGATTATTTTCGTTGATGAAAATCACGTTACAGTCAACGGAGATCGCTACAGCGACATGATGCAACGTTATTTCTTTGGTCAATTGCATGAGCTTGTGGTTTCATCAAGACGCTGCGACATGCCACACAGCGGTTCTCGAGGAGCTCAGAGCCAATATTGAATAAGAGATAGCGGCCGTTTCCGTCGAAATTCCAACGAATCGACACCTGCAAACGTGCCCGTGGTAGACATATGAACGATGTCGAATTCCATACATAAATGTTTTGATTGTACTTCAAGCCAATAATAAAACTTTCGAAATATCTCAAATGGTTTGCGTATTAGTTAAAAAATTTTCCTAAAAAAAGTCCTTATTAGAAAACCGTTTAGATAACTCTTGCCAAGACATATGTGACATATTAGATGCTATATCGGAATTTTATTCGTATTCAACTTTCTAAGATTATCTATGAATAGTTGATTAATTTTGTTAAAGGCCTAGCTGAATTTTGTATATATAACATCCATTTATGTCATCTTTTCCAAATAATAACTGATATCATTTAAAAATATTGCATGATTGGTTATAATCGAACTGATGCTGAAACAATGATGCTGATAGGGTCGTTTACCAGTTTTTTTGATTGACGTTCGGTTTACGGAATGAAATTCAATTTCTATTTTCCTCTAAATTTTCAACTTAATTATAATGAAATTTTGAATCACTGACATGTCACATCATGTTAATGAACATGAAATGAAAGAAATCTGTATTGCCGAACTTTGATTTTGAAATTTTTATTTTTGTAGGTTCCCAGTATACTTGTAGAACTAACTATATACTGTATCTCGTTTTTATAAAATATAGTTGCAGAGATCTAAACAGTATAAATCCCTACTATATATAGGCTTACAAATGCTTGTAACTAAATGATGCATATAAAATAAAGTGTTGAGATTTCATAAAACATGCAGTGCACGAAAGCCATTTTTCAGCATGACCGCACCAGTCACTGAACTAGAAAAATCGTAATATATTTATATCCTGTTTCAGATATATGTTACAATATTAATCATTTCCTGATCTACCCTGATCACTTTATATATATCTATATACACACAAATAAACTATATATAATATTCATGCATCTAACACCCCTTATCTTATCCACATAGCTAAAAAAATAAACCACTTAACAGACAAAAAAAACACGAGAGATATGAATAGTAATGAGTTTGAACCCTCTTCTGTGTATAAATATTGCATACTACATACTTTTTGAATATACATAATATGTTCTATTTTCGGGAATCCAAACAATAAGTCACGTGTTATTCCGTCTCCTCTTTATTATTACAGTTATATACACACATCTATTTCCTTATTTAGTATTAAGGCTATAATTTAATTATTGAATTAAATGTAATTACATATACATGTATAGAACGCACAAAAAAGGGTTATTTGATAGTATACATTCCCATTAAATAGGCGAGCGAATATTTGGCCATATACATATGTATATGCATATAACGAATTAATTAACTTATTTTTGTTATATGACACGTCATCTGACATTTTATCACTTGTTGACTTAGTTACAATAATACATGTACATGTGTATCGTGTAAACAAGAACAAACCCTACTGCAATAAACCTAATAAATAAGGGATGATTATAATTTACTTTTATATATATATATAAATATAATTATATAGCGGTATAGTAAGTTACGTGAATCTAAAAAGGGGAATGGTATAATTTTTTGCGGTGCAGCCTGTATATAGTGAATATGATTTACTTTTCACAAATTATGATAAATGATCGAAATATTTTTTTTTGTTCGAATGTCTGCGTCTTATTGCATTTTAATTAATTTTATGTACAGGAACATTTTGTTACATTTTAATGGGAAGTTGGTGTGGTTTCAAGCGAGGCAGGTGAATTTTTGAAATATGTATAGTAACAAAAATACAAAAAATGTGTAATATTGGTTTGTTGTGAAGAATTGCATGAATAGTAAAAGTTGTTATTGTGTGATTGAATCAAAAAATATTATCGTAAGCGATTTAAACTTTGTAACAGTCACGATGTTTAAAAAATATAATTCTCCAATCTCTATCAAACCAATCAAACAGAGCCAACTAAAAGCTCCATTGATGTATACTGTTATGCAAAAAAGTTTTTTCCAATTTATCTATATAAGATTAGTATAAAGCATTGTTTCAATTGTAAGCAATACATACACATATCACACTGGTGAAAAAATAAAAGATTGAAATGCCCTGAAACCAACCTAAATTTGTCATATAAATAAACAGATCAAAATAACACACCGCATAACCACCCCGATGCACATTTTCTAAAGCAATAATTTTCCCCTATATATTTCATTCCATTTTCATTTTTATTTCCCGATTTTTTATTTTGTCTTTACGGATAACGACCGATATCGCAGCAAGTCATAGTAATAACTGTAAATATTATCACCAAACCAACCAAATAAACAAAATTTATAGAAAAACCTATAAAAAATATTTGTCATATAATAGATAAAATAAAAAAATAAAGCTCAGCTGCTCCTCAACCAAGGGAATTTACCTTCTCTTTATACAAACGTATAAATACATGTGTATACATACATATATAGTATACCAAATTACCAATCTTTCCGTTCACAGAGACTTAACAAATTATTTTTTTTGTACAAATACTTGCCATACATTTTTTTTTCTACATCACTGAGCATTTCCCAATCCCATAAAAAAAAATATATTTGTACATATATTTTGACATTTACCATGTATTATGATTTTTGTGTGTGTGTTAAGTCCTTTAAAAAATAAATAAAATTAAATCCTTATTAATATTTGATGTAAAGGAATTATTATTATGTTTTTTATAGACTTGAACAAAATGGCGCCAAATCGAATTTTAATAATACGACACCGTCATAAAAACGAGAAAATGGCCGTTAAAGCGCGCGTCCATCAATCAAAATGACATCAAAATTATGAGTTTCATAACCTCAAAAGTTTTTTTTATTCTCGATACTTAAGTCAAATGCAATATAAAACAAAAATATTTTTGATGTTCGTCGAAAGCAATAAATCCTTATATTTTTATTCGTTTTTGGGTTTTTCATTGTTCGTTTGCAAATACAATCCTTATCCATATGTATGTATATCCCTTTTCATCCAGGAAATTTAATAAAACAAAAATTCTGATTAGGGAGAGAAGGAAAAGTATTTTATAGACGTTTATATGTATAATAAATATGTGCATGCCATTTGTTATTCATACAGTTGATTGTATACATATTTGTATTGTGGTGATGCGATATTATAGAGCATACGGTAGTATCCCGAAAACAAAATTATCTTTGCAATGGTAACATAAAGATACATGAAGTCAATATAATCTAACAGATTATTTTCATTGTGTTATATATTACTTCCTCTCGATCTTATGACAAATTAATTGTTCATGTGGCGTGTCTCATGTCTGTATCACGAATTACCGCGAAGACATTGACATCTGGATTTCTTTCATCTTGAAAACATCAATCATCGCTTTAAGAGGTTATACTATATATCGTATATGTGAATGAAACAAATTTGGATTTGATTGATCATAGATAGTTTTGTTGTTTCATGTCAGCAATATTTATATATGTACATATGTATGTTATTCTTATTTGTCTGGTTTCAATTCAATAATCAAATTTGTCACTATCGTATACATATATATGCTAATGATAATGACTTAATAGTTGAAACTAAAATAAAAATCCTTATAGTTATATATGTACATACGAGTATATGAACATAAAGAATCGTAGAGATCATGTTCACACGTATTTTAACCTATAATAAATCATATATCACCGTATCGAATTATATCATTAAAAAGTGGTTTTATTTTGTGTATAGATCTTTCATTCGCTAAATTGTCGTTTGTGTATACTTTATATACACCGACAAATCGTTTAATTTTTGTTGTGTATGACAAATTGAGTATTTGTAATTATTTTTACGAAAAACTACAAATTCTGGTAACCCTTTCAAGTATTAAATGCATGTTTAACAACACATTTTGCATCAACAAAACCAACTACATGGGTTAAAAAGCAAAAATAATTCTCAATAAAACCGGATTCCATTGAATAACAACAAATAATCAACCTCCTTGCGCTTATTGTATGTGAATTTCATATACTTCTTCTTCGTATTCTTTTATTATAAATATATATAATAAGTATATAGAAAAACAACAATAAATTGAATTCCAATAATATTTTCACACAATTTATTAACTCATACCCTCCATTTCTTTATGTGTGCCGGTATAAATTGTATATTATCCCATTCTTAAAGAAATGTCATTATTAATACATATTATATATATAAGAAAGATATCGGTAATTTCCAACATTTTTCTTCTCTCAACAATAACAACAAATCAAAGGATTAATTTAAAAGTTAAAAAGAACACGTTGAAATACAAAGTAAGGGAAATATGTTTTTTTTTTAAATTGACTAAATGTCGACAATAATGAATGGACATAATAAGAAATTTGCAATATTGCGATAACAGGTATATAGTATATGGTAGGCCAAACAATAGTGTTGACATATGCCAAAATATATATAGAGTGTATGGCGAGAATCTGGTCACCTCAATATAAAGTAAAAGTATTTTTTGATTTTTCTTTTTGTATATAAATAAGAAATTGAAAAAAAGCAACACTCAACTCGGATTTGCAATATATAAAATTTTTTGATTACATAAAATTAAAATTAATTAAGAAATATATTATATTGTTGCATTTTTTATGTTTATTTTTAAATGGTTTTCGATTTCAACTTCGTACAATCAAAATGAGTTGCTCGGTGGTGGAAAATGTCGAAGTTTTCACTAAAACTTTATAATAAATAAAATAAATTTTTTTAAAGATAAGGAATCTTATCTTTAATATATATGTATATGTTACAAGTTTTAGTTCTTTAGCACCTTTTGATTGTAGTGACATTTTTTTATAGTTTCATTTGAAGGTCAAATGACATTTTCCAAAGATTTGAATTTAAAGGAGATCTCTTGCAAGTTAAACTATTGCACGAATATTTCATTTATCAAATAAATTATGTCTGTGATTTGTGTATTTTGAGCTATGTTACTTGATATAGACATTCATATCCTTACGTTAAATTTGTATACCTAAATACTCTTCTTAAAGAGAATGGTAAAACAATTATAAACTTCCAAACCCCTCACAAATGATAGGAATTTTCTCTAGTGCTTATCGCTTTTTTTTGGTAAATATGATAATCTTTTTTGTGTATTAAATCAGTATCTTTATTGATCGCGTCTTTCACAAATGCTCTGTCTCCTGAACCACACTCGTATATAGTTATTTATATAAATAGTTTATTTACTTTGGTCACATTCTTGTGTTTTTAGAAAGATTTTTTTAGACAAGTGACTTTAAATAATCCCAAAGAAAATAATCCAATGGGGTTAAATCACACGATCTTGGTGGCCAATTAATTGCACCATTACGCGTAATTATTCTTGCATCAAAGTGGCATGTGGCTCCGTCCTATTGGAATCACATGTCAGCAAGATTAATGCCCGCTAATCGAGGTACCAAAAAATTTCTAATCATGTCCCTATACCGCTCATCATTGACAGTAACATTCTGATCATCCCCATTTTTGAAGACATGGACCAATGACTCCGCCAGCCCATAAAGCGCACCAAACAGTAATTTTCTGTATGCTTTATTGGAGAAAATTTTGAATGGAAATTCAATATCAATATCAATTTGTGCTTCAGCCCATTCGCCGAATTGGCGGCGCATACGATGGTCATTTGGCTTTAATTCCTTCACAAGTTGAATCTTGAGAGCTTTCAAGCCAAGATCCTTTGGTAAAATTTTCCCTAAAGTGGAAGAACACAACCCCAGTTGCTGAGAACGGCAACGAATTGATTGATTTGAATATTCTTCAATGCTTTCCTGTACAGTGGCTACAGTTTTTTCAGTGCACACTGTTCGGTGTCTCACGGGATGCATATTATCATTAAGAGTAAACGTGGTCCGAAAACGATCTATTGTTATTCGAATTAGCCGCTCTGAAGGACGATTATGTACGCCATAAAATGGACGAAGTGCACGATATGTTTGACGAACCGAACCATTATTTTGATAAAAAAATTCAACAATTTGCAATGCGTTGCTCTGATGTAAGTTTATCCATAATGATATGTCAAACCAAACTAAACAAAAAGCAACTATCAGCTGTTAAATGGGTTGTCAAATAAAGCAGTGCTGCCAACTCAAAGTTGTGAACCTTAAAAAAACACTCTTTATAAAAATCCATTCAGCCAAATTTTTTTTAGTGATCGCTATAAGCTCGTAGAAATTTAAATTTGAAATATGTATGTATTATTTGTCTGATAAAAAATGAAACAACTTTGTCCGATTCTTTGAAATAAGAATAGCCAGAAGAATATCGTGCTTTTATTCAAAATATTAATTTAGATTTTAATTCTGTGCGGAATTGTGTTTTAATCGACATTCCATCCGGACCATAAGCGCACTCAGGAATATGAAATCCGACGAAACGGATTATTTCACATAGATACATCGGTATAGAAATGCAGAACTGGCTGTTTGGCACGGTATACTGTAACCTATAAAATTAATACGATTGACCCGAGCTCCCGAATTCATCTGCGATATTTTTTGCAGTACATTTGTTATTTTTGGTCGAAGATCGGCGAAACAATGTCACTGGCGGGAGTTCATAAACTCGACATTCTGACAATGAGGGTACTAATGGGTTGATTGTAATAGTAGCCATGTGCTTTTTGTTTTTAATGAACTATAACCAAAATTTCTCATTTTTGTTAAAAACATCTTTTGCAAAAATTTTTTAAAAACCCTTTGACAACACAAGCGAAAAAATCAATCCCAGACTTTTAAAACCATCGCCAAGCTTTTGTATAGGAATGGCTATTTTCTCATAGCTATCGAGTTTGGAAATATCTTGTGACCATTGGAATTGCAGCTAAATAAAAATAAAAATCGTCTGGCCCAGCTTTTGTAAGAACGGTTATTTTTAAATTTAATTTTAAAGTTTAATTAAAATTTAGTAGCAAAACCATCCTTTTCTTTTGATATTTGTCTACTAAAAATTAATTCTAATATTTATTAATAGTTTGGTAACGCTGTTCCTAGTTATGGCTGGTTTACATTCAATCTTTAATCTTTTTTCCTAATTCTATTCCTAAATCAAATATGTCAATAAAAGAAGATAGCTATATGCTTCTAAATGGAAAAAATTAATAGGTGTGGAAAAGACAACTATGTTATATAAAAAAAATTCACAATTTGGTTGCGAACTTTACAAAAAATGACAAAATATTGAAAAATAGACGAACCCGTTCATCTTTTTTCTTGAAAAAGACAATGTTTATTTGGCTATGCCAACTTTCTTTTTTCATGCAAATCATATGAATGTACTTGTTTCTCATACGTCCATTTTATGGAATAGAGAAAAAGATTGAATGTAAATCAGCCATTAGTATATTATAATGGCTGGGTTACGTTCAATCTTTAATCTTTTTTCCAATTCTATTCCTAAATTAAATATGTATGTAAATAAAAGAAGATAGCTGTACGCTTCTAAATGGAAAACATTAATGGGTGTGGAAAAGACAACTATGTTATAAATAAAAATTCTTTCACAATTTGGCTGCAAACTTTACAAAAAATACCAAAATAATTAAAAAAAGACGAACCCGTTCATCTTTTTTTTTGAAAAAGACGAAGTTTATTTAACTATGCCTACTTTAATTTTTCATGCAAATCATATGAATGGACTTGTTTCTCTACGTTCATTTTATGGAATTGACGATTGGAGCATCACGGATTCCACGTAGCGGAATTTCTCTAAAATAAAACTATCTATCCATTGACGTTTAAAATTAAAATAAAACTATTTATCCATTGACGTTTAAAACACACAGCCACCTAATTTCGAATACAAAAACAACAACATAAACTTCAAATGGATCGTTCTTTTAAATAATCATTTTTTCCGCGAGAGGAGCTTAGCTTACTTTTACAATCGCCAATAGAGAAAAAGATTGAATGTAAACTATGCCTTAAACTATGTATATTGAGAACTATAAATGTTCAGAGTAGTGACATCTAGCAACAAACGAAAATAATGCTTTGCCGACGTAACAAAGTGACATTTTCAATTCATTAATTTTGTATATAAATATATTTGTTTCTACATACAGTTAAAGTGAAATGAAGTGATGATTATATGATGTTTCTAAAACACAGAATCATACAATAACTATTTAATTTATCCATTAAATATAGCATTTTATAAAACACGATCAAAAATTATGATTTTAAATGTAATGAAATGTCAATGTAATAAATTGTGTCTTGATTAATGCATGTTTATTGATTACATTTCTGGGATTACTGCATTGTGGCACTCCGCAATGCTAATAGATTTCCAACTATAAGCCATCACGAAAAAAATAAATAAAATTGAAGAATGATGTATGTGTAAGTACAACACTAGTCACATCACGAAGTTTTGGTTGAAGTTATATAATTATTAAAAATTCCGAACTACGAGATTGAACTAAAAATTAAAAATATTTACTTCCTATTTTCTTGACTTTTATTCTAAGGTCTTAAAACAAATCGCAAATGTCATGCTGCTATAGTGCTATGTCGACAAAGAGCTTCAAAAATTTGCCGTCAGACCTACATACAGTTCTCAATAGAATTGAATTCTTAAAATAAAGTTGAATTGTATGATAACAGGTGTTTTCTTCATTCTGATCTATAATTGCATGGCAACACCGTAAAACGTCCCTGTATTTATTCAGTTAAATATTTTCCGATCGATTAAGTTTCTATACGTATACTTACATATATGTGTATGTATATCATCATATAAGCCAAACTAAGTTATCGCAAAAATTGACCCTACGTATGTACATAAATACAGTTTTCTCTTCTTAAATTATTAAAATTGAATATGTTACCATTTAATCATATAATGACAAAATATGTTTATACATGATTAAGCTACATATATAATCTCTATAGAACACATTCACCACTATTCTGCCGTATTTTTCCCTCCGTTTTGTGTATTTCCTGAAAAATTGTGTATTTGAGATATACATCGTCCCACCCCAAAACTATTGTAAAAACCGCAGCGCGCACCCACGTTTAAATCTTCATGTTTTTTTTTTGATATTCAATGTTGATGAAAATTATTGAAAATGTCTTGTAGTTTATCCCATCCAATTTACACACATTTATTTTGTTTTTTAATCATTCAATTTATATTCTATGTGCTTGAACTAGCAGCCTCCCCATATAGTTGTTGTAAAAATTGTAACATAAATTATGATGGTATCGATGTACAAGTGGTGTAATATTATGTAGTGTATCGTTGAAATTATTTAGATAAACAGTAGATTATTTCAATTCAAGTTGATGACATGGAATTTATAAAATATAAAAGTTGAAATGAGTTTTCAATCTGGTTTGTTCGTCATTGATTGGTGATAATTAATGTTCGGTTGATCAACAGGTAGTAGACTGTATTTTAGTGGCAAATTAAACATTCTCACTTAAATTACAGTGACGCACGTTTTTGATTCCTAATAGTTATCCACTCAGGTATTTCTTTTTCATATATTTGTAATAGCCTAAACAATAAAATGTAATTTAATTTAATAATACCACCAATTTATATACAAATTATTACGCTTCAACAAATATTAAGAATATCTACCAACCATTTATGTGTACAGTATATGATTTTCCATTCCAATTTGTGTATGTATACATATATTTATACTTCTCTATTGTTATGCTGTTATTATTATCCTTGCTGTTTAGTAAATATCCAACTCCTGAAAATAAAAATAAAATACTTGTCTTTATATTTTCTGTATTTTAAACAATACAGCAGCAATTTTTTTTTTTGAATTTTTCCTTTTCTTTTTTTTTTTTTTTTTGAAAAGCGAAACGGATTTACGAGAACCAACAACAAATCGTATATATAGCAATCGGAATACATGTACAATCGAAAAACATATACATACAATTCAATTTAAAAACCCATGAATGTTTTGTATGAGTATCCTGATTTTGGACTTTTCAATTAGCTAATGGAGAATATGGACTCGGTACATATTATGTGTATATGTATATATACGGGAAAATCAAAACAACATATTGTATATAAAACAGATTGGTTTAAGAGGATATGGTGCAAACGTATTATTTTTCCACAGAATATCAAAATGTAAATATGTATCAGGCAACAACAAACAAAATTGATTTTCGCTGTTGAAATAAATGTGAAATTCCTTTAAGCTATTCAAAGGATTATATATACTTACGTGAATTTTTATCGTAAGGTAAATTAATAAACGTATTTACAATTTCTTTGCAGGAAAAAGTTTTAAATAATTCAACAGTTACAGTTTACCAGTTTACATGCAATCACAATTAATATAATTTGTTGTGTAACATAAAAAATCTTAAGCTGTAGAGTCCTTTGAACTGAAAAATTACATATTTACTATGGCTGGTTCAGGTGAATTTATCATTGGTTGAAGGTAATTTAATGTATCTCCTGTAATTCTAAGAAATGTTTACTTTGTGGGAGCCCATATGCAAACGGCATTATATTCGCATTAACGACCATAACCCAGACGATGACGAGAGAAGAAGAGTTCTTTTTGCAATTTGATTTATTGGAATTCAAACAAGAGAGCCCTTATCTCTAGAGCATTCCATATTGAGACTTTCCTCAATCAATGAACCCAAAAAGTCCTTCAAAGAAAACTTATCAAAATAATCTTTACTGAATTTCAATTTTCAAATAATCCAATAGGTTAGACTGGTGTTCTCATTGTTTTTGTCTGGCTGCCAGCGAATACCTTCCGAATTCAAGTTTATATATTCATGTTTATATATAAGCTCCTTCGCAATGAATTTTTTTTTAGAATTATAGGAGGAACATTAAACTCAATCACGTGATAAATAACCCATAAAAATTTTTTGTTTTTAAATTACATACGTACATTGTTATGTCATAACTCATAACTATCGTGTTAGTAGAATTTGTTTTAGTTGAGAGCAGAAAATGTCATGATAGCAGTCGTTAGTGTTGACATTATATTTTTCGTATTGCTTCACATACATTTTAATGAAAACGATAATTTGAAGAAATTTTAGAAGATATTTCTATATAGGATCCCATACTTGACACATTTTCGAAGTTTATCTAAATTTATTTGATTTTAACTGAATTTTCTTAATACTTGAAAAATGTATCTATTTTTTTAAATCTCGTAAACTTTTTAACTTAATCTCTTTTTGAAACGAATTTGCCGAAATTACTAAATTTTCAATTCAAAATTTATTTTGAATTAAATGCTTTAAACAATTAAAATTGTAATAAATCTGAAATCTATGAAATCATTTCCCAATCTTAAAAAAAACGATATGAACTTTGCCTGACATTCATTCTTATACAAATGTGTAGCAATTAGTGCATTTCTCTAACTGAGATTTTACTACAAATGAACCTGGAAGCTACGTCTTGGAATTTGACTTGAGTCATATGAAAACATCCATAAAGATGAATATCTTTCGAGATATTTTTTCACATTTCAATAAATTTCGAATGTGAACAAATTTCGAATGAAATGAACACTGACTTTAGTAATATCTTTTAACAACACGTTTTTAAATTGTAATCGTTCGATAACTGAACAATAATAATCTAATTCAATATGGTCACTAATAATTAAACCTGTCCGTTTTACATGTAATTGGGAAATTTGTGTTTACAAAATATTGTAAATTCGCCAATTTAGGTGAATTTTGAACGAAAATGACATTACGTTAAATCAACATTCAGGAGAAATTAAACCAAAAAAAAAGTTCTGGTTAAGCTTAAGATAATGAATTAGTAAATTGACATATTGTTCGACAATATGGCCCAATGAAAACTGATTACTAATGCGAGAATTGAAGATTTTTATTCGATTTAACAAAGTCGCGTTTTCGATTATAAATTAGATTTTTGTAAAAATCTAATTTATAAACAAAATATAACATTATGTTAGTGCCTTCAAGCTGCACCAGCCCGCCACAACGAAACCTTATCCATAATTTATTACAATTACAGCAGGTCCCAATTTTATTACACTTGCCGTTCGCGACAAAAGCATGGACGGTGTAACTTCTAATTGAACCTGCATCGCTACTGAGTAATTTGATGTAATTGTGATTTTGAGATTGGACTTGGGCCAGAATTTATTACAAATTAATAACAGTGCACTGATAAGACTCTTAAAATAATGGTGTAACGTGTAACTATATTTTGTGTGAAAACCAACTTTAATAGAAACATTCTACTAAAAATACCAGAATGCCGATATTATCACCTGTAACAATTTGTTACACCAGTAGCCACTATATTTTGGATAGAACATATATATATATATATATATATATATATATATATATATATATATATATATATATATATATATATATATATATATATATATATATATATATATATATATATACTTGGAAAGCGGTGTGTTTTAATAATATTAGGTAAAAGTCCACTTTAAGTCAACGAAAAATACAAAAATGGCGATATATCACCTGTAACAATTTATTGCACCAGACTGCCACCATTATTGACTCGCCAAAGTGCGGTATATAGTAATGTAACTGTTATTATTGTAAGCGATGTATTCGATATTTTGGTGGTTATCGTTGATTATTTCTCAGTACTCCTTTTTTCAATTAAGTTGATTTTGATACATAAAATAATTATATTACAAGGTATACAAACGTATACCGTATAGTGTAAACAATGGTCATTTCTATACAAAATATGGTGGCGGTCTGATGTAATAAATTATTACAGCAGATAAAATTGACATTTTATTTCTATTAAAGTTGATTTTGACACAATATAGTTACGTAATTTTGCGGCATCTTACCAGTGAAATTAATTTGTAATAAATTCTGACCCAACAATCTCAATATCTGCACAATTACATCAAAAGTTAGAAAGTGGTGGTGTAGGTTCAATTAGAAGTTACACCGCCCACGCTTTTCTCGCGAACGGCAAGTGTAATAAAATTGGGGCCTGGTGTAATAAATTGTAATCAATTATGGGTTAGGTTCAGTTGTAGCGGGCGAATTTGGCAGGTGCCGCTTCAAGACACTCATTCCATTCAGCGATTGGCGAAAACAATTTTTGAGTTAACATAATTTAAAATATTATTCGACATTTTCTGGAACTGATGATTTTTGACAAAAATATGACAAAAATATTTTTTATTAAAGGTGGAATAACGATAATGCTCTTCGCTATATTGATTGTATTAATTGATCTAAATTAGGGATCGATTCAATTTCTTCTATCAACGCTGTTTTGGCCCAATCAAATTTACATAATATACTCATATTTGTTATATTGAGCTGAAGTGAAACATATTTGTGGATATTTTATTTTCGCTTAGATTTAAAATATATTGGTAATAATAATTCGATGTACAAAAATTATAACTATACTTATTTACTGAAGTTTATGTACATAAGATTAAACAAGCTTTCAGGGCCAAACGAATTTTATTCCACCCTCCCTGCATCTCATTCATCGCAATAACCCGGATCTTAACCCAATTCACCCCTCAAATTATGTACAAACATATCGATTAGCAATCAAATTCCAAATCCAAATGGTTTTTGTGCCGAGTTTTTGCTTAGACAATCATAAAAGGTCGATTTATTTATTTATCTTTTTTTTAATTAAAAACCAATTCCAATGCTCGCAAAATGATCTGTCGATGCAGTAATAAAATGTGTCGGTTTAGTTTTAATCTGCAAATAAAAAAATAAAATAAAAATTGTTTAGTCAAAATAGAAATTAAATATTTATGTCATCGTTTCGTTACCCTCTCGAACATTAATTATTAGCTAGCTGCTATACACAAAATATCTTTATACACATAATAGTCATAACACACATCATATTAATGTTGTTCGTCTTCTCTCTCGGCTACATACATAGTACATAGTTAACATACACTTCCATATTCCATTCCATCCTCTTAACTATGTACTATGTATACATACATAGTACATAGTTAAGAGGATGGAATGGAATATGGAAGTGTATGTTTATGGCAACATTTTCTAATAAACAGGATATATGTATAATTTTTAGTTCTGTTTTATTTGATATACCATAAAATATTTTATTTTTGGGTATAAGATAAATGGGTCCAGTAGTATGTCATACAAAAGATTATTTATGTATACGTTTGTTTCCAATAAGAAAATCCTTAAATATAAGTTTTAACCTTTTCACTTACCTACCTACATGTTCAATTAATTGAAATCTTGATTTTTCTTTCTATTTACAGGTATGTACACAAAAGCAGTAATAATAATTTTGTTATTAACTCTATACATCAATGATATGTATAGTGGTGCTGTGGTATAGCATATAAATATATACAGTGGATGGAGGTAAGGATACAGGTCAATGGGTCTTATTCATCAAAAATATTCATATGCATTCTATTTAAATTTCTAATTCATGGACATGTCTGTGCAAGTTAATCCAATATTTTTATTTTTATTTTTTTTTTGGGCAGGATTCAACCCTTTTTTTTATAATTTGGTTAAACATATGATGTAAATTATATGTAATGCTATGAAACAGAAAAAAAACAATATAAAGTTAAATAACCCCATTTAAAATTCATTACCGCAATCACAGAGTAGGTTTTTGTTGGTTGTTGTTATAGTTAAAAGCGAATCTCCCTCATTTTAGCTGCTTGATGTAATCAAATCGAATCAATAAAAATCGAAGACATACACGAAAAAAAGAGCTAAAGAAGGTCAAAAATTACTATATGAACCTCGTGTGTGTGTATATATTTATGATAAATATAAAAACAAGAAAAGTAAAAAGGGGTAGGAATACAATATACAAGGGATGGAAATATTATTTTTTGCGTACACAAAAGACAAACATTTCCTCTTTCATATGACAAAATAAAAAACTTTGAAATGAAAACTCATGAAAAGCCAATCAACTCAAGTTGAAAGACTAATTAGAATTTTATTTTGTACAACATAATGGTTGATTGGATGAGAGTTTGAATGCATGGCGAGAATTATTTTTCTATATTTATGTTAGATGTGGGAGATTGAAAACGCAGGGCGTTTATATCAGGGTTTAAAAATAATATCTCTAAATTGTTCGGAATTTAAATTTTTATAGAGATAATCATTTAATAATGAAACTTATGATAGGTTCACGTGTTAAGTTATACGGCCCACATTTGCCCATTGGGCCTGAAAACATAGATTACAGGAATATTAGAATTATATTAACAAATTAACGAAGAAGTTGACCTATATATACAGTGACCATAAATTCTCGAGAAAAATATAGGACAAAAATTACAAAATTTCAATTTCAAAGTTTATTGCCAACAATTTCCAAATTATGTTATTTTATTATAATCAGTCTTCAGGACTAGGCAAATATTAAAAAAACTTAAATCAGTCTTAGAGACTAAAATATATAAAATTAAATAAAAATATAAATATTTGTATTACAGGGTTGATACTTAAATATTCTTTAAATTGCAAACAATTCATGTTGTAATTACATTTAGTGATAAAGAGTGGTTTTACTGTTTAGGCCATCATTTGGGTTTTTTCTGCGGTCATTAATTATTCATCAAAGAATATACTCTTACCGTTGGTGCATGTGACGCCGGTAAGGACATGGTGAACTCTACGACTTTCAAAATATTTTTATAAGAAATGTTGTTCTCTTCAAAATGAGTAAATATTTCTACCCATCTTTCGTCCGCCAGTATTTGGTTTTTTACCCATTCTTCAATTTTTTCAAAGTTTGCGTAGCCTTAATCTCTTTTAATGTCTTTTAATGTCTTTTTAATCTTTTTTAATGTCTTTTTACTAAAATAAACTAAGCTTGCTTCGACCTTTGTCCATAAAGGTATTTCACGAAGCAGCACCCATTCCAAAATTTCAATTTCTTGAAATGCTGCATCCCACCAATTCAAATATTCAATACGCGCACTGTAGAAATCCATTACAGATGATTTAAATTTAGCTGCATTAATATTTCTAGACCGTTCGGCTTCTAACAAATCTTTTCTAACGTTTAACGTTAAAAAAGTTTGATCCCTCCGCTGCTTGATTTTAGGCATTGAAATTTTTTGTGACTCAATCTGAGAAATGGTATTGTGATAAATGAAAGCCTGGCTCTGCGCAAATAAGAGCCAAAGTTCCGAGCATGGATCTTCGAAAAAATGTTTTAATATTGTAGGACATTTTTCTTGACTGAGAAAATACTCGTTTAAAGGTTGAACTGTGTAAATATAAAAAATATAAAAAAATGAATAAATTTTACTATTACAACTTCAACATCGATCGGAAGGCATTCTATTACCGTCTGAATGCAGTTATTCAAAATATGGGCAGCGCAATTCACCCCAATTAAAATATTCTTATTAGGCGTTAGAAGTTTATGAAACACGTTGTTTTTACCACCCCTTGTTGAACCACCAAAATTGCAATTAGTATTATTCGCACAAATCGCGAGTAATTTATCGTTTAAATTGTGTCCATAATATCTGAAATGAATTTTGAAATTATGTATATCAGACTTCTCACCCGGAAGCTGATCAGTCTCCAAAATTTTCACTTGAACTCCTTTTTCGGTGTAGAATAACTAACTGAGCATATAGTCTTATATTTCCATGAATTGAAAAATCTGAATATAACGTTATAAAATTAATTGATGATAAATCAATCTTGATTTGTGCAATTGAGTTATTTGTGAAAATATTGCACACAATTGCTTCACATTTCGTACTTCACAATCGTTTGACCGGAATGAATGATTATGTAAATAAATAGATGCACTTCTTACCTAAAATAGTTAGAGTTACAGAAAAATACTCATTATATAGACGTACTTTGTCGAAAATTCAATATGGTTATTGAGATATCAAAAGTCAATTAAAAGTCAATATAAATTTACAATAGTTTTTTTTTCTTCTTCATTTAATGTTCTCAGTTTGAACAACTCAAAATGACCGCCATAAAGGAAATTATACATTTTTGTGGGAACATAGTTCGGATTTTATCTTGAATTTCTTCCGATGTGAGAAGGCCCTCTCACATTCGAACCCTATAACTGGCAGGAATGTCTTCTAACAAATCTTTAAATTTTTCATAAAGGTATTGAATGAACTTGTCATTTGTAAGAATGTCCTTGAAAAAATGGTTCAATCAGACGACTGTTCAAAATACCGGCCCAATCATTAATACTCCAACAATATCGATAGCCAATAGACATGTGGGTTCACGAAAACACTTTTGAATATCACAAATCAAACTAACTGATTATAACAATCATATATAAATGCCATTTAATGCGATTATAACCGAAACCGCTACTGCGATAATTAAATAAAGAAGTTGTTGAGTTTATTGAGGACTATCAACAGGGTGCCTCAAAAATACGCTAACCCATTAAAAAAATATCTTTTTCACCCAAGTTAATCAAACAATTATTTTCCGTCTGACAACTTTGATAATGCAAATTTTTCTAACCATTTCACCTAAAATTTGACGCAGAATGTCAACAACAAAGAATATGATTTATAATTTAAGTTAGATTTACGGTTTGAGTTGGCTAGTTATTGAGTGGAACATGTTGAGTGTATATTGAAGTGGAAGATGGAAGGTGCGGTTTTCGTATACCTTTATTAATTTAATCACCTGATCACCAGCGCCAAGTAAACATAATATATAGGCCAACTTATTATTATTAATAGAAATTTTAAAACAAAATTCCAATTTAACCTATGTAGCAAAATATTATTTTTCGCACCGTAAAGTGTAAACAACTATATGTACAGTGAAAAATATGAGAAAAAGAATCACACACGAAAGCTCATCTATTATTCATTTACAGTCTCTATAATACTCCATCCACTGGATAACGCTACTAGTATATGTATAGAGATTGCTTTTCGTGTTGTTAATCCTATATTTCTTTTATTAACTCTTTAATACATACAATCTTTACCAGATACCACACAACGCACAACATACATATATTTATATTCTGGCTTGTCACACAAAATCACTTTGTCATAATCAATATATATGTACTCGTATATACATACATACATATATTCAAACTGTGTCTATATGTATGTATTGAGCTTTAATAGTAATCACCCAATAAAATGGTGAAATTTATTTTAATATTTTATTAGATTGCTCTCCAATAAACACGAATCCATATAAGAAAACGTACTGGAAAAATGAAAATTCATGACAGCAAGCAAAAAAATGAATATATTGCCTCCATATGTGACCACAAATAAAAATTATTGGGCCCCATAAAAATGGTGTGATATTAGAAAATATATTGTATATGGTTTTCTTGTATAAACTCGTATATGTATAAACATTTATAGTTCTGAAATATGGATTGGTTTTAGGAACCATTTAACAGTCTAACTAAATTTAGGCTCTATGCTAATATTTTCTGTCCCATTGCTGTGGAACTGTGATTGATATATTTAATTGTTCTGTTGGTAAAATTCTACAATCGAACAATAACTTTATTTACAAAATGAAAAATAAACTGTGATACAGGAAATCAGTTGCTTATTCAACATGGCTTTTTTATGTTTTGATCTTATCGGATGTTATAATGAATTTATTGTTAGTTTGTGACAAATAAAAGTTTCAACATATCAAACACTTCTGCATCTGAATATTTTTAATGCTGTACCAAAAAATATCAACGTCTGGCAGCTTCAAATATAAAAAACCAAAGGCAAAAGCGAAAGATATTTCTAAAAAGCATCTTGGAACAAAAGATGAATATTTTGGCTATCTCAAAAACTTCCCTTCCCATTTAAAATATTATAATATTTTTCTATAACTAACAAACAATGGCGAGCAATGCTCATCGCTTATTTAATTTTCATCTAAGAACACACAGGGATCATTTACAGCAAGAAATGTATATATACCGCCTTAATTCTCAAAGTTTTGAAAAAAAAATTGGGATATGGATAAAGTGGTAAAGATGATAGAGCCCAGTTTATGATGTTTAAAACATGTTTTCTGGCTGGTATTAATTTTGCATAATGTTTTGACTTTTCTGAATTAATACCCTTAAGCCAAGAAATACATCAACAAGTTTCGGGTTAAGATTTTGGGCCTACTTTGTCCACATTAATTTACCAGCCCTATATGTAACTTCTTATAGTCGCCTAGTTTTACTTACGTGTGGTTTCTCATTTATAAAAAGAGAATCTAAATTCTCTCTGAATTCACTTCATTAGGATTACCTCACAAAGAAGTAAAAAGAATTATGTCATTTAAATGTTAAAACAAAAAATTCTGACTGATGGCGAATATATTTATGTAATATGAAAAGAAATAATAACTAAAGCCTTAAGGCTCTACTTTGCCAAGAACAAAAGTTACAGTTTTCGAAATCAGAGAGGCTGTCCTTCTGTGTGCAAAAGCCGGACATGAGCATAGCAACGGAACAAAAGTCTCTTCCCCCACTTCGAAATTAGTATATCTTTGAGCTTTTCAAGTCCAGCTTAGGCCAGACGTGTTTTGCTACACTACATGTGATATTGTTAGTTCACCTTTCGTTCGCTGAGGCTATACTGCCTCTTTTTTAAGCTCTGTCTTGAGCGCCGTAATAGGCCTTCCTAAATTTGTCCTTTCCGGTAGCAGTTGAAAAGTTGTACCATGCCTAGCTAGCTCGTCTGTCCAGCAGTTTCCCATGACGTCCGAGTGGCCGGGGACCTAAACTATCTCAATGTTGACGTCCAAGTGGCCTTGGACCTAAACTATCTCATTTAGAGACAAGTGGCAACCCAACGCCACTCTTGATGTCAGAGAAACTGATTCCACCGACTTGATGGCCGCCTAACTGTCCACATAAATTCATAAATTCAAGATCTCCTAAATCGTTATCACTTCTGTTTGATACATGCTGCAGTAGTCAGAAAGACGAACTGATATATATATATATATATACTTCCAATTTATCAAAGAAGACTCCAGCTCCTACTTTACCGTCTAGCTTGGAGCCATCCGTAAAGAACTGTAATGCTTTTGTTGCCGATAGCGACCCGCTCCTCCAAGATCTTCTTGAAGGGCACGTGGTTCGGAACCCTTTCTTGAAGCATAATGTTGGTTTAACGTAGCCTAGATTCGCCAGTTCCTTCCATAGCGATCTAATTATCATCGAGTGTCCTGTCTGAAGACACTTCCACTGAGATACGGCTGATAGTAGGGTAGCCGTAATCGCCGCCATCTGCTTACCATAAATATCGACAGGGAGAAGATGAAACATAACCTATAAGGGACATGCTGGTCCCTCAGGTAAGCTTACTGTCCAAGATTGCGCCCAGAAATCTAGCCTTATCAGTAAAAGCTAGTCCATATGCTGTTTAAGGATAGGGGGGCTACTACCAGTATTTTTCCTGGTAAAGAGTACCAGTACAGTAATGGACTAGCTGATTGCCAGTCCACATCTGATGGCCTACCTCGTAAGGATTAGGAGGGCAATTTGGATTACCTCTTTAATATTTTCCAGACACACCTATAGGTTCGTCATCTGCATAAGCAATCACTCCAATCTCTTCTCTCTCCAGCTCCAACAGCAACCCATTTTAATGCTATGTTCCAGAGAAGAGGACAGGAGGCCTCGCTGCGGTGTTCCCTTAACCATCTCCCTAATGGTGGATTGCCCCAGCCCCGAGTTAACCATAATGCTCCCCAGCATATGATTGATTAACCCACGTACAGGGTAGTCCACCCCAAGGAGTGGCAATCCCTCCAGAATTGCCTCCGTCTTTACATTGTTGCCCTCAATATCAAAGAGCGCCACCATACAAAAAACACTTGCGAGAATATTGATTTCTTAATCGTACGTACTAGGGCATGTAGAGCTGTATATTTTTGATCGTTTATAAACATCTATCAGTCTTTCCAATGTTTTCAACAGAAAGGATGATAGAGTTATGGGTCTTAAGTTCTTTGGATAGCCATGTGACCTTTTCCCGCTTTGGGAATAAAGATCACCCTGACCTCTGTCTACCTCCTCGGAATACAGACAAATTTTAAACACCCTCTGAAAATTACTTCCAGCCAGGGGAGAATAATCGACGAGTTGTTTTGAATTTCCGCTGGTATAATTCGGTCATTACCAGCCGATATATAAGGTTTGAAACCTTCAAGTGCCCATCCCATAGGATCCGTTTTTTGGAGGTCCTAAAATATGTCTAAAATTAAATCTAAAATTTCAACACGTGATTTCAAATTTAAATTTAGTTTTAATTTCAATTAGGTTTGCTTAGAGGTTTCCGCAGAATTTGCTCTAAATTCTAGAATTTGGTATAAAGTTAATATTGAGTAAAAGAAGCGTGTTATAATATTTAATATCGATAAGCAGACCGATGTACTTATTGATAAATATGTGCCTTCGATACAAAACTGGTTCTAGACTCAACTAAGTATCGTGTATTTTTTAGTTCATCCTTTTTTAATTAGATGTCATACGTAGCAAAAAAAATGTATTTCAAATTTCCCATATATTATTCCCGATGTTCTATATAGGACTTGAAGTTCTATTAAGACGCAGCTTTAAATTTCGATTGCGGAAATTCACACTATTTTAGATTTTTTTTTTTTTTTTTTTTTAAAGTACTTGTGGCATAGACACTTTTACGGTCCATAGCCTTACCTTACATTCACACAACATTCATTCAATCCATTCATTCATCCCCCATTCACACAAGTACAGTATACCACCTGCGCATTGCATAGCTCCATGTCACCCTGTACAGTGACATGGAAGATGGGCCCATGAGTTCTACATTCCAACATAGTCATAGATGTTTTCAATTTAATCACCGATCGTAATCGGGAGATGAAAAATCCCTTTTGCATCCCGCCTTTGTTGGGATTCGAACCCGGTACCTTCCGATCCAAACGTCGCAGCTTTAACCACTGTGCTATTTGCTCGGTGAGCAAATTTTAAATTTATTTTAGATTTAATTTAAGACACATTTTAGGGTTTTTAAATATCGATTGGTTCGCAGGTAAAGTAGAGCCTTAATTATTAATTTGAGATTTTATTAAATTTATTTTAAAATATATTTGAAAATATAGTACTAAGCTACTAATACTAATTCGAATAACTTTGACAAATTTAAAATTTTATTTGTTTTTTAAATTTTTAATTACTTTACAAGAATATATTTCAGAATTATGACGTAGCACACATTGGTGGAAAATGTGGAATTGTTGAACCAATTATATATAGAACGATCAAATAAAATGAATACATGTACTATGTAAATAGAACTCAAATCAGATTAAACTTTCTGGCGTTATCAATATTTTAGGGAAAATACAACCCCATAAAATAAAAACAAACCAAATTTTAAAAATACGACACTGCTATAATACCGTGTTTCAATGTTCTCCTAAGATGTGTGTTGTATTTACGTTTCTTCTATAAAATGTTAATTAATCGCATATTTCTTTTACAAGTGTATTTTATGTATTATATTAATATTTACATAATATAATTCGTTAACAAAATTAATAGGCAAATATTTAATTATGAGTTTTAACCAAAATAAAATTTTTAAATAATTAATCAAATTCAGATAAAATATCGCAAGTAAAAATAAAATTTAAAAATGTCGGTTGAGTGAATTTCAAAGTGCGCGTATTTTAATTTTTTTTTTTTTTTGGAAGGTGGTGGAATGAGTGAGAATTTTTTTTGAGTAAGGTAATCGTTTACAGTTCTAGTTCTAAGTAGGTATAAATAAACGATGGTATATATATAAAGATGTTCTTTATTTGTTTCATTTATATTTATATTTATATTGCAAAACTCAGTCAAAACAAATCACTGCGGAACATAATGTGGGGAAGAGCAACAATTCCTGCAAGGATTAAACAAAACATTTGTGCTGTTTGTTGTTTGTCTTATTTTGTTCGTTTTTTTTTAAGACAACCGAATAAGGAATGAGTTAGTATTTATTCTCATTGTTTGTCAAATAGATTAAAGTAAAGGTATATGTGTACTGTATAGTAGTATAACGTTATACTATATATGTTTATGTCGAGAAGTACAAAAAAAATTATATATGATAAAATTGATGATATCTAATAACTTATAGGATAATTGCACAAACCATTTAAATCCATGTACATGCATAATATATGCATACACACATAGAGAACAATGATGCAATATACATATATGTAAAGGATGCATTTTATATAATCCAAATTTAATGATGCGGCCATCAATCATTTCATTATATCGCACACATATTATTATATTATGTGAGAGAGATGTATGCCATATCGTTTGACTGGTTGCTGTCTGTCTGTATATACATACGTGTTTGTTGTGTGTAGGTTAATTTTTGTTTAGATTTTTTGGTTATAAATCATAAAAAATAATTATTAAAAAAAATTATTTTTATGATTTTAACATTAAATAAGAATAAAATACAACAAAAACAAAAATTGAATATTTTCATTGAAATAAATCATATGGGATTGAAAGTGTTTGGGTTAAAGTTTTATTTTTTCATCTTAATATGATATTTTATTATTATTTTTATTCATTATTGTGCTTGTTCGCTCTTTTCACGCAAAGAAAACCACACAATTGACGTAGGTAATAATCATCTATGCATCGTGCAAAATTTTTGTTTTTTCTTAAAATTTTCAAAATATCTCAAATTTTGTTTGTTCTTTTTCAATTGTTGTCATACATTTTTATGATGAGTTGTAAATTGAATTTGGACAGCTATAGGACTGACAAATGATGATTGGTTATAAAGACATAACATTTGTTATATATAGTTATGGTGCGGTACATACTACATGAGATGTCGTAATACATATTTGAAATTATAACATAAATGTTATATTATATAGAATATTTAAGAGACACACTTGTAGATTTAACTAAATATAGTTTGCGATTATCATAAATATACTATTCAGTGTCATTCATCCGAATCAATGTTCGAGATTTTTTGACATTCAAAAGTCATATCTATACATTATTATACTGAATAGTCAAAATAAAGAATATATTATTGTTCTTGCTGCTGATTATGTGATTGTTGGATTTGCAAGTTTCATGTTTCGGAGGAAGTTTGAAATTTCAGAGTGTGAATAATATATGTGTACTGAAACGCCAGAGACATTCACAGGCTGAATCGTTTTCTCGAAAAATAATATCCCTAAATTCTCAATGTTTCCCCAATTTTTTTTATTTTACCAAATGTTAGAATTTTATTCTTTGATTTCGAGTTTTTTGCGATTTAATTATTTATCAATTAAATTCTGAAATTAGAATAAATATATACTACATTTTGAAAATGTTTAATCATTTATTGAAAGTTTTACTAAATTCTGATATTATATCAAATTCTGGATTCTGAACTTTTAATAAAATTTATAATTATAAAATTAGGAACTAAATCTTTTCAAAAACGAAACAACCCTTAATTAAATAAAACACTATACTGACCACTTGAGTTTACGGTTTCGATATTACGTCACATTTTGTTATAATAGCGCATAATTTTAAAAATATTGTTAATTGCCAGATTTTGAAAATTTAAATTCCAACTTTTTAGATAAACCATTCTTCAGTGAAAAAATGTTTAGGAAAGGTGTAGTAAAAATTGCACAAACCATTTTAGAGCTGTGAAGGTTTTACTAGGAATTTGAGTCGGGAGGAATCTGTTATTCTCCAGTAATGTATTGTACACGTGAAAATAATAACAAGAAACCCAAATTTTGTTATCCGATTTTCATTTGTTTTTAAGTTATAGCGTAATTAAAAATTAACCAAATTTCATACATAATTACTAAAAATTTATAATTAATCACCTCTAAACATTTTCTGCTTCGTCTACGAAAGGCACCTGTTGCTCTCCGGATTGAGTCTTGTTTTTGTTTAAGATCGGCTGCAACATTTCTTATACGTTGAATCAGTGCATCCCGAGTGTCCACATTTACTTTGGACACTCCATCTTTGAACCAGCCCCATAAACAATAATCGAGTGCAGTAAGCTCTGGAGATCTGGGAGGCCAACTAATAGGACCACCGCGACCAATCCAACGTTCTGGAAACCTTTCGTCCAAACGTTGCTTGACCTGACGAGCGAAATGCGCAGGAGCTCCATCTTGCTGGTATAGTACTTATGTCTTCTGTTGTTTAAAGGAACATCCTCTAGTAGTCCGTGTAATTCATTTTGTAAAAAAATAAGTAATTCTCTCCTGTGAGGTTTCCATAATGAAAGGGCCAATTAAATAGCTATCAAGCATACCACACCGCACACGTTTACCGAAAATGTATGTTGAAAATTACTTTCGACTGTTGCATGGGGATTTCCTTCTGACCATACGTGAGAGTTGTGCGAGTATTATGGGTGAATGTTGCTACATCTGTAAAAAGTATGCTAGATATAACACGAGGATTATTATTAATCCATCGACAACATTCCATACGGTTATGATAATCTCCCTGTTGTATAGCTGCTGTACTCTATGTACATGGTATGCGGATGTAATCCTTGACCCTTTGGGGCGTGCAGTGTGTTTAGTACTCTTGTTTGCTGAATGCCACCCAATTGAATACTAATTCTTCTTGAGCTGGTGTTGTTGGATCTTCTGCTACTTAATTTTCCGGTCTCGCACAGTTTGTTGAAAACTCTGGCAAATGAACCTCTACTATAGGATGTCTTAGATGTGGAAGTTCTCAGCAGCGATATCATTCCCATTACAAAAAACATATAAACAAACACTATATTTGCATATTCTACATTTGAATAAATGTATGTATGGCATAACTCTTTAATCGTACAAACTCATGAAATAACCGTTCTTAAATCAGTTTGACAATACAAAAATGATCAAATGTATCAAATGTTTTCGAGTCTGGAACATAGCATACTACTTTATTCATTATTAGTACTTAAATAATTACTGAAATTTCTCTAATTTTTAATTACGCTAGAACTTAAAAACAAATGAAAATTGGATAACAAAATTTGGAGTTTTTGTTATTATTTTCACGTGTACAATACATTCCTGGAGTATTACAGATTCCTCCCGACTCGCCCTGTATAATAATCTTGACGATATTCTGTTGCTATTCAACAATTCAAATGAATACAGTTCTGGAATGGCTATAAATTTGGCTGCGAAACCGAAATTTGACCATTCGAGAATTCCATAAGATTATACATTCAAACAGTTGCACCAGCCTCATTTTCGAAAAAGTAAGGTCCAATCACACCGCCAGCCCAAAAACCGCACCAAACAATGACACGTTGAGGATGAATAGGCTTTTCAACAATCATTCTTGGATTTTCTGAGCCCCAAATTTGACAATTCTGCTTAGTAACGTAGCCTCCGAGGTGAAAATGGGCCTCATCACTCAAGATGGTTTTTCGATGAAAATCCGGATCATTTTGATGCATTTGAAGGACCCAATCAGCGAAGATAGGACGTTTATGGTGATCGACCGGCTTGAGTTCTTGTGTTAACTGAACTTTAAAAGCCTTAAGACCTAGGTCTTTATGCAAAATACGGTGTAATGTCTTTTGTGGAATATCTAATTCCAAAGATCGACGAGGAATCGATAAACCGGGCTTTTCTTCAACACTACGGGCTACAGCAGCAATATTCTCACTTGTTCTTGAGCGACGCACACGGTTTAGATTCTTCACATCACTAACTTGTCCCAACAGCTCATATTTTTCCACCAGTTTCAGTATTGCTGGCCGAGAAGATACTTCACGACGACCATGAAGTACTTTATTTTTGCGAACTGTGTCTGCAAAATTTTCACCATTTATGTAGTGAATTTTAACAATTTCAATGCGTTGTTGAAGCGTGTATCGTACCATTTTTAGTAATGGCGTAGTTTTTACTTGTGAAATGTCAAAATATGACAGCTTCAAAATTGACAGCTGCCCAAATAGCAGGTTATTCAAAATGAAATTTAAAATGATTCTTAAGTGTGCGTGAGACGCCCAAAAAATTCAGAATGGAATGCTATAGATATACTATTAAGACTATTAAATATGGAGGTGGAAATATTATGGTTTGGGAAGCACTTTCTTGGCGCGGCGTTGGCCCATTTTATAGAATACGCATCATGGAAAATGTGATGGATCCACAATTATTATAATATTTTACAGCAGATCAACGATCCAAAACACATCACACCTAGTAACGCGTTGGTTTGCGGATAACAAAATTGATGTTCTGTATTAGCCAACAAAAAGGCCGAATCTTAATCCCAAAGAAAATTTATGGGCAGAGGTTTTTTTGAAATAATATCGTTTCTAATTTTCAGTTCACTACTGTATATATTACCTACTTATCTTTAATAAATAGATTTTTAAGTTCCATTAGAATTATTATCAAATATTTTTAAATCTTTTGGTCAAATGCTTTTCAAACATAGAACCGAAATCGGCTTTTTGAAATAAAACAAATTGAGTTTCTTCAACACACTCATTTAATTCATTTTGCACTTTCTTCGAAAATTTGAAAAATTCAGCTTTGATATTCTGGTTATATACATAACTAACTATCTTTTTTGCGTATTTGGTGACAATCCCATTTCACGGGTTTCATGAAATTTTGAAAACCTTAAAGAATTTAACACCCCTATCATGACCCAATATTCACCCGATTCCACTGGATCTTAAATTCTAGTGGAAAAATAATTCCTATTATGAGTTCCTGTGGAATTGTGACATATTTTCGAATTCGAAAATAAATATCTGTGGTATAAGAAGGGGAGAAACAAAATTTACTAACGAAAACAAATTTACAAAATAGCTGGAGGTAAAAGTCTTCTTGAGGGTTCAGAGATTTAGAAAAAACATTTAAATGATGTTTTGGAAATTGTACCGTCAATCCATTAGTTCTAAAATGATAGAAACTAAATCAAGCAAAACCGCATATTTAATAATAAAATTATCACTCACTCAAACACATAAACATATATATTAGAATCAGAAAAGGTGTTATATATACATTTAAGACTATTATATTTTAAGAATTAATAAAATCTATTTAAAAACACCATCTCTCCTTTGAAAGTGGAGGTAAAATTTCCACGCCACCAGAAGTCATGATAGGGGTGTAAGACTGGGCAATCTGAAATTTCGAATAATCCGAAATGACATAAGTAACGGTTCAAAAAAAATTTTATTGATCGGTATCTGCAGTTTATGGTAATCAAAAGGTACGTTTTGATTATTTTAATAAGATCATAATATTTTAGGATGCCAAAGTATTCCCGCAGGTTCTGTTACTGTTTTATAGATAATTACGACCAACTACCGGTTCAACCTGTTGATTGAATGGAATACATTGATTCTGTATTCTAAATCTGTATGTATAATTAATAATAATCCTATATATGTACATATGTATTGCATCCAATCAATTAATCTATATATATCCTATAATTCTGTCATACAAAGAGCCCTTTCGCATAAACGAAGTATTTCAAGACTCTTTTTTCGTTTGTTTTCATTTGCTGTTGTTAAATAAATATCTTCTCTCTTGAACTCGATGATGGTTTTGATTGTTGGTTGTTCGTATATATACGTTTATATTTATATGGTGGTATATGAATGAAATTACTACTATTACGACTATCCGCATATAATATTTAAATAGCAAGCAGAAAAAAGGGATAAAAGCAAGAATAAAATCTATTGTTTTCATAAGACTCATACTCCATTGAACTCAAATTGGCTTCCATTTTTTATCCTGTGTAATTCAACATGTTCTTCATTTACGTATATATATATATATATATATATATATATATATATATATATATATATATATATATATATATATATATATATATATATATATATATATATATATATATATATATATATATATATATATATATATACATATATATATATATATATATATATATATATATATATATATATATATATATATATATATATATATATATGTATATATATATATATATATTTTAAACATACTACATATTATGATATTTCAAGTGGTGCAATGCAATGAATATAATTTTGTGAATCACATCACAGTTCCAAGTGTATGTATAGTAGTACAGTATCATACAAATAAATGTGATTATGTAAATCATGTATAAAGATACGAGTGCGTTGAACGGGATTTGTTATTGTGACAGTTTTATTGTTATATGTATGAATGCATGTTTATATATGGGGTGCACAAAATGCATCCCATATCTCGAATAGAATTTTTAATTGGAATACTTTAAGCAATAACCCTAATAAATATTTTTTTATTTGTACCGAAAAGAGCCTCAAGCTAATCAATTTTTTTATTTAACTATGTATTATAAATTCATAATATACAATTTTTTATTGAATGATGTATCCTCCCACACCGAAAAGGTAAATACTAATTAGCGAAATTTTTGTATGCGCGAATGTGTGTATAACCCATTGTTTTACATTTTTTTTCAAGAAGTATTTTTATATAATATAAATTACACACTATACCATAATTTGCTGTTTGCTTCAATTTGCACACCCCCTTCGAAACGCACACTCACACAAATATTCGGTTCCATCCTCGCGTATATACCCGTATGTACATATTCAATGTTTTATACGGTTTTTGGTTGATTGTTTTTTGATGGTGATGATGGATGAAGAGAATTATACGTCATTCTTGATGAACTCGAAATTATCGTTTAACCAATTAAAATTTGTATTCAAATTTATTGGTCAAGGCAATACAACTTGTGTTAAAGAAGAACAACCCATTTTAATGCGCGCGGTAATACAATAAGTTTTCCGTTTATACTGTGTACTTGTACATAGTATATGTGCGTTGGGTCATAAACGGAAAATTCTGTTTGAAAAATATTTATGCAGGAATTTCATTAATAATAAATTTCTTACGGCGCAATTAAATAATTATAATTATTATAAAATAATCATCTGTTTAATGTACGTATATGTATATACGTAAGGTATGTATGTATATGCATATTTTCATGATTACTTATTATATGATGTGTCATCTCAACGATATGTATCTAATGCATATACGTATAAGTGTATATATAATATTCAACCCGGGATTCACTCACAGCACTTCAATTGATTACAAATTGTTTACAAATTCTAATTTTCCAATCAAATCAATTAACTAAACAAAAAATAAGAAATCTTTGTGTATAATCTTAAAGATTGTCTTATTAAATGGACCATGAATTAACAATCTATAACATAACGAAGAAAACGACAATAAGAAGAACACACGACTATTTTTATTGCTGAAGCCCGAAACAGAAACAAGAGAAGAAAAATTAAAATTATAAATAAAATGTTTGCGACATGTCAAGCAAAGTAGATAGTTAATTGATAAATCGATTGGAAAAATAGTTTTTCTTTTTGTGCGGAATTTATCGCTGTATATATGTATATACATACATATATATGTTTGTACATATGTACATATATATTATTATTCGTATACCTATGTATAAATGTTGTATTATATCTGTATAATAATAAAATATGTAGATAAAACAATTTTATTCGTTATTTACTTAAATTTATGAAAATCAAATTTGTGATATATATTTATTTGCGCGGGATTATGTTGTACATATATGGTGGCGATTTTGGAAAGTCTTCGTTATATACAATTGCACTATCGTAATTCAATTTTTCTCCGAATACAACGCTTGGGTATTATACGAGTAAATCAATATTGAGCGTTCTCTCGATGTCTGATAAGAATAATATATATTATTAAGCACTTAACTATAAGTATGTTATTTTAAGGGGAGATTCGCGTAGATCAGACGGAGTTGAACGATTGGCAGAGTTCGCATTTGAGAATATTTCATTGATGTAGTAGTATGCAATCGCAAAAATAAAATTCTAAAAAATGTCTCACTTACATTTAAATTTCCCCTCAAAAATCATCAAATCATCTATTTAATTATTGGTTTGTTGAGATAAAATAAATATTTATTTCTCAGTCACATTTAAAATCGCTATATACTCGTATATGTTGGTAATGTCGAAGGTAAATAGAAAACATAACGAAAAACCAAAAAAATTTAAAGTTTTTTATGGAATTTTTATATTTTATTCATATGAAATTGCAAATGAAAGTTTGGGACAAGCCTAGAATTTAATCTAAATGTATACATGTAAACTATATATGCTGCTTCTTCAATTTATCTCCCAGAATTTTGAAATAATTTGCAAATTGGTTGGATTTGACTGTCCTTTCTTCCAAACATATGCAGTTGCATGAATATAATTCTTCACTATATGCTGTTGGAGTTCATTATAGTGTCTTATTCTTTTTCTCTCTTATAATGATAGCTGTTCCACCTTGAATATTTCAGGAATTAGCGCACTATAAATGTTTTATTCAAAATGAAAACATTATACTTCTAGTTCTCACGGTATTGATTTCAATGCTCCCAAACAAATTAATTAATCATATGTATATATCATATTTCGACAATGGAACCTGTTATTATAGTGGTCGATTGACAGTAATCAGAATTGGATCTTCTAAATTTCTCTCAGAATTATTGCTATATGGTGGCTGATATTCAGTTTCTATATGTGTTTCTTTAAAAAATTTATTGTATGATGAATTCGCTCTATAATTTCGGGATTTTTTTATATTGTTTTAAACGATACATACAGTTTTATATTTCGCAATCTTATGCTATGCGATAGGTATGATAATTTATGCCTGAGTTATGGTAAAAACTCTTCAGTGGTTTTCTAGAACGAATGCATACATTTGTCAACGAAGAAGCTCTCAAGAATCAAATTATCACGTTCTATTTCCATATACGTATGTATACATATATAGTAAGTATATATCAAGTACTGCATATCGATATAATTATGTATATATTATTATATATTATGATGAAAGATTTCATATATAAATCTATAAAAACGAAATAAAAAATAAAAAATATTCTTAGAAATTCACTTAATGTATTCGTAATGAATTAAGTACCAAGAAATTGAGCAATAAAAATCAAACTGTATCAACTATAAATTAACAAAACAAACTTAATTTAATGAAACATCAAAGAAATCTTAAGTTGTATGGATTAAATTTTGTGTTCGTCTTAAAATGAGATTGTGGACAGGAAATGAGTATACGTAGTGTGTTTATCATAAATTATTTCTAAATTACATAAATATAGTATATATACATATTATATTCATTTGCCATAAATCACTAAACATAAATTATCTCAACCGATTAAAGTGTAGGTTTCGCATTTATCAAGGGTTAATAATATTTTCTTTTATATACATGCATATGTACATAAACATACATACAAAACCGTAAAGTAGCTTATGCATTCTACTGTATTCATAAACGTATTATATTTATTATGTTTATGTGCAATAAAACATAATAATTTAATTAATAACATTTATGTTTTTTTTTTGTATATAAATAATCTTATTAAATTAACTCACAGAACATATTTTTGTATACATAATATGTATATATACGAAAGAAACGACGTTGCAGGGTTAATAATATTCGATCGTTTATTTCTTTATGAGAATTATAAAAATGATTGGCAAAAATACACAACACTTGTGGCTATAAATTCATTTACACGTACCATCAACAGCAGGCGAACATATTTTGATGATGTTGACACTCATAATTTTGTCGGATTTAAAATGGTTGCGGATTATGATGTTGATTTAGTGTAAACGGATTTTTATTTTTTAACGTTATATGCGTATTTAGATCAAAGGGAGATATGCGCGGTGCGATCAAAATAAATGCCTCGGCATAGTGTGATGTGTGATAAATGCGTCGGCATATATATACATACATGTACATTATATATGTATTTACATATACATAATCATGTTTAAGAAATAACTATTCGTATGTTACTGGTATGACATAGATTCGATTGACAATCCAACAGAATGAATTACTTGAACTAATTAAAACCGTTAAGTGCATTTAAAAATGCTGAATCAATATCGTAAATTATATTGAGATAAAGTCTTAAGTAATGTTGACGATTTAAAATTAATTAACATGCTTCGCATTTCGTCATTATATACACCATTTAATTTATGAAGCATTGAACTGAATTTAGAATTTGTTTTAATTCTACATTAATTATTAAACTATTTCATCAACGCAATTCAGATTACATATACATTCATTCGAAAATTATGCAGGCAAAGTACAAATCATATTATTAAAATTCAATTTGAGCACAATTCAAATGAGTTTCAATAAAATATAATTATAAATTGGTCATTCCCAAATCACAGCGAATATCAATCAATCAAATACGTTCAAATTCTTGTCAAATTTTTTAGGGAATTTTAAGTTTAATATTTAGTATTTATGTTTCAATCCTGGTATACAGTTCACTAAATTTTAAGCATTGCCACTTTTAATTAAGTTCAATTCAAAATTAATTATATTCGGTATTTCAATTGAGTCACTTATGATCTGTGTTTAAAGCTACTTAGTGCACACCTTTTAGAGTTAACCGTGCTCCTCCACATAATATTTTAAATATTGTTGTTTATCGGATTTAGATACGACGCCCAAAAGAACATGACGCCCAAAAAGTACCAATATATAATATAAGTTTATAGTCAATCCCTCTTAAAATACAATGAGCACGTGTGAATGTTTGTATTATTTTAAGTAATAAATTAATTATTTGTAATTCAGAATACAACACTTAATTTCAATATAGAGCCGTTCAATTGAAATACGCTATATGTAAGTGTGCCCTATTTTTTTGAATACAAAATCGTGGTAAAGGTTTAAACAGAACCAGCATAAATCGTGAAGGATCATATTGTACGAATTTTATTGTATAAAATATTGTATTTAGTCTCAATTTATGTATTTATGTATTATTTGGTGCACTCAATGCTGTTGATATATGTTCATAAATACAAAACAATATTTGTTAGATGGCATTAAAATGTAAATGTCGGTCTATGGGTAAGGTTTGGGTATAATTGTAAGATAATTAACACTGAATCTAAAAATTTGACAAAAGCCACAGCATATTATGACTATCGTATAATATTGATTATTACTATTTGATTATTAGGATTTGTTATTGGCAGTTGAATCAGTTGATGGTAAAATTAACTTCCTGAATGATATGATTAAGCGGCTATTCTATTTGTTTGTGCCGATGCAGAAAAAAGGTTAGTCAAATTAATAGTAATCCGTGGTTTAGCAACAGCTTACGATGCTTAATTAACTTACGTGATTTTGCCTTTTATCGATTTAAGCAAGATAGGACTAACTTGGTGCTATTTCAAGAGTATAAAACGCTGAGAAATCGGGTCACTATAGTACTATTCGAAAGGCAAAATCGATTTATTTAAATATTATTATCGATCTATCACAAAAGAAAATATGGAAGGAATTATCGAAGATGGGTTTCAGCAATAGAGTAATACACAGAATAATAGTGATGTTCAATTTGCTTCCAATGAGTTGAATAACTATTTTTGCAGTAATAATAACATCACATTTTATGATGACATGGTGACATTTTAATATCCCCTTGTTATATGAACATTGCACAAAAACTATCCCTGCATCCGAGTGTTTTGCATTTCGTAATATTAATCTCAATGAACTAATGTCCACAGTAAATAGCTTAAGGTCTAATGCTACTGGGTTAGATGATATCCCTAAATTTTTAAAGATTATCTTTCCTGTTATAGAAATATGGATGAGAAAAACGTGCCTTTATTAGTCTTATTTGAATTTAGTAAGGCATTCGATAAAGTTGATCATAAGGCATTGCTTTCCAAACTGACCAACTATTTTAATTTTGATAACACTGCATACAATCAGGAGTACCACAAGGATCAGTATTGGGACCTATTTTATTTTCTATCAATACATCAATGATCTGCCATCCAGTTTAAGATTTTGTAATTACTATCTATATGCAAATGATCTCCAGATATATGCTAGTGATAAATTGTTACGTTTGACGGATCTGATTAGTAAGCTTAATACTGATACTGATGCTATTTCTACATGGACCACGCCCAAGACTCAATGTATTTTAATATCTATAACATTAAAATGAACATTACCGATCTTCCTAAAATATCAGTTAATGGCGAATTGATTAATTATTCGGTTCATGTTAAGAGTTTAGGAATTTATCTCGATGGAGAACTTAAGTTTGACATGCACGTAAGTGAAATTAGTAGAAAGTAAGGTTACTTTTAGTCTGAGAAAGTTATGGAGTCTTTCGAACTTTGCTGATGTAAAGCTTAAAATAAAGTTTTTTCGTATATACATGCTTCCATATTTTCTATATTGCCATTCTTCGTTTTTTGGGCTATCAAAAGAACAATTTTCCAGATTAAATCTATCTTTCAATTCTTGTATTCGATATGTTTACAATTTGAAAAAATTTGACCATTTTCACTATTATCACTATTGGGTTGCGATCTAAGCACGTTTTATGACTTTCACGTGGTTACATCAATTTATAAAATTCTTCAGGAAAAGAAGCCTTCCTATATCTCTATGGGAAACCTTCACGTCTGAGATCTCGACGCACCGGCAATCTTTTGGTAATTTAAAATCTACCAATCCTCAAGATCAAATCCTGTACGTTTAAGTATATCAAATGAATCGATTGTTGAGATAAAATAAAATCACTTGAGATTTTTAACAAAGAAATGTGATAAGAAGCAATGAAATATGAAGGCTGCAACCATGGTTTACCTTTTCGTTTTGTTCGATCCTATCAGTGGGTTATGGTTTTACAATAGATCCTATATCAGATTCAGGTATATTTATATATATTACTTTATTATATATGTACACTGTTAAGAAAATATGTAAAATATGTAAGGGTTTTCCAATAAGAGGTTTCATTTGAATAGCCTGCTGTTGAAGGAAACCCAGGTTTGTCGATTCCTTGTCGATAATTGGAATCAGACATTCCACAAACGACATTACACCGTATTTTGCATAAAAACTTAAGTCTTAAGGCTTTTAAAGTTCAGTTAACACAAGAACTCAAGACTGTTGATCACCATAAAAATGATCCGGATTTTCATCGAAAAATCATCTTCAGTGATGAGGCCCACTTTCACATCGAAGGCCACGTTAATAAGCAGAATTGTCTCTTGGGGCTCAGAAAATCCAAGATTGATTGTTGAAAAGCCTCTCCAAACATTAACGTGATACTGTTTGGTGCGGTTTTTGGGCTGACGCGGTGTGATTGGACCTTACTTTTTCAAAAATGAGGCTGGTGCACCTGTTAAGGTGAATGGATTGCGCTACCTAGCTATGATTAATGATTTTTTATGGCCGGAATTGGAAGATATTGATGTGGACGACGTTTATTTTCAGCAAGATGGCGCTACATGCACAAGCAACGAAACAATCGTAATTTTGCAAGACAAGTTTCCTGACCGTGTTATTTCTCGAAGAGGTGATCACAATTGGCCACCGAGATCTTGTCATTGAACACCTTTAGACTTTTTTCTTTGGAGCCACGTGAAAAATAAGGTTTATGCCAATGCTCCACAATCGATTTAAGACCTTAAAAATGGAATTCGTGAAGTTATCGGTCATGGAAAATTTCATGAAAGGATACGTTGTTGCAAGCGTAGCCGTGGCGGCCATTTGGTTGATATCGTTTTCAAATATTAATGGCATACCTTCCTCTTTACAATGAAATAAATATTCATTGATTTCTCTTAAAAAATACTCGTTTTTTTTAAATATCAATATGGAACCTCTTATTGGAAAACCCTTTACACTCGCATTATCAGATATATTTAGTGTAAACGCGCCAATTTATTGTTAATAATTTTATGTTATAGTACACTTTCATAAATGTTGAATATACTTTATAAAACGTTTTTTATATCAGACCATAATCGGATTATATCTAACAAAATTGAGTTACTTATGAGAGTCAGTAACCTGGATTCTCTTCTCACTCATTTAGTTATAGCTTAATTCTAATCAAACTTTACTCTCATATTACATACTTTTAGATGCTAAATTGTGAATATTCTAAATTTTTCGTAAATTTATTATAGTTAAAAAAACAGAGAAGTAACAGGTACGCTCAATAATGAGCGTTCTTTTTAGCGACAGTTAACATGAAATTGTGGTAAAGTTCCTAAGATCGAATAGCTTCAGCGTATAAGCAATTATTACAAGTGTAATGTTGTTCAATTAAAAAACACTGGTATATTATCGGAAGATATATTGTTGTCCCTGGACTGAAAAAAAATGCTGGCGCAGATCTTTATATAATATAATTTTAACATAAAACTCATTATGGTCAACAACAATAATGAGGGTTACAATGACAGACTGAAATGTTTAATTTATTTATTCGTTTGTTTTTTCAAATCAATAACACAATTTGTTTATATCAAAAAAATATCAAATTGCATAACAACATATACAGTGGAAAAATAAAATAAATATGCATAAATCAGCACAAAACAACATAAAACAAGTGCATAAAAGTCAATCAAATCGAATTGTGAATATTGGAATCTAGACGACGTGATTGTTTATACACATTACACATAGAGGGTGTTCAAATGGATTCATAGTGCATTTATATAAAATCGTCCAAAACGATTATATATTTTTATATTTTATATTACACAAAAGAACTTCTAATTTAAGAATCTATATAAATTGTTAAATAAACATAAATTTTAAAGACTCCTCTCGTGCAATATTCTCGTATATGTTGTATTATAGTTTTTATAGTGTTTATTCGTTATAAATACGATTTTCTTCTATACATATAATGATATAACATACATACATACATATGTACATGCGGACATATACATTTTCCAATAAATTATCTTTTTATATTTTACCGACATCTTTTAAAAACTTATATGTATTACACTAATTGTTTGCTTTTCTTTTCAATATATGTAATAGACTTAAGACAAAACATAATATAATAATACCTTTTTAAGTTTCTCACATAACATAATATAACATTAGCGCTTAGATGATAATTTGTATGTTCAGTCCATATACATAACATACATACATATACATACATACGTATAATATATATATGGGGCTTTGTTGTTTTCCCGATGTAAGTTGATTTTAGGGAATTCATTCGGAATTCCTGTGTACATAAATATTCTCGTTCATATGTACCTACATATTTAAATACATACATATATGTATATTCTGATTGATGTTTGTCATTTAAAAATATTAAAAAAAAAAAATCTATATATTTTTGTTGTTGTTGTCATAATTCTATTAATAGATCACAAGAAGAAGAACAAACTAATATTCAAATAAATAATAATAAACATAAAAATTAATGTCAACATTAGATGAGACGAAAGATGAAAATATGTTTGTATATATATTTTTTTAATTTGTGTTTTAATTAAATTTTTCATTTATATTTTTGGTTGTTGCCGTCCAAATGTCTCGTGAGGATACTATATACAATATATGTATAGTTAGAAAATAGGAAATTCTTTTGTCGGTTATGTACCGAAAGGAAATAGTTTTCCTTTTTTTTGTGTGTTTTTTTAAATTGTTTAATGATTTGAATGAAAATGAATATGGAAATAGTTTTACTTTTAAATATTATATTTATGAGCTTATGACACCACATTTCAGAGGTGTGCACTTTTTTTTTTATTCTTTCAAGCACCCATGTTCAAAATTTGTTAAATTATAGGTTATCCACCTAATTTTGTTCTTAAATTCCCATACAGAAAAATTCCTTCTATTATGGTTATTAGTATAGACTTGAGCATATAAAAATATGGCCTATAATATGTGGAATTTGTCACATAAAAATTCTCAATAGGTGTATAAAAATTCTTGTAGATCAATTTTCAAAAAGTGTGAGTGTACTATATGGTATACTGGTGGCCAAAACTAACTTAATAAATTTAAAATCAAATTCCAGTCAAAAATGTAAATTAATCTAATCAGTATGGTTCGATGATCAAAAGAAACAATATCAGCGACAACATTGAGTGAGCTAATTACCAGTCTGAGTGTATGAACTCTGTCTGGAAGGCACTGAAAACTTCGGTTGTCAGTGCTGCTCAACAGACCTAAGGTATAGTGAAAGTCCAACCCAAGAATGATTGGTTTGATGATGAGTGTCGTCTTGCAGTTGAGCAACAAAATATAGCCCATATTGAAGTGCAACAACGTCTCACAATCGCGAGGAAAAACACGGCTACTCTTACTAGAAGGGCAACTAAGCTGAGAATGGTGGAAGGGCGAGGTTCTGAAAGTACAACCACTCAGCAATGCGCGCATTTCACGTAATTTCTTTAAAGGAATTACTGGATTGCACCATACTTTCAAGCCTGTGTTAACTGCCATACGGGACCGGGATGGAAACCTCTGTGTCACCATTGACGCAGTACTCGACGCATGGAATGGACACTTTACCGACCTGCTTGGTGTTCATCATGCGTCACAGAATGTAGTTGAGTCACCTCAGATACAGACTGCGGAGATTTGTATTGAGGATCCATCACAGGAATTTACTAGGGCCATGCAGAGACTGAAACGAAACCGCTCACCTGGAATGGACTGCATTAATTCGGATCTCTTGATATTCGGAGGGGATACTTTGTGGAACTGTCTTTTCGACCTTATTCGATTAGTATGGCGAACCGAATTAATGCCTGCCGAATGGAAAGTGGCCACAATATGCCCCATCTTTAAGAAGGGAGACCGCTTGAAGTGTGAGAATTATCGCGGTATAGCTCTCCTTTGCACAGCATACAAGTTACTGTCCTATATTATATTGGATAGAATCACCCCTCTACCGGAAGGCTATCAAGGAGGATTTCGTCCGACTCGATCAGTCACTGATCAGGTCTTTTCGCTGCGGATGATCTTAATATTATGAGACTTCCATTTCCGTACATCAGGTGTTCCTCGATTTTCGGCAAACCTATGACTCGATCAATCGAGAGAATTTGTGGTCTACGCTGGAATAGTTAACTCGGGTGTTCGTCAGGGAGATGCTCTGTCCCCGATACTCTTCAATCTCATGTTGGAGTACATCTTTCGTAAAACTTAAATACCTCAGCGCAACATGTTATATCACCAGTCCAATCAGTTGCTTGCATATACAGATGACATACATATATAAACACCTATCAAGTGACGTGAAGCTGAAGGCTTACAAAGCGTTGACCAGGCCCGTTGTTATATTTGGATGTGAAAGTTGGGCGCTGACGGAGATGTCTCCTTACATTTTTAAATAGTTTAGAATTTACATTTTATCCAATAATCTAATCGAATTTTTTTATAGTTATCTTTAGTGCCGATAAAGTTAGTTAGTTTTATCGAAATCATATACAGTTTTTCGAATAGAATATCTGTACATAACATTTTTCCAGAATTTATTTCATTATTTCGAAATAGATATGTACATACATGTTAAATGTTGAGATTTTCCGAAGCAATCGCAACCATAATAAAACATTTTCGTAAGTTGTTGGGAGCCGATTTGTGTAAAATGTGATGAAGAAATATACTACGAATGCACGTCCTGTCCTATTAGTAAAAATATCCGTCCAAAAGGTATAAACAGTAAAGTAAAAAATCTCCAGTGGTATTCTAAAATTTTAGAATGCCACTGGAAAGAAAATCTACTAAACACCAACTAGAACAAACGCCGCAAGCAAACAAAATAGGGGAACGGAAAACATACTTGCAAATTGTATACAACAGGAACCGCAGTGATATTTTAAAGGGCAGAAATGAAAATCATGTTCTTGGAAAGATACTGCGAATCATAGAAACGCTAAATATATACGGTTAGCTAAGTAAGAAAAAAGTCTATAGATGCCTTAAATAAGTGACTAGATAATCAAGAAACAATGGATGAAATCATATCCCTTCTATATTAAATATAATGCGAGAAACACTAAGAATTGCCATCTGGAAAGTAAATGGGCTAATTCATCATATTTCAGAAGTAAAAATCTTTCTAAATACAGAGAAAATAGCAACACAGGTGTATGCCAAAGAAAGAGCTGTTTGAAGCAGGACGTTAACCAACATACTATAAATAAACTACCAGATCTTTTAGACATCTATATTACTAAAGGAATATCCGATTGTTAATAAAGAAAACCTGCCCAAAATAACAAACAATAAAACTAACTTTTCCGGAAGCTAATTGCGAAGACTATACACAAATTTACCAGTTGTTCCAATTAAAACGTCGGTACAGTTAGAAGACGAACTAGACCTCCTTAACTATGATATCCAATGCGCAGCGTGGAATAGTTCTCCCAAATGGAAATTAACAAAAATAGAAGCTATCCGCTGGAAGTCAGACAATTAGTCCAAGGAACCGGAGTTCCACAAAGCAATACTTAATCATCTAATGTATAGTAAATTATAATTTTTAATCAAGGAAGTTAAAAACTAATCAATTAGCATAATTGCAAGAGTAGACTTACTGGCCAAAAATACGCCATTGACTCTCTTTGGAAAGCGACAAATTGATTAAAATGACTTAAAATGCAAGTACCTTTAATCAAAAATAACGATAAGGGCTAGAAGTACCAAACAAATAGCTGCATTGTTCCCAGCACATCTTGCAGATACTTTTTAATCCTTACCTCGCAAGCAGTGAATGAAAATATAACACCAGTAATTAAAGTGAGCATAACAAACTACCTGCAACACTACAAGGGTTAAAATATGAAATCAATAATAACCTAAGTACAAAAATCTCCAAGATATAACTTAATTACAGGACAAATAATAAAGGCGCTACCTGAAAAATGTTTGTTGTACCTGAAAATAAGTAATAATGATACCAAAACCAAATAAACCACGTATCAACAGAAAATAGTGTATAGGCCGATTTCGTTGCTCCCAACAGTATCAAAAATATATACTCAAACGCTTTATAGAGAAAATCACTTCACTCCTGCTTATAGAGCAGGTGCACAGAATTACAATCATAATTGAAGATGCACTTGAAAATAAAACGATATGCTGTAACATCTTCTTGGATGTTCAAGAACTGGAATATAAACTACACCCAGATTTACCGAAGCGGTTCGTACGTTGCTGATCGACACTTTCGATTATAATATGAAGAAGAATACTCTGAATTAAAGATCTATCAGTAGGAATACCACAAGACAGCATTGTGGGGCCAATTCTATATCCTCTATACAACATAGATCTATCAACTATACACAGAAGAAACAAATATAGCAACATTTGCCTGATATACGTCATATATATACGTTGAACAACCCAAACTCCTAGGACCCAAACGAAAGTTAAATAAACTTCATTGTAAATTCTACTGGGACTAACCAATGGGTTACATCACTACAAAAGTGGACTGCATAGTAGTTGCAACTCCATCCTTTTTACAATTTATTATAAAGATTTAGAATACGAAATACAATAAATTATGACCATCCCAGGTTGTGCTTCAATTACTATTATTCTGTCTAAATGTTTACATCAGTAATATTCATACATCAATGTAGGCAATTTCATAATCATAACATTGATAGAAAATTCAATTTATAATCATATATTGTACTTTTAGTACTACAATTAATTATAGCGGCAAAACATAGCATAATATCAGAAAGTCAAAAACATAATTATATGTTTACAAGAATAACATGGTACCTGCAGATAGCAAAAACTATTTTTGTTAAGGAGAATATGCCGAGCTTTTAAAAATTTCGTCACATTGTTTTTAAATTTAAATTTAAAGTGTCTTCTTTTTTGGGATACATTAAATTAATTTACTTTTATTTTATTTTACAAATATGTATCAAAATTGCATAAAAAATTACATTATTAATATTGCTAAAATTCAAACCCAAACTAGTTGTATTCCTTTTCCTAAATTTAAATTTAAAATTCGGGATTTTTTATCTCCCGATTACGTTCGGTGATTAAACAATCTTTGACGCTCTGTTGGAATGTACATTTCATGAGCTGTACGATCTTTCAGGTCATTACAGGCTGGAGCTATGCAGTGTGCAAATTAAAAAGACGCACCTATCCATGTACAAAAAGAGCTAATGTCCAGGTTTCGAAGGACAATAAATCCATAAGCCTCTAATAAATATTTGTATTTATTCAAAATTAAAAACTATGTTGACAAAAATAAATCGTATCACATAAAAAGGTAAATTATGCATGCAGCGTTGCTTGCGGTGCTAATATAAACGAAAAGTATTTGTACAAACATGTATGCGGAAAAAATGAATCAAGTTGGCGTAGTGGTTGGTTACATTTTTAAAAATTAATTTAATTTGTTTTTCTGTGCTTGTCAAAATCGGTTAGATATAATCGACAAAAACCTAAAATGGAGAAAAATGCATTTTAATTTTGAATGGTCTCATTTGGTATGGTTTTAAGGTTTTAGTAAAGCTTTTCAAAACATTTAGAAACTGTATATACATAAAATGTATCTTATGTCATATTCTTTGGTCTTTATGAAAAAAGGGCAACTTTATTTTCATGAAAAAAACATGAAAAAAAATGCTCTTTTTTCGTAGATGTATTGAAAAAAAATATAACAAAAATGTAACAAACAAGCCCCGTCAAAACGTAATTCACATATGAAATTGGAAAAGGCGCCTTGGTTTTGTTGATATTTACGTTTAATATTTTTATGTATGCGTGAACTTTTATTGAAATCTATGAAAAATCGCGATTTTTGAAAAGTAAACTGGGGCAAGAAAAAAATGCTCTCTGGTTTCTCCAAAGAACATGTAATGTCAAAGTAGCACGTGTTTTCAGTTGTCAGAGCACTTTTTTAGCTGTCAGAGCACTTTTTTTTGCCCTCAAGGTTATTTTTTTTTTACGAAAGAATATGGCATTAAGTTAAAGAGAAGTTTTGATTGAAACGTTGTTTTTTTTAAATAGAAACATTTTGTAAGATAACATAAAAATGTATCATTTTGTTTGTATACATATTTATTGTACACAAATGAGGTAGATATAGTATACTCGGTTGTCTTACCCGCAAGCAAGTAAGCAAGCAATTTTCATACGAAGAAATAAAATATTTATATGATTTGGACCCAAAACACTGCGAGCAACTTTATTGGGTTTTCGGCCGTACAATCGCAAAAAATATCAAAACCTAAAGAAAAATCTAATTTGTAATTTAAATTTATATGGCGAAATGGATCAAGAAGCCATATTGATTGGTGAATTCCAATATGTTCCAATATGATTTGAAGGTAAAGAGAAAGAAGATCTTGCTGTGTTTTTTTTATTATAAATTAGGAATTATTAAATAACCGGAATTATTCCGGAGAATGGTGCTGCGTGTCGTATCGTACTGCAACTGATACGATCGATTTATTGAAAACATAAATGTTAGAAAGGGACCTGCAAGTTGACCGTCTAGATTTGTGGATATTGCTTCATTAGATTAGTGGGGTTGGAATAATATGTCAAGTGATTTATATATATGGTTATGCTAACACACCAACAGCAATCAAACAATCAAAATAACATAACTAGTTTTATATTGATGAAATTAGAACAGATTTGTAAAAATTCATAAAAATTGGCCCTTAAATAGGCAAAATAATGCATTATAACACACTCACGTGAAATTATATTCCACCATTATGACATCAAATGAATTTCAAATAAAATAAAATTCTTTCTCTTGTTTTAAAAATATATCACGCTTATTGAAAAAATTTTTCATGAAAATATCAATTTAAATAGCAATTTCGGCATTTCATACAGTTATACAAATTTTATAAGTCAGAAAAATTAATCATAAAATTAAGAAATAAGTTTTTAAATTTTTTTTGAAAATGTTTTTTGATAAATTAAAATCAAATTGACCCTCTGCGGTATTAAATGATTTTACTAATCTATTGTTTGGGTTGTTATTGCCGTAGTTGGTGGAATGGTGTTGAAGCACTAAAAATTGATGATTACGTAATATCCTGCCTGCGGAACATTTATAGAGATGTTTTCTAATACATAAGCAGAGTCGATGTATGATGTTTCCGATAAAGGCGGCATCCAGCAGAATACGTCTATTTTCAAGGGTGCAAATTATTTATATTCTTTGCACCTTACAAACGGTATGTTGTGGTCATACCCGTATTTTTTAAACTGGAATATTAGAAACTTTTTTTGAACGCTTTCAATTCTTTTGATGTGTGCATCGTAGTAAGGATTCCAGACGATTGCAGCATATCCTTGAAGTCCCTTGTCCATCGCTTGACAAAGCCAAACATGACGTTCGCCTTAGCAATACTGTTATCGATGTGTCTGTTGAAACTAACGTTTTCGACGAATGCGACTCCCAAATCAGTAATCACTCGTAATTTTCCCAAATCAGTAATCACTCGTAGTATAATACGCTTTAATTATTGGATTCTTTTTACGACGAAAAGACATAATTTTGCATTTCTTGATATTTAAGACTAATGAGTTTTGTTCACTTAGTCTATTGAGGTCATCTTACAGTTTATCAGCATCACACATTTCTTCAATCGTATGATACATTTTTACGTCATCAGCAAATATGCGATCATTTGAGGTTTTTATAATCTGGGTTTTCCGATCAATAAAAACAATAAAGATCCAGGGTCCAATATGTGATTCTTGGGGAACACCAGATGTAACTTTGATAACGCTGGATTTCTTATGGTCAATTATTACATATTGCAGACGGTTTGTTAAATACGACTTAAAGCATTTAATGAATGAAACCCGAATGCATATAAACTTTGGAGTGCTTTATGAAGATAGGCAGTAAAGATGATTAAAATTGGTTTAAAATCACAAAACTTAAAAATTCTGTGAAAATCTAACCGCTCAATCTAATTTAATTCCTATGGACACAAAAGTGGCAGTTGCTCCTAGTTCCTATGGACACAAAGCGTATATGTACTCGAGAGTATGTAATTATTTCTAGAATCGGCAGCATACAATTTACAAAACACCTCAAATTCAAATGTTCGTATAAATAAAATTCCAATTGGACAAATTATCAAATTTAACAGAATAATTTCTTGTTATTTTTTTTTAGTATATGAATTTCACTGTCATTCAAAAGCGCCTCTCCAACATAATATAACTACTAATATTGTATTTCCATTAAATATCGATGTAGCGCTGTAATCATAAAAACGATTTTGGTTCGCTGATTGTTTGGTTTAAATTGTGACAGAAGTTCGTTCATTTATTTTAATTAAAAAAAGGTTGGTAATTAAGTTTTCACATTTTGTGATTGTAATTATTTTATTAAAATTATACCTTTTCATTATTACTTAAACTAATCATAAAATGTATAAAAAAAATGAGGTACCAAATTAAATAAATGAACATCTTGGTCGCTATTGTTACGAAATTTGTAAATTTGAATTTTAGAAATTAGCTATTTGACAGTAAAATTTGGTAATATTAAATAACTTTCAGTCGAAAGGAAATGCAAATTCGAATTGATAATTAGTTTGAATAGCTTCAATTGTTAACATTAGTGGTATTGATTTTAATTTCGCGTTAATCGATCGTGAACATATTTTTGTGTAACTATTGTGAAACCTGAAACCGATTTTTAATATATAAAATCGTTTTCTTCAAATTTTTAAATTTCTTAACATTGTTTCGATTTTCATATTAGCTAGTGAATTCTAATTATTAAAACAAAACACTTGCACACTCTTTTGAAAATAATTAAATTTCGTTCTAAAATTTCAGACCCGTTTGACAATTGCGGAGTCAAGAGCCGATAAGCCAATTCATATTTAAGGAAATACTTTCGTGAAAATCAAGGTGCGGACTCAATGCTAAAAATAAAATATTACACAATAGTTTGTCCAGGTCTGATAACAAGAAAGACCCAATATTTAGAGAATCATAAGTTTTAATTTCAGGCAAAAATTAAAATGTTTAATAAATAATAGGTTCGAATAAAAGAAAAACTTTTCCATTTATATTATCTTAAATCCCATCACTCCACAGAGGATACCGTTTTTTTTTTGGAAATAGAAATTCATTTCTTTTATAAACAAGTATGTACATATTAATTGTTTAATGATTTGAAAATATGAAACGGATTTCAAAATCTGGTTTTTCATGATAATAATTATTTTTTATTAGAATAATAATATGTACGCCGGTGTTGTGTCGTATATCTGTTTATCACAAATATACATACAAATTTGTGTTTCGTAATTGGTAAGGCTGCGACATCGTTTTTGTCGTCATATCATCACATAAATAATCATAAAATATTATGGTATACACGATGGTGTCGTCGCACACAATTTCGATTCAATTAAAACTGCGAGTGCGAGTGAAAAATCTTATAAAATTTTATGATTTTCGTCGTCGTTCGCTCGTTGTGTGTTAATGGACTTAAATGGAAAATTTATTTTCCAATATGTTTTACAGTCAATAAAAAATGCATTTTAGGTTTCTTTTATATACTAGTATATTTATATACATACATATATGTATACATATTTATAAACTTATAACATATTTATGTTGATGGGGATTTATTTACAACAACCATTTATGTTATGAAAATGATTAAATTGGAATCATATTTCAAACCAAAACATAAACTGACTTAACAATCATAATCCGATGTAAACTTTATATATGTATATAGGTTTAAGTTTCATTATTTTATATTCGTTAATTGATTTGGTGAGCATGAGTTTTGTAATTTTACAGTATGCATAAGGGTTGGATATGCATGGATACAAATAATAAATTTATTAGAAACGAGTATATTTGTAAGCTAAATATTAGCTTGAACTAACTGGTTGTTAAATCAAGTGCAAAGATTTATGCTAATTCATGATGGTTGAATTGATATATACATATATAATATATAAATGCGATCATGCTGTATATTAGTTAAGTTATTTGAATCCGATCCTCAAATCATTATGTAAAGCATTTTTCTATTTCACTCGTTTACGCATATCTAGACGGATACAAAATATAATTTGAAATCAAATTAAAAATAACCATTTTCCATCTAAAAAATCTTTCAACAAGCCACAAGAACAAAAAAATCTCCCAACGTATGATTAATAAAAAAAAAAAAGATCAAAGTGGTTACACAAAATCTACTCTATCATCCAGCTGTTATAGAAAAAAATCATTTATCATCTTTTAACTAAAGCGCGAAGCAACCTAAAAAAAAACCGCGAAATACCAACAACAAACATCATGTTGTCGCATTATTTAGTATAATATGTATAAATAAAAATCTAACTAATTGTCATCAACTAATTGTTTTTCATGTTGAGTTGACAACTCGCGCAAATTTTTCTTAATTGAAACCATAAATTTTCATCATATCACGATCATGCGATCACAAGTGATCGAATATTTTGTTTAATTTTCGTGTTTTATGTTTTTTTGATAGGTTAATAATATACAGGAGGTTAGCAATTTTTAACTCAATTCTTAGCGCATTTTTAATGGATTTGAAAATAGTTGTGTGCCTTTGATCATATATACATATGTATATGCAGCGATGTGGAATACCATAAATTTTACTTTTATTCGACATATTTTCGGTTTTCATTTTATAAGCGCAATAATTCATTTATATATGTGCGCGCTCGCGATCGCAGAAATGGAATTTTAATGGAAATTCTCGCGCTTTACTATTTGTTTGATTTAAAAGTTCATCTCGGTACTTCGATATGAAGAGGACTAAATATAAATAAACAAATATTTGTGGTGATACATTAGAAAATTATATATTGGAGATTATTAATTACAAAACAACTGCAGGATGACGTGGTATTATAAAAATCATAATTTGTCAACTAAGCATCTGAAAAATTTCAGTAAATCTCCTATATAATCATCAGATCATTAGTCCATTAATTTAAGAATCAGTTTTGACGAATTGCTAAAGACAAATTTATAAAAATATATTTTCTGTTCTTCCTTTTGGAGTTTGGTTTACGGTCATCAAAACTCAAATCAGCAAATATATAGCCGTATTTCCTGGAGAACAATTTAATTCTAATCAGTTTCGAGTTATTTTTCCCCACCAAAAATGCCCAAGAATTAATTTTTGTGTTGGCAATACGAAAAAATTATTTATATTATAAATTATATATTTATTAATAAGATTTTCAAATCAATTATAGAAATTAAAAGTTCGACAATTCGTAAACCTCACAACATAATCTATAATAATAATAAACAGTATTAAAGGCCATTACTGGCCCCTTACTGAGTCAACAACCTGGCTCCAACGGTTTCGATCCTGAGCATGGTCTTCATACTGTCTAAGACAATCTGAAGAGGCCAAGTCGTTCTCTACATCGTGGAGCCATCGTCGCCGGCAACGACCTCTGCGCCTACCATATGGTGGCTCTCCTTTCAGAGATCGCTGCACAATTCGTTCCGGATCAGCACGCAGAACGTGACCGAGCCAGCGTACTCGCTGAGATCTTATTTCATGTACAATATCGGGGATCTTCATCAGATCTCTGATCTCGATATTGTACAGAGCTCGGTAGGTACCATCTATTTCGCGTTTTGGGCCGTAGATCACACGCATGACTCTTCTCTCAAATGTTAGGAGCCATCTCTCGTATTCATCCGTCAGCGCCCAACTTTCACATCCAAACATAACAACGGGCCTGATCAACGCTTTGTAAAGCTTCAGCTTCACGGTACTTGATAAGTGTTTAGATTTTAGCAGTGGCCTTAGAGGATACAAAGAACGACTGCCAGCTGCCAGCCGCACTTTAATATCCTCACCCACACTATTATCGTGAGTGATAAGAGAACCCAAATATTTGAACCTCCTCACTCCCTCAAACGTGTGGTGGCCACTACTAAAATCTGGTGTACCACTGTCCCTAAAACCAGAGATCAGGTATTTCGTTTTGGACTCATTGATCTGAAGTCCAACTGAAGCTGAAAACTCTACAAGCGGATCAAGTATTTCTTTCACTCCGTTGCTATTCAGTCCAATCACGCATATGTCATCTGCATATGCAAGCACCTGATTGGACTGGCTATATAAGATGTTACGCTGCGGTGTTTCAGTTTTACGAAAGATGTACTCCAACATGAGATTAAAGAGTATCGGGGACAGAGCATCTCCCTGCCGAACACCCGAGTTAACTACAAAACTTGTCGATAGCCTGTTCTCAACTTTAACACAGCAATGAGACTGCGTCACTGTCATCCTACATAGTCGTACCAGTTTTGTTGGCATTCCTAAGTATTCCAGGGCAGACCAACATAATCTATACTCTCTGAAATGTAATTTTGTCATTTTTTCATCGAAATGACAACTTTTTTTATTTTTTAAATGCTTTATTCTTGAATCTTTCTACAAAAGAAACTAACAAGAAGTTTTCAAATCTTTAGCTAAAATTATTACATATTTTAATTCTTAACCAATGTTAATACTTGTTATTAGTGTTCACTATTTAATTAATTTACATTAAATTTACAGGTTCATCAGTTCAAGTGGATCTCCTCTTATCAGTCGCCTAAATCGCGGCTGTTTTAATATATCCCTGGCCAATTTATTGGGATGTGTTTCTAGTTTTGAGTAATATTTCGAATTGAATTCTCTAATGGTTTCTTTAATAGTTTTATTTCCAAAATCATCGTATATATTACTATTTCGAATGTACCACGAAGCATTGGTAATATTACGAAGCATTTTCGTTTGGGTTCGTTGCAGGAGTTCTCTGTTTGGCGCGTTGGTGGATCCCCATAACTGAATATCATATGTTCATATGGGTTTGATTATCACTGTACAATAAAACTTTATTGGCTAATGACAGCTGAGATTTCCTTCCCATCAACCAATACATTTTGGAAAATTTTATTTTTATTTGTTTGTGCTTTGCTTCAATATGATCCTGGTGCATGCCTATAGTTCTCGATTTTGTTTAGATGATTCTGTAATTCCTTTGGGGCAGCTCCGGGATTATTGTGTGACACCAGGACGGCCGTATCATCGACAAAGGTTGATATGACTACCTTGTTGGATACAGGTAAGTCAGCTGTGTACAGCAGGTATAATATTGGTCCTAGAACGCTGCATTGTGGAACACCTGCGTTAATATCATTTTGATATCGTTTTTCGGGACCCAAATAGATGGTCTGGAAGAATATGCCGTTCTTCTAATACTGGTTTCATTTTCGTTAGTAGCATTTTTTCAAATACCTTTGAGATTGTAGGCAGTATGCTTATTGGACGGTATAATGAAATCTTTGTTTCATTTTTTCCAGCTTTATGTATCATGGTCATCAAAGATATCTTCCATTTTTGAGGAATATAACTAGTCCGCATGATTGCATTGAATATGAATGTTATTAGTTTTATGCATTGATCTGGCAATTTCCTTTTCATTTTTCCGATAATAAGATCATGTCGTGGTGCCTTTTTTGAACTTATACAATTTTTAATTGTATTCTTAATTTTCTTCCAATTATATTTTATGGGTTTGAAGGACAGACATATACATATATCCATTTGGTCGGGTATTACGAAGTTATTAGTTTCTTCATGTGGTGCAAATACTGTTGTTAGATGAGCAGCAAAAGCATTGGCTTTTTTTCATCGCTTCTCGCCCAATTTCCAGATGGTGGTCTAATCGGGTGATTCGAGTTTGTTGGCCTTTTTAACTTTTTTGTTTTCTTCCATAAAGAATAATCTGTCGAGTTGATAGAGTTCATTTAACTAATTCGGGACGCTCTGGTTTTCTTTAAAAAAACGTATAACAACGTACACCTGGTGTTAGGTATCATAAGTAAAAATCGGAACATAATTAAATAACTCCAAAAATGATTTGAGGCACATATACTAAATACTGGCTGCTAATACTAATAGGACTAGCGTTATAAAAGTCTTAGATCAAAACGATAGTTAAAGTTTTCCGCGGAACACGATCTAAAATTATTTATGAGTAACTGGTAAAACGATTTCCAGTATTATCATTCACGCAATAATAAAGATCGAGGTCAATATAAGAATTCGATCATTATAAACACTCACTCAAAATGAAACACTTGAATTGTAGTATCAAATGATAGCAAGGTGGTACACTGAGTCATCTATAGATATTGCCATAAAGGGTAGAGCATACCAACTAGGGATTGGATTACCGGTAAACGATTAACCGGTTAACCGGTTTTATCGTCGAATCTAGCTTACCGATATACCGATAAAAAAATTAGAATTTACCGGTAAATTCGGTAATTTTTAAAAATGAAATAACAAAAGAAATTACTTGGATATTCACACATTTCTGATGAAAAATATGGTTTTGTTGTAAATAAAAGATGTCATATTGAACGAGAAACATGAAAATTTTAATTCAAGCTGAAAATGTTAAACAGCAATTGATAGACATTTTTGTAAATTTGAGATCTTTTTTTGCACAAAATGTGTAAAAGTATGTTTACTTATTTAAACACACTTTTACACATTTTGTGCAAAAAAAGATCTCAAATTTACAAAAATGTATATCAATTGCTGTTCAACTTTTTCAGCTTGACATAAAATTTTCATGTTTCTCGTTCAATATGACAATTTTTACAGAAGCAAATGAATTTTGTGAAAAAAGAAAAATGAAAAAGTTGTGGTTCCCAAACGAGATTCGAACTTAGATCGATGAAACCATAATTGTGTGACACCAGGACGGCCGTATCATCGACAAAGGTTGATATGACTACCTTGTTGGATACAGGTAAGTCAGCTGTGTACAGCAGGTATAATATTGGTCCTAGAACGCTGCATTGTGGAACACCTGCGTTAATATCATTTTGATATCGTTTTTCGGGACCCAAATAGATGGTCTGGAAGAATATGCCGTTCTTCTAATACTGGTTTCATTTTCGTTAGTAGCATTTTTTCAAATACCTTTGAGATTGTAGGCAGTATGCTTATTGGACGGTATAATGAAATCTTTGTTTCATTTTTTCCAGCTTTATGTATCATGGTCATCAAAGATATCTTCCATTTTTGAGGAATATAACTAGTCCGCATGATTGCATTGAATATGAATGTTATTAGTTTTATGCATTGATCTGGCAATTTCCTTTTCATTTTTGCGATAATAAGATCATGTCGTGGTGCCTTTTTTGAACTTATACAATTTTTAATTGTATTCTTAATTTTCTTCCAATTATATTTTATGGGTTTGAAGGACAGACATATATATCCATTTGGTCGGGTATTACGAAGTTATTAGTTTCTTCATGTGGTGCAAATACTGTTGTTAGTAATATTAAAGATTATAACTACGTAACTTATCTAGGTAGTTAGTATCTACTTCTTCAAAGTATCATAACCGGCGAGTCCAAAGCTAGATTTTACCTTGGCATAACAAAAATACGAACGAGAGAGGCTTTTGCGTATAAGATTATCAATGATCAATGATGATGATCAGCCATAAGCACATATTCAAAGTTATCGAAAAGATAGCCTTATAACGTTGCAAATCAAATTAATATATAGAAAGAGCTGAGTGGAAAACAAGCCCGCACATTAGTGTCTGTAAGACTAGCATACCAAAGAAAAGTACTCGTAATAGTAAATTGTCTTGGTGTTCTCATGAGTTAACTACAACAAAAACAGTGGAACACCCACGTAGGATCTATCAATAATAAGCGTATTCCGCAATAAAAGAAAGCAAGGTACTATATAGATTAGTATATGGAATATGGCACATTTTAACGATTACTTCGAGCCATGAGACTTTCTTTATACTAAGTATCAGCCCTAGATAATGCTTAGGTGGCTCATAATCTAGGGTTGGCTGTAACTAATGTTTTATGAATGCTTGGTACGGAAAAATGGCAGATTGCTCATTATTAGGAAAGGAGGTGACATCCGCGTTATCGTATAGCTATATATTTTATACCATTTCCAGTCTTGTGTAAATTACTGGGAAATTGATTATTGGTAGGCTGATCGGCATATTCCAGAACAGTTCTCAATACACCAAAACACAGTTCAGTTTCAGAAAGAATAAACCTCTACAGAGGAGGCTCTCTGGAATATCGTTTTCCTAAAAGGATTTGATTTTACTATTTCTTTCCTGTGCCATATCACATGTCAAGAGAGTAGCCGAAAATAATAAGAACATTTTCTTCGTGCGCTGAAAACGTAGAAGAAACGTGGGCTTTAAAACAAAGCCCTTTCAGTAGACCTTGTTTTGCGGTTAAGTATTTATCATTATACCAATCATACATCCTTCAGACTCCTTATAATTCATTTAAATTACTATACATTTGAAAATTTACGTTGAGAGTTGTGTGAAATTTTTTACAATCAAATTCGGCTGTTTTAAAAGTGTTTATATAACACCAAAATCGAACCTAACCGTGACGACCTTCAGATAATTATATTTCGAAAATTTCATATATAATTAGTTGTCATGAAATGTAGTTCAAACTGTACATCTGACCCAACGATATGTAATGTGTTATCGAATGGGTCAGAATGAAAGTTCTTAGAGACACAGCGATCAAATATATCAACAAAATACTTTTGTTTAGCAGCGATGTCACTATAGTAAACAGAACAATGAGCGTGACCGATAAAGCGAAGAAACGATTTTAGTTTAGTTTGTCAACATACTTACTCGTACATATGTACACAAAGATGGCAACCATAAATATGGTATCAAATGAGATAGAAAGCTAAAAATTATAAATAGATTCTAAAAAAGTTCGTCGATAATGTTGCTATCAACACCGACCATTGCTTGTGTGGGTATCGCATGCTTTCTGTGCATACTAATTTGACAATCATTGTCGCTTGTCGATGAAATTTTGTTTCTGTTTATTTATACTTTAACTCAACCGTATTTCAGGTACAATTATTTCTAAATATCACGAAATATAATGAAAGTTGACAAATTCAATTCAATACATCCGAGTCACATCATGATATTCAAGTGTAACAGCAAATAGTGTTGCTACATAGTGATAGTTTCACAAACTAAGATTAAAAATTATTGTGAGATAGTATAAATTAGTCAATTTTGTGTTTTCGGGATGAGTTTCGGGCTACTTAGCTTCTTATTAATTTATTTATTTTACATAACATAATCCGATTTTCTCTCGTCGACTTTTAAGATATTTTAAGCCTACGTCTGATGCAAAACTTTATTCCATTCAAATATCATTTTATTTTCGTTTTAAATTGATTTTTTTATATTAAAATTATTATTTTAAAATTTTTATTTAATTTTTGTCATTAGGTTCAAGTCAAATCTGTATAGACTTATTTCCACATAAATAAATATAAAACGAAAGAGAGTCCGAAATGCATCCCGAAAAAATAAGATGACTATTGTTGCATTGACTATGTCACTATACTAAACTATCTCTGTCGCAGCAATTTGTACACTGCGCTCGTCAAACTATCACTATAGCATTACTATTTACTTGGATATAGTGATAGTTATAGTGAATCAATATTATTATATAAATTAATATTTTATTTGAAATTTTGTTGAGATATGGTGATTTGAAATTTATATTCTATCTCATCCTTAACTCTTAAACACATCACGTATCATTGAATTAGTTGTACAATTTTAACTATATTTCGTGACAATTAGTAAACAATTTTATTTGGAATTTTAAAAATATTTCAAAATATACGGGAATTTTTAGAATTCATTGAAGCTAAAAGCATTAAGAATTTGAGGTCTTATAATTTATATATTTTTTTAAAAAATATTTTGCGAATGAGATTTAGTGCGAACCAAATTTTTTGTAATTTTTATAAACATTAACAATTTTAAATAGATGCTATAAATTTAAAGTTTTAAGTTAATAACAAATATATTCATTTATTTAATTCGATTTTTTAATTATTGATGGTACAATTTAAATTATTGTTTTGAAAATTTAAAGCATTCTGCCACTTTTAACCATTTCCATTTAAAAGAATTTAAAACGTTGTATGGGTTTTGATATCTATATATATTTTATTTATGATCTATGAGTCATACTCATAAATAAACAATTGAAATCATTGACATTTTTTCAAAACAATGGTAAAGCCTATTTAGATTTTTGGATGTTTAAATGTTTTCTGTTTTAAAAATATCGATTTTGGCTCCTTCTAGATCTTTTCCTAGATCCACAAACTTGGAAGAGCTGGTGAGAGAAATGAAAGTGTATACTATTTTGTGAAATGTCCGAAATGTTGTTTTGCATGTCCGAAATTCACACCGAAAAAATAGTTAAATTCAAATTATATCGCAACTGATGATGTAAGCTGACTTTAAACTGATGTAAATACCTTAATGTACTATCAGACTTAACGCAACCAAGTTGTAGAAATGTGGTCTCTAGAGAAGGGATTGTAGGTTAATGCATCGAAAACTAGTCTGATAGTCTTCACCAGACGTAGGAATACTGCAGGAGAGCTGTCTGTTCCTTCTCTTTTTGGATAAACGATCGCTAGATCCGACACAGTAAAGCATCTGGGTGTTATTCTGGACAGTAAACTCTCCTGGAAATCTCATATTGAAATTAAACTGCAAAACGTCACTTCCATTTTCTGGCAGTGTAGAAGAGCATTTGGGAAATCGTGGAGTCTGTCCCCTAAAATGCTGATGGTTATTTACAAATCTCTAGCTTTACCTATCCTATCTTACGCGACTGTTATTTGGTGGCCTGTGGTTTAGTCAGTTTCTGTCATTACGAAGCTTAATAGCATACAAGGTATGGCTTGTCGAGCTATTACGGGTGCTAAGTCTTCTATACTTGCTTTGCAGGCAATCTTATTTCTGCCCCCACTACAGTCGGTCATCCTAGGCACAGCATGCTCCGCTGCCTTTCGCCTGCGATGTATTGGTGCTATAGGATATGATCACTTCCAAACTGGTCAAGTATACTGTAAACATTTTATTAACGTCCTTTGCTCTAATAATCTTGTCAGAGTTATGTGGGTTCCGGCTCATTGTGGCATTGAAGGTAATCAGATAGGTGATATTTTAGTTAAACAGGCACAAGTATGAAATTCATTGAAACTGAACCGGCAGTGCCTCTGACCTTTAATTGTGGTAGGAAAGCTATTAAGAACTGCATGTTTTTGCAGGCTAAGCGTAATTGGCTAGCTTCCACTACATGCCGAGTAAAATACCTAATCTGAGGCTCACAAAGTTTGCTCTATCTTTGAAGAAAGGCCAACTGAGAGTTCTGGTCGCCGTATTCTGACCGGCCATGGCCGTTTTAAACTCCATTTACAAAGAATGGGACTTGTTCAAGATTCCTTGTGTGACAACTGTCTTGAAAGTGACGATGACAGCATTCACTTTGTTTGTTGCTGTCCCGATTTCGAGGTAGTTTGGTCCCGATTTCTTAATCTTATAGATCTTTAAATGTATAGGTCAATTGTCATCCCTACCCTGATTTAAGCTGTTACAGTTTACCAGAGCAGCCGATCGCATTTGCGAATTGTGATAGGATCCTAGGTTTGCACCATGGGCTCAGAGTGGCATTGAGTGCGGAACCTGCTTGGGTTAAAGCAACTTTAGTAATAAAAAAGCTCACCTTTGTAGTTATTTCAAACCACATCCTCTAACCTATCATTTAACGGTATCCGCATAATGTATGATGAAACAGAAGCTCCTCCATTTATAAAATACATACATACATATTTGTATTTTTCTATATCATGCACAATATGCTTGTTTACGAGCATGTACGTATTATGGATGTAGAAAAGAGTCTACAAATCGAGTACCAATCTTCATCTCAACTATAATACACAAATATGTATATAGTATTTTAATAATAGAAAAACAAAAGAAATGTGTATATGGTATTGTGTGTACCTTTGTTGTGTTATGCCTAAAGGGATTATTTTATATGTTGAAAGATTTGATTACATCATCATTATTATCTTTATGCTAATCATCATCATCATCATCAACATCATCATCATCATAACCATCAAGGTAGTAATAATAATAATAATAATAATTTTCGTATTAAGATCCTAATTTGTAATTAAAACCACCTTGTGTTGTTTACTATAACAACAAAATGGCGCCTCCATCCACCACACCACGCGTTTACAAACAAACAAAAAATACATCATCACCCTTCATTAATTGTTTTTTTTTTTTGTAATAGTCGAAATAATTAACTTAAATGATTTTAATTTTACTCTTTCGGTTTCATTTCATTTACACAGGCAATTAGGAACATATTCAGTTCATACAATAGGACTATTAGATTCATCGGGATCTTTACGGGGTCACACAGAAATATGTCATAATTTTTTAAATTTAACGCCAGATCAAAGGAGAATGTGTTCCGAATCACAGATGCGATTGAATACAATCACATTGGGTGCCAAATTGGGTAAAGAAGAGTGTCAACATCAATTTCGGCACAGTCGATGGAATTGTACGGTAGCATCAGATGGTGAAAATATTTATGGCGAGGTGATTAAAATAAGTAAGTATATACAAATACTAATTATGATTTGAATTGTTCGATAATAGATTTAATATTTTTATTTTTAAATAGAAAGTCGAGAGACGGCGTATGTTCATGCAATAAATGCAGCGGCACTTGCTTGGTCGATTACGCGGGCTTGCACAAAAGGTCTACTGACCGAATGTGATTGTGATAATAATATTCGAAAGAGACCGCGACAATGGCAATGGGGTGGTTGTTCTGAAGATGTTGATTATGGCATTTCATTTTCACGACGTTTCATTGATCGCCAGGAAAATAATCGATCGGCAGCCGGTCTAATGAATTTACACAATAATGAAGCTGGACGAAGGGTAAATATCGAATCTGGCGTGGCAGATACGTAAAACATTTATTTTGAATTCTATTTATATAGGCTTTAAGATCACGCATGCAGCGAGTATGTAAATGCCACGGAATGTCTGGATCATGTTCGGTTCGTGTTTGTTGGAGACGATTACCTGCAATCCGGGATGTTGGCGAGGCATTAGGCAATTTATACGATGGGGCATCACATGTAAAACTAGTTCAGCGTAAAGATAAACCATTGAAATTAAGGCGGCGCGATCCCGAACTCAAAAAACTAATAAAATCGGATTTAGTTTATTTAGAAGATTCGCCGGACTACTGTGAACGAAATGATGAGTATGGCATAATAGTTCCCAGTAAAATATTTTACAGTTTACTAAAATATATACATTTTTTTTTGTGATTTCCTATAGACTCGGTATACTCGGCACAAAGGGACGATTATGTAATCGGACCTCACATGGAATTGACGGATGTCGCCTACTATGTTGTGGACGTGGCTATCAAACTCGGATCCGAACGGTCCAAGAACAATGTAATTGTAAATTTGAATGGTGTTGCACGGTGAAGTGTGAAACATGCAGTTATACACGAGACGAGCATATTTGTAATTAAAAATTAATTATTTATAAATATATCTATTCAATTATTTTTACTTAACTAAATTAATTTTTATCTCACCGAAATAAAAACAACAACAAACATAATTAATTAATTATTATTTATTTATATATATAAATTAAATTATTTACTATACACATATACATATATTAATTTTATTTCATTACGTTTTAGTAATATATTTTTATTATTAATTTAACTTATTTTATATAATATATACATACATTATTTACGTTATTTTTATCCATTATATAAATTTCAAATAATAAATAATATAAAATAAAATGAATAAATTAATATTAAAATTTAAATCATGTTTTAATGATAATATTAAAATAAAATAAAAAATTTTCGTACTTAATTTAATTAATAATTTATATAAATATAGCTTTATGTATTAATATATAATATATTTTAAAATTAAATATTAAAAATCAATATTTATTAATATTTTGTAGTTTTAAAAGAAAAATTAATTAATTAATTTAAATGCATACATAAAAAAAATAATAATTTTGTAAATAGAAAATTTTTATTGTATAATAATTACAAAACAAAATAAATGTGTGTCAACTCAGCGTTAATACATGATTTAAAAATTTTTTGGAATACAAGAAACTGTTATAATTTGATGAATAAGGCTGAACAACCTGGTAATTTTATTTTTTAAATTTAAACTTATATTATTATATTATAAATTTTATGTGTAATATTATAAATTAAAATAAAATTTAATATTAAGAGAAATTAAAACAAATAAATAAAATAAAATTGAATAAAGGTGATGAAAAATAAATTATAAATGTATAAAACAACAACAAACTGGAATAATTTTGTGAAGTAATATTTTATGTAATGTGTGTCTTGGATAATTTTGTATTTCGCTCTACTTACAATAGATGTCAGGTTGGTTAGTTAAGAATGAATTTAGTAGGTTTTAGTGCTTTTTAATTAATAGTTTTTGAAAATATGTAGTTTTTACCATGATTTATACAAAAAATTAAATAATTTGATGATTAGCCGTGTAAAAAGATAAGATATATAAGCTTTTGAAAAAATCTATATACTGTAGGGTTGAATAGGAATAGAACTATGCCCTTCTTTGACTGATTATGAAGAAAATGAAAATCGACTTGTTATGGGCATTGCTATAAAATTTTTTTTGGGAAAAACTGGAACGGAAGTAGACCATTTATTGATTGATAATGATGCAACTCGACATGTTCGACCGAAATGGGATTATAAAATGATTTTTTCATAAATGTCTTGACTATGGGCATCTAGAACGAATCGTTCGCCGATCTTGAAGAAGCAGACATAATCGATGGTAATGGGGTTATAAAACGAATTATGGATAAACTTTCGGAATATGGGCAACTAAAACGGAACTAACTGAGTTGAATGACCGATTATGATGAAACTCGAAATATTTGATCTGAAGCCATGAATGGTGAAGCCGTTATCAACCAATTGAAAACGATGGCGAGCAGGGATGGGCGAGGTAGATTACGCCATGTAATCTACGCAGTTGTCGACACGTAAAATATAACGTAGATTACTTGGCAATGTTTTTTGTCAACGTCGACAGTTAAAATAATGACAGCAACCTACGATATTTTAGCGATTTGAATCGAATGCGCCATTTCGCGGGAGTTTTTTGTAAAAGCGTTCATCTAGAAGTGATTGTTTCATTTGGTTCTTTTTGACAAATGACGCATGAATAGTTTCAAACTGTCATCGTGTTTTTATTTATTCAGTATTGTTTTCAATTTCATCATCGAAAGACTGAGCCCCGCAAAGCGTCTACAAATTGTTCAGCTTTTTTACGAAAATCAGCGTTCTGTGAGGAATGTGTTTCGTGCGCTTAGACCAAGTTACGGTTGACAAAATCGACCTGTCGAGACCACTATTTGGAATACCATCGAAAAGTTTGAATCCCAGTTTACAGTATTGGATGATACGCGACTAAATAGACGGTTTGGTGTGGTTTATGCGCCCGTGAAATCATTCGTTCATATTTCTTCAAAAAAGAAGACGACCGCGACGTACCAGTGAATAGTGCTCGTCATTGTGCCATGATAACGGAATATTTGCTGCCTGCAATTGAAACCCGACCTCGATGACATTTGATTCCAAGAAGTTGGCGTTATTTGCAATATGGTGTGCAAATCAATGTACTTATTGAAAAATCATGTTGGCGATCAATTAATTTCACGGTTCGAATCGTTGAATTAGTTATTTAGATCGCGTGATACCTCTAGACTCTTTCCTTTGGGGCTACGAAAAGTCCAAAGTCTATTTGAATAAACCAGCTAGTTTTGAGGTATTGGAAGCCAACATTACTCGTGTCATTCGCCAAATACCATTCGATATTCTCGAACGCGTCATCAAAAATTGAACTTTGAGAAAAATCCATCGCAGTTGCGGCCATCATTTGAAAGAAGTAATCTTTAAAAAATAAATGACAAGAAATGTTCTTTCGAATGATAATAAAGTTTCCATACGATTAAATTGAATTTTTTGAGTTTTTTTAATTTTTGCACAAATCACCTCTATATAGATTTCGTGATTACAGATAAAATCACGCTCATGTTGTTTGATGTTCCCTATTTCTGGCATAACTGCCGGTGTGACTTTTGCACTTCAGCACTCTTTCCACTATACCCCAAAATTTTTCGATACATCGAAAACCTGGGGACTCTTTAAGATAACAATGATTTGATTAACCTCGTGCAAATTTATTGCTTCTGTTGGAATTAGAGTCGTGTGAACGAGCTATATGGACAAAAGCTTTACTGCTGAATCGTACACAACTGCAAATTTCTGGCCAAATCATACATTTTTTGCAAATGTCATCCATCAAAACACATCCACTAAATTTTGTGAAAATGTTGTCATCAGTCTGGCACATATTTTATCGATTAAGTCTTGGTTATCTTAACAATTTGGCTTTTTAATAACTCGGTAGCACTAATTCGTTTTACCATAGAGTGGGGTGTGTTAAATTTTATGGCACGGTATTAGTTAAATTTCCCCGGATTATTTTTAATGAAGGTTGTAATGTTTCTATCGTTGTTCAGCACCAATTTTTAATACGCTGATAGTCGAGTAAGCAAAGTGAATGCTCTTGAAATCGTGGACTCGAGTTAAATTGGTTTAACACAGCATCTGTTGAAATCTTCATTCAATTTCTACAAGTATAAGAGCGTTATCTTGTGTATGACCGTAATATGCGGTAATGGTCAAATAACCATAGTGCATTCCTGTTGCTAAAATTTTCAATTTTCTCTATTGACTTGGCAAATATAAAAGATTTGTATAGCATTATGTATATTCGGCGGTGGTGCAGTTAACAGCTTCATTGCTTTTGCATTAGTGGACTCGAGTTCAATTCTCGTCATCGTCCATCCTTTTTAAATTTAAATTTTTCGGCAAGTATAAGAGCCATCTCTTGTGTATTACCGTAATGAAAACGTAAGAGCCATCTCTTGTGTATGACCGTAACGAATTGTCCATTCATTTTGCTAAAATTTTCAATTTTCTCTATTGAATTGGCAAACATAAAATATTTGTATAGCACCAACTTTATATACGCCGGTGGTCCAGTAAGCAGAGTCGTTGCATTTGGAATTGTGAACTTGAGTTCAAGCCTCGGTTTGGCATTTAAATAATTTTTAATTTAATTTATTTAATTTCTCCCTTCAATTGGCAAATATAAAGGATGAGTATAGCGGCAAATCTATATATGGAAATGGTGAGGTGGTAAAGTAAGCGGTGTAATAGGATTTGGAATCGTGGATGTTGTGCGGTGTTCAAACCTCAATTATTGTAAAAAAAATTTAGTGGGCATTCACACATTACTCATTAAATTTAATAAACCTCGCTTTTTGATTTAAAAATTACTAATTTGCAATTAAATTAAAAATATATTTAGAGGCTTGAATTAGTCATGATTATAATCCAATAACACAGCTTCCTTTACCACCCAGCCACCGCCATACATATAAATAGTGATATTCCTAGCGTTTATAGCTGCCGTTTGAATAAAAAAATTGAAAATTTTAGAAACGGCAATGGACTGACTGCTCTGCTTTGACCATCGCCGTACAATTTCATTACCGCCTATACATATCTTTTATACTTGCCATTTTTACATGGAGAATATTGAAGTTTTGAACAGAATCTTTTGAGTTGGATTTTATTTCACCACCACCAATTAATTTGACAGGAGAAATTAAATCAAAAAATGTTTGGCTCGATCGAGAATCGAACTTAGATCCATAAATTCAAAGTCAATGACGTTGCTTACTAGACCACCGCCGAATATATATTTCGTGCTATACAAATCTTTTATATCTGTCATTTGAATAGAAAATATTTAAATTTTTTAGAAAAGGTAATGAAATGTGCGTTTACTTCACCTTCGTTATATACCCCTCTGAAAATATGAAATATGAAATATGAAAATATGTAACAGATGTGCTGTGTGTTGAACTAATTTGAATACAGAAGAAATTAAATTAAAATAAAACCGTCCCAAATGGGACTCGAACCTTGGTCCACGAATCCAAATTCGATCACTCTACTACCTCGCCCACCAGCGTATGTATAATTGATGTTATGCAAATCTTTTATACTTTCCAATTGAATTGAGACATTTTTTAACATACTTGGGACATTTTTTAACATACGCTAAGTTGAACCAAAAGTGTCCCAACATTAATATCGTTTGAAACTTAACTGAACTGGATAGTGCCAGGTGCAACATTTAATGCGACGACATTCCAAGCAGTGTATTACGAAGAAGTTAAAAATCTGACAAGCTAGTCCTCCTTATGTTCTTAAAAATTATAAAACTTTCGTTCCAGTCAATGATGCTTGATGTGCTTTTCTAGGCGGGCCACAATATTGACCACTGACCATACAAGTTTTAAGTTCAAGTCAGTACATGAATAACGTCTAAATAAATAATGTTCCTATACAAGCTCAAAGTATAATAAAGATTTTTCAGATTCTGTTAAATTTTCATTTTTCTCTATTCAAATGGTGAGTATAAAAGATGGATTTATCAATAATGAAATTGTACGGCAGTGCTCAAGTATGCAAAGTAATGGGCGTTTGATTAGTGGACATGAATTCAAGCGGCATTCGGGCTAAAGTTTTTTTAATTTAATTTCATCTTAGAAATTAGCTCAACTCAGTTTCTATTAAAATTTTCAAATTTTTCCAATTGATTGCCAAGTATGAAAGAGGGATGTAGCAGCAATGAAAATGTACGGCGATAATAGCAGATCCATCTTCAACAACGACGACGACTTCATAATCAGTAGAACGGACCATTCGGATCCCCAAAAGATTCCTAGACACGTTCATTAGGAGGGAGAGTGATCTAGTTGTGTTGAGCAATATAATAACTGATTTTAGTGCGAATATTTCTAATGGAGTGCCACGAAATCTAGTCAGGGTCAGAAATACAACAAGCAATTACAAATTTGTATAACCCTTGATTAGTACAAGTAATAAGTAATTTTGATAAATAATTTTAATTATAAAAATCATGTGATTGTTAATTCATGTGATTGTTATTTGAACACATCAAACCTATTTATAATTTATGATGATCGCGCACTATCATTATTTTGGAAAAATGTTACTACCATAATACGAACTGGATTTCTCTCAATCAATATTCCCGGAACCATAAATCGCAATTATCATGTTTATTCGTTTAAAATTGATTTCAATATATGTGTAAATCATAAATAAATAGTAAACACAACATTTTTATGAATTTTCCGATCCGTCATTCACAAATTATTAAATCGCCTTATTTGCAAGTTAAACCAATTTGAAATTCATAAATACAATTTTTTTAAATTCGCAAAAAATGTTTTCAAAATTACTTAACGTAGAATTTGTTGTCTAACATTTTTAAATTAAGATTACATAAATTAATTTAAACAATGATATGTGAATGTCTACATACTGATTAAATTTTATTATTCTTGCTACAATCAATATTAAACGGCATGATATGTATATAGTATATGTATATTCAGGACAGGACCGGAAAGTAAAGCTAACGTTTCGACGGAAACACAAAGCTATATACTATTCTTATAAGAATTATTGAGCTATGATTGCTGATGAAGTGAAGAGCATTATATAGACCTGCGTCGCCAATAAAATCCAAATAGCATCCAGCTCTGCTCATTATTGTTAAAATGATTAAGAAGAAGAACAAAGATCAAATTAAATCATAATTTACAACCTCTTATCATGCTCACTCATGTTTGCTAACCCGCCCACATTTCCTCGTGTGACATATCGCGTTTATACAGAAAACAACTACATCTAATTAAAATTTTTTTTTTTTATTATTAAAAACATAATCGTATAATACTTTTTTGTTAATTAAATTTAAATTAAAGACTAGAATAAATACTAAACGATATTTACTTAATTCACAATATTTTGTATGTGTCTAATAAATTACTCGTTTCGTTCCCGATCTGTTTGATTTTCATTTCTTTGTTGGTGTCGTGAATTCCACGGTTGTACTTTAAATTTGCCTAGCAATATAAAGAGAAGGTTACCGGCGAAATAGACACCGGCTGATATGAAGAATACAATACGCCATTGTAATGGATTTTTCTGTAATTTAGAGAAGCAAACAAATATTTTATTAGTTGGTTTAATTAAAGCTCCCAAAGTTTGATGAGATATAATTACATTGTTCGTGACGATGAATCCTACAAGTAATGGTGCTATAATTGACATAATATTTGCAGCACAATTTGTAATACCCATTAAGGTGCCGGCAAAATTAGGCGCTAAATCAATATGATTTACTTGGAAACCTAAATATGTCGCGGAATTAATACCCACAGCCAATGTTAATAATCCTACAGCTAATTGTGTTTGTCCTTTCGTTACATAGCCGAGTGCGATCAGGGCCAACATGGGACCCCAATGGCCGATTGTGTTAAATATGCGTCGACTTGCACCTAATCCAATAATTTTCCTTTTCACTAATTTCTCACCAACACATCCTAAAAGTATGCTTAATATCCACATTGCAGCGTAAGGCAATGACGAGAGTAAAGCATTGCGTTTAATGTCCAAACCTAAAATATTTTTCATGTACGTCGGCATTTCAGTCAATAGAGTCCAGAATCCCCAATTGTGTCCGCAGTGCACGATAATTAGTGAAAGGAATGGAACCGATGTTAAAATTGATTTCCAAGGAGTTGGCGGTTTTTCCTCATCTTCATGATGATCGTCTCCAATCGAATTTTCGATAAATTGTTTTTCCTCGGGCGAAATGGAATGATATTCGGCTGGTGAACTACCACCATATACAAACCATAAAGCGCTCCATACAATACCAGCTCCACCCGATATATAGAAAATACTTGGCCATCCAGCTGCGGATGAGGCGAGTACACCGCTTACCGAAAGCATTACTACAGTGCCGAATTGTGTCCCCGAATAACTGAATGTTCCCAATTTGGCCCGCTCGTTAACAGGCGCCCATTTCGATAGAAGTGCATGCGTCGACGGGAATATCAACCCCTGGCTTAAGCCTTGTACAACGCGAAGGGCACATAACACTTTCCATCCGCCCCATGACGCTCCAATTGGTGTAAGAATATTTAAAACAGAGCATACACTGAGCGCAACTGTTAGCATAACTTTGGCCCCGTAGCGTTCGGCCAATTGCCCCGCTGGAATTTGTGTGACAACATAGCCCCAAAAGAAGCTGCTTAGCACTAGCGACTGGGTGGATTCATTCCAATCGAATTCCTATTTAAATTGGAAAAAAAAATTATTAAAAAATACAATCAGTAAATTTATCGTACTCACTTCAAAATCGGGATTTGTTGTATTTCGGTCTGTCATTGCTACAATAGCAACCGATAAATTTACTCGCATTGCGTACGCGCATGTTAATCCAAAGAATACTAGTAATGTTTGTAAGTGGCGAACTCCAAGTCCAGCTGGGAAAATAATATAAAAATAAATTAAATATTATTACATATAAGTATTTATAATCGATTATTGATTTAATTTAAATCGATTGAAATTTCATTCATACACTCGGGATCGACACCAATTTGATGATATTCGCCACGATACACATTATTTTGTGGCATTTTTTATTGTTATAATTTAGCAATTTAAGTCGAACTTAAATGGTACACTAATTAAACTAACTCCACCATAATCGAATAAACTAAACTAGTTGGCATTTACACTATTTACATACTATCTACTAGATTGATATTAAAAAATTTGTATACATATACGTTATTTCATTGTTCTGTACATTTTCTCTTTTTTATGCATTTGTTTATTGTTGTGCTTGAGTTAAAAAAAAACATTTGATATTTGACACAAAGTAACGAACTTGAAACGAAACGAAAATGTTTTTGTATTTTTTAATACCGATTATCGTGCCGAACAACGTTTTGTTTTGTTTTTCTCTTTTTACATGTTTACGTTTTTTTTGTTGGTTTCGTTTGTTTCGTTCACCAAAATAAAATGCAAAATAGACACGAGCAGTATAAAATACTTTTATGCGATCGGTGCACAATGCGCGCGCATGCATGCACATTCAATTCGCCGTTGTGCAGTGCGTTCGTTTTTATTACTTAACATCGAGTTTTATGTTTTTTAAACAAAAGACCATAATTAGCCAATTACGTTATTTAATTAGTGTAGCTTTTATATAAGATAATATGTGAGATTTATTCATCTTATCACTTAACATTAATATTTTAAACTTGACACACCTTCATCATCGCGTATATAATTTCGTACATATGCCATTGTTCGAATTAAAAATACCGGTGTGCGCAATAAAAACTGATCGCTGATCAGTAAACGGACGTTATACTAAAAGTTATTTTAATTAACAAGCGCGCACATATATAAATAGCTTAAAATATAGTAATTACCGATATAGAAAACAATTTCATACTAAACTAGATAATGGGCTATATGTGTTAGGAAATGGGTATACCGTCATGATAAGAACCCAAGTATGAGCAATAAAATGTGTTATCAATCAAAATCACTTAAAAAATTATAGTACATATAGTTTGTATATTATGTACCTATATTGTAATTATTGTTTGTATATGTAATGTTTATTAATTTAGAAATTTTTCATTTTTCATTTGTTTTATTTCATGTACAAAGTAAAATAATAGTAAGTAAATAAATAGCTAGTTACGCGATATATCATTAGACATGAGAGATGTGCATATATAATATCCGTTAAACTTTATATCAAAAGAGTGGTAATTACTAGTTATGCCAATGACATCTCTCTATAATACGTACATTTCCGATATTTTTATAACTTTCGTTCTGAAAATAAAAGTTTAATTGAAATTCTGGGAATTTTTGTTTTTGGAATGTACATAATTGAAAAACCATGATTTGACTTCTCCATCAGTTATACGTTATGCAGTTAATTAAAATACAAAACAAATACTGTGCAAAATAAATTTCCAAATTAATTCTGTCTTAGGCCACACAAAATATATTTGATTGTCATGTATATAAGTACGTGTTGTACATGATTGGCCTAGCCAGTCGCAGGTCACCAACTCAATTCATTTTCTAATGAGACTAGATAGGATACTTTATGTTGGATTAGATTTTTGTCAATAACAAAAGGCCGTTTTTTTTTATAAACTACTTAATGAATTTAATATTTTTCTCTGAGTGAATCAGGAATGGGAATACTTGGTCATATTTGCCCTTCGGAATCTATACTCTATATAAAAATATAGCCTGATTTTGAAGCAAAACTATTCCAGCAACAACACATCATTGTTCGTAACTTTCCAGAATGATTATATTTTTTAATTAACGGACTTAGTACATGTGAAATGAATTTAATAAAAACTAAACAATTTAAATACAATTCCAATCCTTGTTGGCTAAAAATTCTAAAACAATAAAAATTCCGATTTTTATTGAATAATAATACTTATAACTTTACTTTTTAAGTTCTAACTTATTTTAACAGAGCTACGTCTATTGTTTCGAAATAGCCTGCACTTTTTGCATCTGTTTGAATATCGAAAAAAATATTTTCCAAATAAATTTTGAAATTCCTCACTTAGAATTTTTTTTTGTAAAAATCATGTGTTAATCGCTAGATAATATATTTAACTTTAATTAAATCAATAATACATTAATACCTAAGTGTGTGGGCAAAAACGGGGTCCCTGTTCTTGAATACGATACGTATCGTAGCACGATACGAAAACGCTATCCGAAACGAAAGTGATATTTCATTTGACCAAGGAATTGGAATTGGAATTGGAATTCAATTTTGCTCAAAAGAAATAACCAACCAATTCTCGTGATTTATTTTTGACATGTACTAAAAGTTGATAGTGACAAACACAGTAACTACGAAATGGAATGGGAATTGCAATACTGCAGTGTTGTTGTAAATTGGCAAATGAAATGTCACTGAAAATAAATTGGTATTTCTGAATTCGATCGAATCAAATATTTTGACGCTATCAAGTCATTCATTGGGAAATTTATTTTGATTGGTTATCCCTCTATGGATTTTAAACCTTGGGCATACATGTTTTTGATGTTTGAATATAAAAAATTTGTTTGTAGTTGCCATTTTGTTGTTTGTGTCATAAGTTATACTCATAACACAAACAATTTTGGTGTTTTTAATAAAAATAAATCAGCTCAGTTATGATGCGAGAAATTAAAAACTTTAAACGAATTATTTTATTTTGATTTCCTCCATATGTCTTCCTATAAACAGCTCAATTTAAGATCAAATTTAGTGGCAGATTTTGTAGAAAAAACGAAATTATTTTTGACAGTTTCCGCAACATAATTTGGTTCCCGATTTTAACTCGTAACAACTCTGAGCTTATCGTTCACAAATACGATACTTTAAGACAATACTAAAAAGTAACGAGGGAAATGTAACTGTGGGTCCGTAGCAATGCCCTAAAATTGACTGTTTTTCCAAAGCTCCAATGAGGCAGACACATTTGCAAAGCTTCAAACTTTGTGAAAAAACATCACAAAATTATGGTTTGGTATTAAATTAAACCTTATGAGCTGAACTAATTCTCAGCTTGTAACTAGCAACAATTAAGAAGTGAAAAGAGAGTTAATACTCAATAAATAATTTAAATAAGAATTTTCTCTGCAGACTTCTGAACTATCCGAGATTAAATATTAATTTTTGTGGATAATTATGGTTAACATAAGTTGACTAATCGTGTGCATAAAAAAATTACAATATTTCTATTACCTAATATCCGAACCATCGTTCAGCACAGTTCTCATCTTCATCTCTCGTTCATATTCAAACGATCAATATCAATAAGCATATAGTAGAATTGGATGTACTTTGTAATAATAGAGCACAACGATGATTGCATTGATTTTGGTATTATGTGGAATATATACAAATCGTGTTCAATCCATCATTCAACGTTCTCATTTCCATCTGTCGTTCATATTTTTCTAATGGTTATATTTACGATCTTATATAGACACAATACGTAGTTATACATTTAAACAGAGCGAATGAATCCACACTTCAGCCCCGTTATTTTTTTTTCAAATTCAGTTTTTGTATTAACATTTAGCATTTGACAGCAAAACATTAAGAATTGCCAACTACTGCCCGAAATTCCGGAGTTAGACATTTTCTTACACATGGAAAAGATAAACATATCCATTTTATAAACATATCGATATGTCAGAATCCCACTTTACAGAAATGACATTCGCAAGAATTCATGGATACCGCTGCTACCATGCCATCCATCCAGCAGGGAAAGCGAGAGGAGGGTCAGCAATATTTGTAAGGGAAAATATCAAACACTGCGAAGGAGTTAAAATAGAAAAGGAAATTATGCAAGTATATCAACCATTAACGTTCGACTAAATAATGAAAATGAATATATAGCATTTCATTTATATACTGTCCATCACGTCACCAACTGTCTAAAGAAAATTATCTCGCGTTGCTTAAATTGCTTGGAACCAACTTCATAAATGGGGGAGACTTCAATGCTAAGAATACATACTGGGGATCGAGACTATCAGCACACGTAAGGGTAAAGACCTGTTTGCAGCAGGGCAAGAATTAAACTGTGAGTTTTATTCTGGAGGTAAACCAACATATTGGCCTACCGATTATAACAAAATACCAGACTTAATAGACTTCTTTGTAACAAAAGGAGTATACGAAAACAACGTACTGATAGAATGAAGGAATATGTTCAGACCACACACCAGTTATTATGACACTGAGTGCAACCATAATCAAGAAAGAAAACTTGCCTAGATTAAAAAACAATAAAACAAATTGGGATGTTTTCCGAACGTTGATCGAAGAAAATACAGTCTTACAAGTACCAATTAAAACTGCGACGTGTGTGGGCAAAAACAGGGTTCCTGTTCCTGAATACGATACGCATCGTAGCACGATACGAAAACGCGAAACAAAAATGAATTGATATTTCTGAATTCGAACGAATCAAATATTTTTACGCTATATCAAGTATTCATTGGGAAATTTATTTTGAATGGTTATAGATGTGATATACTCGACGTTACTCAGACGTTTTAAAAGGTCAAAAACGCGCTCACAAGTATGCTAAGATAAACTGACTATTTGTATTCACGTTTTTGACATTTCTGTGACATTTGTGGAACAATAAAATTGTAATTACATCGTTTTTAAATTATAATTCTAAAATAATAAAATTAATCAGGCAGAGAGAATAAAAAAATTAAAAATTATGAAAAGCGGGATATTGGTTTGTCAAACGTCAAAATGATAAAAAAAAATAAAAAGGGGATATTATTTCTTAAAATTTCTCTAAGATGTCACTTTAGCACTTAAAAAGAATAAAAAGTCAAAGTTAAATCAACTTTTTTTTTTTACGTCAGAGTCGCGTCGAGTATAATTGCTTTAGTGCAAATTCGTATAGTTTAACATTTTTTATTTTCTTAGTTACGTCGGTCGCGTCGAGTTTATCTCCAGGGTTATACCTCTATGGATTTTAAACCTTGGACATGTTTTTGATGTTTGAATTTAAAAAATTTGTTTGTAGTTACTAGTTGCCATTTTGTTGTTTGTGTCATAACACAAACAATTTTTACGTTTCTAATAAAAATAAATCAACTCAGTTACGGTACGATGCGGGAAATTAAAAATTTTAAACGAAATATTTTATTCTGATTCCCTCCATGTCTTCCTAAACAGCACAATTTGAGATCAAATTTAGTAGCAGAATTTTGATTTTGAAGAGGTTTTATAAAACTAAGTTCAGCAAATGTTAATTTAATTTAATTATTTAGATATTTAGGGAAACATGTTCATTGATGAACAAAAATAAACTAAAAAACAGGGTTGCATGTTTATGCTAAAATACCGTCACTATTGTGAAGTCGGGCATACGTAATGGAGAAATTAAATTTAAATAAATTATATTTGACCAAAACGACCTCGTACTCCATTAAAATAACCGAGTTTAAATAGAAAATATAAAAAGTAATATTTATTTAACATTAATTGTAATTATATTGAACTTAAATATTAAATTGAAGGTAAACACAAAATAGTGTACTGTTTTTGTAAATTTCTTGATTTGACGTATAACATTTCAGTGATTAAATGTACGAAAACATAGAGAAATTTCTAAAAATTGTAGAATTTAATATTAAATTTAATTTTGGGTCATTTAAATATCAACATCAATTTTGATTTTTGTTTTAGGTGAAGTTGAGCCTTAAGGAACCGTCGCACCCAGAATAACAAATATAACAACGTTTACGAATGATACTGCAATCCTACACACATAAAAAAACGGAGTTCTCCTGACACCGAATCGGTGTCAAATAATATCCCACCGATCGGATACAATTTTATTTTATCCAAATGGAGTATATATTTTGATCGAGATTTACTTTTATCGGATAAAATTATTGGCTATTAAAAAGCACAATTCACTTTTAAAGGATTAATATTTTTTGAATTTCACGTTTAAATTGTTTCTTTTACACCAAGCGGTGTAAATATTATGTCGATCGAACTTATTGGATATTTCAAAATAAGTACCCGTTCTTGCGGAGTTGATTTTATACAATCGGATAAAAACTTAAGTATTTTTTCGGATAAAATACAATTCACACCGCGAAATTTTTTTCTGTGTACGAATAAGTGATACAGTACAGAGGCATTTCAGCTTCATTATTTACAAACCCAAATGAAAAATAACATAACTTAAAATCAATATCTTAACTATGTTGACGTGATGCAGATACAGTTCTTGCTAAAGCCTTTTATTCCATCATTCATGGCAAAACCAGCTACTTCTAGAGTATCACGAAGTTCCCATTTTTGCCGTTCAATCTTTATAATTTACAGCAATGGGATAAACCAGTGAGACCATCAGTGATCTCAATAAACTGTGCAAGATTGGATAATTCAGCGATTTGGTGCGAGTCTTTTACTAAGCATTGGACAATGTGTTGTTAGAATTAACTACATGCTTGGTTTTACTATGCTGTGGGACGGCGTTTATTGATAAATGATAATCTATGGATAACTAAGATCCTATATTAGGCCTATTTCAGGCCTTAAATTGAATATACTGTTAATGTTTGGTGTCTTTTTCACGATAAAGTAATCCATAGTATTGACATAAATATATATTTGTTGGAATCAATTAAAATAAAGTCATCTGTAGCAGGAATTTAAAAGATGCTGAGTTCTTTCATTTGGTTCAACACAGAACAAGCTATGGAGATAATGACTTTAGACGAATAATATGTCTGAGTAGTAGTTTAAATATATAGTAGTCTATCCGAACGTTTCCAAAATATCGAAGATGACAATAATTTCCATTCAAAAATTGAGTGTAGATCGTATTTCTAACAAAACAATTCGCAGAAAAATACATGCTCTCGATATTCATTTGTGCCACGGCTTGTTGAAATGGTAATTTTGTTATTTTTTTATTTTCTAACGTTTGTCTTTGTAATACTATTTTTGAATATTTTCTATCTTTAAGTAAAATTCGATAATTTTCGCTGAATAAATAAATAATAAGCTCCACAGGGCCCCAAAAATCGAATACGTCAGTAAACAAATAAAAAAATTTAGCAAGAAAACTTGTACACCATATGTTGGATAGATACGTCATATATTGAAACTATTAAATTAAATCCAAATGACGATTAAGTTAAGTTTAATATATAAATTATACTGCGATTACCAATTGCTCGGCTAACAGTAAACAAAAGATTGACTCAAAGAATAACAAGGCAGCGTTTTAGCGTAACAGTGTAATACTTGCTGTATATAACCGATTTACCTATATTACCAATAAAGTACATAATAGTATCAGCATTTGCTGATGCCATAGCCGTTTTGGTGTCCCACAAAAACCCCGAAACTGCCTCAATAGAATTGCAAAATTATTTAAACAAAATTGAAGATTGACTAAGGACATGGTGAATTAAAGTGAACCGAAATAAATCAGCACATGTTATATTCACGTTGAACAAATACACCTGTCCAACGGTGAAATTAAACAATGTGACTATCCCGCAACAAGTCGATGCTGTACTTAGGTCTACATCTGAACAGAAGGTTGACATGGGAAAAAACATAATGAAACAAAGCGCAATCACAGTGATATTAATGCCCATATGAACGGTATTCAACTAGGCAATCCACTATCAATACAGTAATCTTCTGTAACGAACTCAAGCAAAAATACTTCGCAGTATTACAAATATTCCGTGGTATATATACGAAACACTAACATCAAGTTATAAGCATTTAAACAGAAGCCTTAAGACATAGCACCTTATCTTAAAAAAACTGCTATAACAGAAAAACTGGTAACTAGATTTTGAAATTTTACGTTCATTTCAAAGTTTATAAAATTTCCTTTTAAACATAAAAAGTGATTACCGTTATCTCACAAAATAATTTATGATATTGAACAAAAACTTTTAGATTTCAAAATTATTAAAATTATTAAAAAAAAAAATTTAGCTTTCGGAAACTTTCATTTGTTAAAAGCTCTCAGTGGTTATAGGTTATAGAATTCTAGTTACCAGTTTTTCTGTTATCGCAGTTTCTTCAAGTCAGATTACTATGTCGGAAGGCGTCTGTTTAAACGAGTATAACTTGAAAGGCTGGCTTATCAGTGCGAAATGGTAGAACTAAATTCATTTTCGTTTTGATAATGCGAATATTGGGACACTCTGTATATATATGATCTAAATTAATATAATAGCATACACTAATAATAAGTAAATGGTGTTTTTTAAGCCTGATAGAACTTGGAATTGTAAAAAATAAAAGAAACAATTAAATTTTATGAAAAATATACTCAGTATAAACTCTGGCAAATCATCACGAATAGCCTCACGCTTGAACAACGCTACGAAATTATTAAAATTTAGACTATTATCGTCAAATTGTGTTCAGCGATGAGGTTCATTTTTGGCTTAACGGGTTTGTTAATAAACAAAATTGCTGCATATGAAGTGAGACCAATCCACAAGAGACCCTACAAACTCACATTACATCTAGAAAAATGCACCGTTTATCATCGGGCCTTATTTCTTCAAAAATGAGGCCGGGGGTTGCGTTATGGTCAATGGAGATTGTTATCGCACTCAATCAATGATTTATTGTTTGAAGAATATGGATTACATTGATCCTGACGAGATGTGGTTTCAACAGGATGGTGCTACGTGCCAAATTTTTGTTTACAATTTAATTTTTTGTGTTATTTTTTACAATTTCAAGTTGTATGTGTATCAGGTTTAAAAAAAAACAAACTTTACTAACTATATACAACATTTATAGACGCAGATTCAAGTAAAAACTATTAATCTTAAATTGTTTCAACCGATATCCTTCGGTGCATTTCACCGAAGAACACATTTATGTGTTCTATGCAAAAGTATTTTAGATTTGTTGGTAACAGTTCAAAAATAGTTTGATACTATTTTGAAATTTGCAAAAAATAGAAAATAAAACTTAATGTATATTATTCTTTAAAATTTGTAGCTTATATAAATATTAATAGTATTAATTTCCGGTTTAAAAATTTCATGCATTAAATCAAATCCAGATTAAAAAGCTAAAATATAACAATCGTCATAACGCGCAATTATAACTACATATATGTACATATTGTAAAGTCATAAAAGATAACAAATATGATAGAACAATTAAAAGAGCGTGCACACTACACACCGCTCTCGTGCAATTTACATAATTCACCGAATAGATATAAAAAGAAATATATAAAATAAAATAATTACTAATTGGTATATGTATCTAAATTAAAATTATATAATACACCCCGTAACCGCATATTATTATATCGATTAAACACTCACTTCGGTTCGAATACATTACATGCGAAAAGCAAAAATTCAATAACGTTAACCATATTTGCCATAATCAATAAACGTATAATACTCGTAATATGTCCAATGACAGTAGATTTATATATTTTATAAATTTCATACTTTGCTTTTAAATTATCTAATTATATAATTAATTCATTTTCATTCGTTTTGTATATTTATTTAGACAACTAAAATTAAATAATAATAATTCTTGTTTGGTTTGATTAAAAAATATGTATTGATTTAAGTTGGACCAAACCTCCAAAATCCTTGATTGAAGTTTTTTTCATTACCGTTCAAGTTCATTGAAATGAATGCGTATTTGTATTTATTAGTTTTATATCGATAAGGAAGTATTCAAACTGTTCACACTATACTAATTCATTCCGTAATTAAAATAATTGATAAAATTCTTAAGCCGCGCGCGATTGATTAAGTTCAATAAATTTATTATTTTGGTGTATAAACATTATATATACTCGTATATAGTTACATACATACATGTATAAGTACAAGACAACCGGACGTTGGAGTATATAACCATCATCAATCGCGCCCGTATTTATTATATATCCATTGTTACAATTTTGTCGCGTTTATAATTTTTAATTTATTATTACTTCTGTGTTATTATATTTTGTGTAATTTTTTATTTTATTTTTTGCTGCAAAATCTATAAACGTAAATTATATATACAGAGCGTTAAATCACAGTTAAAATGTTATAAATTAGTTTTAATTTTTATTTTATGGTATAAACTATTATTTTTAATCAGAGTTAAATATTTTTATTGTATCTATACATATTATGTATTGTACATATACACGTGATCATTTTTATTCGATTTTATTTTCAATTGTTGCTTACAACTGATTCACATGTACAAATTCTTAAAATGATAATTCAATTGTTAATTATCGTATACGCTAATCTTTTATAAAATATTATAATCCATAAAAATGCATGATAATTTTTTTTAAATATTATATTTTTATTACGTCAGCATGTGAGACAAATCGGGATGTTAAATTGATGCGAAGCAAATTGTAAAATATTTATTGCGAATATGCATTGTCAAAGACAAAAAAAAAAATCCGGTAAACAAAATATCGACAGATCACAGTTCCAAAAAAAAATATCACGATAAATAACTATACAAATTAAGAACCAGAATGGGCATTAATTTGAAAATTAATTGGGGGTCATCTGTGAAATTAACCCGAAAAATCGCGAAAAGGCTTTTTATTTAATTTTGTGTATGTTTGCTTGTTAAAATTTAATGTGAGTCTAATTTAATTTTTGTTCTACAAATCTAAAACATATTAACCAAAATAAACTCTACAACAACAAACTCAGTTAAAATATATGAATATGAATGTGAAGACACAAACTATTTTCAAGGGAAACCTTTTAATTTTGAAAATATCTCTGGCGAGGCTAGTAGATTACTAAACTAAAGCCTATATACGAGCAAGTTTAAATCTATTTTCTGCAAAATAAGGTTTGCTATTATCAGAAAACAGACATACATTTAAAACTCTTATAGGTACCACGTATATGGTTTCCATAAATAAAAATAAAACAAAAATAATTTGTATTTAATACGCCCAAATTTATGCACAAACACTACACAAATTTTGATCAGTAGCAAATAGTTTTTAAATAATATGAGTAAGCCATGATTTTTATCGGAATAGCATTTTTGCAAAAATTTTCAATATCATGTCTGAGCATTTAAAAATGAGGAAACAAAACGTCAAAATTCCAGTTCATTCATTCGTTCGGTCATTTTATTTTCGTGACTCGCATGATTGATGAAAAAATCGCAGAACGAATTTTACACGCATATTATGCAAAAACAAATTTTACATGCATACCTAAGTGATACACAATTTTTAAGGTTTCAATAAAATAGGGTGCGCCCAAAATGCGCATTTAGCACAGACACATTTAAAAAAATACATGCGTTGTAGGTTTAATTTGTTTGTGCATTTTTAACATTTTTCGTATTTTAATTAATCATATTTATTTGGTGTTGCCGATATTAATTAATTTAAGAATTATAACGAAATAGAATTTAATCTAAAAATACGCATTTCGGACACTCACATTTAAATAAAGGAATGTGATTGGTGGAAAAATAATGAATGAACGAATGAACGGTTTTAATTTTAACAATTCGCAATTTCTAGAAAAATATTACTGAACCTATAAGGATTATTTATATGATATGCAACAAATATAGTTCGTTGAATTATAAAAAAATTGCAACAGCTAGCTAAAAATACTAAAAAAAATCTTTCTTGAATAAAATAAAAAGTTCAGACTTAATTTTAATTCTAAATTTTCTTAAAATTCACGTAAATTTCGTAAATGCAACATTTTATCTTTTGACATTTACTTCAGTTTGCGCGATAATTTTCGCTGTTAAATATAACAGATAAAAAGTTTAACAAAAAGTTCTTAAAGTGTCGCTAGTCAACAACATTCAAAGTCCATATATCGTATGACTATTTACTACGTTAAGTCGTTACTGATTCGCTCGTTACTTCTGAAGTTAGAGAAGTCGCAGGAACTTACAGATTTTATAAAATTCATGTTCCTAAAGCACTTTGAAACTAATAATTGCATATTGGAACCAAGTATCTTTACTTAATATATGGTTGCCAAGTTATATCTCCACGAAGGATTAAGTGGGCTGTGATCACATTTAGTATAATAATGATTTAACATGGGCTAATTTCCCCGCGTTGAATATTTATTTAAATGTCATATTCACACGCGTATTAAAAAATAACTCGCCAGAATATATGCAAAACTCATCATTTAAGAGCTAATCCTGCCAAAATTAAGGAAGTATTGTTTGACACATTTAAAACAAAATCTGTTAAAAAATTTTCAAACTCGCACAATATTATAAGGGTCCAATGATCAGGTGAAATATTTTGGGGTTGTATACTTAATAGCTATAGATATATCTTGAAAACCTGATGTTGATAATAAGATACAACCAGCTAACTGCAGTATGCGTTGTACCGTGAGAGTAGCTCTTCGTAGCATCAGAGGCTGCATGACTATAGTGGGCCGACCGTGTAGACTGGATTTGTAAGTGGAAGTGATTCAGGTGTTGATATATATGTTCTGATATAATAAACGAGAATTTTCTAAATGGAAGTCTTAAATTATATTTATTAATATAGCCTTATACTTTGATCTGAATACCTGCCAATGCTGGTGTGACGGGTAATGAATAACCTGATGAATTTGCAAAGAAGACTTTCGTCAAACCTTTCATAGGGCAAAAGGCAGCACTTGGCATTTTGTAATTGAGGATAAAAAGTGAAATTATGGAGCCTAGGCCATCATTAGCCTTGATTAGGATGTTTATCAATTTATGGATTGCTGAGACTATATAAAATATTATTAAGACAATTGGTGGTCATTTCAACCAGGCCTTCTAAATTAGAAAAATCTCTAATAGAAAGACCTCTAAATTATCCCTCTCTTTCTCTGTTTCCTTTTATTATTTCCAAGATATAGTGCATTGGGCCTTACTACCCTCTCATACAATATCACTAATTTTGAATAGTGAAAACACATTCAATTAATCACCAATGCTAGTGGAAATTTTGAAAATATTCTTTTTGGATTAAATTTATTGCAAATTTAATTTAGAATATTTTCTAATTTTTCGCTCATTCGATTTACATTTTTTTTAATATTCGCAGAAAAACGAAAAAAGGGATTTAAGTAAATTGCTACTTTCGGTTATTCTGTCGATTTTATTTCAACCATAAATTAATTTCTCAATTTATGTGTATGCCCAATCGTGATAGCTAGCTGGGCAATGAACCTAAATACAAAGTCGCCAATTTGAAAACCACTTTCTTTGACTTAAAAGACATCAAAACGGATATTATTTTGTATCTCGTAGTTCAATTTCTGAATATTTAAGATTATAAAAAAATTGTATAATTCCATTCAAAATCACATCAAGCTACATAAATCTTAAATTTTCATTATACATATTCTACACATATTGCAAACATGATTTTATAATAAATATTCTGTTAAATCCGCACTTGAATAAATGCAGTTTAATTCACAACCGCACATTGTTAAAATTTTCTCAGCACAGTCTTAAAAAGCATTGATATAATTGTTGTAATTTAACATGTATTCGTCCTTGTGTGGTTTATTTACCTAATTTACCATTCTTAACAGGTGCAAAAGTAGTATAAACTTGTTCTTCAAATTGATTTTCCGCTTTTTTCTTCATTTTACTTTACTAGACTTGAGACCCTTAGACTAAAACCAGTAACAGTTAAAATATTGAGAATTTTACGGCAATGCTTATAAGAATAAAAATTTAAATATTTCAAATGAAAAAAATTATTATAATAAAATACGCATAGTTTATTGAAATTCACTTTTGTAAATTTAATTCAGATTGCAAAAATAATATAATCACAGGGTCAAAAAATAATGCTATGGTCATTACAAAATTCCTTATTTAGCTTGACCAATAAAATACATATTTTCTAAATTTGTAACATAAACTAGTGTGCGATTGTTTAAAAATTATTATCGTTCCGGTTACGATTTCAGTTCACTATACATATTTTTTTTAATAAGTAATGGTTTAGATTTGGTTTCGGTTCGAGGAAAAATATCGGTTACGTTAATATATGTTCCGGGTTCATTATCGGTTTGTATATCGGTTTGTGTGTACGAATTATCGATAATCATAATTTCAATACTCTATTCAGGCTTACAATTACCAGGATGTTCAAAACAAGGTTGAAATACACTTTAAATTTTCGATGATTGCAATCAATTCCTGTATCACTCATGACGAGTGTACAATTCTCGAGCGTTTTCTGTTTACGAAGAAATGCAAGGATTTGTCGGGTATAAATTGCTCCTATACCACAATCAATAATAATAGTTAATCAGTTTCGTACGAAGAAACTGTTCAGGCGGAACTGAACGACACTTTGTTTCTCACCGATTATCGAATGCTAATTTTTAGGCCGCGGCGAAAATACAAAAATCTTGATATAAAAATTAAAATGACGATCAACTTTGCTCAATTTATTCAAAAAATTTTCTTTTTTTCCCTTTCTGTTGAGTAAATTAGAAAAAGTTAGTGCTAAAGTTTGTATTTGTAGATTTCATAACACGTATGGCTAGGGCTTGATAGAGGTTTAAGAGATCCAGCAATTTCATAGACCCAACCTTTCTAACACTTAACTGCAGAAAATTTTTTTTGATCTCACAATTTTGAAAACCATCTTTACCGCCAGCTACTGTATTTTCAAACCTGTCGAAACTAACTTCTAAAATTTCCCACAGTTAAGAAATGTATAATAGCTCAGAACATCTAATTCATGTTTGAACATTTAGGCCAATAAACTTTCTCTCATTTCCTTTGTTTTGAAGACGAAGAGAACTAAATCAAGCTTACTTGGTTTGCGTGTTGTATTGTAGACGGCCTTGCAAAAAAACACGGTAAGCCGTTACAGCAAGAAAATGAAAGTTAAATATAAAAACATAATATAGAACAATAGACTACTGTGATGTTCTTTCATTTCTCTTGTTTGAAGAAGAAGAGAACAATAATGTAAAAGTAAAACTAAACCCAAATTGAACACAATGCAAGATTGGCTACACTACTTTAAACGAAAATAGATGAATGAATATATTTATAATCAATCTAATGAATGCTAAATGAAAGTGAAAAATATTCTTTAAATTAATTAAATCAATCGAATCGAAATTATATTCCCATACTAAATTAAATTCCCATTACAGTTCGCCCCCGACATTTGCGAGTTTAACATTCGCGCATTTTACTAATTACATACTTTCTTTACTTCAAAAACTTTAGAGGACTATAACTTTAGGTTAGGTGGTTAAAACTTTAAATTAAAAGTAAGGCCTCAAAAATAATCGTTTGAATTTGTATTTCATTTGGGGTCATTTAAAAGAACACAATCGCGAAAGAAAATTATTGTTTGCGTCTCTTAGAAAAATGTGCGCCTCAGGATTTGTTAATACAACGCCTAGGATTGTAATTCCAAAGACAATTTATCCGTAATAATTTTTTGATTTCCTAGAAATAAATAGTAATAGGTGTGGACAGGTTTAGCCTGATCTTATACTCTATCAGGGAGTTAATGAGTAACCAAAAATTGACTTGTGTTGTAGAGGACCAATCTGCAATGTTACAGAAACAATTTTAACGAAACGTTTAAGCCTAATTTGAAATATTTGTTGGATACACCATACACATGGGGCTCCTGATAGAGTGATGCCAGATTTGAGATCCAGGACTGTCAGATAAAGACAAAAATTAACATTAGAGTAGATGAGAAAAGTGATATTTGCGGAATAGTTTTATAAAAAAGATCACGCAGTCCAGAGTTAAAAAAAAAAACCTTTTTCACATTCTTAAGGCAATTCTCACCCTAAGAAATTTTTCTCAAAGTAAACATTAATCGTCTGGCTAAAATCACGTTTACTATTAAAACTATTCAGTTCTCCACAGGTGAAAATTCCGACAGTTACGTTAAGAAAAATTCTATAGGTGTTTCTGTGGTTCAATCAATAAAGTGTAAGATCACATTGGCATAACGTTCGCCTAAAAAACTATATTACAAAACTATTAAGTAAACACGTGATCTTAAGATTTGCTGATCGTAATTTTGCGTGATCTTGATATATAGCAATTTTTTTATATATAATATTTATATATGCTGAAATATGATTAAGCATAATCATTCTTTTTGTCGTTCGTTCACTGATACCTATTTAGAGTATAATGACTTGAGTAATAAATATTGTTCAATTAAAATTAACGAACCATTAAATGGACTCCAAATATGTTTTTCATAAACAAAGGGCAAATACGACACGGGTTACGTGATTGGAATTGAATGCTCTATCTCTAACGTTTAAACTATTTGATTACTCAACAGAAATCAGAAATTAAATGTTTCGAAATTTCATGTTCCTAATTGTATCTGTTATAGGACAAAAGTATAATTATTAAAATGATTCTTGGAACGAAGAACAAATTTCCAAAAAGTAAATTCTTCATCCGTCTTGAATTTTTCTAATTTAAACTGTATGGAATATCAAATTGCGAAATATAACTTATACTAAGTGCTTGTCACGTGACCATCAATACTATTTTTAACCTTTATTATATGTGAGTCAAAATAATCTCACTTGACAGACTATCTATCATTCCATTATCTATTCACCCAATGTGCATGCAAATGCACGTTTCAATATATTTTAATGTAGTTAAGTTTACAATTAATTTGAAACCGTATTTATTTGACATAATCTCAAATAATTAAAATTAAAACTGTTATGCATCAATGAATTAGATTTAGCGCAAAACGCGTGTCCACATTTGAGGCTATAATTTGACATATCGTAGTAAAGTTTATAAGATAAGCAAATTTGAATTTTAGAATATTTAGAAATTTTGCGCATATGTATGTAAATGTGTTTCTCAATCAAAGGCTAAATAGATGGCGTTCTTCAAATACAGATCGCAGAGCTGGAGATTTTGTACTAAATTTGTTATAAATTAAATCAGGTTGGCGTGGCTGTTAAGTAGATTTTTGAAAGTAAATCTAATTTGTTTTTTGCGGGTTGTCAAAATCAGTTAAATCATTTTGAAATTCATTTGAAGTTTATGCATAAAGCCGGTGGAAATATTAATAGTAAAATGTGACTAGAATAAAATAAAATTGAATTAAATGTTTTAGAAATTTTATTAAGTTTTAAAAATGTTTATTTTTTGAGCTGTACGAAAAAATTTAAAAAAAAACTTTGTTTCAACAAAAAAATGTTCAAAATTTCAACAAAAATTTAAACGGTTCAAAATTTTAAAATATAATTTCTTAAATTGTAAACTTTTATTTTAAATTAATGTACCTTAAATTAAAAACTGGCGCTTCTTTGAATTAAATCTAATGATCACCAATTTTGGATCTGTAATACTAACGAATGAAGATGTAATATATTTAAACATAGGACTTTTAAATTTCATTAAGAACTTATGTTGTAGCTTTCGAATACAGTAACACTTAAATTAAATTTTTGAATGTTAAATTAAATAGAAATTTTTGAATTTTAAAAAAATTCAGCAGGGTTAGAATTTTTTCAATTTTAAAATTATTTTATTTTTAAAATTTGGATTTTCAACTTAGGCTTCAATTAGACAATTCGATTGAAGCTTCTGAAAATTTGGAATCTTAGATTAGAATTCGTATGGAACTTGGGTTTTAATAATTTATAAATATATTATGCATATATCTTAAAATTATGATTTTAAAATTTTTACAATTCGTTATTTGAAATCTAAAATTATATTTTATATTATAGTACCCGCAGAAACTAAAATATTGTAATTATCGATGCCACTCTCCGATATTTTGAATCTGAAATTTTGTTTTGATTTTGGTGTACGAATTTGTAAATGGAATTTCTTTATTTAATACAGCTCGAATATTATTTATAAAATTTAGATTTATATATTCAATTCAACATTTTGCGACTGGAATTTTAAAATTTTTAAATACCTGATTTTACAACTAATGCGAAATTTTAACTGAACCTGAAATTATTATAATTGAGTATTGTATTTGGAATCTAAAATTTAGAACTTACATATTAACTTAATAATACTTTCGAATTAAGATTATGAATTACAAATAAAAACAAATTCTGAGGATTGCTTAAAACTGAATGTAGCACTGTAAAATGGCATGTTGGATCATCTTCTGAAGACAGCTGCCTTTTTAGATATGGCACAAGCCATTTTACAAAATTGGTTATGATGGACAGAATCAAATAGCAAAGCATCAATATTTCCTAATGACATAGCCATCTTGATAGTCCACAAAAATTCCAAACAATCAAATCATTAGAACAAATTGAAAACTTATTGAAGCAAACTATACAAAGAGATCGCCAGGTGCATATGGACATATGACATTTATCTGTGCAGATTCATAAGCACATCAAATTCATAACACAAAACTCAATATCGATATTCGAAACAAACTAAACTAACGTACGGATCACGTTGGAGTTATAAGAAAATAAAAGACTTATTCATTTTGGATTATTGACGAATATTAACAAATGACAATCAAATTTCCAAATACGTAATTAATTTTGAAAATACAATGGATGGACAAATTAAATAAATAAATAATCTTTTCGACGTTCACTTCTAATACTTATTTATAAATTGTTATGGCACATTAGTTATACGTTTCCTAGCTTAACAATACTTAATACATAATAATGAAAAAATCGTTTAATTATTGCATGCGGTGCACTTGTATTACCGAGTATTTTGTCTCTCTAATTCTACATATTTAACATTTCCAATTATATAATCAAACCAAGGTTAAAATGGATTTTTTGTAGACATTCTGTTTTTAATAGACAATCATATTTTTTTTTAGTTCAGGCCGGATCCATAAATTTATGAATGCCTGAAGGCTGGTTCAAATATAATATAGAATCACTGTTAGATACGAATTTCATTATTCGATTTTGCACTGCACTGTGTGATGTACATATAAAGTTAGATTCCAATTATTACATATGATAGATCGATTTCCAATTTTATATATCGTAAATTGTACCTTAACCTCCTCACAGGGCGTTCAATAAAATATTATTCTAAACACATTTAAATCTGAATGCATTAATTACAGTATTGCCCTGCGGATCCATTTGGTTTCATATATGTATAACAATTTTAATACGGAAAGTAAAAATACATTTTCTAAATTATTATAATACCATTCAACCTTTTTTATGCACTAAGTAGGTATTGAAGAAAATCTATTGTGCATGTGCCCTTGAATGCCATTTACAAGTTTTACTTTTTTGCATGCATTTGGATTGAATAAATTATTTTAAATTAAATTCTTAACTTATTTGAATCTATATAGAATAGTAAGTTTTATAGGAGTATAATGAAAGGGAATTCTATCCCTATTTGGATCTGGCCAATAATTTTACTAATTCCAATGAATCGAATTTGCCCACCAACATCCAATACATTTTATGAGAATCCAATTTCATCACTTTGAATTTCGTGAAATTCCATTTGTAAGTTAAAATTCAAGTATATAGTTTGACAACTTTGAATTTTTTATTTAAATTCATTAAAAAATTTTCATTCAAAAATTCATAAAAACATTCATTAAAGAGAATTCAGAAAAATTTAGAATAAAACAATTGTAATGTATCCATTTTTGCTCGATTGATCGGAAACTCTATTTTAAAAATTGTATGATCTCTTCTTAAATTCTGCTACTAGCTTAAGAATTACGTTTACAGTGTTTCATGCTTATATTTTGTTATTTGGTAAAAATTTCACACCAATAAAAAAAGGAAATTTTGTAGAAAAATTCAAAATTTTGATTACTAACAATTTACGAAACATAAATTTTAAAGTTTCTAGTTTACAATTATAAATTTTTAGTTTTGATTCATAAAATGCCAAATTCTAACATTTGAATGTAAATTAATTTAAAATCTAAAAAATACGAATTCCGTGAAAGTCAAAAACTCAATAAACTATCAAATTTTTTTTAAAAAATGAATAGAAAATTTTCAAACTTCATCTACACTTTTAGAATTTGATCTGATATAAATTTATGTAAGAGTACCGTAAACTTACATATATTACTTAAGTTTGATGGATTCCGTCACAACTCAAAAATCAACATAACAATCGCAAGATCTGTACAATTTAAATTTTAAATCTAAAATTAAAAAAAAATCATTTTGACAAATTTCATTGTTATCGAAAATCTAATAATAGTATACAATTTTTAATTTTTTAATTTTAGAAATTTGGTAAATTCTGTAATTTTACAAATATTTTATAATTGGGCTTTATTTAAAATTTCATAATTTATGAAATTTGCTTAGTGAATTACACAGTGAACATTTTCAATTAAATTTTTAATTTTCCCGCTATTATCAGTTGGTGTGAAATGAAATTTCCCATATAAAAATGACAAGCGAAATTTAAAATTATAATTCCAGTTTAGAAAACCCAGTTTAGCTAGTGAAATGAATGTTTTTCGTATTAGACAACAGATATCACTATTACATCCCGAAACATTTTTCACATCGTTTTTATCTGCGTGTACGATAAATATTAAGCGAAATTTTAACATTACATAATTGAAATAATTGGTGTCAAAAATCAATGGTGTAATCAAAGTATTTGAATTCAATTTCATAGTATTTGAATTCAATTTGAGTCCAACAAAAATAAACATTTTCAACACAAGAAGAAAAAATGCTGAAATTTTAAATTCATACAGATGGCCTTTATAAACACTGATATAGAGATGCGTCCATGTTTTGCCGAATCATTTCATTTCATACTTATTTAAGTATTTCTATACATATTATGCTGTATGAATAATGAACACATTTTAAAATAAAATATAGCCAAAAAATAAAATGACACCAAAAAAATAACGATATATCAATACAGTGAGAAAAATCAAATTAATTTGACATTTCAACATGAAATTAATTTTAGGCCTAGCTACTAGATAAAATTGTATCAGTCTACAAAATAACTTTTGGAGACATGGGCTGGGATGTTGTACAAATTTCATATCATGTTAACTGCGTTCTGCGTGCTGGGATGCTCAAACATCACATTATCGATATTCGATAGACGTTCGTGCCTCTTTTATCACGAACAAAATTGTACTCTATTGCTTGTTAGAATAAATTTGCACACTATCACTTTATCCTCATTTCGCTATGAAATCAAAAATTAAAAAATTGGTGATACTTTACCAAATGAATTGGTAAAAATAGAATCGAGTAGACTATAGAAATTTTGGAATTGAAAACGACATACATAGAATAAAATTTTGTTCGTGAAAAAAGAGACACAAACGTGATTACGTATTAATCGAAAAAATCCACAGCTAAATTTTAGTCTGTAGTAGGCCAGTTTAGCTCGTAACATGGCCGGTTTTCGTACTAGACAACAGGTGTCACTATAACATCTCTACACATTTTTCACAGAGTTTTTATTAACTTTTCATGATTTTAGTATCGTATTTTGTTTTAAATCAATCGCGTAATTATCAACCATGGGTATATAAAATCAAAATGACCTGAGTTCAATTATTTAGAAATTTAATATTACGACAATTTTACAACTTAACGAATTTCACATCGCATCATCTCTAACTCATATGCGTTGTAAGAAACATTATCTCTAACTCATATTAAGTGGAAACACACTGACGTCACTATTATCATATAAGATAATTGAAATAAGTTAATAAATGTTTTGCATTATATCGGTACATATTGGTACAAATTGGTATTAAATATTCAGACCACAGTATTTGGCAAAATAATGTGATGCAATTTAAAATTCGTTCAGTTTAATTTTGCAGAAACCAGTATTTTGAATGTTGTGAACTATTTTGTTTTGGTTTTTACTATATTTTTTGTGTTTTTTTTTTATAAATTAATCTTGCACACAAATAAAAATACAAGTATTTTAGAGATTAGATTTCCCAAAAAGTATAGTTTTAAGTCAATATAAATATAGGCGATTGCAATAATCCACCAACACTAGATCATAAAGATCATGCAATATATACCATCAATAACAAATAAATATTTTAATTTCTCTTAGCCAAATATACATTTTATTATATCAAATTACTTAATAACTATTAAATTTGGCAGCTCTTTCACTAAGTGTTATTTAGTTTTATTAATCACCTAAATAGATCTCACTTGATCGACACAATATTGAACAACCTACGTTCGCACATATTATGTATGTATAACGATATGAAATTGCATTGTTCAGCCTTGTAATCGATCAATCGTATATTTGTATTATTATCCATTTGTATATTTGCGATCACCACTAATTAATTAAATTAGTTATGAATGATTTAAAAAATATATGTATGGTATATTCGCATTCATACGCAACCTTAACTTATATTTTGCGGAAGATCGATATGTAAGTCTGTACATACGTATATGTATATTTTTGTTATATGGAATACCAATAACCTTGTGAAATGATTAGAAGAAAAACAAACCTAAATTATTCGTCTTCTTTATTTTTTGTGGGCTAATTGTCAAACCCCGAAATTGTACTTAATTCTTATGTACATATAACTATAACAATAAGACAATGGAATTCCAAGAAACCGCCGTTTCGGTATTTTTATTGTTTTTTTTTTGCAATGTTTGTCTGATATATGTATTTATATTATATTATTTTGGGGTTTGGCGCAGCACTCTCGCACAGGTATTATTATTATAAATTAGGTTTTTTGTTATGTGTATATTACATGTTATGCTATAATAAGTAATATTTAAAAAAAAGTCATTTTGAAAGTGAGTTGACTGAGTTTTACCTATTATAATGTGTAAAATACAGTAGCTGAAATCGAGTTTCGCGCGCATTTATATATATAGTGAAGGGTAAAGCAGCAAGTGAATTTGCAAGTTTTAATTTTTATAATAATTTTATTATGCAATCAACCATGGAAATTCCGCGTGCATAATATAATCTATAATGCTCCCCTCGGGCCTCACTTCACTCGCACCGTATATAATTTCTTTCAAGCAATGGATATGGGCATATATGTACATACATATGATTTTGATGCACTTGAAATTTGAATATATATATATATACATATACAATATATGTATATACTCTCAATAGATTTGAAAAAATACGTATTGTATATATAATGTATATACACAGAAATATAATATGGCAATGCCAAATAAACTATATTTTTTTTTTTTAATTATGCAAATTAAATATATGTATTAATAAAAAAATTTAAAAAAATAGTAAAATAAAATAAGCCGACAATCAAGCGTTTTAACAATTTAACTAGCTAGCTAGCTGTAGCACACCGGATACATACATAGAAAACACATAATTGTTGAATTCTTGTTTAGCGATGAATTTGTATGTACACAATACACATCAAGCAAATGTGATAAGCGCGCGCACATGAGCTGAATTTCAAAGGTTATAAATACAGAACCAAATATTTATATTGTTTTTATATAAATTATAATTTATATGTTATATATAGTTTAAAATAAATAAAGTGAAGTAATTGTGCCATAATTTTATTAATATCACACAAAAAAACGTAATTTGAGCGGAAATAAAAATCACAAATCGTGTGCTTCTAATAAAATAATACACGCGATCATATAATAAAACATTACTCTATAGTCTATCTATATAAACTCATAATAATTATATTATCGAACAAGAGAAATAAGAATTAATTTATGTATATTTTTTTTTAATCACAGTTTATGTAATGTATTCAAGTCAAAATTCATATAAGCCGAATTTAAACTTGTTTTGGAAATTCCTTAATTTGCACATTTCTCTATACTCAATTTAAACTATTTACTAGATCAATTAATGATTTTAACTATTTGTTTTATATACTTATAGACCGATTAATTGTCACAATTTGAAAACTAAAATATAGGTCGAGTCTAGATTATAACATATATACGAGTATGTACTTGGCTCGTCGATGCCACTCGTGTATACTTTTGATAAAAAAACAAACTACAATAACATTGATCGATCAAGTGATCTGACACCAAAAATAAATTAAATCAAAATTATCGTTTAAATAAATATTTATTAATAATGCCAACGAAAACTATTTAGGTCGATCTTCAAATTAAACCGAATTACGATCAACAAGACTCGTGATCATTAAATTTTCTTACCACCAATGCTATAATATCATTTCTTTTTTTATTAGATTTATATAAAATAAATATATGCACTATTAATAATTTGGCAAAAAAAAAAAAGAAAAAATCATACACAAAAACACACAGGTTAACAACATTCAAACACTTTCTAAATTTTGATATAATATTCACTTTTGTACTACTCGTATTTCACACTCTGATCATAAATTTGAGAATCCCACTTACTTGGTTTTTCACAACTTTTTTCACAATCCTTATTTTTTAAATCGTTTACATTATTCGATTTAATATCGCCGATAACCGCTAATTTAAAATTCTTTTTCATTTTAATTTTTGTTTTTTTTTAACTTATAAACCACACAATCACTATAGTATTTTATTAATTTTAAATTAAATATAAATAATTATAATTAAATAAAATAATATTTTTATTATTATAAATATTTTCCGATCATTCGTTGAATGCACTTACAGTCAGAATGACCACCAAATTCTAATTGACCATTATTTTTATATGTAATATTATGATCGAGACAATGTTAACGATTTTTTTTTTTTTTGTATTCCGATTTTATTTTTTGTTTTTATTTGCAAAGCATATACAATATACATACTGAAATAAAACAAAAGCTCTCTCTTTCTCGTTCTCTCAAGTTTATAATAAATAGTTACACTCTCAAACGCTTTTCTTTTTTATGTATTTGTTTTTGTTGAGTTTCGCTTATGTTTGTCGATTGCAAAAATTGCAGTAGATCGTTTTTTGTTTTGATTGTATATTGTTGGATTTTATGTTTAAAGCTCAGTCATGGGCAAATTAGTCTTCGCGAATTCCAAAAATGTTTTTACCTTGACTGAGTATTTATACTAAATCCATATTATGTATGTTTTAATAATACTTATACATGTATGTATGCATATATAGGGTGTATCATAAATTGTGAACTCACTGCAATTTGTATAGCAGGAAGCAGGAACTAATGGAAGTGTTGTAGTTGAATTATGTTTTATTTACATTACGCTTTAGATGTCTACGATGTATAATATGTACATAAAAATATGTCTACGTGATATGGAATGCCGATATGGAACCAATAATTTATTACTATACCTAATTAATATTGCTAATATTTATATACACCGTTGAAACAAAGTTAAAGTTCAAGATAAATTCCACAATGCTTCAACAATGATTTATAGCAGAGTTTAGTTTAGATATAATATCAGTGTAGTATACATATGTACTTACTTTATCTATCCAGGGGGGTACCCAAGATATTTTTGGGGTGCATTTTATCGTTTAATGCATTTTATGTATATGTGTCAAAACAATCAGTTGGTATAACGTATATTATGATTAAACAATTTACAAAATAATATTTATCTTCCGTTTATGCTTCTATATGTAAAATGTTTTACACTGCATCTTCATTTATGTTTATATTTTTATAAATACACATACTACTAATGACTGGCCGTTTCGATGTTGAATTTCTTTAATAGTTTATTCATAGTGGAAAATGTTAAATAAAGAAAAATTAATAAAATAATAAATCAATATAAAATAGAATTTCAATCATTTTGATTACGATAAATTCCATCTATCTCTTTTATTATGATGATAGACGGTGACAGATCGTCACCGTCACAATTTTTTACAGAAATATTGATTTAATAAAAATTTCACATATAAAGGTAAAGGATGCATCAAAATATTTTTTCAATATTGTCAATTGCTAGGATTAAGCGTGCCTCTGACGAAGATTCCTTGTGATCAAAGTTTTCAATTTCTTCTAACGTGTATAGACAAGTGGCCTAACCAGCTTCACGATAACCATTCTAATGTTTTTAAAATTTCGCATCTTGATAACGGACACAGTTTTATTTTATTTTATTTTATCATTTAAAGAAGTCAATGTGTAAATTTAAATAAATTTAGGATTTCAAATACAAAAAATTTAAATTTTAAAGTTTTAAAAGTTAAATACATTTTAAGGAATATTAAAATTATAATTGTCTGAATTGTTGTTTCAATTTGGGGTTAAACTCTTTAGAAAGTTCAAATTCAAATAGGTCCTCGACATTGGAAAGAAATTTAGACATCATATTAATTGGTTCATTTTCGCCGTAGTTAGTACGATGTTTTTCAAGTAAGTTTTAACAACTTGTATTGGCCAAAAATTACGGCTGGGCACGTTTATCTTAATACTCTGAATAATGAAAGGAGAGTCTACGTGACCCAAAAGTACATTTCCCAATGTTGTTGCCTGCGTCTTTCCAATGTCGCAATTTTATACTCATTACAACATACAGTGAAAGGTGGTAAAAAGGTCAGGTTCTCATGATATGGTAAATTGTAGTTGTAGTTCCAGTTTTTTTTTTCTTCATAATATAGAGTAAAACTCGCTTTTGTACACCCTCAATTCTATGAGTTGAGATCTTATGTATGCAAAGTATAGTGCAAATAGTGCATTTTGATCTTCGATCTCGGTGGTCCAACGGCGAATAAACCCAAACATGGAGTTGGCTTTCGATACATTCTATGTTAATATGTGCCTGGAGAATGAAATATCATATAAATATATAAATTGAAACAACAATTCAGACAATTATAATTTTAATATTCCTTAAAATGTATTTAACTTTTAAAACTTTAAAATTTAAATTTTTTGTATTTGAAATCCTAAATTTATTTAAATTTACACATTGACTTCTTTAAATGATAAAATAAAATAAAATAAAACTTTGTCCGTTGTAAAGACGCGAAATTTTAAAAACATTAGAATGGTTATCGTGAAGCTGGTTAGGCCACTTGTCTATAGAAATTGAAAACTTTGATCACAAGGAATCTTCGTCAGAGGCACGTTTAATCCTAGCAATTGACAATATTGAAAAAATATTTTGATGCCCTACGGCGAAAATGAACCAATTAATATGATGTCTAAATTTCTTTCCAATGTCGAGGACCTATTTGAGTTTGAACTTTCTAAAGAGTTTAACCCCAAATTGAAACAACAATTCAGACAATTATAATTTTGATATTCCTTAAAATGTATTTAACTTTTAAAACTTTAAAATTTAATGACAAATATTACACCGAGGTTTTTAATTGTGATGACGCGTCCAATTATTGCCCCATTTATATTATAATTGGAAATTATTGGATACTTTTTCCGATAGTATGACATTATCATGCACTTTTGAATATTAAGTTTTAACTGGTTCACTTCACACTAAGTACAAATCCTGTCAATATCCTCGTGAAGCTTATCGGTGTCGCTTACGTCATTAATAGATCGGAATATCTTAAGATCATCAGTAAACCAAAGTACAGAAGAGTGTTGAATTATATTAGTAATGTCGTCAATAAATATCAGGAAGAGATAGGAACCTATATTAGAACCTTGAGGAACTCCAGATTTTGCGAAAATCTGGAGTTCGAGTTTTCACCAGCAATTTCAATTATAGGTACCTTCTGTTAGGTACGATTGAAAACATTTGACAAAAATTGATGAAAAGTCAAACTTGTCAAGTTTCATGAAAATCTGTCGATGTCGAATGAAGTCAAAACCTTTACTGAAATCAGTGTGTATGGTGTCAATTTGCTGATGATTTTCTAAAGCTTATGTGGTTATGGTAGTAAACTCAACTAGGTTGGTATAGTTATGGATCTCCCAGGCGTAAATCCATGTTGATGAAAAGATAGATGGCTTAGAAATATTTTCTTGAAGAAATTGCAGACTAATATTTCAAATAGTTTAGGTAAAATTGAAATGGTTGCAATTTCCCGATAGCAAGATATTTCATTTCTTTTACCAGATTTGAAGATTGGTGTAAGTCTCGAAATTTTCCATTTATTAGGGAAAATTCAAGTTTGCAATGCTTTATTAAAGATGAGTTTTAGTGGTTTGCAAACTACATCGGGCAATAATTTAATGATGGACGAAGGGATAGTATCAGCTCCGCAGGCACCTCCAAGTGATTTAATTACTAATATCTCTTCTTCAGAAATGGTTTGGGTATGTAATGAATAATTACAATAGTTGATAGGTTGATTGTTACAAGTTGAATCATCAGGATTGTAAATTGTTTCTGATGCACATGACTCACTCCAATGCATAGTTGCCGGATTTCCCTTAATTTTTTTCTTATCACTGAAAAAATTCCAAAAGTATTTGGGGTCACTTTTAATATTATTTTGAACTTTTATTATGTATTTCTTGAAGCAATTATCATAATAAGAATAGTTCCATAATTGCGACAAATTTTAGTTTACCTTCGTCTGAATAGATCCGTCTCATTTTTTTATTCGACCTTTTAAACGACCTTCGTATGCGCCGCCAATTCGGCGAATGGGCTGAAACACAAATTGATATTGATATTGAATTTCCATTCAAAATTTTGTTCTCCGATGAAGCCCATTTTTAGTACGTGAATGGGTACGTAAATAAGCAGAATTGTTGCATTTGGAGTGAGGATAACCCACAAGCTTTTGTCGAAACACCATTACAGAAAATTACTGTTTGGTGCGCTTTATGGGCTGCTGGAGTCATCGGTCCATATGTCTTCGAAAACGATGATGGTCAGAATGTTACTGTCAATGGTGAGGGGTATGATTAGACATGATTAGACATTTTTTCGTACCTAGATTAGCTGACATTAATCTTGCTGACATGTGGTTCCAACAAGACGGAGCCATATGCCTTACAGCGCGCGCTATAATTGATTTGCTCAAAGAAACATTTGATGAAAGAATAATTTCGCGTAATGGTCCAATTAATTGGCCACTAAGATCTTGTGATTTAACCCCATTGGATTATTTTCTTTGGGGTTATGTAAAGTTACTTGTCTACGTCGATAAACCAGAGACAATTAAACACCAGGCAATCAACATTCGAAGAGTTTTTGGCGAAATACAGCCGCAAATGCTGCGAAAAGTTTGTGAAAATTGGTGTTCCAGATTGCACCTTGTACGCGCCGGCCGTGGCGGCCACATGACCGAAATCATATTTAAACATTAATGTCATAAAATTTTCTATCCAATAAAGCCCGTTTCATTGATATTAAAAATATATTTCTTTTTTTTCATTTTGATTTAAACTTGTGTAACTCTATCAAAACACCCTTTATTTGATTTAAATCAATGTAAAAAAAAATTTGTGTTGAACCACCTTCTAGATCTAGAAGGACAATACTTTGATTTCCGAATATTTTGTAAAATACACACAATGGAAATATTACGAATTGCGAACCTGTTTTCCCAGGAGAAAATATATAATTAACCATTTGCTGCCTAACTGTATATAAGAAATTTTATTTTAAATACAAATTTTGAAAATTTTGCTTTGATACGAAACCGTCCCGAGTGGATTCACAATAAACCATGAACTCAGAATTTCTAAACCACTGTACCCACAGATTTATTCCAACACAATAACAAATTAAGGGAAGCCTCACCCCTTAGGTACGCCCATGTATCAAGATATTTATATAGTCGGCCCATTTCATTCCCGTTGCATTGCCAAAGTAACTGCGTTCACCAGCTATAACTATAGTTTTGTGAAATCGGGCAATAAGAAGCGGGGGAATAAAATAACATACATAACATGAAGATCGTAACATTGCAGATCGTAACTAATTTAGATACTTCCAATTTATTATACTAATTAATAACTGTTAATATGTTATTTACATATAGTATTGGGACCAAAAAGTAAATAAAGTGAACATTTTTTAAAAACAATTGTCAAGAATTCAAGGCGGCTCCAGACGATATGTCAAATGTCAACAAACATTTGCACATATGTACAATATGTTTGTTGGATGAATTTATAATTAACCAATATTTAAAAAATGTGAACATTTGTCATGTATGCATTCTACACAATTATATATGTATATACGATTTGTCGAATGTTTGGCGCAAGTAAATATAGCCAGCCAACCATTTACATTGAAATAAAAAATAAGTCCAAAAAGCTTTGTAAATATTGGTAAAAATATTGTCATCTAGACTGAACGACAACACAAAATGTGTATTATAATTAATCTTTTGTTGTTTCTTTGGCTGTTTGTTTGATTTTAGCGAATGCATATATGTATAATACACATATGCAAACGATGATATAAGGTAAAGTATATACATTCATCAAACGTTTATCGTCTGAAGACGACTTAAGATGAGCAATATTCACCGCAAGATTCGGGTAGGGGTAAATATTGTTAGGTTTTGCATTTTCTGATTTAACTTTTGGAATCTGTCAAAAACGGTACGTTTATTTGATTCTATGCGGCTATATGCCTAAACGTAATGTTTCAAAATATTGAATCATATACCTACATATATACGCCAAATTCATGTTGGTTTCTACTAGAAAATCAGGCACTGGATTGCTTACCTTTAAATTTAAGTGATGTTGGTTAGATACTACTTATTATTTGATTGAACGAACTTGACTATCAAAAGGAATTTAATTTTGAATGTATAATCAAATTATGCAGCATATTACAGCGGCAGTTAATTTTTGAGAGTAACTGAACCAATTTAGGATAGTTAGGCTTTGCACAATAAAGACGACAGTCAAAAAATCCAGAAACATGGAAAGTGAGCTTCTTCACTATGCTTACCGCACACAAGTTTAAAATAAAATACGGCGGCAAATATTCGATAGTCTATTTAGCAATTTGCAAATCGAAAGTGAGTAAAGATACTCGAGGCTACTCGATCCATTTTACCATGTAAATTTTAATTTCAAATTAATATATATTAACAATAAATATTGAATCTAAGATATTTTGTTTCTGCAAATGAAAAGTACTTGCTTGTTTACTTGCGCGCGACAATCGAGTATTTACCCACAGTTGTTGAAGGCAAGTCGTATGACACAATTGTTTCTAAATTCGTAACCTATTTTACACATGAAAGATATTCATTTAATAGAATGCAACAGCAAGCGAATCATTGAATGAGGTTGTCACAAAAATAAAGACTCATAATTATATCAGACATAAATTATTTTCAGAAGATATATCAGAAGATATATATATCTGCAAATATTGTTAAATAGCCATAAAACAGTTGAAGGATATAAGGGTGAAGAAAAAATATGCTACAAAAATTCTGAAACCGATGGGTGGATGCCTATAGTATGTCTAATAATAATAAAATTTACTAAAGGATTCCAATGTGTAAACAATTATAAATATAACAATTATAAAAATATGACAATTATAAAAATTGATTTGATTGAGAATCCCAAATTTGAAATCAGACCATCAACAAGAATTCCACATTATATTCATGACGTTGTTAAACTGTAAAACTGGATAAAAATAGAGAATATATGAAAGTCAAAAGATTAGATTTTGTATAGATCCGCAACTGATCGTAATATTTTCATGTCACTATCCAATAATTATAGTTGAAGTTTCTGTAAACTTATCCATACAAACGAAAAGTTATTGCAGAAATGTCGAAAATAGAATTGAAAATATTGAGATAAGTGTTGCTGAAAGGAAATATATAGACCGCAGTGTAAATTCCAAGAAATATTTATGTTGTGTCACCAGCCGAGGAGTCTACTCAGAAACTGAGAAAATCAAAACCATTGATAAGCTAAAAATAAGAATTTTTGATAAAAGAAAATGCATGGAACCACATAAAAGAGCTAAAGAAAATTGTATTGTCTACACCATCTGTACTTCGGATGTAAAGTTTACTGCGTATATAGCAGTTCAAAATTAGTTATAAGGATTGATGTCAAATGGACAAAACTCGCTTTGCTTTAAATTAGATATATGTATTTCCATTATAAATACATCAAACCGCCCAAATTTGAATATTTCCCAAAACCGTAAATTATCCATAAGCCCATGTTTTGCAAAGGTTTACAGATTCTAAGAAAAGTCAGGCTTTATTTAATGTGTAACAGATACTTTTCACCAGTTACCAGATGCAGTTAAAACAATTTTTCTCCTACTATACTCATGAATGTAAGTATTTTGTTAGTATTAACTCAGGCTTACATATATACGTTGAAAGATTAGAAACAAATTTACAGAGGCAGAATGTATTGTCTTATATAACTACATTGAATAGTTGCATTACATTGTACATTTCATTTACCAACCTCTTTCCTTTTCATTATTTGTGTCGATAATAATCTGCCTTTTAAGCAGTGATAATTTTTCTTTTAAATGAAAATTGATTTAACCGGAATTGATGATCGTTTTATTATAATCAGAGCCACCTATATATACAGAGCCACCTGTGCATATAGGTGGCTCTGTTATTATTCCAAGAACATGAAATATTATTGTCATCTGCCTTCAGCAAAAAAACGGCGGTCAAAAAATATTTTGACGGCTACAAATTACGATTTTCGTCAATGTAATAATGAAAATTTCTTTTTCTAGGTGACATAAAATTACAAATATGTAATTATTCGTCAACCATTGTAGCACATTTTATTCGCCAATTTTTTAAAATTTTATTTTGGATTAGTTGGGCACGTGGATCAAATCCTATTTGCCTTGTAAAAAACTGAAGTTAAATTGCCATTACTAAATTGGAGAAATATTTCATGAATTGAATCGATGGAATCACCGAACTATTCCGTCTTCGTCAACTAAATCCTAGGGTGATTTCTAGGTATAGGAGATCACATTAGAATTCAAATTACAAAAGCGATTGAAACCTTGCCAATATTATTAAACCAGATGCCATCATCATTCTAAATTTACCGTCAGCCAATATAGAATGTCCCCCAATGATATAGTTAACTAAAGCCAGTTTCCAGAGAAAAATGAATACACAAAATGAGATCTGAACAAAACCACTATTAATTACCATATTATTATATTTGATATAACAACAACCATATTTATAGTATTAATTTCAGTCACTAGACGTCGATATGCGTAAAGTCTCACGATTGGAATGGTTTGCTTGATGATTGCTATTATTCTATATTGATAATTGGGATATTCATTGTTTACATTTGGCGGAAAAATAGAAATTCAGTAAGCCGTACAAGTTAGTATCTTGTTATTAAGACACAAACGTTAGTGTTTTCAATATTCGTAAGTTAAAAATATTATTTTAAAACTATTAAAATAAAATGTAAGTATTTGTGCTTAAAAACGACTTATTAAATGGCATTTTTGTACAGCTTATGTATTTTATGTTTTTATCGCAAGATGCGCTCATCTTACTTTTACAATCGTCTATAGAAAATATACTAAAATCATTATAAATATATTTTCTGAAGTAATTTTAAATATTTAACATACCGATTATAAATCTTAAAAATGTGCAAAACATACATACTTCTATCCGCTTGGTTGACAGCATCTTCAATAAATCAAAAAACTCAAAAACATTTGGAGAAATCAACTAAAAATAGTATAAATATGTCTCGCAAACTGTTAAAAAAATCATGCTTTTATGGTTGTTCTGGCCCAGTGTAAAGTTATGAAAACTATGGGAATATTCGGCGTACTGGTACTCTCACCATTTTGTGAGATTTTCTTCGAATTGTAGCGTTCCTTTGTTTTTAGAAAAATCTCAGTGAGACCTCAATGCGCTGGATACGTCTCATATTATGACTATATGAAAACCGACAAACCTCTTAGAACATTAAAACCATTCAAAAATAGTTTGAATTAATAATAACTATTATAGTCTTACAAAATATTATTGAAATTGACACAATTTCATTTAAGAAAACCTTATTTTATGTTTTTCAGGCTGTCAAGCTAAAATCTGGTCGTCAAAACACTGAATGGTATAAATTTTGAAGTTAACGCTCGCACGAACGTTATATAATAGAAAATAACTTGTAATTCACCGTCTGTTATTAGTTCATTATCATGTGGCATAGTAAATGAGAATCCGGACGGATTTGACGGTTCCTCATTTACATGGGATGTCGCCTTTATTTTGTTATCAAACTTGGCATTTATTTGTTTTCTTACACGTGACTTTACTAATAACAAGATACACAACTATATATATGTAAAAACTACTCCACACTCCTTGACATTTATGTACTCAACGAATTGCGAGTAATTATTATTGAATTAAAAATAATTGTTCCAACAAGCAATATGTCAAATAAAAGAAATTGTAATAGAATAGAATAGCAGTTGTATGTATTGCATGCTTTTATTTCGATACCCAGAATTATTCTAATTTGAAAGGAAAACAAAAGGCTACTCTATTCCAACGCGTAAATTTCATTTTTTCAATATAAATCTCGTCACATAGTGTTGAATAGCGGCAACATATTTTATAGTCGAGGAAATATGATTAATATGCAGTTAATATTGGCCGTATATAATTTATTAATCACCCTGTATATAGTATAGTAGTATCATCGAACGGAACATAATACATACAAGTATATTTCAAGCAAAAAAATATAATTCAAGTTTATAAACCAATTCCATAATTTATTCCACGAACGATCGTTCAACTCGCGCTCACAAACTGTCGTGCATGTAACCTTTTCCGTAAACTTATTTTTTTTGTGTGTGTCTCTCAAATAATAATTACTTATAATATATTACTTAGCTACATATATTATATATATATATATGTACATATATTTTTTTTATATAGTATGAAGAATGTTGGTTCGGGGTAACCCCGAAAAATTTCTATATAAAAAATAAATCAAAAAATTAATATTTGTACATTTGATCTTGGAATTAAATATTTATATTATATGTACTTATACACATTATTTAATTAATTAATATTTGATTTGTGATTGACGAAAATAAAGAAATACCTCGTATATATTATAATTATTATTGTCGCCATCCTATATTATTATTTATATAATAAAAACGGTGAAGGGAAAAATCATAAAAAATAATGTTCAATATTCAGTTATCATCACTTGCTTGTGCGATGAATCGGTGATGGTCAAGTTCAAGAGTGATCAATAGTGAACGAGAAATAGTTACTATACAATATACTAGTTTAATACTTTTATAAATAAATAATTTATATAATTTTATAGATTAATTTAATTAAAAGACCTTCTAAACGTCTTTTACTTTACTTTTACATATGTATAAACAAGAGTACATAATTATATATATACAATACATAAGCATATCGCTTAAATTTTGTCAGGGATGTCGAATTTGTAGCTAAATAGTAAATACTACGCATTTATATGTATACGTGAAGCGAAGTTAATTCTTTTTTGGCATACATTACCTATGCAGTATTTAACTAAACAAAAATAAATACATTGATCTTTGATTGATGTGAAAATTGTAATCTTATACATTTTTTTAAAATATAAAACGAAGTTGTTTACAGGCAGAATTATTGGAAATAGCTCTGTTGTATTGAGAATAGCGCATATACATTTCAAATACTGAGAATAGCTATATATATGCGGGTTAAATTTAATTTTGTTACGCCACTTTACGAAAACAGCGTAAAACCACAAAATAATCATTTTAAATTTGTTTTCATAATATTCTTTTAATTTATGTTTTGCACCAATTAATTTCCCAACCCACATACGTGTTGCTCATACCATGGCACGAACAAAATTAAATGCCATCTAAAAATTCATATCCAGAAAAATTTTGTTTGCATTTCAAATGGTAGCTTCCGCCATGCCATATCAAATTTAGGGATGTGCATTTATGTGTCATCTATTATTTTCTACATTGACGTATGTCGACCACCCGTATATAATGTCAAAAACGTAGACAACGTCGATAATGTAGACAATTACTAGAGTAGTTTTGTCAAATAGTTCTAAACTAAAGGGTGACCAAATTTCTTTAGGAACAATGCGTTATTGGTGATAGTTTTATAGAACGTCCGTCAATGCATTTAAAAATAGTGGAATAGTGGAATTTAAAACTATAAAATACCATGAATCTACTTCAGCGTCATGTTTATCCATTACAAAATTATTAAATTGACTCAAAACAACGATATATAGCGTTATATAGAGTGAGGCCCTCTTTATAACGGTGGAACGGTATAGAATAGCTCGCAGAAAAATCACAAAAAATCAGATAAAAAGTTTATAACTTTGATTAAAAATAATCCAGGGAACTTTAACTATGACCGTGCCATAAAATTTAACACACCCCACTCCATGGTAAAACGAATTCGAGTTCAGGAAGCCTATATAAGTGCTACCGAGTTATTAAAAAGCCAAATCGTTCAGATAACCAACACTTGTTCATGTATATAAAAACCAACAACTTTCCTATTATTGTAGCAGGATTGTACTGTCCACCAAGACATTCTATTAAAAACATACAATACTCAGAGTTCTTCAAGCGTCTGGGAAAAAGGTTTATAAAAGGTGGTGACTTCAATACGAATAATACTCACTGGGGTTCTACATTAACTACAACCAAAGGAAAAGAATTACTGATTGCCATTAAAGAAAATGGATGTCTGAATCCATTTCAACTGGAAAACCAACATATTGGCCAACTGACCCAGGAAAAATACCTTACCTGATCGTTTTTTTTATAACCAAAAGTATTTCTGTACTCTGCTTAATTGACCATCGGCGTACATTTTCATCCCTATTTTATAGCTTGTCCGATTTTTAACTTCTTCGAAATACACTGCTTGGAATGTAATCGCATTAAATGTTGCACCTGGCGCTATTCAGTTCAGTTAAGTTTCAAACGATATTAATGTTGGGACATTTTTGGTTCAACTCAGCATCTGTTAAAAAATTTCCCCAAGTTTCTCAATTCAATTGGAAAGTATAAAAGATTTGCATAACATTAAATATATATATATATATATATATATATATATATATATATATATATATATATATATATATATATATATATATATATATATATATATATATATATATATATATATATATATATATATATATATATATATATATATATATATATATATATATATATATATATATATATATATATATATATATATATATATATATATATATATATATATATATATGGTGGTGGACGAGGTAGTAGAGAGATTTACTGTGGATTTGTGGACTTAGGTTCGAGTTTGCGACGGTATTATTTTTATTTAATTTCTTCTATATTCAAATTGGTTCAACACACAGCTTCTGTTAAACATTTTCATATTTATGGATTTATGGATCTAAGTTCGATTCTCGATCGAGCTAAGCATTTTTTGATTTAATTTCTCCTGTCAAATTGGTGATGGTGCAAAAAAAAATCCAACTCAGCTTCTATTCAAAACTTTAACATGCTCCATGTAAAAGTGGTATAAAAGATGGTATAATAAAGGGTATAATGGGTATAATAGAGCGGTAATGAAAGATTTCCATATATAGATTTGCCGCTATAATCATCCTTTATATTTGCCAATTGAATTAGGGAGAAATTAAATTAAAAATTATTTAATGCCAAATGCAACGACTCTGCTTACTGGACCACCGGCGTATATAACTGTTGTGCTATACAAATCTTTTATGTTTGCCAATTCAATAGAGAAAATTGAAAATTTGAGCAACAGGAATGCACTATGCTTATATGACCATTACCATATATTTTCATTACGGTCATACACAAGATGTGGCTCTTATACTTGCAGAAATTGAATGTTAATTTCAACAGAAGCTGTGTTGAACCAATTTTACAGCAGAAATTAAATTAAAAAAGTATTGGCGTTGACGAGTCTTGAACTCGAGTCCACGATTTCAAGAGCATTGACTCTGCTTACTCGACCACCGGCGTATTAAAAATTGGAGCTGAACAGCAATATAAATCTTTACATGGCACAACTGATAGAAATCTTTAAAAAAAAGGTTATAACCTTTATTAAAAAAAATACGCTGAAATTTAACTATCACCCCACTCCATGGTAAAACGAATTCGAGTTCAGGAAGGCTATAAGTGCTACCGATTTATTAAAAAGCCAAATCGTTCAGATAAACAACACTTGTTCGATAAAATATATGCCAGACTGATGACAAAATTTTCACATAATTTAGTGGATGTGTTTTGATGGATGACGAAACGTACCTGAAATACTTCAAGTTAGATACATTTGGAAAAAAATGTATAATGTGGCCAGCAAATTGCAGTTGTGGAGCCTGATTTTTGTCACATTTTTCATAACCACGTATTTGGCCGCTAATTCTTCAACACGATTCAGCAGTAAAGTTTTGCCCATAGCTCGTTCACACGACTCTAATTCCAACAGTAGCAATAAATTTGCACGAGATTAATCAAATCAATGTAATCTTAAAAAATCTACAGGTTTTCGATGTATCGAAAAATTTTGGGAGTATAGTGGAAAGAGTGCTGAGGTGCAAAGTCGCACCAACAGCTATACTAGAAATAGGGAGCATCAAACAACATTTTATCCGTAATAACGAAATTTATAGAGGTGTTTGTGCAAAAATTAAAAAAACTCAAAAAATTAAATTTAATCTAAATATCATGTGCTGATTTTTGCTTATACATACTTTTCGAAAACATTCAGAATAATAAAGCACACAAGGATAATGCCTCGTTACTCCAAAGTGAAATAAACAAAACTAGAAGCGGGATTACAATTGAATTCTATCGTAAGAAAAAATTGTTAAAATTCGAAATTCACAAACAGTTTATTGGAAAATATGAAACATTAACTCTTAGTCCAAAAATTGATGAACTCTACATATCTATAATTCTATATGCGCTAGACGTAAATAATCACACTAAAAATATGTAGAGTTTTGACGTAGACTAAAAATTCCATATTTTTTGGTTTGAGCCTTTGCTTAAATTTATTTTGACGTGTAGTTATATAATGTACCTCAAAACTAAACAAAAAATAGTAAAAATGAACGAGAACAATATACCAGTTACGGGTATCTAATTCATTTTTACGAAACTACACAACAGTAAATCAGCTAAACGTTATAAATGTTTAATAGCACATAAATTTGACAAGTAATCAAGGACGCAAACCGCTAGAAAATGTGTATAAATTGTCTCTTTTCCAGTACATGTAGAGTGTATAAGGTTAGTTTAACGTTTGAGATTATTTACTCTTTTTTTTAATTAAATTAAATTCAAATTTTGTATTCTAAATGTAACAGAAAACGTTAATTCCTCTTTACATGTCGTGCTGGTCGCCAGTACAAAAACACATAACTGGAGTTTTAAAATTTTTACATTATTATAATTCTATATTCTGACCTATTTTAAGCTCACTCAATCTATGTTAGATCAATAAGAAATAAATAACTTAAACATAAAATTATTACATTTCTGTGTTCGCTTTACTCCACAAGAGGCGAGTTTTACCCAAGTATTCAAATTAGATGTGGAGCCATAGTTAACCATGACACATTTGATGAAATTATAGTTAAGCCCGAAATTTTAGAATTAGAATATGTGACAAACAACAGTAATTAGTTAGGTGCCGAAACGAGGAGTTTATATACAGAAAATTTTGACATCCAAAATTGTATTTCGAAATTACTTTTTAACGAATAACCGTTAATGTATTGACTCAATAAATTTCAAAAACGCATTTTGCCCATGACAAACTTTTAGACAAAAAATAATTAATTGACGTCAGATGATTTTTAATAGATTATTTCAAAATACGTCAAATTTGAAAACATAACAGAGCATACATTAAGATGCGCACAAATCCTTGAAATTATTGTCATTATTTAAAATGTTAAAATTCCATTAACAATTTGATAATATTTTTACAATTTAAATAAGATTTCCACATTGGGAATTCACAACATTTTACTGTGAATGTATATCCACTATTTGGTTATCTGTAGTATATAATGCTAATCAAAAAGCTTTGAGTGATGTATGTTACCACATGATATTGGTTTTGATGTATAAAATGTGAAAATTTTTGTGAATGATTGCGAAATTATAAGTGTTTGACTCAGCTATACACGTCAGTCAAAGTTGCTCGGGGTTGTCCACAAGGAGGGGTGCTTTCACCTCTGTTGTGGCTGTTGGTCAATCACGAGCTCCTTGTTAAATTTCAGGTATCCGATCTCATCGCTCAAAGTTACGCTGATAACCTGGTTCTGATAGTTTCTGGTAAGCATTTGAATGTCTTATCTGATTTAACGCAACACGCTCTTCTTATTGTAGAACACTGATGCCTTGATAAGAATTTACATGGAACCCCTCTAAAACTGACTTAGTTGTATTCACTAGCCGTAGGAATAGTGAAGCATTGTCTGTGTCATCTCTTCTTGGGTGTAAGATTAATAGGTCAGCCTACGTCGAAAACCTTGGTATTATTTTAGATAAGAACTCTCTTGGAAGTAAGATCAGGATTTCAAACTATACAAAAGAGCTTTTGGTTACTCTTGGGGTTTGTCACCCAAAATGATTTCTTTTATATACAAATCATTGGTTCTACCAATGCTAACATATGCATCTGTGGTTTGGTGGCCAGTAGTCAACTTTAAATCAGCACTTGCCAAACTCAACAGTTTGCAAAATCGTCAACTTCTTAATAATCCTTTGACCAACTCAAAGATGGTATGTAAAGGATTGTAAGAATTTTTTGAAAGTTTTCTGCCGTAATAACAAAGTTACGGTCTTATGTTATGGGCACCTGCGCATTGTGACATTAAAGGTAATGAAATCGCATACAATTTGGCAAAAACTTGATTCACGTTCATATTTCGGTGGACCTGAACCTGCTGCCCCGTTACTCTTTACATTGGTAAAATAATAATCAAAAATGCAGCTCTAATTCACTTAAAGCAAACGTGGTCATGCACCCCCACCTGCCGTAAGGCAAAATACTTTATTAGTGGGCCTAACTCGAAGCTGACTAATTACGCTCATTCTTTAAAAAAGGATAACTTAAGACTACTAGTATCGATTCTGACTGACCATGGCCGTTTCAAGGGTCTTCTCCATCGCATAGAACTAGCCAGCAATGCCGTATGCGATGAATGCCTTAAAGATGATGATACACTTCATCGGTAGCTGCCCCGCTTTCGGTTGTATTATAGATTTCATGTGTTTAATTCCAAGACAATTCCTGTGTATCTGCTTTCCTCTCTGCCTTGGTTCAAACTTCTCCAATTTACTAAGGATGCAGAACGCGTGTGCGTGATTTGATAGAGTCCGAATAGGGTTCCAGCCAAATTTAATAAGCTATAGACAATCGGAAAAATTACTTCGAGCTGCGCCTCAGAAAATCACATTAAAAATGCATTTTACGAGTCATATCAATTTATATACTGGTTTATTGGATAGACGTTAAGTGATCAATTTACCTTGCCTAAGTAATGTGTGACTAATATCCGAAAATCAAACTATTAAGGATCAATGCAAAAATTTCAAAAACACTAAAGCACTAAGATCATCTATAAATCATATATAGGAAATTGGTTTAACCGTAAATTATATTTAATTTTTTAACTTTGACAAGGTTTAATTTTATCGTGTGCGCAATGAATTATTTATTATACATTATACACATATATTTTTGATGACTCTATGTTTTAAAACCTTAACGCGCAATGTCAATGCAAAGAATTGATTTGTCACCTTGACATTGTGTACGTGCGCCTATTCTAAATTTGTTATTTGAACTGGATGTATATTGGCTATATTCTTCTATAGAATTACAAGTTTAATTACATAAATAAAAATATAATAATTTTACTATTGTTCACAATTCTTATATAGTTTTATGATGAAGAATACGGTTAAGATTTTCGATATAAAATTCAGCTTAAACTATTATTTTGCTAACCCTGGTAAATAAAATGCCTATATACAAACGAAATTTATCAGAATTTAATATCAAATAAATAAATTCAATACTATGTATATATATATATATATATATATATATATATATATATATATATATATATATATATATATATATATGTTAAAATGTAATTGTCATTGAAAGTAAACCAAAAACAGAATTTAAATTTATTTATAATCCGATATTTACATAGGAAAATGTATTTGCTGCATTCCATTTTCGCTAGCAAAGTACTCACAAGTACTGCCCACTCCTTTCAACTGTTCTTGCTCTTGAATATGAGTAGTTTGCTGGTAGTAGTAACCCCAATAATTTCCGCTAGGTTAATTTGGTACTAAAACCGTTCAAGAGGTTTCAAGAGCTTTGTTAGTTTTGAGGTTATGTGAAATGTCCAAATTTCGTAAAGTATTTAATAAATATTGCAAGAAAACCAAAAATTAAATTAAAACTGATGGAAAATAAGCAAGTAGGCTAAGTAAAATAATTGAATTTTAAATAATAACCTATAACTTATTGAAATTAATCTCTTAATAGATAATAAATGCATTATCATTTGATAGTAGCAGCAGTGATGAGAATTTATTAGGCTATTTTTTTTACGTTTTACGTATTCATTCTCGGATTGTAATGAAGTTAACAGAACAAGCATACAGAACTACGAAGTAATTATTGGAAACTAATTAAAAGGTAAGTAATTAAACAAACAAATGGATTCTGTCAAAGATTGTGTATTCATTTTCATTTTTATTTTAGATTTGTATACAGAATTCACAAGGAAACAAAGTAATGTTGGAAGGAATAAATATCCAAGGATATTTAAATTACTTTGTGGTATATGGCCAACCCAGAAACTTACAGGCAGATTTCTGACAGGTTTGATATCACCAAACGCTCAGTATTTCGTGTTTTACATAGAGTTGTGGAATGGATTGCGTCCATTAGTAACCAATACATCAAATGGCCAACAGAGCAAGACACGTGAGTTAATCAACTCAAATTTTTAAGAATGAAAGGATTTCCGTGTGTTGTAGGAGCCATAGACGGTTGCCACATTCGGATTAACCGCCCAACTTGAAAACAAAGAGGCATTCTACAATCGAAAAAAATATTACAGCAGCGAATACGATGTATTTATAATACGAAGTATATGCAACAATGTATCGGCGTTCACATTTTTTCAACACAGGTAACTCTAATCGTAGTTTGTTTGCACATGACGGTATTCATGGTGGGATTCAGCTTACCCGGACAGTGAATATTTACTTACCCCATTTAAAGATTTTGGAAATCTGAGCGCGATAAAAATTAAATTGAACTATTTGCATTCAGCTACTAGAATCGTAGTAGAAAGTGCATTTGGTCTTTTAAAAAGTCGCTTTAGACGATTACGGTTTTTTGAAAGCCCCAATGTACCATTTATTACAAATTGTGTGGTAGTTCTTTGTGTTTTGCACAAGGGATTCGTGGAGGGCGAAATGGAAGAATACCAAGAACAACTACCAACAAATGATCTTCCATTTTACGAGGGAGAAGAAAATATGAGAACAAAAATGAATATATAGTTAAATCAAAAAAATTCAAAACATTGTATTTAATTTTAAATAAATTCATTAATTACATTATATCACATATAAATAATTTTTTTTTTCAATAATTCCATCAATTCTTGGTGTCTTTTCTCCTTAGCCGCTTCCTTGTGCTGAAGGTATTTCATTTTTTTCCTTTAATTTCTCCGCGTAATAATTTTTAATCCTGGAACATTCTCTTTATTTTGTTTTTTATTATTAGAAACCTTAACTTCACTATGTGGCTCATCCAGAATCGTTAAAACTTCCACATATTCGTTAGAAACGTTAGTGTCTTCTGAAATATTTGTACTGTCGGAAGCTGCATTTGGCGTTTCGTGAATCACAACAGTTACGACGTTTTTTGGATGGACATTCGAGGCGGAGTGTCATGAAATATTGCATCCGCATGTCGTCCAAATATACAAATTTACTCGTGCTTGTTCCAGTTCCGCGATCTTTGGAATTTTTATATGCCCGGTAGAGACTGCCGTTTCACCTCTACTTGTTCTGCGGTTGTACGGCATTCCTAAAATACGTATTAAAATTATTTAATTGTTATTAATATTGTCACTTGAAAACTTACTAAAACATTTTAAGACCAGTTTCTTATTGGTTTACCATTTTCATTATTCTATAAATCACAGTGTGTATTTAGAAAATAAAGTGTTAAATAAAATTTATTGTAGTTTACCATTTTTATTGCAGATTGTTGGTTGTGTTTTGCTTTGACTTTTGTTTTTTGCGTTCCATTTACTATCTACTTTTTAGTACTTTGCTAGCAAAAATGCAGCAAGTATCAACTTTATACCGAAGAAAAACCTTAAAAATTAAAATTGTTCAGTCCTGGGTACCGACACCTGACCAAAGATGGCATGGTTTTACACAATTTCGAAAAACATGATTCATTCACGTCTACACGATTTAATTAATTATATTTTAATCGATTTTAATAAAAACTCGAAGACTTAAGTGAAATTTCTTTTTCAAATTCTTGTTGTTATTATATTTATTGTCTTTTGTGTTTTCCTTTGACAATTTACCGATTACCGTAAGACAAAGAAATAAATATATATATATAATATATATAAAATTGTTTTATAAGTAAAAATAAAATTAGAAAGCAAAATTATCATTTCAAATTTGCTGCATTTCGTGGATTTGTTCGATTAATTATAATTATATTAAATTCAGGGTCATATAGGTATATTAACATATTCTTAACATTTTTAAGAATTGCTGTAAAATCAAATTATAATTAAATTGTCAACATCAAGCTAACAAAAATTAATTTTTCATTAGTTATGCTGATCATTAATCAGTGAATTGATATTAACAAATTGATTTTGCCAACGTATATATATCACCTGTCGATATATTTTCTCAGAATATTATTAAGATCAGTGTCTTTGTATATATTATATAGATAGCTATGTATATAATGTACACACATAATATAATAACCGTATGTACGGCTGTCTTCCGTCAATTAAACTATAAAAAAAAAACTTGATTTGTATTCACCTGATGATCGAAGAACTTAATTTTTTATTATCATATTCGGTGGTGAAATAAATTAATAACCAAAAAGTACCAAGAACGCATAAAAGCGTATATATGTACGTAAATGAAAATTAAAATTTACATATTTGCGGTAGTTAGACAATATGACTGGCTTTACGTCAATGGTGGTGTGTTTATAATACGAGTATGTACATAAATATCGGTAACCAATTATATTTACCCTGAGACTACTGTACAAACTCATCAAGTTGTTTAGTTAGTGTACAGTAATAATTTTTCTTATCAGGTTGAATGAAATAAAAAAAAACTAAAGTGAAAGTAACATTGAGCATGAATCAATAATTGAATTTTATGTCATGGATTCATATATCATATATTGACTGATAACCAATTAACCTAATATTCTAGATATTTTATTTGTATACTTCTTGTATTATTATAAGTAGTTTACATTTAGATTCGAAACGACTTGGTAGTGATTCGATCACATCTCATAATATAATAATTTGAGGGGATCCCCTTTAATAAGATCATGGATAGAATTAATATGCCATTTTCATATAAATGTCTAATACTCTAATGGCATATCATGTGACAAAAATTATATACATAACTGACGAGTGGGATTCACATTTTTATTTTTATAAATATGTATTGTATGTACGTACATAGGGTTTTCCAGTAACATATTTCATTTTTAATTATGTAATTACTATAAATGCTGTGGATTTTATTGCAGTTCGAAATACAAACTTCACCATTAAATGCGGAACAAGCGATATCTGATAAATTGTATCATATGGTTTTTGTGGCTCGCAGCTTTCTCTGCGTAAATACATATATGTACATGGTCTACATTCGTTGCACATAATTAGGTTGACCAGATAGTTATAACCGCAAAAGAGTATGTTTTACAAAATTTAAATATTTGAGTATAGTGTTAAGAGTATAAGACGATGGATATTAATTTTGTATATTTGTATATACATACATACATACTTGTATGAATGTACCAGTAATGTCCACAAATTTCATAAACAATTCGGCGTTTCAAGCTATGAAAAATTATCATAATTCAATAATTTTTACATAAATGTAAATAGACAAGAAATTTAAATCAAAAATCCTAATTAATTTCAAAAGTTTCAAAAATTTCATATTCGTTAAATTTAATCATTTAAATTTTTTTTTCATATTAAACAAATGTCAAAATTTAAATTTAATAAAATTCCATTTCAAAATTTAACGAATTAAACATCGAAATTTCATTTACTAAAATCTGAATTTAACGAATTTTGAAATCAGAATATTTTTAAATGTTAGCGTTTAAGGCCGGTTTAAGGTGTTACGCGATCCGTGCCAACAAACTACCAGGCTGGGGGCCCATTTAACAAAGCCCAGTCGCAAACGGAGCCCTTTGGATACCTGGCAAACTCCAGTTGTAAGTAGCCTTATATTTCTCCGTTACTCGTGGGACCACTATTTCAACTAATTTAAAGAACAAAAAAAACAAAACCGAGATCGGCACTCTCCAAAGGCCGGAAAAATCGAGGAAGAACTCAAACCATTAAGGTGGGGCTCCCTCCACTACACCTGAGGAGAACGACCATGTGTTGAAAAGACAGCGGTCCCAGGATGAGCTGGAACCGGTCGGCACCAAACGGGCCAAGTACAGGCGGAGAAGAAGACTCCTCATAAGGTGTCTAAACACAAGTCGTTCTGCGATATTGTGAAGGAGCGTGTATTGGTGCTAACCGTCATCGACTAGCACTTTTCGGATTCCATTCCGTAATGATATCTTCATATCCGGGTTATGCAATTTGGTGTTTTCCTCCATAAGTGGTCGATCGACCTGAGCTTATGTATTCTGATTTCAATCTCAATGTATTTCTTCTGGCCATTTCTGTGAAATTTTCTTAGTATTTCTTATTTGAGACAATAGTGTAGTGACGCTATGCTAGTACCGATGTGCGTTATCCTTGAAAATAGCAGCTCGCATATTTGTATGGATCAGCGGCTTTATTGTTCTTTAGCTTCTGTATGGCAATTCTAACATTGCCCTTCGCTGGTGGATATGGTTGATAGTTTCGTTATAGATGCCATTTGGATACTCGTAAGTTTTTTCACTATATACATAGTTATCCTTGAAGTATTCGCTCAATCTATAAAGGTCTTGCTAATGTGTGGTTCAGGTATGGCCATATAGAGCCTTTATGGGTGTAATATTTGTCTATTTTACGATAACCTTTCTTCTTTACTTGTTGCGTTACTATGTACATCCGCTACTCACATCGCTCTGACATTCTGTAAGGACGACAGGATTATCGTATTAATATGATAGAGTTGGTTCTTCGTTCTGCTATCTATGATGATATCCAAGAATAGTTGCGGATATTTTTGGTTTGAACTTTTAGTATTAAATTCTCCTTGTAAATTTTTGATATCGTTTCTTCACTGTGTATGATAGTTGTATTTCTTATTTTTAAATGAAACCGTGCTGTTATTATTCTGTATACTCATTAGTTTCCATTCGAACGGTGCCTTCCTTCATTTAGCTATTGTTTTTTCGCACGATTTTTTTGTTAACCTCACATATTGTTGCTCGACGTTGCGCAGGGTGTAGATGTAATTGTCTTCATTTGGTAATGAATTCCAATTGTATTAGCCACTTTTTAATTTAATCCCTCGAATTATTTATGTCTATTATTTTTAATTGCCTCGCGGATTATCCTGCATCATACAAAATCTATCTTTAGAAATTTGAGTTTATAATTATTTAAATGTCTGTAAAGGAATGTTGTAAATCAACATTCATTAGTTGCTTACCAATCAACAACTGTAAATCATGTGTGCAAAGACATAAACCATAAGTGCTTTTAAGTACTTGCGGTGGTCGATAGGAAACCAACTATTATTAAAATTATTACAACATACGTATTGATGTATAGATATGCGTTTCATATTTACAATGTATAAAGTAATTCTATCGCTTTCATATATTTTCTCCGTAACGAGTGTCGGAAATGCCAATACTAACATTCTATATAATAATGAATATACATGTTACCAAATTATATTGAAAGCCTATGTAACTGTGCCGAAACGAAAAATTGTGATTGGACATGAGTTAGAATTGAAATAATTTTAATTCAATATAGAAGCTTTTTGTTCGGAGAAATTGTTTAATAATAAATAAATTGTGTTTCATTTAAAATCCGCACTGGAAATTCTATCAAATAGGTATGTACGTAATTTTATTTAATTTAATTCAATAAAATATCACCAAAGCGTGACATTTTTTTTTTTTTTGCGCTTTGCCTAATGCGTACACATATTTTGTATGAAGTTTTGAATTCCTTGCAGCATTTCCAAGAATATTGAATATGTATTACAAAATATGTATGTGAAATGCGAAATAGATTTACGTCGAAATTAAATTTAAATTTTTGATTGTATATAAATATATGTCACCGGGTGACAATAAAATACGGAAACTTTTTTTGAATTATTAATTTTAGTAGAATAAAAAAACAGAACAGTGTAAGTATATCGTCGGCACATAGAATATTCGAGTGCCTTGAAGCTGCACCTGCCAAATCAGCCCGCTAAAACGAAACCTAGCCCATAATATATTACAATTTTGTAAAGCGGTCGATTTGGTCGGTTAATTTCGACCAAACGGGATTATGTATGACATTTCGAGTTCTCGTAATTGCGACATGTTGTTGTTGTTGTTGTTTTCGTACAAGTTTTTGAGTACGACAAGTAACTCGTATTGGTTGAAATGATTGCGTTTAAGGAAAATTTATCAAAATTAACTAACCAAATAAGTTTTGTATGGATGTTAAGGATTTGTTATCTCTTATTATTATCCATCGTTGGCACAGTAAGAAGCGTCTTCGCTTTGTTATTCGTGATGACCAAAAAGCATGGTTGGGTGTTTTATTTTTATTGTGTAAGTATATGCGTTTGTCCGAGTACTACACCATGGACTTGTTTGTGGCATTGAGTACTGGGAGTTACCCGCCCAACTTTAATTTGGTTTTGCATTAAGGGAGAAAACTATAATATATCGAAGAATAAGGACTAAAATCTAAGCATTAAAGTTGAAGATTGCGTTACTTTCGGTACGATTCTGATCCAGATGGATCATTTCTCGTCTTACACAGGTTGAGTAGTAAAGGAAACCAAAGACACGGTTTAAATGACACACACAAAATAAGAAGGCTACAATTGTAATAAACCTGGCCTTTAGACAAGAAATTGCAGAAGCAACGAGATGAAACTGCAAACCAAAGCACAAAACAGCACTCTGTTGAGTAAGAGGATAATGTGCAATTGCGAGTTTTGAAATCTTAAAGTAGTACCGGTTTTATCGAAATGTCATCGGAGTATTAAATTTCTCACTAAATATTTTTTACCAAGTTATCTCGTGGAAGTTGCGAGTCTCCTATCGCGCACGTCTCAAGGCGGCGGATAGGATGATGCCCACATCGGAACACCGGCGAGTATGTGGTAAATAAAATACCACTAGCGGACCAAAACTGGAAGAAGCGTCTGGTCAACAGAAGGTGCGGCTTCAAACAGCGTCTATTTCTCATTGTAAAAGGCGGCTGATTTTACCTGGCAGGAGGTATAAAATGCTAGAGGTAAGATACCTTGAACAAAAAATCAACGATGAGTACCGGTGACTTTTGGGAGTGAGCATAAGTGGGCTCCCAGTCGTTGAAATCAAACCACCACAATAACTCCTCAGTGGTGTACTTGGCTGCTGGGACAGATATTAATACAAGCTTAACAAAGGATGATGAATATCCTTTTCATATAGTGGTAACAAAATCTTAAGATCACCTACTATTAAAAAAACGAGTTCTATAGGAGATATTAATACGAGTTTTGGATCGTGAAAAAAAACAAGCCCAGAAAGAAACGAAAAGCAGAATTATCGCCAGAATAGGTTGAGCAGGGAAAGCAAACATCAACATCGAGTAAACCAACTACTCAGTGCAACGATGAAATTCCTAACACAGAGAAAAAAAACAGCTTCCATCAATAAATACAGTTGGTATTAAAGACTATCCGGCTGTCAAGGCTCTGATGACATCAATTACGGATAAGGACTTCAAGCTAGTAGCCCTAAATAATGATGTTTGGAAGGTAAATGTTCCAGAATCAGATACTTATAGAAATCTCTCTATGAAGTTTAATGCTGAGAAAGTTCAGTGGAATACATATGAGGATTAGCAGGAAAGACCAATTAAGGTTATGGCTATGGGAGACTACATCAAACATGCGAGAGTGAATATGATTGCCGTGTTGCAGATTAATTTGATTCGACATTAAGGATGCTGCAAACATCATTAAAAAAGAGAGAAAGGGAGATGATAAAGGCAACAGTGTCGTCACAAAACGCGGGCTACCGCTTTTCATGCTGACGTTTGGCAAGGAGGAAATTTTTTTAAAAATTCATGATATTCGAGCAATTCAAAATATGAAACTCAGAATTGAACCAGTGAAGAAAAAGTGATAGTCCAATGGAAAAAATGTATATTCAGGGTTTCAATCATACTCAGAGATACTGTGAGAGTATGGCAGGATGCGTTAAATGTGCTGGTAACCACCTGACGAACACGTGCACATTAGATAGGAACTCAGCTGCAAAATACATTAATTGCAAGCGCCAACTATGGGAGGTTGTTTTATCATTGATGGCGACTTCAATTCGAAAAACACGTACTGGGGCTCCAGAGTTACTACACCAAAAGGGAGAGAGTTGTTTGAAGCAGGACACAAATTAAAACGTGACTTTCAATCTGATGGCTCACCAACTTACTGGCCTTAGATTTAAACATAACACCGGACTTTTATGTAACAAAAGGTATATCAGATAACTATATTCGTTTGAAAAATAATGAAGAGCTTTCGTCGGACCACTCTGCTGTTATTGTGACGGTCAGTGAAGCAATAATTAAAAAAGAAATGAATAGTCTAATATTCGTAACAATACCAATTTTAAAACTTTTCGAGAATTATTAGAATAAAACCTCAATCTTCAAATACCAACAAGGAACATCATACAAGTCGAAGAGGAAATAGAAAGGCTAATAGAAAACATACAACAAGCTGCGTGGCAAAGTACATCTTTCTAATACGCAAATAACATCAACTGGAACAACTATCCACTTGAAGTAAGAGAGTTTGTGGCAAAGAAACGTAAAGCTCGAAAGTATGTTTACCAACGTGTAAACCGCACCAAAAGGTGTATTTTTCTGAATATAATGGAGTCTGTAGAGTCTCTTGTGGATTGGTCTCACTCCATATGCGGCAATATGGATTGCTCAGATGGACGATAGTGTGCGCCATAAAAACAACGAAGTCGTCTATATAAGTTGCGCGAATCGACGACTGATTTTCAAAGTAAATTTAAAAAATTTCGTAGCGTTGTTCAAGCAAGCGTGAGACTATTCATGACGATTTGCCAGAGTATACTGAGATCTGCTAGAGTATATTTTTCATAAAAATTTAATTTTTTGTTTTATTTTTTACAATTTCAAGTTCTATCAGGCTTCAAAAACACCATTTACCTATAATTTGTTAATTTGGCATAAACTACACTCAGATACTGTTTTATAATAACAATTAAAAACAAAACAAGGTTTTTAATAAATTTGTTTATAAATAATAAGGGACATTGCAATACACAAATTTAAAATTATTAAAAATTTATCTAAAATTCCAAATTAAAAATTTATCGAGCTAACGCAAATTCATTTTTAAAGGTCATTATAGTTTGTAATAGTTAAAATTTTGCTCAATTCGACAAACAATAGTACAAAATATTAAAACAAATTGAGGAAACCATTTACCTGATTTAATATAGGAAATCGAATAAAATTTTATTAGTTTTTGATTGAACAGAAATTATAGTAAATACGACCTTTTCAATATTTTAGTTTTATCGTATAATTTCAGTGTGATAGCCTGAGAGTAATGTCTATATTAATTTTAATCGTTACATAATTATTTTTGAGGTAATATATAACAATTAGATCTATACATGAGATCGAAAGTAAGTTATTTATTTGAGCAAAACATTACATATCGGTAAAATTCAACTTAGCCCATAAATAGCTTGGTTATATGTAGTTTCAAAAAATGTTTTGAACAAATGTATACGGGTGCATGTCCGTCTTATATAACTACTTAGAGGTTTTAATCAGTTTGAGCAATATTTTTCCTTACATTATCGTAAATGCTATTCCAAAATAATCAAATACAAATAAAACAAATAATTAGACAATACGAGTACATGTATATATTGTTTTGGTATACTTAAATAAATTTTATTTTTATATGCAAATTTACTATAAAATCATAATTTTATTATTTATGTATATGTATGTGTTCAAAATTTCAAGTGTTTATTAAGTACATTATACTTTTTGGTCCATTTTGTATATATATATACATACATATATGTATATTAATTAATATATATATTTTATGGTATTATAAAAAAACAAATTATTATATATCTTAATGATCCTCCTCCTCTTGTAAACGTAATATGTCCGCTTTATTCATGAAATAGTAAGATGGTTGTCGACCTTTTAAATCTTTTAATACACGTTTAGCTCCATTTCGAATTAATATTCGCGACAAAATTTCAACACTTGTTACCCCCATCGCATAATGAAGTGATGTACGCTCTAAATTGTCACCAATTCGTAAAGCATGTTTAAAATTTGTGGCTATATATTCAACAATTTCTTCGTTTTCTTTGAGTATGGCGATGTGTAAGGCACATCGTCCTGTGAATAAACAAAACTAGATTTTCTTAATATTCTATATGCAATATAATAATAATGTTCAATGTAAGGTTGATACGAAAATAATCAGTGTCATCAATCATAAAATAAATAGATACGAGTATATACTATAATGAAAAAAAACGCGGAATTCTTAAAATAACAATTAAATAAATTTTCACGTTTTGTATTTTAAATTTGTCAATGACCGTGGTTTTTTAAGTCAGGTTAAAAACTTTGAATATTCATAATATATATTATTTAAAATATCAATTGAGTATTTCAGCTAAAATATAAATTGTAATATTTTATATAGGCATAACATACCATAATAGTTTTTAGCACGAACCAAACGACTACCTTCACTCCGTTTTGTTAAACGTTGAACTTCTTGGAGATCACCTTCCCGTACCGCTTTATGGAATTTTTCTCTGGTTTCCTATATATTTATTTAGACATAAGGTAAATTTAATTTGAACAAATTAATTAAAAATATTTGTGAAGTGGAGATAATGTGCGCTCTCGATAGCACATGTTACAAAATATTTATCAATATTAATTATATATACATATGTATGTATATCACGTGTTAAGTACTCACCTCAAACTCTCGAATACCTTTTAAGAAATCAACTAGATCACTATTTCGTCGCGATTGTGCTACTTCAATTATATTATTGCCATCGTTATCAGTTACATCAAGTATATGATCGTAGCCTTCGATCAAAAAATTTTGAAATGCTTCGAGGTCACCACGTGCTGCCAGGCTCAGCACATACCGATCGATTTCTTTAGCATTATCTGGTTGATTAGCTTGAAGACTAACGTCACGTGCCGAACGGTATAATTCATCGCGAAATGTTATACTTGTACCCGATTCTTCGATTAATTGTATTAAACCGTTCCTGCCATGAGATCGTGCACACGCAAAGTGCAACATACTTTGGCCATGCTCGTCTCGATCTTCACTTGTAGGCGCAGCCTCAGGTCCATCCGATGACGATGGGTATTCATCTTGATGGTTTTCAATCATTTTAGCCGATTGAAATCCATTCTCTTTCGCAATAATTACTTCGTTTATCGGTTCGTTTTCTTCTTGTTCTGTTTGTTGTTCCTCGGCTATTTCTTTATTTTTATTCATCTCATTCTCATCATTATTATTTTCCTCGCTTTCGATAATTGTTGATTCTTTGAAATTCTCAGTTTTTTTCGTATTGGCAAAGTTAAATAGATAATTAGCTAGAAATGTAATTGGATCGTCTGGGCGTTTATTCGCAACTTCAGTGAGTCCTTTTATTAATGGGTCCCCGAGAGCTGAAATTTGTAGGAAAGTTAAATACTCATTTGACCATTATACTTAAATATTACATACATGAAGCAAGATATCGCCCTTCCTCCGTACGAAATAGTGGGATTTCCACCTGCTGGTTGCGATCGTTACGATTTTCTACAAAATAATGAAAAAAATCAAAATCAAAGCTGAAGCTTACCGTATGTATTATCATATGGCTTAGAATGATTATGTTTATTCAGATATATCTGCTAATGTAAATTCGCAACTTAAGAAAAAACCTTATATTATGTAATATAAAACCAATTCAACAATACCTAAAATATGGCATGCAAATTACATGTTGGAAAGATTCTACAAACAAGTTACTAAAGCATACACGTACATACATATTTAATGTATTATCATTATGTGATGTGATTGTATATAAATTATAAAAAATAATATAGTAATTACAGAAAACAAGCAAATTTGAAACAAAAATTTAATTGATAATCTGTAATTTATTTAAAAAAAAAAAAAAAAAAACCCTTTTACTGTGTACAGTGCCAATTTATTACACAGCGGCAAATAGCAAAACCATAAATATGCGTTTAATTTACTTGTACCACAGTATGAATCATAATAATCTGTGCCCGACTTTGTATCAATTAAATTTTTTTTATGAAATATCTACCAATTGCCATAATATATAATTATTAAGAGAAAATACTAAATTATGACTAAATTACTAACCCAAATAATTTTTTTTTTCAATTTTCTAGCTGATCATCAAAAATAATTTCGAATTACAAGTAGATATTATAGAGATTTACGAGACAAATAGATTATAGTATACTGGACATATTTAAGAGCCATTTTGTATAATAGTCAATATTAAATCTTTCCAACAAAATATAATAAATATATATACTAATTTAAATAAAAAATATATTTACAAAGAAAATAAAAACTAATATGTTCTTTATATATTAGGGATTCAAATATCTACGTTGATTCAATTAAACTATTTTTCTTTTTACGAAATATTTTCACTAACATTGCAGCTATTTGTTTTGTGTTGGAAAGTGATAAGTCTTTTTCTAATTGAACAATATTTCCCACGGCTGCGATAAAATCCTGAAAAATTTTCCATTCTGTAACGCTCATACTTTGCATGTTACAAATCCGAATAAGATCCGAATCGTTTCCGCGTGTCTTTAAATGTAAACCACGCACTGTACACAAATGTCGTAAATTTTCTTTTTCTTTAATTAAATGCGGTAGATTAATAGAGTAGGTAAGTCGGAGTGAAGTGCCCAAATATGAAGGTCGCGACGCCAAATTTCCCAAGAGATACGAGTATCGAAATTGTATTTTTGATTCCAAATAATTTATGGTTTTGCCACATTTCGTATATGGTGATCCAATATCATCTGGTTGATCATTTGTCGCACAACATACAACTCGCATGTGTTCCTGGACATTTATCCAAACTGCAAGATCACCTAGATTACTGACGAACACTCCGCGGCCATACGGCCAAAATTGTCCATTGATCGCGATTGATTCGGCCACCTGATTTTCATCGTTATTATCTAATAACGGTACAAGTAGGCCATTGGTTGCCAGTATCGTTCGAATTTCAGATGGATTTTCAAGCACTTCATTCATCGAATAATATACGCCCAGTTCTCGTTCGCCAGTGGCTCGAGCAAATTCAATTGTTAATAATTTCCCGGTAATCGCACGTTCTGCCTGTTCCAACTGTGCTACGTTTAAATTAAGTGGAAGCTCAAAATTCTCCAAATTGCGAGAACATTCCACGAGTGCAGATTGAATAAATTTACCGGACGAATCAAGCATTACTATATAATCTCCAGCATCATCTTTAACGACCGCACCCTCCAGTTGATTTTCTGCCGGAGATTTAGCAAAATAGTATGCCTTCGGGTGCGGTTGAAAATCACTGGTTATATCCAAACAGTGAATATCTTTGATTAGTGGCACTAGGAATTCTTGGAAAACGACATACACATCAAAATCGGGTGCCACAACACCAGCATTTAAATCTTCATCAATCCGTCGCTCTTTCGTCACTTTTTTCATTGCCGGCCATATAATATCGAATAAATTATGATCCAAACGGGTTTGTCTCATCTTAATTTTATCGAAAACACTTCTTTTCAAAAACCGTGCCAAATATGTTGTGACCGAAATCCTAAGTGAGGAAGCACTACCTGGTACACTATTGGATGGAAGCTCTAATGAATGTTGTGGCTTATATGGCTCATGAATTAATTTAAAACAACGTTCCAATGTTGATAGTATATCGGCATCGTCTAATGGCCGTCTCGCGCTATGTTGATCATCTGGTACTAATGTGTATATGTAATAAATATTTATATAACAAAGATATATTAGGTGCTCTCAAATCAAATTAAATTGAAAAAATAATAACAATAGTTGTAAAAAAATAATCAACAAATCTCTTTTTGTATTAAAAAAAAGCTTTGAATCTTTGAATTTATGCTATAAACTCAAAAAACAAAATTAATTTGGTATAGGAACATATGTCAAATTACCCTGATCACTTAACATTTCTTCGACCGTTTGTTCCTCGACACCATAGTCACGAAGTAATTGTTTGTGGGAGAAAATGGGTTCGGCTTTTTCATGATTTAAATAAAATTCGGGGGTATAGCCGGACTAAAATAAATAACTTATATAAAAAATTAAAAAAAACATTTGCTCGAACAGACTCACATTATCTTCTACTTTGGGATTTGCACCCAAGTGTACTAATAAATTATAAAAATGTCCATTATCGTGAACAGTGGCCGCATAATGTAATGCCGTTCGGCCATTATTATCAACAGCACTTGTAGTTTCTGGAAAACGACCAGCTAAATACCGTACAACTGATGAATGGCCAAAAATGGCGGCCACATGCAATGGGGTTGCACCGTTTGGTGATATACGGTCTTTCGCAACAGCAAATTTTCGCCGATCCAATGCCGATTGCAAATCGCGTAGATTACCTTCGCGAGCCGCTAAATGAACTTTACGAATTTTATTCATGTATGCTGTAACATTATCAAGGAACGCTTGAATTTCTGGTGAATCAGACGCCATTCCAACTAATTTTGCGCCGTCACCACACAATACTAGGGAAGCTAGTTGCTCCATATCACCCGAATCGATTATAGCTTGTAACCGAGCATCCTATAAAATAAAAATACTTTATTTTAAATCTGTTCTAATGGATTTTCATATAAGTTAATGGTTTTTTTTTAAATTATTTTTAATAGTTATTTGTGTTTGTGGATTGAATAATAATATATAGTATATGTATATATAAAATGTGATAAATCCAATTTCTGTATTTATTTTATTTATTTAGTTTTTTTTTAATTAAGAAAATTGTTATGTTAAGAGAAAGAGAAGAAGATTAAAAAAAGTTAGCGTTAAACAAAAAAAAATTTCAAACAAAAAATTCATACTTCATCTTCATTTGATAGCAGTCCTCCTTGTGACTGTAGCTGTCCACTTTCGGATGGTTCACCTTTAACAACACCTTGTATTTCTAGTGCCGGACTTGGTGATTCTATATCATGTTCATTAACAACATCGTCATCATCATCCGTTGTGCTGTGTTTACTTTTACGCTCATCTTTCGTTTCATCGTCATTTGGATCATTTGGTTCAATATCAACTTCATGAAACGATGTTATATCGTCACGATTTTCTATTTCATCGCCTTCAATTTTAAGAAAGGTTTCATCTTCGGTGATGTGCGTTTCGGTTTCCTGTCGAATCGGAATAAATTTCGATTGTTTTTCGATTGATATATTTTTTTTTGAAGATGAAGATTTTTTTAAATTTTGATTTTTACTTAAATACAACAACAAATAAATACCCGATCTACATATTACATATGAAACTTTTAAACTGTCTAATTAATATTTAATTTAAAAAAAAAATATATGACACAAAAGAATATCAAGTTGTGATTGATGATCAATAATGTCAAGTGCTCTCAAAACTTGGTATTCTTCTCTAAAGTATATTTATATTTAGTATTTTACAAATATTTACAAGTATAATAACCAATTAAAATAATTTTTGTAATCAAATAATAATTTTTTTTAAATTGTTTGCATTTGTAATGAGGATGGCAATAGTACCTTATCGGAATTTTCTTCATCTTGATCGATAATTAAAATTTCAGCTTTATCATCGCCATTGTCAACATGATCGTCACCATCAACAACATTATTTTCTTCGAGATTAGTATGATTTTCATCTATTTCATTATCACTATCATTATTATCATTAAGATCATCTACATTTTTATTATTATTTTGGTCAGTTTTCTCATCATCATCATCATTATTTTCAGCCTCATCATTATTTGTATTTATATTGTCGTTTTCAATCTGTATATTATTGTCGTAATCGTTTGCTTCATCTCGTTCGCCAGTAACTTCTTCTGCGTTATGAGCAAGATTACTAGTACTACCACTATCTTCAATCGGATTTGTTTCGTCTTGTTTATCATCGATATTATTATCAGTATTATCATCATTATTATCATTATTTTCATCGTTAATAATCATTTCATCATTATGTTCGTTATTATCAATGAAATGTTCATTTTCATTATCATTATCATTATTATCATTGTTATTACTAATATGATCGTTCTGAAAAGCAAACAATTGTCGACAACTTAAGAACTTAAAATTTTTTTAATGTCTACATACATTTATATACAAAACATGAGAAAAAAAAAAATTTGTATATTGTGTGCGTTTTACTGATAGCTACCCTATACAAATTATATTCTACAATTTTTTTTAAATTCAATTTATAACCCAATAATGTTACTATTTGACACGTGGAGCGCGGCAAACCAAACAAAAGAAATAATTTTTTTCATGCAACACATATTCACATGTCAAATAATAAAAGTTTATATTTGAATGAGCCGACAATAGCTTACTTTGTAGGTATATTAAATGTTGGTGTATGAATTTGTGTAAATTGCTATACAAATTTATAAATTGAATTGTGTACTTATAAAGCCATGTATGTAAATATTTACAAATTAAGTTTTACATCAAAATAGACGGTTTAATTGTATATCAGGTTATTCAGCTTTGAAACAAAAAAATCCGCCATTTTGATTTACTTAGTAGAATTCTAATAGTTTCACTATTATTCAAAGTGAATTTGTATAAAATTGTGAATATCTGCATAAAACATTAACACACACGCACACAAAAGTAAGTTTTAGTATATTGAATTTAATTCATTTGTTCATGTATGAAGCCTTCAAAATAATTACCTCGGGATTTAAACGGTTTTTATGTTTTACATTCGTCTCATCGTCATTTTCATCCTCCTCCGTGTCATATTCATCGCCCTCAATATCACCATCGACACTGTATCGTTCATTTTCATCTTCGTGTCTTGCGGTGTTGCCATTTTGTCCATCGGCATGATTGGGTGTCTCATATATGTCCGAATGTGTGATAGGCGATGAAACTTTATCATCTACTTCGTCCGACATTGTTTCGACTGCATTTTTGTCAACGCTCTCTAAATCATTTCCTTGGAGCACTGTTGTTTCGGGTGTTTCTATATTTAAATCGGGTTCCGACGTATTATCGATATTATCTTCGAGTGAATTTTCCAGGCCGATTTGATCTTGGATACTTTCGGATTTTTGTACTCCGCTGGCTTCGATTGGTGGCTCCTTTGCGAGTATATTGCTGATGTTTTGTTCGGAATAAAAAGTTGGACGTGGTAGTTTTGAGACACGATTTGTTGAATTACCATTACTATCGGCGCCGCCATTCGTTGCAATGTTACCTTGTGATGCTGAAATATTTTCCTCACCTAAAATTCCCCAATCAAATTCGGATACAGGTTGCGATTGTGACATTCTTGGTGCCTCTGGCACTACGGTCAATAGTGATCGATCCAATTCGTTTGGTTTGTTTTTATAAAAACCAGCAGTACGATGTTTATGATCAGTTAACGTTTCGTCGGAGCCGGCTTGGACAAGTAAATTAAAACAACGATCATTATTTTTTGCGCTAGCCGCATAATGTAATGGAGTTCTTCCTGAGTTATCGACTTCGGCGGCGGCTGCCGGCCATAGCGATAGTAAATATTCGACCAATCTCGTGTGCGCCAATCCAGAAGCCTTATGTAATGCGGTCAAACCATTTGAGTCTTTACTCGAGAGTACAATTCTAGGAACGGGTGGTTGCGTTTTCGCTTTTAACGTATCTAAATCATTATCGATCGTTGCGGATTGAATATCTTTAATTAAATTGGTAACGTACGGTATAGAATCCAACAACTTTTTCACTTTTGGATTGCTACTGGTTTCCGTTCGTAACCGCATTCCATGTCCCTCCCATAAAACCTTTGTTAACTTCCCAATGTCCTTATCATGAATCCATATTCGAATATTTGACGGTTTAATTACAATTGCTATATATTGATTTATAATAATGCAAATAAAAATCTTTGATCATTCCGATTATAAAACAACAACACGCTTACCTTCTTTACCTCCCTTCTCGTCTTTCACTTTAATCGACATTGGATTGTTCATTGGTAGCACTAGAAATACAAAAACGAAAATCGTTTATTATTTACTGTTCACATACACACACAGTTAATAACGTAAATATTTATTTTCGAATGAATGAGGTCAGAAAACTATTCTAACTCAGTCACCATCACCAATTGTTCCAATAACCTAATTTTCACTTAAATATATCTATATAATATAATATTTAATGCGTGTCTTAAAAAGCCCCCCGATCTATTGTATATCTATTTACCTCCTCAATAAAACCGTTATATTAATATTCATCCATTCAACCTTTATGAATTATTTAACCAGTCGTTTCATGTGAACCAAACCATATGTAATGTGTTCTGTTCAAGTTTGTTATTTCTCATTTTCACACTAGAGTTGGAGTTGTCGATGGGGAATGAGTTAAGTACGACAGAACCATTCCTATAATATATCCCCAATACATATAAAATCAATAAAATAAAATAATTTATTTTTTATTGTTGTATTTGACTGTGAAACAGTTATTAAATATCGATTTGATGATGGTCAAATCAATAAGATAATTACGAACTTTACATAAATATTCATACACTTCTCCACCCTTTCAAATATATGTAATTAGTAATTATATATATATATATATACACATATAAATATATATATATATATAATATATATATATATATATATATATATATATATATATATATATATATATATATATATATATATATATATATATATATATATATATATATATATATATATATATAGTGTGTATGTACTATGTACATTTACATATAAATGGATATTTCTCAAAAAATCTTCAATTAAAATTATAAATTTTAATATGCAATTTTGAATTTAAATACTAGAATTCATCTCTTTATCTAAAACTATTGATTAACGAGAATCACATACACTTACCGCAAATTACGTATACAAAATTTGAATTTAGATTTTATTTTATTTTTCACACTTATTTTTTAACTTATTATTAATTTGGTCCAAAAATAATTTTCTTTTAGATTTTCCTTTACTTTTTAAATTTTCTCATAGTTTGATCATCGTTAAATTGTAAAATCAAATTTTATATAATGCACAAAAATTCTCTGTTTCTTAAAAATATCTGATATAGGACACGCAGGCAAACACAACTTTAACACTTAAGAATCTGTCGGGTAATAAACACCGCACCAGGTCGTAACTCGAAATAAATCGAGAACTTAATGTTGTGTATGTCATAAAAAAAATTCATTACACAGAATAAATAAATCGAAAAGAAAAAAAACTAGAATATTATCGAATGTAAGTGCGGCGCACGGGAGTGGTATATATATAGAGGTATTCATCATCAGCGGTTCGGGTGTATGTTTTTCGAATTGTATTCATACGCGGATACCCAAAACAAACGAGATGGGTGGGAAATTTCTGAGAATGAGACAAGTGACTATGTATAAAACTAACTACATATACATAGGATGAATAATAGATTTGATTGGAAATTATATAGAAATAACTATTATTGTTAAATCGATTTATAGGTATACATATAAGTAAATTGAATTGGGTGGCGGAAAATGACCCAAAAAAAAAGGATTAGAAACATAAATTTTAGTTTGGTAATTGCCTTGTAAAGAAACATGTTTAATCTAATGAACTCGTGAAGACAACCTTGGAAACATTTTCATTTTTAATAAGGCATAAATAAAATTTATATATGCGTGTAGTGAGAATCCGTCTGCTTAATAGACTTTTCATCATTACCATATATAAACATATGTATGTACTATAGTTTGTTAATTAATTGGTATTTCATTAAGCCTGGCCTGAATTTATCTAATAAACCGTTGACAAATTATTTAATATTCAGTATTTTTTTAATTATGTAACTACGTACTTTATGGATGTAGGTATGGAAAGGATATTGGACGTTACCACATACATCAAATACATTATATTGAACATACTGCGTATATTTTCATATATTGATTGATTTCATTATTTATAATCATATATGGAATTTGGAAAGATAAATTTTCTCTCGTAAACCGCGGTTCTTTACGATTAATGTGTTTGACATTTGTAAATGACATATCGTGTCCATCCATTTATTTGATATGTTTGGCTTCGACCAGTAGATTTTTGATCTATAAATCAAACTAAATATGATTTATAGAATAAAAATCTACTGGTCGAAGCCATTTAAGGGAAGACTATTGCCTCATAGAGGAATTGTTGTCATTCATATATAATTGTTTCAAAAATTGTCGTTTTACTTCGATTTATTTACCTTAAAAAGTCCAAGAAGACGAACATTGATCGTTGTAGCAGTTCCGTACTGCTTCGTATATGTTACATTTCAAGCGTTGCTTATAGCAGACGACCGATTAGGGTGCCATACAGATATTCGACTATATTTGCATATACAAATACATACTTGTATACTGTTACCAGACGAACTATATAGAGAACCATCAACCTTTACCTCGCGAGTCTTACCTTTTCTTCCAAATATTTTTATCATTCTTCTCTTATTAAAACAACAATCTATAAGTTAGGCTCAACCTCAATGGGTTCTAAGAAATTTTAAAAACAATTAAATAATAACAATAATAAAACAGTGTTTAAAGGCCATTACTGGCCCCTTAACTGTGTCAACAATCTGGTTCCAACGGTTTCGATCCTGGGCTTGGTCTTCATACTGTCTTAGACAACCTGAAGAAGCCAAGTCATTCTCTACACCGCGAAGACATCATTGCCTGCAACGACCACTGCGCCTACCATATGGTGGCTCTCCTTTCAGAGACCGCTGCACAATGCGTTCCGGATGAGCACGCAGAACGTGACCGAGCCAGCGTACTCGCTGAGATCTTATTTCATGTACAGTATCGGGGATCTTCATCAGATCTCTGATCTCGATATTGTACAGAGCACGGTATGTACCATCTATTTCACGTTTTTTGCCGTAAATCACATGCATGATTATATTCTCAAAGGTAAGGAGCCATCTCTCGTACACATCCATCATCGCCCAACTTTCACATCCAAACATAACAACGGCCCTGATCAACGCTTTGTAAAGCTTCAGCTTCGCGGCACTTGATAGGTGTTTAGATTTTAGCAGTGGCCTTAGTGGATTTTTTTTTTTTTTTTTTTTTAAAGGACGACATTTTTTGTCCATAGCCTTGCTTGCCTTACATTCAAACGAACATTCATTCAACCCATTCATCCCATTCACACAAATACAGTATATCACCTGCCCATTGCATATATGTAGCTCCATGTCACCCTGTACAGTGAAATGGAACATGGGTCAGTCCATTTTAGTTCTACATTCCAATAGAGGGTCATAGATGTTATCAATTTAATCACCGATCGTAATCGGGAGATGAAAAATCCCTTTTGCATCCCGCCTCTGTTGGGATTCGAACCCGGTACCTCCCGATCCAAACGTCGCAGCTTTAACCACTGCGCTATTTCCTCGGCCTTAGAGGATACAAAGCACGACTCACCCACACTGTTATCGTGAGTGATAAGAGAGCCCAAATATTTGAAACTCATCACTCCCTCAAACCTGTAGTGGCCACTACTAAAATCCGGTGTGCCATTGTCCCTATGACCAGAGATCATGTATTTCGTTTTGGACTCATTGATCTGGAGTCCAACAAAACCTGAAAACTCTATAAGTATTTCTTTCACTCCGTTGCTATTCAGTCCAATCACGCATATGTCACCTGTATATGCAAGCACCTGGACTGGCGATATAAGATGTTGCGCTGAGGTGTTCCAGTTTTACGAAACACCTATTACGTCTCCCTGCGCCGAACACCCGAGTTAACTGCAAAAATTGTCGATAGCCTGTTATCAACTTTAACACAGCGTCACTGTCATCTTACACAGCCGTACCAATTTTGTTGGCATTCCGAAGTATTACAGGGCAGACCACAAACTCTCTCGATTGATCGAGTCATAGGCTTGCCGGAAATCCAGGAACACCTGATGTACAGGGATGGATGTCTTATAATATTTAGATAGAATCATCCGTAGCAAAAAGACCAAATCAATGATGAATTTTGTCACCAGGCCAGGAGGTCCTATTTGTTCACTTTTTGCTGTACACCCGATATTATGAATGAATACATCGAATGAATTAATTTTTGAAAACCTGTAAAAGGTTATTGTGCCAATATATAAATGTTTTGAATTGATTTAATTTACATCGCTTCCATATATTATTTGGCTCTTGAAGTCTACACTAAATTGTAAATGTTAGATAAAAGTAAGTAAATATACATTTTTCCCAATCGGATTTTTATTTGTCGCCAAGCTGTGTGTTGATAAATTGTTGTTACGGTAGGGACGGAGTACCATTGGTTCTGGTACTGCGGGTCTGATCGCATTAAAATTATTATAAAAGGGTTGTCGCACTGGAGCTAAAAATTAATTTGTTAAAAATAATATTAAACAAATATTTAATATTTATACATTTTCCACATTATAAATTTGGATTATACAGGGTTTCCCAATATTCGCTGACCCGGGTTGTACCGTTTGATTCCTTGATCAAAACGAAGGTGACTTTATTTCTATCACTTTGCACTGGCATATGTCTACCTCTCAAATTATAAGCGTTTAAACAGAAGCCTGCCGACATAGTAAGCTGTCGTGAAGAAACTGCTATAACAGAAAAACTGATAAAGAGTTTTAGAATATTATATTCATTTGAAAGCTGTTATAAAATTATGTGTTCTAAATATGGTTATAGCCATAGAGAGATTTTAAAAAATGAGAACATCCGAAAACAACATTTTTTCTTGTGAATTTTTAAAATCTAAAAGTTTTTGTTAAATATCATGTTAAATTATTTTTTTAGAATGCAGTAATAGTTACAGTTTGTTTAAGGCTCTACTTTACTCAATTTGCGAAAACATGTGTATCTTACAAATCATTTTACGGCCACATAAAAATAGGCCTTGACTTGATTTTTTTTATAGCAAAGATAAATACATTTGCAAGCGAGTAACACACGTTTTGTTTTAAATTCGCTATAATTTTCTCGTAATTGCGTCTCAAAGTTGATGAATTTTTGACAAAAACCATTCACTCACAAACCAAATTTATCAATATTTTTCCACTAATCTGTAAAAGTTTTATATATGGGTACGTTCAGGAAGATATTATCTAGCGATTAACACACGTTTTTATAAAATTTCGTTCTAATAAGCGAGAAAATTGAAAATTTAATTGAAAACTATTTTATATCGATAAGCTGACAAATAAATTTATTGAAAAAAATGTATCTGCGATGTAAAAATGGTTTAGGCATCTACTAAATGTCGTGTAATTTTTAGTTCTTCCCTTTTTAATTAGATGTCATAAGAATTGTTAAAAAAAACAATTTTTTCATGGAATATTTTGTAATTTTCGATAGCGAAGATTTACACTATTTCAAATTTAATATTAGACGCATTTTTTGGCATTTAAATATCGACATCAATCTTGGTTTTTGTTCTAGGTAAAGTAGAGCCTAAAAAGATAATTAATTTTATAAGCTTTCAAATGAATGTATAGTATTTTAAAATTCTAATTACCAGTTTTTCTAATATAGCAATTTTTTCAATACAGGGTAATAGGCCAGAAGGCATCTAGTTCCACTCTTATAATTTAAAAGGTAGGCATGCCAGGGCCCGTATTCTTGAATTCCACATCAAATTCCACGTGTGGATATCTGTCAAAATTCCCCATCCAATTCCCTTAGTATTTCCCTATGCATATACCACATGCAACCAAAAGCCGTATTCTTGAAACATTCGGAATTTTTTATTCTCCACTGTTAAATATTAAATTCACCTCTGTTAAATTGTGAGTAACTTCATATAGTATAGTCGATTTATTGTAGAGAAATTTCTATGTTATAATTATCACTTCTAAAGTTCTAACTTATAACGCTTTGTATAGTTTAAAATAAATACAGCTAGCTGTCAAAGTCCTCCGTGTGGTATTTTTTTAACATACATGTACCCATTCGGAAATTTCCCCTTAGTGTGATATTCAAGAAGACTATAGATTTAAAATACCAAATTTTTTTTTTTTTGAATTTTGACAGATATTTAGATTCGGTTTGATCAAGGAATCCAACGGTACCATCCGTATGTTAGTGAATCTTGGAATGGTTACTTGTATAAATATTGTGATTATTTTAATTTAAGTATCTATTCTAGTACTATAGAATTATATAGATAACCAGAAGTACTTATATCCCACTTTGAATGTTTTGATTTTTTATCTAATGACTAAACCGACTATCGTTGATAAAAATTTATTAAATGAATTATTCACCTGTTCAATCACAGATTTCATTGTGACACACAAAATGATATTATTATATTATATTTATATAAAAAAAATTATATTTATAATTATTCTAGCAAAAACGAATAATCGCTTAACTAATTGAGTGTGATTTAAAATTACTGCATAATGCTACAAACAGAATTTATTTGACATTAGTCCATACAAGGCGCTACCTGTAAAAGGTTTACGAAAACTTCTTTATTTAATCAAAGCAGTGTTCAGATTGGAAGCAGAAGTAATAATGATACCAAAGTCAAATAAACCACCTAACGACAGAAAGGTATAGGGCGATTTTGTTGCTTTGGGAGCAATATCAAAAATATTCGAAAAAATACTGCTCAAGAGTCTCAAACTAATACTAGAAAAAAATATCTTATTCCTCCTCATTAATTTGGCTTTAGAGAAAATCACTACACTTATAGAGCAAGTGCACAGAATTACAAATATAATTGAAGATGTACTTGAAAATAACAGATAAGTTCTAGTATCTTCACGGATGTAATATTTGATAAAGTATGACATCAAGGACTAGAATATAAACTACACCGAGATCTACCGAGGCAAATTTACAGGATCTTCAAATCTTACATGGTTGATCGACAGTTTTGAGTAAAATACGAAGAAGAATACTCTGAATTAAAGAAAATATCAGCAGGAAAACCACAAGGTAACATTCTAGTAACAATTCTATATCTTCTATACACCAGAGGTCTACCAACTACAAAAGAATATAGGAGCATTTACGGATGATACTGCAGTCTTAGCGATTGGTAATAACATAAATGAAGCAACAGCCATATTGCAGAGGGCCACTAACATGGTGAGTTACTGGACGAAAAGCTCAACGTAATGAAATCAATACATATAAATTTTGACCAATCATACAGCAATAAAATAAATGTTGACCAATCATACAGCAAACTCCTTATGTAAATAGGCAAAATATCTAGACATGACTCTTGAGGGTAAGCTCAGTAAAAAGAACATGTGAAAAAGAAAAAAGAAGAATTAAATATTAAAACTCAAATGGACCTATGGTTTTGGGGTTGTGCTAAGAAGACATAAATGTAAAAATATCACAAAGCATTCCAAAATAAAATCCTACTAAAATAAATATTCCATGATACATAAGAAATGACAACCTTCACAGGGACCTAAGGATGGAATACGTTAGTGAAGAAATAGAACTGGAAGAACTAGAACTGGACATCTAGGACCCAAACGACCGTTAAATAACCTTCAATGTAAATTTTACTGAGACATGCAGCGCTGCATGTAGAAAATCTGCACAGCTGTTTCCAAAATTAAAAACAGATGAGTAGTACTTCAATTATTTGACATTATGCATTATTCTATACAAAGTATGATTAAGTTAAGTCATGTTTTTTGTGAAACGTTTAATTAAAAAGAAATTGTCGACAGTAAATCAAAAATTAATGTGGTGTGCTAGATCGTTTTTTCAGGTATAGTGTATGTCTTTTGCCATATGCGATTACATATATGCATAATAGATAATACAGCCTGCAGAGTTTAATCATAACAGGCACACGATTTTAGTATCCGCATAATACATATAATTTTAAAACATAATATTTATAGTTTAATTACTTTGCATTTTATTTTATGTTATCATAAATTATATCATTTAAATCATAATAAATACCGATATATAAAAATGAAAACCGACAAGCTAAAATACATCTCTGCGTCAGTGGCCACGTTATTTTTTTGGTTACATGTGCGATATTTGTCAGAATTCTCATGCTTAAAAAAGTTCACTGTATATTAATCTCTTCTGCGAGACTGAGCCCGAAACTATAGTAATTATTTTCGTATCGAAATTTGTGACATAGTTAAATAATTGCAATGGTGCTTAATACTTCGTTTATACTTAAATTATATTAACATTTTGTATAATAATAATAAGAAGGTCGATCGGTTGTGTCAAAGTGCATTTATTTAGTATAGCTACCTATAGCTACCTAAGGCGCCCCTACATTTACAGCTCTGCATTACTTTCATCGGAAGAGTTTTTATAAATAAATACTGACAGAAACAACTATAGCAGATTTGCGTAAAGTATTTTGGTTATGGTGGCCGTAACGCGGTCAACTACTATAGAGTGAAGAGTGTCGAACAAATCCGACTATCCGGCCGTTTATAAAATTTGGGGTAGTTGATTGGTGACCCCTCTCTTGGAATTCTTTTATAAAGGAACTAGTCCAAAAATAAATCTGTCAAATTAGCAGTTGACCCGAAAATGTATAACTTCAATTTACAACCCGGAATTGTTTCGCAGCCCCGTAGCGAAATGAATTGAAATAACCGTTTCCTCTTGAATGTTCCTTTGAAGTCATCATTTAGAAAATGAATACTTCAGAGGAGAATGTTGTGTATTATACGCATTGTCAAAAAACGATCGCATTTTTATTTGGTGTGATATAATTATAAAAATGTTGGGTATTTGGAGGGATTCTATGTGTAATTCTTTACAGTATGGTATTAATGTTTAACTCGGCTAGGTAGATCTTTTAAATTTAATTACTTGAACATGTCAAAAAAATACCATCAGACAATTTTTTTCTCTTTAAATATACGAAGTTACGGCACTATCTGGCAGAATGGCAATGAATCCAAAAAACTTCCAACACACCTTAAAATTAAATAAAAGCCATTAACTCGGCTAGGTAGATCTTTTAAATTTAATTACTTGAACATGTCAAAAAAATACCATCAGACAATTTTTTTCTCTTTAAATATACGAAGTTACGGCACTATCTGGCAGAATGGCAATGAATCCAAAAAACTTCCAACACACCTTAAAATTAAATAAAAGCCATTAATCGGCAGTGAAAGTTTTTAAACGGGATATGTATTAGTTATGTTAACAACAAAAAACACCAATGTGAAAAGAGCACCAAAACCAGTGGTGGCCCGTGGGTTTTAAACCAGAGTAGGTAATATTTTAATTTTGAATATGAGAAATTCGAAATACAATCGATAAAAATTATGTACATATACGTTATGGGATTTTATAATAAATAAATTGATTAAAATAATTCCGTAATTTCGTAATTTTGTAAGTTGATGACGGAAAAACTAAATTTTTCGCTATACGCCTGCGCACTAATGGGATGATTAAAAATGGTTTAGCAGAAATTGTTTAAATATTGTTGGCACAATCAAAAATTTGCCAGCAAAACACATTACCATTAAACCAGTCGCCAATACAAAATACAGAAATATTCGTTTGATGTCGATAGATTTATATTTTTACAAATACATTTTTGGTTGAGTAGCGAAATAAACAATGTGGACACAAATTGAATAGAGTGGGCACTGCTCACCATGTCCAATATGACGGACGGCAACAATATATGTATGTACATATATATTGATGTGTATTAATATAGAAATTCGCGATCACCGTCGACAATTTACATTTCTTGAGAACTCAACTCAACATAAACTAAATTTTTTAGCAATTTCGAAACGTGCTATAAATTTAACAATGAAAACTTAGTAAGATCTAGTTCACTACAAACAACGATTATAGAATTCATGATTGAGACGCAAAATAATACATATTTCTATCAACAATTTTCAGCATAGGTGAACCATTATTATATTAGGGTTTTCCAATAATAGGTATCATTTTGAATAGCCTGCTATTTGGGCAGCTGTCAATTTTGAAGCTGTCATCTTTTGACATTTGACAAGTAAAAACTACGCCATTACTAAAAATGGTACGAAACACGCTTCAACAACGCATTGAAATTGTTAAAATTCACTACAAAAATGGTGAAAATTTTGCAGTCACAGTTCACAAAGCTATAGCACTTTTTGGTCGTCGTGAAGCACCTTCTCGGCCGGCAATAGTGAAACTGGTGGAAAACTTTGAGCTGTTGGGACAAATTAGTGATGTGAAAAATCGAAACCGTGTGAGTCGCTCAAGAACAACATGAGAATATTGCTGCTGTAGCCCGTAGTGTTGAAGAAAACCTAAGTTTGTCGACACCTCATGGGCATTCCACAAACGACATTACTCCGTATTTTGCATAAAGACTTAAGGCTTTTAAAATTCAGTTAATACAAGAACTCAAGCCGGTCGATCACCATAAACGTCGTATCTTCACTGATTGGATCCTTCAAATGCATCAAACATGAGTGAGGCCCATTTTCACCTCGGAGGCTACGTTAATAAGCAGAATTGTTGCATTTGGAGCTCAAAAATCCAAGAATGAATGTTGAAGAGCCTCTCCATCGTCAACGTGTCACTGTTTGGTGCGGTTTTTCGGCTGGCGGTGTGATTGGACCTTACTTTTTCGAAAATGAGACTCGTTCGCTACCGAGCTATGATAAATGATTTTTTATGGCCGGAATTGGAAAATACTGATGTGAACGACATTTATTTTCAGCAAGACGGCTACATGCCACACAAGCAACGAAACAATCGAAATTTTGCAAGAAAAGTTTCCTGACCGTGTTATTTCTCGAAGAGGTGATCAAATTGGCCACCGAGATCTTGTGATTTAACACCTTTAGACTTTTATCTTTGGGTCCACGTGAAAGATAAGGTCTATGCCAATGCTCAGCCACAATCGATTCAAAACCTTAAAGATGGAATTCGTGAAGTTATAGAGGACATATAGCCGCAAAGGTGCGAATTGGTCATGGAAAATTTCATGAAAACGATATGGTGCTGCAAGCGTAGCCGTGGCGGCCATTTGGCTGATATCGTTTTCAAATGTTAATGGCATACCTTCCTCTTTACAATGAAATAAACATCCATTGATTTCTCTAAAAAATACTCGTTTTTTTTAAATATCAAAATGAAACCTCTATTAGAAAACCCTTTACAATTTTCGGTCGATCGGCGATTAGTTGCCTAGTTCCTATACAAACCCCCAAAACATAATTTTAACTTGGACAATATATATCTTTAAACATGTGTTTCTCGTAATTTTTATCTTCAGACGTTGATTGATGTATTTGATATGAAGTAATGCACTGTGGATGAAAAATCACAAGTATCTTGGACTTATATCAACGACTTATCAATTGCCTTAATGAATCATTCAACCACAAGCCAATGAAAATTATGACGAAAATTTTGTATTAGATTAAAACTCTCAAGTATGTACTTACATGCTTATTAGTAAAATAAAAATGAAAAATTTTGAGCATCAATATTAAGATAAGATGCTTCAAACGTATATATAAATTTGAGTTGAATTTATTTTTGTTTAATTCTATTGTAATCGCCAAAGAACGTAACCACCAAAAAACTAAATTTATTCAAAATGGAAATCATTCGTTATTTATTGTATATATTAATTAATCTATTAATATTTGTGAATTGTGATGAAAATCGGATTACAATCCAAAACTACAAATTAATAAGAAAATTAAATAGTTTTTACGATGATTTGATTAGTGGAAAAATTAGTGCAAATAGTGAAGTAATCAGTTTTTTAAATACAAAAAGTGATAATTATGATACGAATAAATGTAATAATCAATTGGCCTACTACATGAATCAGTTTAGTAATGAAACCGATGCCACTCCAGAAACATGGGCATTAGAATTATTTGATTCAACTGGCAAAATACCTGAGGGAGTTTTATATGGAAATAAATATAGTTTAGGTAATTTTGATCAATGTTTACGTATTTCCCACGACGCTGGAGTGGAAGCTATCGGAACTATTAAAGGACAATATTGTCTAGTACCGATGGTTGTTAATTTAGGAGCCTTACTCTCCATAGATGGTGGAAGTGCTGCAACCACTTCGATCATAAGGCATGCGGTTTGTGTTCCAGATACTTGTGAACCAGCTTATGTTATGCAAATAATTGGAGGATATTTGCAAGAAATGAATATATTCATATTACCGTCTGATCCGACACAGTTATGCATTACAGATGCCCCAAACGAGTTAAATACCGCTGATATTTTCATGATGTAAGCTTCCCTAAAATATATTTTATGATACGCTTATTTTATTTAATATTTTTAATTTGCAGAGTAATTATGTCAATTTTTATCTTTTTGATGATTGGATCAACCGCATATGATTTTTATACTACCAAAACACAATGTAATTTACGCTTGTCTGTCTTACAATAATGAACGTGTTTTAATTATTTTACAATTGTTTTTAGCACCTAAAACGGATTTATTTATGGCTTTTTCGATAATCACTAATGGTAGAAAACTGTTTGCACTTGATCAATCAAAATCGCCAGATGTAATAACTTGCTTGAACGGAATACGTGTTTTGTCACTTGTATCGATTATACTTGGACATACCTATCAGTTTACATTACAAGGAGCCGTGTTAAACAACGGTTATATGCCCGAATGGATGACAAAAATATTTACAATGTTCATTGGTGCAACGCATCTTGGCGTGGACACATTTTTCCTCATTAGCGGACTACTCGTAACATGGAGCGTATTTAAGGAATTGAACAAAACCAATGGAAAATTAAATATTCCAATGATGTATTTGCATCGGTATCTACGTCTTACACCACCATTAATTATGATTATATTATTGGCAGTTACATTCTTTGTGCATACCGGTATGGGCCCATTCAGTAAAGATTCGCAGTCTGACCTAATAAACTGTGATAAATGGTGGTGGAGCACTCTTTTGTACATTCAAAATTACGTCAACCCAACTGAATTGGTAAGTTATTAAATTTTATTTTTATTTAATTTAAAACAATAATTTTAAAATGTTGTTTATTTATAGTGTATATCGCATAGTTGGTACCTACAAGTGGATATGCAACTATTTATACTATCCCCTTTATTATTGATTCCATTGTGGAAGTGGGGTAGGAATGTAGTTGTTGCAATATTCACGTTAATATTTTTATCGGTTGGCTGTTACTTTGCAACATATTATGTTAATGATTTTAAAATTTCATTCTTCAATGGAGGTGGCGGTGGTGTCGGCAGAGCGGACTCACAGTCCAAAATTTATTATCCGACGCATATACGCATGGGAACATGGTTAATAGGTGTACTACTAGCGTATCTATTAATTAAGACAAAAAATAAAAATCTAAAAATTTCCAATTGGTGGATCTATGGAGTATGGCTTACGTGCTTTATTACAATATTTTCTATTATATTTGGAGTTTTACACATTAATCAACCAGATTATCCTGAATATAGATTTGAATCGGCAATTTATTCAGCACTGCATAGAGTGGCCTGGGGTACAGCAGTAGCTTGGATTGTATTTGCATGTCATAAAGGTTATGGAAGCTACCTAAATTCTTTTTTGTCGCATCCAATGTGGCTTCCGTTTACAAGATTATCGTACTCCATGTATTTATTATCTTTTATTTTACAAGCATATAAATCAAAAACAACAAAAGTTCACCTTTATTATAGTGAATATACTATATTTAATTATTTTTGGGGTGATTTTGGTATTACATTTACAATTGCAATATTTTGGGTTCTGGCTTTTGAGTCACCAGTGCCCATATTAGAAAAAGTAATATTCGGGAAAAAGCCAAAACCACAAAATCACATTGAAGTGATACCACCAGTTGAAATAAAAACATCTCTAGAGTAGTAATTTAAAAGTGTAAAAGTGTAAATAATAATAAAATTTTGAAATATACAATATTAAAATTGAAATGAACATATAGTCCAAACTGTGTTTTTATTTGTTTGGGGAAACTCAAACAACGATGCTTAGGCTGCCTAATGAAGGGTGCGGATATACTGTCAACTACGCGCGAAGCTGAACACAACAAAATGTTTTAATGCTTGGTGGCAAATAATTGTAAGATTATACAAAATGGTGTGTCAAGTTTACATACAAAACAATATATTTATGTCAGTTTTAAAATCATGAAAGACTTATATTCCTAACCTCAAATATTTATACATATATAGACGTATATTTTTAGTATAATCTGTAGCAGATTATAAATAAATATAATATTATATATTATAAATATATTAAAAAAACAAATAAGTTATTGTGTATGCGTATTATTTGAGAAGCCCGGACGGCATATTTAAAATTAGGAGCAACCTCCTAAAAATCTAATATACAAGAAAAACTTCTTCTGCTGAATTCATTCAATCTAAAGTCTGATTTATCATCAATCACTTAATTAATTCAATATATCGAATTTGCAATTTTAAATTGATTTTAATTAATTATTATCAAATAAAATGTTTTGTTTAACTTTATATTGTTTGAAAATTATGAAATAGTGCCCTTTGGCTGCTCACGGTTTTAAAAAAATTGTTATCACCCTGACCTGAGCTTAGTAAATGCATCAATATAAGAATACAAATTCTCGTATATATGTATTTTTTTTATTATATAGAGATAACTAGAAGTATGTACTTAGATTTATTTTTTATTAATCTATCACACATTAAATGTTTTCATTTTTTATCTAATGACTAAACCGACTACCGCTGATAAAAATTAGTTAAGTGGGTCGCTCGCCAATTATTCACTCGATCAAATCAAAGATTTGATTGTGACACACAAAATGATATTATTTTTAAAAAAAAATGTGAGATCTATAACTTCTATGGTGTAAAAATAAATATAATAATTAAAACGATCCTGTTTTTAAAGTTAGCTAATGTAATGGATGTCAGGCTTCACAGTGGCGGTGTTCGCATATGTGAGGCCATGGACAACACTTTATGCGAGTCCTTTTTAATTTGCAAGGTATAAATATTTTCCGAAAAACTGACATTTTAATCTTGTATTACGTGCCGCTATTACGACCATGCTCGGGATCGAAACCGCTGGAGCCGAATTGTTGACTCAGTAAGGGGCCAGTAATAGCCTTTAAAACTGTTTTAATTAATATCTTGAAATATTACTAAATAATTAATTAAAAACATATTGTTACATTTTTGCTCTGTCAAACAAGGTTTTATTACTGGATTGTGAATAAAACAACCAATTTAAACTCTTTTACTTTTTCCTTTTGACTACTATTAGCACATACGGTTAAAACACAACTAACTTACTCCTAAAATTGTATCGCGTATTTATACCAACTATTCTAACCTTCTAAAATATTCCACAATATTCGAGAGAGTCTAGACTATTCTCGAATAGTCCAGACACATCTACTTTATAACAGTTTACATTTACGAAAGTGTCTCTACTCAAATAGAGATCGCCACAATCGTAGCAATATCATACGTAAGTGATTTTTATTATGAAATAAAAGCAACACCATAAACCGCTAATGTTAATTATTGCATGTCCTTAAAAAATCGGACATATCACCACTTATGCAGTGTACCAGATACCAAAATGTTCGACAAAACTCCAAACTTTTCATTTCAAAACGTCATTATACTACTCACCACCGGGCGATTAGCGATAATGTCTCCTCGCGTAACTTTTCAATTTAATTGACATTTTATAATATTTCAAGACACTCAACGTTGACGAGTTGCTCGATTGATAATTGTCATAAACGACAAATTTATTTGAAATATGTCGACAAACCGACATGGGGATACCTATCAGGGATGGGCGTTTACGCGTCATCTATTATTTTCTACATTGACGTGTCGACAACCCCTAGATAACGTCCTAGAGTGCTTTTGTTAATTAGTTCTAAACTAAAGGCTGACCAAATTTCTTTAGGAACAATGCGTTATTGGTAATATTTTTATAGAATGTCCGTCAGTGCATTTAAATCTCTTTTCAAAAAGAGCGAAATTCTCAAATAGCATGAATCTACTTCAGCGTCTTGTTTATCCATTACAAAATTATTAAATTGACCCAAAACAACGAAATATAGCGTTATATAGGGCCTCTTTTTATAACAGTGAAACGGTATAGAATAGCTCGCAGAAAAATCGAAAAAAACGGCTCACAAAAAATCAGACGAAAAGGTTATGAGACAAAAAGGTTTAATCGAGACTTAGCTATATACCTATTTGTTATACTTTCAGTTTGTATAGGGAAATTTTTTATTCGGACGCTATTCATGTACTGACTTAATTTTATAACTTGTATTGTCAATATTTTGGCTCGCCTATAGTACTCCCCGCCTAAATCGCATCAAGCATCATTGGCTGGAACGAAAGTTTTATAATTTTTAAGGAATAGCTTGTCAGATTTTTAACTTCTTCGAAACACACTGCTTGGAATGTTATCGTATTAAATGTTGCACCTGGCACTATGCAGTTCAGTTAAGTTTCAAACGTTATTAACGTTGCAGGGACATTTTTGGTTCAACTCAGCTTCTGTTAAAGAATTTCCCCAAGTTTCTCAATTCAATTGGAAAGTATAAGCGATTTGCATAACATCAAATATATATACGGCAATGGGCGAGGTAGTAGAGTGATTAACTTTGGATTCGTGGACCAGGGTTCGAGCCCATTAGCGACGGTATTATTTTAATTCTTAATTTCTTCTGTATTCAAATTGGTTTAACAGACAGCTTCTGTTATACATTTTCATATTTTTCGAGTAGTGGCATGTATACAAGATGGGTATATAGCGATGGTGAAATAAACGCAGAGTCCATTGCCTATTTTCAATATTTTCTATTCAAATGACAGATATAACAAATTATATAGCACGAAATATATATGTGGCGGTGGTCCAGTAAGCAAAGCCAGTGAAATTGATCGAGCCAAACATTTTTGATTTAATTTCTCCTGTCAAATTGGTGATAGTGAAATAAAATTACTCAAATCCAACTCAGCTTCTCTTCAAAACTTCAATAATCTCCATGTAAAAGTGTCAAGTATAAAAGATGGATATGATATGGGTTATATATAGAGATACAGCGGTAATGAAATTGTACGGCGATGGTCAAATAAGCCGTTGCCATTGCCGTTGGTAAAATCTACAATTTTTTTATTCAAATGGCAGCTATAAACGATATGTATATCACTATTTATAAGTATGTCGGTGGGTCGGTGGTAAAAGAATCTGTGTGAATGGATTGTAATCAGTTCAGATTGACTAGTTCAAGCCTCAATATATATTTTTAATTTAATTGCAAATTGGTCATTTTTAAATCAAAAAGCGATTCAAATTTAATGAGAAATGTGTGGCTGCTCGCTAAATGTGTTTACCCTTAATCGAGATTCGAACACTGCACAACCCATCTACGATTCCAAATCATATGACACTGCTTACTTCACCACCTCACCATTTCCATATATAGTTTTGCCGCTATAATCATCTTTTATATTTGCCAATTGAAGGGAGAAATTACATAAATTAAATTAAAAATTATTTAAAGCCAAACCGAGGCTTAAACTCAAGTTCACAATTCCAAATGCAACGACTCTGCTTACTGGATCCCCGGCGTATATAAATTTGGTGCTATACAAATCTTTTATGTTTGCCAATTCAATAGAGAAAATTGAAAATTTTAGCGCAATAACGAACACTATTCTCAGGTACGTCCCGGCCGTCTCTTTTGAAGAAATATGGACAAATAATTTCACAGGCGCATAAACCCCACCAAATCGTCTATTTAGTCGCGTATCATTCATTACTGTAAACTGGGATTCAAACTTTTCAATGGTATTCCAAATAGTGGTCACGACAGGCCGATTATGTCAACCGTAACTTGGTCTAAGCGCACGAAACACATTCCTCACAGAACGCTGATTTTCGTAATAAAGCTGCGAACAATTTGTAGACGATATGCCGGGCTCAGTCTTTCCATGATGAAATGGAAAACAATACTGAATAAATAAAAACACGATGACAGTTTGAAACTATTCATGCGTGATTTGTCAAAAAGAAACAAATGAAAAAATCACCTCTAGATGAACGCTTTTACAAAATACTCCCGCGAACAGGCGCATTCGATTTCAAATCGCTAAAATATCGTATGTTGTTGACATTATTTTAATTGTCGACGTCGACAAAAAACACTGCCAATCAATCTACGTTATATTTTACGTGTCGACAACCTCGTAGATTACATGGCGTAATCTACCTCGCCCATCCCTGGTACCTATATACTTATCGATAAATTTGTGTCGATGCTGAAATGGTTTAGGACTCAACTGAAAAAAAAATATATATCGTGTATTTTTTAGCGGATGTTATTGAAATTATTGGTCTTATAAATGATTTGGTAAATCTGGTAATGGTACAGATATTCTAGATATGAGTTCGAACGTATTAAAATAATACTCAAATTGTATCTCTCACTCTATAGTGCATTTAATAAACCAATGATTTGATAATGATATTGTTCCGGAACTACAGAAAACCGCAGTTGTAATTCCATTGTTTAAAAAGGGAGATAAATTAGTGAAAGATCATTATCAGCCCATTGCTTTACAGCCTACAATTCTGAAGTTGAGAATTTAATGTCTTCTTAGCAATTGTCAGTATGAGAAACACATTGTTGGTATACTGTTTTCATTGCGATCAAAATGGTGTCTGATATGGTGGATCATGCATGATCTGCTTCGTCATAAACTCAAGCTATTTGGTTTTAGACATATACCTCTGAATTGGTTTAATTCCTATCGTAGTGATAGAAATTGGTAATTCTTTTAGGTCACCTGCTAATATAGAGTTTGGTGTTCCGCTAGGTTCTATCCTGGGTCCTCTGCTCGTTTTGATTTATATTAATTCAGTATTCAGTTTGAATGTGAAGGGGAAAATGATTGATTTTGCTGATGATATGGCCCTAAGCTACCATGGTGCAAATGCTTCCCAAATTTCATCTAACTTTAATTCAGATATGAATGTGTCGCGATCAGATAGTTCGATAGTCATTCTATGATTTCAAGTGAGAAAACTAAAATTATGTTCTTTATATGGTCAATGGTGTCGTCGGGATCATATACTTGACCAATTTTTGTTGACTTTAAAATCTTACCATTACAAAGTTATTTTGAGTGGGCATCGAATACTGAGGATAAGTACTGTGTATGATATCCGTAATAATAATAACTTTTTGTACCTGTTCCGGAATATAGTACAGAAGCATATAGGAAGTATTTCTTGGATTTGGCACCCACATTCTTCAACCATTTGCAACTCATATTAAGTAATTACGTTTAATTTTTTATAAATGTTTTGTTTTTGAATTTCTTAACTTATTGTAAATTGTATATTATTGTTGGTTATGAGTTAAAATAAATAAATAAAAAATTATTTTGTAAATAAAATAACGATAGCGGAGATTTAAACAATTTTAGACACGTTTTAGTTCATTTAAATAACGAGATCAATTTAAATTTTTCTTCTAGCCGTTTGTTAATTATTAATATCGTTTCTTAAATACAGTCATCCGTAGCTATGCTCCTTTGGATGCGGGTAATAAACTTTCCATATTGTAACAGTGTAGCAGTTACCACCTGCTACGAAGCAAAAATCAATCCATTCATGTTGACATTTAAAAGAAAATTTACATAACAAACATGGTTTAGAATTTTAGATCAAGCAAATGCTTGTATAGTTCGCTTTAAATTAATCTCAACTACATATTAGTTTATATTCTCTGGTTATAGGCACAATGGCACACCAGATTTTAGTAATGGCCACTACACGTTTTGAGGAGTGAGGAGGTTCAAATATTTGGGCTCTCTTATCACTCACGATAACAGTGTGGGTGAGGATATTAAATTGCAGCTGGCAGCCGTGCTTTGTATCCTCTAAGGCCACCGCTAAAATCTAAACACCTATCAAGTGCCGCGAAGCTGAAGCTTGACAAAGCGTTGATCAGGCCCGTTGTTATATTTGAATTTGAAAGTTGGGTGCTAACGGATGAGCCCGAGAGATGCCTCCTTACATTGATTGATTTACGGCCCAAAACGCGAAATAGATGGCACATACCGAGCTCTGTACAGTATCGAGATCAGAGATCTGATGAAGATCCCCGATATTGTACTTGAAATAAGATCTCGGCCAGTTGATTGCTGGCTCGGTCACGTTCTGCGTGCTGATCTGGAATTGTGCAGCGATCTCTGAAAGGAGAGCCACCGTATGGTAGGCGCAAAGGTCTTTAGGTTGTCTAGGACAGTATGAAGACCAAGCCCAGGTTCGAAACCATTGGAGCCAGATTGTTGACGGAGTAAGGGGCCAGTAATGGCCCTTAAACACTGTTTTAATATTATATTAGTTTATTATATTATTACTCCTATAATTGATTTAAATTCATTGACACAATTTTGTTTTTATTGTTAATGTATTTTGATTTTCACGTCATGCTTGACAAAGAACTATTGTGTTCCTAAATCGATATTATTATTATATTATTGGTATAGAATAGGTATTATGTATACTTCAATCTTATTTTACGGCAATTTTAGTTTTAATTGTGTTTATTTTTATATATATATATATATATATATATATATATATATATATATATATATATATATATATATATATATATATATATATATATATATATATATATATATATATATATATATATATATATATATATATATATATATATATATATATATATATATATATATATATATATATATATATATATATATATATATATATGTATATATATGTACTCGTATTTGAAAATTATTTGTGCAACGTGTAAAATATTTGTATTTGCTTCGGACAAAACAAATGAATCTTATTTGTTCAGTGTTGATAAAATCAATTTTGTTATTTGGAATAAAAAGTATCTAAAAGTATAACTATTATTTGTACATTACGTATAAACCGAAAAAATAAAATCCATTATAATTATTAATTAATTAAAAATTAGTTACGTAAGCATTTACATATTTAGTCACATATATTTTGTAAGCTCGTCATTGGCTTTAATCACTTCGGAAATTATTTAAATTTGAGGTTGGGCGGTTCTGTTTCGAACTACAATCATAGAGATGTCTACAAGTATTGTCCATATTTTCGGATAGTTTAAAAATAAAAAATTAAAATTGGGCGGATTACTCCAGCCCTCAAAAAATGCCATCTAACGCGCCAACGGTGCAATACCCGTACAAACACATAATACTTACACATTAAAAACACCCAAACGTGATTTTTGGTCACCACCGGGAATCGAACCCGAGATCCTCCAATAACAAAGCAAGCACGCTACATAATGTGCTAACGAGGATAATTAAAGAATAGTTTAGTTTTTAGACCAATTAAAACATTTCTGGATAAGGGAACCAAATTATGATGCAATTTACTATTTTTTGTTATAGAAATTACAACTTAAGTGATTTTCTTAGCCACATTTTCAGATATCTTAGACTAAATGCTATCTCTGTTATTTCACCGGTTTTATCAATTGCGTGATCTTGAACGATTTTAAAAATTGTGTGATCCTAGGGATACCAATAGATTCCCGTCTTTATTTTCAAATGTTTGGAGTTAATACCAACAGCAATATTTGTGGTTAGATAGACTAAATTCTGACTGTGTCCCGCCGATTACCGGCTGTATAAGTTATTTTTCACTAGATGTCCTCGGGTACTCGTCTATATTTTCGATAGCCTATTCAAAATACCATCTCTATGAGCCACATGGTGAATGTGTTTCTGAAAAACCAGGCTTGAGAGCAATATTATTTTGAATGTATATCAATGATTCACCTACTGCTATCTATCATGTATTATGAAAATGATTTGGGAAAAGTGAAATACAAAAATTAAGTCAAAAATTACTATTATTCAATAGATTTGTCCAGTAAGTTGAAAATTTGAATGTGTATCTAAATTTAGTTATGCATTGGCTGTAATTTATTTGATGATTTATAAAATATTTAATGCTTGTTTTGAAAAATGTTGTTTACATTAAATATTTATCAATTATCTTTTGTACGTGGTGGTACATATTAGTATTTTACAAGTTTCCCGTTTCATTTATTATGCTGTAAATTCTCCAATTCTTTCTGGTTCAAAGTTTGATATTACATGCTTTCAAGTTGCTGTGCAATATGGCATCGTTCAAAACTTGTCCAAAAATGTTATCATTCGTGCAGTTTAGAGTTACATCGGGGAACAATAAACGGAAAGTTTTGATTTAAAATTTTCAATGTGTTTAGTTTCTAATTTGCTAAAGAAAATCTCGTATGTTTTATGTATTAATAACTGATATTTTGAAAATCATGTTTCAAAACAAAAAATTATAAACATTTATTTAGTATGGTCAATAGTTTAAAGGTTTTAAAAAAAGGAGTTAATTTATCTGCCTCACTTAAATGTTTGAAAAGTCAGGGTAACACTATGGTGACCAGATATACTCTTTTCAAGAGTATTAGTACTCTTTTTGTTTCGTTTTACTCTTTACTCTTTTTGTTAGGCAAAAATCATCAATATATACTCTTTTTGAGTTAAAATTTTCTGATATTCTTTTCAAATTTCCTACAAATACGTTAAAATTTAATATTTATTTAAACAAATTCAAAGACAGATCAATTCCAGTGTGCAAAAATTATTTAAAAATTATTAAATTATTAAATTCTAAATTAAAAATTCAAATTGAATTTACAAATTCTGCATTTCGTACAAATTAAATCATTGAAATTTGAAAATTTTGTTTTTCCGGAAATACTTAATTTTCAATTTATGGAATTGAGACTGAATTTTACAAGTCTGGGCATAAACTTCAAACTGAATTATAAGATTTTAAAAATTTATAATGAAAATTATAAAATTATATTCGAAAATAACAATAATTAATTTCAATTGGAATCTCGAGTAAAATATTAATTATCAAACTAAATAGTACCAATTTGAATTCGAAATTTTAATTTTAATGATGACTTCAAAATTTCAAAAGTTTAAATATTTTCAAGTGTTCTATTAAATGTTTAAAAAATTGAACATTTTCGCTAAAATGAATATATTGATTGGACTTGAAATTTCAAATTCATAATTATAAAATGTAAATCCAAGTCTCCTACAACAAATTTAATGTTTAATCTAACAATTTCAAAGGCCAATATATAAAATTGAAAATTTTAAAATCTAGCAAATCTGAACTAATTCTTAAATTTGAATTACTGCATTTTAAAATTTTTAAGTATTGTATATAGTACGAAAATAACAATATTCGAATTTTCCAGAGTCGTAATATGTATTTAAAATTTTAAAAATTCAAAATTTAATTTGTCCGTAATTCAGAAATATTAGTTTTAACTTGAATTTTGAATCTTTTGAAAATATTATAACTCAAAATTTAAACAAGAAACTTTTCTCGAAAATTATGGAAATTTTTAGTTTTTTGTTCGTTCAAATCTGAATTCGAAATTTCAATCCTTATTATCGAACAATGAAATATTTGGAAATTTGAATTTTTTAAAGTTACGAATTCAGAATTATAAAATTTAATTAATAAAATGTTTAATTTCATTGTTCGATGTATAATTTTATTTTCTTATTTAGACTTGTAAAATTGTATTTCAATATTTTTTAGTCGAAATTTCTCAGTCCAGTGGTTTCAAAATTCGAATTAAAATGAAAAATTCTGAATTTAATTAAATTTATAAATTTTGTAAATTTTAATTAGTCCAGGCACTTCGATCGAATTGAAAATGAAACAGACTTGCTAGTTGTATCTGATATTCCAGTTTGAATTATTAATATTTAAAATTTTGCCTTTTTTCAAATATTAAATTTCAATACATATATCGAATTTAGGTTGAATTTTACAATCCCAAACTCGTAAACTTCCATTTTAACTACAGCATTTCAAAAACTTTGACTGCATAGCCCGTAGAAATTTTTGAAAAAATTAATTTTTCTGGATCGGAATTCGAAATTTTAATTTTATCAACGGTTAAAATTATTTCTAAAATTTGACGTTGTTTAATAAAATTTTAATTTAAATATAATCTGATTTCAAATTTCTTTAATTCGAACATATATTTATTACAACATTTGAAAAAGTTTGGTATTTTAAAGAATTTTTTAAACCTTTCTGAAAATTCTGAATTCGACTTTAATTGGTTAGTATCAGGAAATTAAAATTGCATCCAACAATTTTATAGATGAACGATATGTAGAATGGAATTTTCGTATATACATATAAAAATATTCTTATTTCAAAATTCGTTAAATGAAATTTCGATGTTTAATTCGTTAAATTTTAAAAAAGAATTTTATAAAATTTAAATTTTAACATTTATTTAATTTAAAAAAATTTTAAATGATAAAATTAGGAACGAATATGAAAATTTTGAAACTTTTGAAATAATTTGGATTTTTGATGCATACAATTTCTCTTACCTTCTTAATCGAACAGATTAGAATAATACAGCGTTAATACTTATCCATAGTCTTACTCTTAACACAGTGCTGATTCTATCGGTTCGATTTCTAATAGAAAAAAAATCGTGTTAAAGTTAAAATAAAATAATAATTTTTTTTTCAGCTTATAGGACTCGCGGAGGTCAGTTGGGAGATTGTTTGGCTCAAAATTAGGGGACTGATTTTATAATAAATGAAACAATTGCCTGGACTGCATGAACTGCAAAAATAGTTTGTTGCTTAGTTAGATCGTCTTCAAATGTTTAAATTTTGTAAAAATTAAAATACTCTTTTGCGCTAGAAAATATCTAGTCAGCTTAGGTAACACATAGCCATAAATAGGTAGGACGCTCAAGTGGTTGTACTAATCACAAAACATAAAGGACACCTGATGTACAATTTTTAAATGACTAATATTGCATTGAGGACTACCGAAATTCTTATAACTGTATTACCTAGTCAACACATTTTATGGTTTTTGAATCCAACATAAGTAATAATCTCCGGAAAACCCAAAACCAATCAAATCAAAACTAAAAATCAAGTTTATCTATAATTTTTAAATATCTACCACCTATGCTATTGACATTGAACCGCGCGCTTCAAACTTTGTATAAAGAAAACAATAAAATTAAAAAATCGTCTAAAATTGTTATAAATTATTTTCACACGCGATTTAATTTCATTTCCACAGGTAGAGCTCCTATATGGAAGGCGTATCGTACCCGTATAGTATTCATATTTGAATATTTTATAATGAAAATAAACAAATCAAATAAATAAAATTCGAAAATACAAAAAAAATGTGCTGTGTGATATTAGAAAATCGGTAAAATAAAAAGCAAATCCAAAAATAGCCAAAAAAAATACCGAAATTTGAATACATATTAGAAATTTCTAGTATGGTATAATACACTATAGAGCAATCATTTCTCGTTGTCATATCACGTATGTACGTACGTAGTATGAATCCACATGTATGTAACTATGTTTATATATATACATATATTATGTATTGTACAGACAAATGCATTTACAGTAAATTTTAATGATGGGAAATTCACCGCCCGCACTGCCTATATTATGTCTATATCTATAGTTACAAACGAGTTAGTGACCTTTTCCTTTTTAAATTGACAATATACGCGATACTTTAATTTAAATGCCATTATTGCTTGCAATTTACCTAATTGGCTAATAAATTATATCTCGTTTTCGTATTTTTTTAACTGTGACATCTCATTGAATTTGATCTAGTTGCATGTCTTAAAAATTAACGAACTCCACTACTTCCACCCCTTCTGCTCTTTATATATTTATGTATAGTCAATAATATTTAATTCGATATTAATGATTTATGGAACTTCTAAAGGTAATCACGAAATAATTATGTTAATTTAATTGGATTTGTATAATGTATATATGTATGTATGTACAATACACATATATAGCTGTATACGGAGATATGCACGTATGCACGACACCTTTCAAATGTTCGTTACTAATGTAATGATTCTATAATATACGCACAGGAAGAATAAAATCACTAATTAATTTTTAGAATTAACAATTAAGCATGTACATACATAACATACATGAAAATTTTATTATAAATATCCAATGGAAAATTTATTAATTATATCGTATAAATATTTCTGTCTGGATCAAAAATACAACCGAGCAGATAGCACAATGGTGAAAACTGTTTGGCATTTGGATCGAGAAGTACTGAGTATTTTGCTAATGTGACTTAATCAATATTTAGCTATAAAAGATTAACAATAAATTAAGAAAATCACAAATTAGAATTAAAATAAGGTTAGGATGGTTATAATAATAAATCAAACTAAATTAAATCACATTAAAGAAATGAACTGGAAATTTAATTGAATTGTCAAATTTAATTGAATAAATATACCATAACACCTTTCGGATAGAAGTACATACTGCACCTTTCGTTGGCCATTGGAATTGTTTATAGATGGAACTTCATTTACTGTGATACAATAATGCCAATTATCACATTCCAAACAATTGATATAAGCTTCCAAAGCGTTGGCACCTTTCGTAAATATATATTTTAGAAATGTGCTGACTCCTTGAATTATTCTTTATAATTTTAATTCTATAGGTATAACCAATTAATTCACAAAGAAACTATGAACATCTTTTGTAACCGAAATGTTTAAAAATAACAATTTTTTATATACACGATTTAGACCGCATATAGTTCGATGTTGAATAAATATTTTATGAGCACCTGTCTGCGCTAAGCTTGAACTTGATAAAAAAAACTACTCACGTTTTAACTTGATTTATATGAAAGATAAATTATTCGAAATTATTCAACAATCCTAGATAGTTTATGATGAGTTGCCATTTATGATCTTGAAATCATGCTGCTGTCAACCTTAAGCGCCAAGTATTTAAATATATTGACTAAGCTAATAATCTCTATATGTGAGAATATGTGCGCTGTTTGATTTTTCATTCAGGGGATATACTACATGCGAGTATACGTTAAGAACTCAAAACAATTAAATCATTAATTTAATATTATTTACACATTATTGATATTATGATCGTAAATTATTTAATTAAATATCCAATAATCTAAGTAGGTTTTCAATTGTGAAAAAATCTTTTACACACTTTTTGAATCGTTTCTCGATTATAATGAATTCAAAAAATATAGACGCACCCACGTTTACACAATTTAATTAAATTGACGTTAATATCGAAGCAACTGTGATTTCAAATTGACGAAAATGCGCGTATGCTAATTTTGCTAAGGAATGATCAGAAAAGTAAATTAAAATAAAAGCAAATGTTAAGCTTTAATAGTAGGCTTTGGCTTTAGTCGATGTGCCCGGTTTAAAGCATATACATATTTTATTTGATTCATCAGTGCTTATTATTTTGAAATGATTTATGAGTAAATTTGAAAGCGAAAATACTTAAACAAATGCGTTTCATATTCTAAACCGCCAACACAGACAAAGCACTAATCTGGTTTCCACTAATTAAGATTGTGAAATGTTACTCCATCACTCGTAAATCTCGGTTCATCTGTCCTAACATGGTTGACAAATAAGAAAGAGTATATGTCCCTGGTTGTATAAGAATAACCGACAAATATATGCTTTCTTTGTATAGTAGAATGGGTGTAGATGATTTCTTCAAAGTACCCGCCAGACTTTATGTTTCCTAATCCCAAGTTGTATCGAAAGACATATCGTGCTAATGGTTTGATCTCTTCCTACTGAATTCAAAATTTGTTGGTAATATTGTTTTTGTGTTGAATTTTATAACATTTTCATATTCATAAGGAAACAATGTTCCTCGTTCTCAAAATCTTCGATGAACTGTTTCAACTATTCTATGACCTGGATAACGGTTACACAAACCATAAATAACATGAATATAGGCGAGTTCTTCGAATGTGTAGCGTGACATTATATTATTTTTGATTACAAACGCGCAAACAAATTATTTTAAAAATGTTAACAATAGTTTTAGCAAAACATTTAATAAGAATGGGAAAAGTTTGACGTTTAGATTTGTATAGAAATATCTGTCGCTTTTTTTTAAGTGTTCTATTGTTAATATTATAAACTAAATATAAGAGGGTACATATAACCAATTAAATAAATAACCAATTAAGTAAATAACCAATTTCTATGTTAGAAAGTTAAAATTTATAATTTACTGTTTTTAATTGAAAACTTGGCATATTTAGCAGCAAGCAGTATGGTTACAAAATGTTGTGTGTAATAACAAGTTTTTGAAAAGTTCAGTAATTATATTCCATCGTTTTAAAAGCCAATCAAATTTAAGAAATATATGGATTGTAAAATTGAGATTAGGAAAGCAGCCTTCAAAATGGTTTCATGTATGCAGCGAGCGGTTTCATCAAAACGATTATAAATGTCTTTTAAGTAAGTTATAAGGCCAAAAGGTGTCACAAAATGTTACTATGTTTATATTACTATACAGGTAATAATAAAGTTCTCAAGTCTGGATCATTTCTAACAAGAAATATTCCCCTGAGGAACCATGCAAGTTTGTCTATACTATCCAGGCGACCATGCAAAAAGTAAAATTGAGAGGAACGGTATACCAAAGGAATGTCGAGAGATGTAATAGATGCATCACAAGTAGTTCCATTACCACCGCCATCATCAACACAGGTAGTTTGTATTTTACTAACAATTAACATTGTCTTAAAGTAAAATTTTAATATGTATTAATTTTATGGTTTATTGATCAATTTTAGGCAACCTCGCCTACAAAAATTAAACTGTTAGTTAATGAAAGGGTCGATAGTTCTGCTACCGAAATGGTTCCTTCTACAAATAGTAATATGTCACGAAACATTGTAAAGCAAACTTGATGAAAAGCAAGATGACCCAAACTCTGCAAAAAATTCAGATCATTTATTCGATTTTCTATAGCATTATCAAAGATCATTTACATTATTTTACAGGTCTGGATTCTAAAAGATTTGATTTATTATCAATGTTAATTGCCAAGTACATGAATGACTTAGTTGAAATGACGAAGAAATTGGCATAAATGATCAACTGTTGCTAACGTTGTTTAAGTACCAACATGATAATTCCAGTGCAAAAATCAGGGGACCCCAATCGCCATCAGTTAACTTTTTCGTCATATAAAAATAAAACCACCCTTCAAATCATTAATAGCTGTTATGAAAAAGGAATAGTGATTTTTACATCTGAAACTTTCGGAGGAGCCATCTCATATAGAGAAATATTTAAAAAATCCGGAATATTAGAAAAATTGGATCGAGAAGACTTTGCCTTAGCTGATAGAGGATTCGATAGAAAATAAAGGTGTAGTTTTCAATATTTCGCCGTTCTTGAGAGACAAAATCCAATTAACGGAAGAAGAATAGCATACACTAGATTTATAGCCAACAGACTTATTATAGTTGAACTAGTTATTGGATTGGCCAAAATAAACCAAATTTTAGTAAGACCAATAATGTGGCCTTATGCAAACCAAATAATCCAAATTAGTTGTGTAATTTCTATTCTCCAATTATATAAATATATTACCTTAAAAGTTTAACTATTTTATAAATAAAATAAAAATCATAGTTTGTATTTATTAATTGTGTCACTTATTCTAGCCTTGTCTGTCCGTGCTGTCATTAGAAAAAGCGGTAAACATGTTTACTAAAAGCATGCCCCATTTAAAAGTATTAACAAATTCAACAGTCTATTCCAAAATTGTTTTTTTGTTTAAATACGTTTAAAAACGATTGCTTCGGTTTTCATATTAAATTTTTTACTTAGACTGTGTCGGAAACCTGTAATAAATATTTATTAGTACAGAATTTTGATATTTAAATGCAAAAATCTCAAACACCCAAATTATTATAGTCTATCGCTATCATAATTTTTGGCAGATCCGTGCAAATAAATTATATTCGGTCTTTACGCAATTTTCCATTTTAAATTCCAGCTGTTTATTGAAGATACTTCGCTGGCGAGTTTTCAAATGTCCATTGAATAGCCGATCTTGATTTGCTGTGCTTTATAATGAATTGCTTTTGAGTATCTGTCAATGGTCTATTTACTTTAAAAGGAGTAAGTATTCCAATTGGTGTTAACCGACAAGGATAACCATTATCAACCAAATAAAACCCATGATGGTGGAGGATATAGTTTACTTTTAAAAATGGAGCTAGTATACAGCACCCGAGTATTGTGGACCGACCCTGGATAACCAACGAATATATCAAGAAATCATAAAATAGCATCACATGTTGCTTGGCATTGTATATATAGAATAGTCTAATTTCCGGTTTATATATTGGTCGTGAAGATGTGTGGGACAAGCTATTTTTATGTGTCCCATCGATTGCTTCAGCAACGCAATCATTAGAAATCGATGTCCCAGCACGACTTCCAAATTTTCGCCCGATGTCTGGTAAATCTCTGGTAGACGGTAATCTAATCAATCTCGGCATTATACGGTCGAACGTAAAAACCAATATTTTATGGATTATGCCATTTATTGTTGACCTCGGTATATCCATGGTTCCACTCACCATTTTGTAACTAGTGCCACTTCCCAACCATAACAAATAGCCCATTAAATCAAGCTCTGGAAACCACCCATGACACTTTTTATCTAAAAACAATCCAATTTGTTGAAAGGTTTTGGCTGCTACACGACTGTCGTCGTATGACAAAATTCTTTTAATTATTGGGTTTTGGCTTTGTGGTGTTTATGGATGGGATCTCTATATTTATACTCAACAACATTCTGGTATTTAATCGTTATTGAATATAAAGCCAATAATAATAAACAACAAGAACAACAATTATCGGTTCCATTATTTTAATTTATTTCACAAAAATTTGGCGTTTCAAAAATAAACATATAAATTGGGGAAAAGGCATTTGAATGAGGAGGTTTATAACACATTTCGGACGGCATAATAAAAAATTGTGAATGTAGGAGAATAATTCTCAAATAATGTCAAAATTCTGTACTAAAAAATATTTATTACAGGTTTCGGACACAGTCTTAAAAGGCAATTTTTTGTAAAATTTTAACAGAAAACTCAAGTTTATTTTTGTTTGTTCAGCATAAAATGAACAAATAAATCGAAAAATTTGATTTTCCTGTCAAACTTTTAATTGTTAACTATTTTTTTATCTAGTAATTGGCACACAGCCTTATAACTTATACATTTTTTTTTTAAAAAGTATGTTCTATATTGAAATGTTAATATCTCAAAAACTATATGCGTGATTAGATAAAAATCGGTAAAAGACTTAAATTTAAATTTGAAATAAAAATCATAAATTGATTTTTTCGAGAAAAAAATGATTTAAATGAATTTTTATTTTATTTTTCGTCCAATTTTTTTAACCCCACCAATGTTTTCTTTATGGAAAATACATGATATTCCTCTTTCGAAATTATAGAAAAACAATTGAGTTATCTTAATTTTTAGAAGAGTTCTTGGCATTTACATTGAAATGTAACTTAAGTGTGTAACGTTTAATTTTCGAGCACATGAAATTGAACCAGCCACAGGACCCACTCGTTTAGACTCGTCCCAATTAGACACCATCTAGGTATACGAAGTGATAAAATTCAAAAGATCGTTTAGATTTCGCTGATTTAATGAAACCCGATGAATATAAAGTATACGATGATATAAGTATATACAATGAAGATATCGCTCACCATTAATAATTTTCAAACCCAGTACATATTGATCCAAAAATTTAGGTCATAATACTTAAATCGACTGTTTATTCCTTTAAGCAAAATACTTTCCGAAAATGTGTTTTTCTGTTTTGATTCGATTCCCAATTTGCAGGAAGATTAGACGATTCGACTCAGAGAGACTAGTACTCAATGCGCACAGACGATATTGTAACTAAAAAACGAATCCTATGAGCATGCAAAAGTCTCAAAACTTATAAATCGGCTAGTCCGGATCGAATCGTACCAGCGGAAATTCAAAATAACTCGGTGAGTATTATCTCCTAGCTAGAAATAATCTTCAAAGGGTGTTTAAAGCTGGTCTATATTCCGAAGCCTGGAAAACGCTCACATAGCTATACCCATAAGTACTTAACTTGGGATGTGCGTAATTTACGCAGTTGTCGTCTCGTAAAATATTGCGTAGATTATTTAGTATTATTAATTATTATTTTTATCATTATTATTTTATTATTATTTATTATTATTATTAAGTTCGAGTAAGAAAAAAAAATATATTACTGACTGTGAGATGAGATAAAAAATCATTTCGGTAAAATAATACTGAGTGTTTTTAACAGTGTTACTGCCATTACAATTTTTTACTGATTTAGAAAATTGTAAATCTATCTCAAACACAAACAGATGTACAAAAATTTGTGTGCTAATATAATGTTTGCCGCACACCAATATATCTTTCGGTTGTTAGATTTTTATAGCAAAATGCCATTTGTAAACAGCCGCTGTAACACGATTTCTAAAATTAAATATTTTACTACAATTTTTTTTTTCATGCGAATTTAAAGAAAACTCCGTCATCTGTTCGAGTCAAATTGAAATATTTCAACTATTTACATAGAACACCAAACATAAAAATTGTGGATACATTAAATAATCTTTTGTATGTTATGTTGTTATACGCTGTTAAAATGGTCTCTGTAACACTCCTATAAAAAATTAAAATAAATGAACTCTTTGTCTTTGTCACTTTAATGAAATGTTGTTTCTATCAGTAAAATTAATAAACTCAATTCCATGTAACTCATGCTGAAACATGCAGTGAATTTCTATACAGGTAGGATGTGTGGGTATAGCCGAACCCAAAAACTTTTCCTTCAATTTTGCGAAACCCAAAAACCAGTAGGGCTTTACACTTGAAACCACGGTTAAACAATATTCACGACAAGTTCAAAAAAGATGGTTTAGTTAGTTTTAGTGGAGAACAGTTGTTAAATAATGTATACAATGCACTGTAACCAATTAAATTAGGAGTTGACGCATTAGGATGGGGTGGGGAAATACTATGCCTATTATAGCAGCAACTGTTACTAGTTTATGCGGACCAAAATTGAAAATGTGCTCTCAGAAATAGGACTATTTCTCAAAGAATATTAAATTAATTTCTTTAATCAAATATTTAAAAGACTCTGCTGTTTATCAGGAACAAGTGCTCTTTGGAATTTCATAGGCTATTTAATATTGAATGTACATCTGATATAAATGAAAGTATAAATTAAAATGGTGAAGTTCTTTAGCAAGTGTCAATAGTTAAAATTGACCTTTGAAACCAAAACATCCAGGAAATGTAAATATTCTCAAGTCACTCCTTCAGTGGTTTTATTCTATCCATAGTTTCTGTCAGTGTCTCTAAGCTATTAGAAATGATCTCGATTGACTAGATAGAATCCATTTATCCTTTTACTATAAAAAAATTCTCTTTACATATCATCAAACTCTTCCTGACCTGAAAAAATCAATCACCTATAGACCTAAATTTTATATTCAGTTTTATGAAACTTCAAAAAGGTTAAATACCAACTAACAAAATCAGGTTAAAAAAAAATAACAGTTCGCGGTTCAAACCTAAACCGTTTTGTTTAAAAAAAACTCGGGTTTCAACAATTTCCGGGTTTTGCTAACGCTATTATATACAGGTCAAAACATTACTGCTGAATTGTGTCAACGAATTAGGGGTAAAATACGTTTCTGCGTAATCATTCTTTTATGTATATATTCGACGGCATTGTGGAGGACATGATAAAACTTGCTGTTGAGTTCACAACAGCAAATCGCTTGCCAAATCATAATTCTTTTTGTTAATTTAACTTTAAAATATTAAATGTTGGCCAGATCACCACAGCAGTTAATGTCACAAACGAGCCCACGATGCAATACCCGCGGACAAACACATTTACATACAGATAGATTTTGTCATCATTATAGATCAAAATACATTGAAGAAAATTCTATAAAATTATGATCACTCGTATCGCATTGGCTGCTAAAGAAATTTGGTCACAATTTGGTCATTTGGTCATTTAGAATTAATTTACAAAATCATTCTAGGAATTGTCTACACTATCGACCTTGTCTACGTTGTCGACGTTGTCTACGGATTGTCCTATAACACTATCATCTTTCCTGTTAAAAACCTTGGATAAACGATCAAAAATATAAGGCACAGACTCAACATGCGTACCGTAAAGGGGAATTGTAAAGGAAATTTGTTTGAATCATCCCGTTACCGCTTAATATGAGCTGTATTTCCTTTCAGTGTTGGTAACCCTGATCAGAGTCTCTTATGATATTGTGTAAAATGTTATAGGCTTGGTCCTGAAGTTCAATCAATTATGAAATTTAAATATAGAAAGCAACTTTTAAATTTACACACATACAAATCCACCTGTACATGCATACATATATTAAATCGGTTTGGGCAGTACACTTACTGCTATGATCATTATCACTTTAATGTAATTTGTCTATATGGAATTTCCCGCACTAAAATCAACGACACAAATATTGATTCCAGATAGATATCTAAAATGCACTTTACATGTTTTATTGCTATACTGTCTCACCGCATATACATATGTATATGTAGATATGTAAGCACAAGTAGTACATACATGCAAATATATTATAGATACAAACGAGTCATGTAATTTATCATGTCAATCGTCATTAACAATATAAAATAAAACATAAAATTATTTTTTATAATAAATCATTAAATGCGCTGCTTACCTCTTGGGGGCGATGAATGAAAATATAATCCATGTATTTTCCGTCGTCGGTGTGGCATCTTCTGAATATTTTATTTATATAAGTGTACAAACTAATCTCTTATATCTATTGTATATATATTTATGTATAATAATTATATTTTATTTTTATTTAATTTAGTATTTATTCGGTATATAAAGCAAGTATTTTTTTAAATTGCACTAATTTGAATATCGTTAAATTTAATCAGATCGTAATCTTTATTTTTCATGATGTTTAATATAATTTTGTTATACTATTTTCTAGAATTATTATTGTTATTTTTTATTTATTAATAATTCAACAAATATATACTGTAAATACAAAAAAACAAATGAAAATCAATAAGTTGGAAATAGTACAAATACTAAATATATATATATATATATATATATATATATATATATATATATATATATATATATATATATATATGTGGCTAGTATGTACGAGTGTACACATATGTACATATATGATAGTTACAGGAAATAATAAATTTTATTTTAGAAGAGTGCATTATAGACCATTGTTCTATTTAATTTTTTAGTTTTTGGTTTTTCACTATCACTTATATATAAATAAACTTTCCAATTTTTCAACGATTTTAATAATAATATTTTATCACTTTTAATTTTAATATGGAATTAAAAATTTCAAAAATTAAAGCACATGTTCCACTGCGACTTGTAACAACTTGACCACTAACTATCCACCAGTCGAATGAATGAAAAATATATAGATAAATTATTTTACAATTATTTTGACCACCCTCCCCCGAACTACATTGGTATATACAATATATATAGGAGTTGGTTGTTTGTCCTTTTATTTTTTATTTTTAATAAAACTATTTTATTATTTTTTGTTTTTTAAATTAAAAATAAACAGTTTAATCACGAAACGTATGTATGTATATATACTCGCGCGTATAGTACATAAAGAGCTCAGCCAATTGTAATGTACATACCAAAGGGTATTTTTCAGTGGATATACATTTATATCGTGGAATGCACAATCAAATATTACAGAAGGGACAACGGTCGAACAATAAAATTTTAAGTGTTACATGAATTTTATGTATAGGACTTTTTAGTTTTATATAATTTTTAAATTATTGTTTACGTTTACCGGCGTTTTGTGCGATTCCTTTATAAACAGCGCAATAACAAACGTGTGTGCACACCGGAAAATATTTATTTAAAATTGTGATAGACAGTAAACAGACTGACTATATAGTTCGTATATAGTTCTATGTAAATATTTTCGATACATGATAATTTTATTTATTACGAGAATAGTATACAAATTACTAATTCTAATTGTTCACTATTAATTATTGCACGAATTAATTGAGACATTATTGAACTCGGAAACTGTATAGGTGAGAAAACCGCGTGAGGAAAAACTTTTCTTGCTGCAAAAGTTGAAAATTAACTGATAAAAAAAATATTATTTGGAAATAAGTTTTCACGTTTTTCATATTTTTGGCTGTTTATACTCGTATATATATTTATTATTATTATTATATAGCTATATATTTTTTTTTTTGGTTTATGTCGGGGTGGGTGATAATTTATATATATTAAACTTTAAGTGGTTATAATAAAATATTTTTGTATTAGTACATTTCTACGCATTTACTGTATTTTTATGATTTAAGGCTGATGCGTGTTGTGACACTATTTGAAATGGATAATTCCATTTTTTATTAACTCCAAGTAGAAGTGCACTGCTCAAAATTGATACACTAATAATCTAAATTTCAATAATTGTATGTACATTTAAATTTAACAACCAAAATTTCTCAACCAACTCTCAAAAATATGAGTATGGCTCATTATTTTCGGACTGAATGCATTTTAATTATTTCAAAAAAATTCTAGATGACACTGTAGCGGCTCGTGCGGGTCTTAAACCAGAGTGGACAACATTTTAAATTATAAATACAATAATAATAAAGTAATTAATTAAAACATGTGATTTCAATTCAAGGCGGGTAGAATGAGTTTTTCGGTATATACTTCAGCACTCACGAGACGACTTTCCATTTAACAGTGTGAGTTGTCAATAATAATAATAAATAAAACAGTGTTTAAAGGCCATTACTGGCTTGGTTTTCATACTGTCTTAGACAACAGTAACATGTATGCTGTGCAAAGGAAAGCTATATACCGCGATAATTCTCACACTTCAAACGGTCTCCCTTTTTGAAGATAGGGCACATCGCGGCCACTTTCCATTCGTCAGGCATTATTTCGGTTCGCAATCGAATAAGGTCGAAAAGGCAGTTCCACAAAGTATCCGCTCCGAATATCAAGAGCTCCGAATTAATGCAGTCTACTCCAGGTAACCGGTTTCGTTTTAATCTCTGCATGGCCCTAGTGAATTCCTCATGGGATGGATCCTCAATGCAAATAGTCTGTATTTGAGGTGACTCAACTACAATCTGTGCCGCATGATGAACACCAAGCAGGTCGGTAATGTGTCCACTCCATGCGCTGAGTACTGCGTCGTTGTTGACACAGAGGTTTACATCCCGCCCGAAAGTATGGTGCAACCTAGTAATTCCTTTAAAGAAATTACGTGAACTGCGCTCATTGCTGAGTTGTTGTACTTTCAGAACCTCGGCCTTCCACCATTCTCGCTTTTTCCGTCTACAAATCTGCTTAGCTTCCCTAGTAAGAGTACCCTTGCTTTTCCCCGTGAATGAGAGACGTTTTTGCACTTCACTATGGGCTATATTTTGTTGCCCAACTACAAGACGACACTCGTCATCAAACCAATCATTCTTGGATCTGACTTTCACTATACCTAAAGTCTGTTGACCAGCACTGACAACCGAAGTTTTCAGTACCTCCCAGACAGAGTTCACACAGTCAGACTGGTAATTAGCTTCCTCAATGTTGTCGCTGACAAGAACTTGATATCGTTTCTTTTGGTCTTCATTATCGTACGAAATCTTCCATCGTAAGATATCGAAAACTTCCATCGGCTAATCTCACATCCTGCAGAACCCAAGCTCGTCCTTTTGAAACTAACACGTGGTCAATTAAGCTGCGGGAAATTTTGCGAGGATGTGTCCAAGTTTCCAAATGTATCTGCTTATGACGGAAAAATGTAATTGCTACTCTAAGATCGTGAGCAATTTCAAAGTACATCATTCTCTCATACCATTATCGGCCGCAGTTTCGTGTCGGGAGTACGGACCTATGTTTTCACACAAGTCGGTTTGATTTCTGCCAGCTCTAGCATTAAAGTCACCAATTACCATTCTAATATCGTGTTCGGGTATAGATCCCACCAGATCGTTCAAGTACTAATGTTCGTGGTAAGTCTCATGGCTTTTGTTTTACTCAGTTTGATTTTGAGACCTACTTCATATGTGCTAGGTCTGATAGCTTCTGTATTTTCTGCTGTATGTCGGTATACTTGTGTGCTACCAGGTATATATCATCTGCATAGTCTAGATCATTGAGCAGATTTAGTGGTGCCCATTGGATACCATTTGGTTGTATTGTCAAGTTTGAGCATTACGCTGTGAGTACTATCAGAAACTGTAGTGGAGATAGTATGCATCGTTGTCTTACTCCTTGTGAGTTGAAGTATTTGTCACTTTGCTTATTTTGTGGTGAATTTGAATCCAAATACATTTCTTGTATTAGTTCATTTATTTTCTTTGGTATGCCTAATTCACAAAACGCTTTCCAGATTGCGCCTCTGTTGATTGAGTCGAACGCACGTTCAAAGTTCACGAAAAGTAGTTATAGTGGTGAGTCCCTTTCATTTGATTGCTCTATGGTGATACGCATCGTGTTGTTATGATCTGTACAGCTCCTACCTCGCCTAAAGGCGGTTTGTTGATTGAAGGAGATATTCGTTCGAGAATAATCATCGCTTACTTTTATTATGCTTTTATTGTGCTGTTGAATATAGTTTATGCAATACTTTTATTGTGCTGTTGAATATAGCTTATGCATTCTCTTAGGTCGCCTTGCTTTGGCATTGTTATGGTCGAACCTTCTTTCTTTCCATTTCTGCGAAATTTTCCCTGTATTTCATATATCAGCTAATAGTGGTGTTAGAGGTTCTGCAAGTTTCTTCTGTGTATTTTCTGCGGTCTCTTCTTGCCATCTTTAAACACTTGTTGCGCTATATTATCATATTTCCTTCGGATTTCCATCGTATCTTGGTCACATAGTTGTAACTTGAGTTGACCACATTCCTCGATTTTTTTCAACGTATTATTGCAGCGGCTGGTTTGACTTTGAAACTTGCTATTACCTGTTGATGGTCGCTGTGTACATCTGCTCCTCGCATTGTTCTGACATTCTGCAGGGAAGTTAGGAATTTCTTATTAACCAGTACATGGTCGATTTGGTTCTTGATTCTGCCATCTGGTGATGTGCAAGGGTATTAAAGTATTTCTTTATGTGGGAATTTGAATTTAATTTTCGATACCGAATTTTGACCGAATTGACCTTCCAAGCACTCGCATAGTAAAACTCACAAAAAATGTCTTGTATCAGTGCTAAAAGGGCACAGTGAAGTTTTTGTTTGAAGTCGACGGATTTTTTTCTTGCATGGTAGAATGTCTATTGTATACCGGCTCCATAAAGTATGTTGCGGAATATCCTATGGGCAATAAACAGCTTTAAGCCGTACAGGTCGGCAGGACCTGATGGCATTATCCCTGCGGATATCCAGCGAACTACTGATTTAACCCTACCCTGGCTGGAAGTTATCTTCAAAGGCAGCCTAGAACTCTGTCACATTCCTAGAAAGTGGACTGATATAAAAGTAATATTTATACCTAAGGCGGGAAAAAGCTCTCACTGCTATCCGAAAGACTTTAGGTCTATAAGCTTATCTTCTTTTCTGTTGAAAACACTGGAAAGACTAATAGAGGCTTACATTAGAGGTTCAATCAAGCCGGGCGAGCTGTCGGGATCTCAACACGCATACTGTAAGGGACGATCGGTGGAAACAGCTCTCCACTCCCTTATTAGGCCCGATTGAGAAATCACTTGAATATAAGGAATATTCAATGGTAACCTTCTTGGATATAGAGAGGGCCTTTAGCAACGTCAGACCGGAGGCAATCACTCGGGCCCTTGCGTGTCTGCGGGTAGACGGGTCACACAGAGGCTGGATAGATCATATGCTTGGCTCTCAGGAGCACACCTACTCAAGCTCTGGAGATTCTCTTTCATCTTACTCCCTTGGATATTGCGGCCGAGCAGATTGCAAGATGCACAGCCATTCCGCTCAAATCCATATCTATGTGAACCTGTAACAATGCAGGGCACTCATCTATCCTATACAACAGGGGTATTCCGGCAGCTACCGACTATAACGCTATTCCTTTGCCATCTGTTGAGATGAGATTCCAAACTGAGTTTCCCACCAGAGAGGACTGGGTGAACGAAACGGTTATGGACAATGAGGCGCTAAGCTTCTTCACGGATGGCTCAAAAAGGGATAGAGGGGTTGGCTGCGGGGAATTCTGTGAGGCACTAGGGGTTAACCTCTCTTTTCGTCTTCCCGACTTCCCGAAGCTGAACTGATCGCGATAATGGAAGTCATGGACTGGTTGAAGTATAATGTAATATCTACGAGGGATATTCGCATTTTTACAGACAGCCTGGATGCTATTAAAACGCTACAATCATACTCCCTGACGTCGAAGGTAGCCCAGAACTATCTGGCATCTTTAAATGAGATGGCTGATCAGTTCAACATCCGCTTAACGTGGGTGCCAGGGCATTTCAATATCGCAGGGAATGTAAAGGCAGATGAGTTGGCCCGTAAGGGTACAGCACGCCTAATAACCCAAAGCAGGCGGGATATAAAGATACCGCTTGCTTCATGTAAACTGCTGCTTCAGGAAGAAGCTATAAAAGAAACGGACGTCAGATGGTCTAACGCTAGTTCGTGTGTAATAACCAGGTAGATCTGGCCTGGAATTGACTCAACTGATAACGCTTCGACGGTACCATATTGGTACCATATGCCAGCAGACTGGGTGTCCCAGCCCACGATTAATGCCGCAGCTGTGGTGATGAGGAGGAGGAGGAAAATGTGCTCCATCTGCTCTGAACCTGTCCTAGTCTAGCGTACAGCAGAACAAAATTTATGGGAGCTTCCTCTTTGAACGATCTCACGGATCTTAGTAAGATCGAGATCCGGGACTTTAAACGCTTCTTGGTAAGCTCAGGATGGTTTAGCGAGTGAAGAGGAGGAAACTCGAATGTGGTACAGCTAGGGACCAATTTTGTATCTATGCTAGACTTTTAGAACGGCCACCCTTAGCTAACCTAACCTAAAGTATGTTGCGACAATTTCCTTTCGGCAGTGACTAACACCACTTACAAATATATCATTTCGTAAAACGCAATGCCACTTCAATTGGAATATGGCGGTAAAGCAAATAATATGGTGGTGGCCTCCGATTTGAAAATTTATTGCCCAAATGATTTTATTCGCAATAAACGACGAACCTATACAACTATATTATAATTTCGTTGCTATAACATTAACGCCAGCCATATACATGACTATTGTTATATTTGCGTTTAATCTTTGCGACGTGTAAGTCTTCCAAAAAATTACAATTTGCACTAATATTACGCTTGCAGCAACTGCGTATCAAACTATAGATCATGAAACCATAAATTATTATTAAATATATTTACATTATCGTATCGCTATAATCAATTTTCATTTAATTACACATTATAGTATAAAGGCATCTACATATATACGTAACTATATACATATAGTATATAATGGGGCCGATTCAGAGTTCCAAAATGTTTAATTATTTTATGTTATTTTGTAATTTTTATACAAATTCATATTTTGAAGCGGGGAAATAAAATAACATAAATTCTATCGTTCTAGAATCGGCCTCAATAGGTATACCTATTCGATTTTATAATACAACGCACCTATGTTTGACTAGCTGAACTATATGTTTCTCGACTATGTTAGTTATATATACTACGTATAGAATGCAGATGAACAAGAATTTACAACCTTAAAATGAGCACAGATAATTTCAAATTTTATTTATAAATAAATTAATAAATAATATACAAATTACAAATCCAAACCCATGGATATAGATCTTGGTTACAAGAATACACGGATTAGTACCTTAATTCGTAATCATTATTCATATCATTTTAGATTTTAGATTCGAATAATTAAAATGGTAAATAAACTAGTGTATGTTTTTATGAATCAATAAGTAAAATAAGATGGATATATCGTTCTAAAATTAATTACTCTGTTCCATAGTTTCATTTAATGTAATGTATTTTACGAAAATCACCGTTCTGTGAAGAATGTGTTTCGTGCGCTTAGACCAAGTTACGGTTGACATAATCGGCCTGTCGAGACCACTATTTGGAATACCATCGAAAAGCTTGAATCCCAGTTTACAGTATTGGATGATACGCGACTAAATAGACGGTTTGGTGTTGTTTAGGTGCCTGTGAAATCATTCGTCCATATTTAAAAAAACAGAAATAGGCTGGGACATACCTGTGAATACTGCTCGTTATTACGCCATGATAACGAAATATTTGCTGCCTGAGATTGAAGCCCGACTTCGACGACATTTGGTTCCAATAAATCGGCGCTATATGGCATATAGCGCACGAAGCAATGTACTTATTGAAAAATCATGTTGGCGAGCATTCGATATTCTCAAACGCGTCATCAAAAATTGGACTTTGAGAAAGGACCATCGCCAGTTGCTGCCATCATTTGAAAGAAGTAATCTTTAAAAAGTAAATGGCATGAAATGTTTTTCGAATGATCATAAAGTTTCCATACGATTAAATTGAATTTTTTGAGTTTTTTTAATTTTTGCACATTCATCTCTATAGATTTCGTTATTACGGATAAAATCACGCACATGTTGTTTGATGCTCCCAATTTCTGGCATAACTGCCGGTGTGACTTTTGCACTTCAACACTCTTTCCACTATACCCCAAAATTTTTCGACACATCGTAAACCTGTGGACTCTTTGAGATAACATTGATTAGATTAATCTCGTGCAAATGTATTGCTTCTATTGGAATTAGAATCGTGTGAACGAGCTATATGGCCAAAACTTTATTGCTGAATCCTGTTGAAGAATTAGCGGCAAAATACGTCGTTATGAAAAATGTGACAAAAAACTGACTCCACAACTGCAAATTGCTGACCAAATCATACATTTTTTGCAAATGTATCTATTTTCGTTATACATCAAAACACATCCAATAATTTTGTGAAAATTTTGTCATCAGTCTGGCACATATTTTATCGAACAAGTGCTGATTATCTGAACGATTTGGCTTTTTAATAACTCGGTAGCAATCATAGCCTTCCTGAACTCGAATTCGTTTAACCATGGAGTGGGGTGTGTTAAATTTTATAGTTAAATTTACCCGGATTATTTTTAATGAAGGTTATAACCTTTTTGTAAAGATTTCTATCAGTTGTGCCATGTAAAGATTTGTATCGTTGTTCAGCAGCAATTTTTAATACGTCGATGGTCGAGTAAGCAGAAAGGATGCTCTTGAAATCGTGGACTCGAGTTCAAGACTCGTCAGCGCCAATACTTTTTTAATTTAATTTCTGCTGTAAAATTGGTTCAACACAGCTACTGCTGAAATCTACATTCAATTTCTGCAAGTTTAAGATACATCTCTTGTGTATGACCGTAATGAAAATGTAAGAGCCATCATTTGTGTATGACCGTAATGAAAATGTAAGAGAATTGGCAAATATAAAAGATATGTATAGCACCAAAATTATATAAGCCGGTGGTCCAGTAAGCAGAGTCGTTGCGTTTGGAATTATGATGAGTTCAAGCCTCGGTTAGGCAGGCATTAAATAATTTTTAATTTAATTTATTTAATTTCTCCCTTCAACTCAAATATTTTTGCTTTCGATTATTTTCTCATAATTCGTACTATAATCTAAACTTAGTTTCGAATTTAACTACGTTTAAGTTTCGAATCAAGCTAAGAAAGCGTATGAGTCTTGTCGCGATAAGTCGAAACTGGACGAACTCAATATACAAAAATTTTGCGCATGTGTTTGTGTATACATTTTAAAATAAAAATTGGCGGGAGCAATAATGCACATGTGTGCGTAAACATATTAAATTTGAACTTTGGCGGGTGATGTAAATTAAAAACCGTTTAATTTCAGTATTATATATATTATATAAAAATATATACATATTTTATTTAATTTCATAATTTCAATTGCACAATTATATATACACTGCAGGGTAAAATCGGTATGGTGCTGTTGAAGGACCAGGTTGCGAATTCTCTGCCAATCAAGTATGTATATTGAAGAAGCTTTCGTTTGACGGCCATTTTAATTTTTCGTTGATAAGTTCTTTTGGACATTTTTGCAAAAATTAAATAAATAAAATATGTATTACAAAATTATGATGCTTAACAACAAAATAGACACTTAACAACAAAATAGAACAAAATAAAATAAAATTAATAAAATATACACAAAAAATCAAAATAAAATTCAATTGCCAAATTTACCAAAGAAAAAATATTTAAATAATAAAAACGGGATTCCAAAAAGGCGTCGGCGGTGCGCGAGTCTTATAAGCACAACACAAAACGCAATATTTAAAAAAATTAATTTAGTTAATACAAAACTATGATTTTATGTAACACACAAAATCAGAATAAAATTCAATTATAAGCTCACAATTAATTAAATCACACGCCGACGAAAATTTAGAATAACAAAACACTAAATCGTACACACACAAGATAACTAACTGGATTGTCAAATTTGCTGTGTATTTATACATTTTTTATACTAAACATATGTATATGTATGATTGAATTCTATTCACAAATTCAAAATTAACTTTCGACTATTTCGCCAAAAATCGAAGGAAAATACGACAGCTCAATTTTTAGTTTCGTCTTGTTATACTTGGGAATTGGCAAATATAAAGGATGACTATAGCGACAAATATATATATATGAAATGGTGAGGTGGTAAAGTAAGCGGTGTCATAGGATTTGGAATCGTGGATGTTGTGCGTTGTGCGGTGTTCGGTGTTCTCGAACCTCGATTAAGGGTAAAACAATTTAGCGGGCCCACACATTTCTCATTAAATTAAAAGAAAATCGCTTTTTGATTAAAAAATGACCAATTTTGCAATTAAATAGAAAAAATATATATTGAGGCTTGAACTACTTAGTCATGATTACAATCCAATCACACATCTTCTTTTACCACCGTGCCACCGCCATACATATAAATAGCGATATTCCTATCGTTTATAGCAACCATTTGAATAAAAAAATTGAAAATGTTTGTAACGGCAATGGAATCTGCAACAATTTCATTACCGCTTTATTTCATTACCGCTCTATTTCATTACCGCTCTATTTATTACCCATACCCATCTTTTATACTTGCCACTTTTACATGGAGAATATTGAAGTTTTGAACAGAAGCCGAGTTGGATTTGAATAATATTATTTCACCATCACCAATTTCACAGGAGAAAATAAATCAAAAAATGTTAGGCTCGATCGAAAAACGAACTTTAATCCATAAATTCAAAGTCACTGACTTTGCTTACTATACCACCACCGCATGTATATTTCATGCAATACAAATCTTTTATATCTGGCATTTGAATAGAAAATATTGAAAATTTTAGCAAAGGCAATGGACTCTGCGTTTATTTCACCATCGCTATATACCCATCTTGTATATACATCAACGTGCCACTAGAAAAATATGAAAGTGTTTAACAGAAGCTGTTGTGTTGAACCAATTTGAATACAGGAGACTGACCATATAAATTTTAAGTTTAAATCACTACATGAATAACGTCCAAATAAAAAAACAAATAGGTATAGCTGAGTTTAAGTCTCGACTAAAACTAAAATCAAATTTAATTTAATTTCTTACAGATTAATTCAATTCAGATTCTGGTAAATTTTCATTTTTCTCTATTCAAATGGTGAGTATAAAAGATGGATTTATCAGTAATGAAACGGCAGTGGTCATATAAGCAAAGTAATGGGCGTTTGATTATTTTAATTTCATCTTACAAATTACTTCAACGTATAAAAGAGGGATGTAGCAGCAATGAAAATATACGGCGATGGTTAAATAAGCAGAGTCCAGAAATACTTTTGGTTATAAAAAAAAAACGGTCAGGTCAGGTATTTTTCCTGGGTCAGTCAGTTTTCCAGTTGAAATGGATTCACATCCATTTTCTTTAATGGCAATCAGTAATTCTTTTCCTTTAGTTGTAGTTAATCTAGAACCCCAGTGAGTATTCTTCGCATTGAAGTCACCACCTATTATAAACATTTTTACTAGACGGATGAAGAATTCTGAGTATTGTTTGTTTTAATAGAATGTCTTGGTGGACGTACAATCCTGCCACAATAATGGGAAGGTTGTTGGTTTTTATATACATGAACAAATGTTGGTTTTCTGAACGATTTGGGTTTTTAATAACATATCTCGAACTTTAGCAATATGTAGAGTATCTATATATAGTCTATATATTCTAAACAATAAGTAACCGAGTGTTAAACATCGTTTGTAACAGCTGTTTCATGAGATACATCATTTAACTTTTAACGAACTTTTTGAAAATTGTTGACAAATTCAATTCTGCGATGGCACTGAATCTATAAGCCGATTAAGTTCTATAAACAGTTTCTTTCGAAATGACCGATCGAAAATCATTAGTCCCGCGGATGTCATCAACAGTCGCTACATTGCTGCGTGCCATACTCAATGTAAATTATATTTTTGGTAAATTTTTTTAGTAAATGGAAATACTGTACTAAAAAGCTGAGTAAATTGATAGGAAAAAAGGTAATTGAATGATGTTGTATTTTTGACATTTAATTAATAACAACATTCAATAACATTTTACGCACTTGTTAGTTTTGTTTTTTACAACGTCCAAAATTGTATGAGTTGTAGTCAACAAATGCAATGTAGTATTTAAAAAATGTAAATACATTATTGTAGCACATTACACTCTATGTTACAATTTTCCTGTTTGTTCAGCTGTAAATAAAACCAGACCGATTTATGGTTTATGTATTATTTGAATATGAGCAAGTATTATTTATTTATTTTGATAATATTAATCTTTTAATTATTATTTTTTTTAACTATTTACGCGATTATTATTTTTAAATAATTAATAACATGTCGTTACATATTTTTAGAATGAAAAAAAGAATAAAAAAAGCTTTCATACCTGTTAAGGATTGTAAAAATTATAAACAGTTCTGCAAAAATAATAAAGTGGTAATAAATGTTGATTACCCAGACAGGTATCTAATCTAAATTATGTTGCAAGTGCTTATTTAAAGAATCTCACTGTACGATTGCAATATCTCCCTTTCTCTCTATATATCCATATGTTTGGGGATCTCTAAATGGCCTCATTTGATCACAACTTTCACAGATTTTCATTTTTAATGGGAACCGTCTAATCCAAAATAATTTTTGTCTTCATTCATAAAAACCTGAAACCATACTGTTGATTGCTAAACTTATTTTAAATATGCACATTTTCAATTTTATCAATTAAAAATAAGTTTCAAACTAAACCAATTCATAATAAAACAAAAATTATCAATTGTTTATTTTATAATTATATTTTATTGTAAAATATCAAATTTGTCGTTCATTCCGGCGCATTGAATTTGCATACAGATTGATATTAACCACAAAATTTTTAATATTATTCAATTATGTTTGTTTAAATTTGTAATTAGGTATGTATTTATCTATATATACATAAATAATATATATGTATATAGAGAGAGACAGGCATAGAGAGATTAGAATTTTTAAAACTATTTTATATAGAAATATTATTTAATATTAATCTATGTACGATAAAAAAATAATAATTACTTAAAACATAAAAAAAACTATAATTACTTGTAAATTGTTGTCACACGATCGCGGTTTAGGTTTTTATATGTAATATAAATATACATACATATAAGTAGATAAATGAATAAATTTTGTTTATTTTGTATTTAATTTTAAATTTATTTAATATTTAATTTTATTTAACTGAAGTAGAATTTTTATATTTCACACCAATTCTTTAACGATATATACAAATTACTTATTAAGAGTTGGTTTTAATTTATATTAACATTAAATCATTATGACTAAAAAAAATTATCAAATAAACGTTTATTAAAAAAGAAAAAAAACAATTAAATTATAACATAATATAAATTAAATATAATAATTATATGTATATGAATTATTTTATAAAGTTTACCATGTTTTGGGCAAACTAAATACACCTACACGATTATGTTCATCGACGGCTCGCACCGCGAAATAGTATCGACGACCTTCCTCAAAATGAGTTAAGGTGACAGCCATTGGGAGTAACATAGATTTAACATCACCCACATGTCGCCACGAGTCTGTGGCTGGTGGTGAAGGAGTTTCTTGGTACGCATATATTTGGTAGCTTTCTATGGTTGCGTATCCACCACGTGTACTATCCAATGACCATGAAATAACAATACCAGAATTTGAATTTTGAATGCGGACGATTGGACGTGGAGGAATTCGTTTCCAACTAGGATCGCTCTCTTGAGAGGGTGGATTTGGTAACGGTGCCGGGTGTGTCATCGACCGCTGTATATTTATTGTTGTTGGTAATGTTATTCGTTCAGTTGTTGATTGTGTTACTGGCGGTGATGTTGGAATTGTTTGTAATTGTGATATTGCAGGTTTACCGCTGATATGTTTCGGAGCTATGGTAACTGTAAACGAAAAATACATTTGTGTAAAAATTATAATTTATTTTAAGAAACTACAAAATTATACATATGTATGTATGTAAACCCCCATTAAACCCGAACTAATCTATTCCTTTTTAATAACTCTTCTATAAGTGTGCTTATATTTTATAAAATATACATATATAAGATTCACTTACATTCCGGCGATAAATGATTCCATATCTGTTTATTTCTAGTATGCCGTTCCTTTCTACGCATTAATAATCTAGTCCTGTGAGTTAGATAATATAGCCTATTGACTTCACTTTTAGTCATTCCTTAAACAAAAAAGGAAATTTTTTTATACATAAAAATATAAAACCGGGCGTTATGTCATATGAAAATCCAATATGAATAAACAAAAATAAATCTAATTTGATATTTTAAGAGATGAAAAGCTCAAGTGTATGGTATCGTGATTGTTAATTAAACATAAACAAGCTTGAAACGACCCGAATGTTGTTAAACAACATAATTCAGAGATATAATTTAGATTGTTCGGCTAACATTCTGAACCTAATTATTATAAAATGCGTAAAATGGACGTAACATTATAGAAACAAACCGTTTTGAAATCATACTTTATATAATTTACATTGGATCAATTAATCTACATCTAACCATTATAATAAATATAATATTAACATATTCACCGTATCTATTTGGAGTCCCCGGAACCTTTTGTAGTGTAACACGATTTTGTTGTAGATGAGGAACATTTTGTACAAGAATTTTGTTATTATTTGCGGGATTTCGTATAACATACGTCAATTTATTAACACCCTTTTGCCCTGGTATAGCCACTAAGGCCGGTGGCTGTCCATTTAGTATATTAATTTTACCAGGTGTTTGCGTTTCAGAAACTTTTACATCTTCTTCATCGGTTAAATCAATAACAGATTTCGGTGGAGTTGTAGAGTGTTGTGTTGCTGCTGTTGTTGTTGTTGTTGTTGATGACACTACTGAAAATGATGATGCTGCAGTTGTAACGGTATTCGTTGAGGAAGGAGAACTTTGAGTTTGTACGACTCGATTTGCTACAGTTGCTTTCTTTATAATCAACGAAGATGGTGTTGTAGTTGTTACAGACATGCCATTTACTGGTCGTGACCTAAAATAAATAAATTTAATAGAATTAGTAAAAAATGAACTTTTAGACCGCATATGGTCGAGACCAATTTATTTTGACGTACACAATCATTTGTCCATTTTTCAGAGATATCGATGTTTGAGGTGGGGAACGCTGCTGTTGTTGTGCTTGCATAGCCGCCTGTTGACGTTGTATATTTTGTTGTGATTGTGCAATTTTTTGTTGCATCGTCTGCTGATGTTGAGTTTGCTGTTGTTGTTGTTGTTGTTGTTGCTGCTGCTGTTGTTGTTGCTGTTTCTGTAACAAAATTTTCTGTTTTTGCTGCTGCAAAAGTAACTGTTTTTCTTGCTGAGTTTGTTTTTGTATTTGAAGCTGCTGAGCTGGAGTTAACTGTGGTCTCATTGGAGTAAATTTTTGAACTGTTCTTGGCTTTTTGATTTCTCCACAGCTTGGCGTACTACTTGTTGTCGAATTACTTATTAGTGTAGCTGGTGATTGCGATGCAGTCGAAGATGTTGATGATACTTTTGTCTCTATTGGTTTATAATTAATCCTAGAGTTCTTTTCGATTAAATTTTTAACGGTTGTTTCGGTTTGAGTAAACTTTCCTTTGGGATCCTGTGTAACTTGTAGTCCAACAGCACGGGTTATTCTAACTGGCACTATGTAACCCTCATTCTTGATATCCATATCACGTAAAACTCGTAAATGAACCATTTCTAAATCTTTATACAATTTTGATAACTCATTAAATTTGCTTCGAACTGAGTTTATTACTTCTTCTTGCTTATCGACCTTGTCTTGTAACTGACTAATATGTGATTTACATACTAAAGCTTCAACAATTTTCTGTAAAACCAGCTCCTCCAATTCTTCGGTTGTAAAATTCGTTAGCTCACGTTTGAATTTCTTTAAAAATGGCAAACTTTTAGATACTGATTTAATTGCGGGCTCATCAGGTATATCCGCAGACGTTTCATCAATGTTTTTCGAGATTTCGGAAAATGTATTTTTCTGTTCTTCCGCTTCGTCTACTGAATCAATTGAAGGTCGCTGGGAATGAGGTGATTTGATAAACGATAACGGCTTATCATCGTCCGTATCGTCATCATCTTCATCAACATATTCTTCATCTTTTTCTTGTGGTAATTCAGTGATTTCCACATCTTCCGCATTCGATTTAGCATCATTTGTATAATCATCTACACATTCTTTTTCCTTTTCTTCTGGCAATTCTTGCATTTCCACATCTTCTGCAATATCGTGCGATTTAGCATTATTTGTACAATCATCTACAGATTTGGGTATATCGGTGTCCTCACTATTATTTTCAATAAGTTCGATGTCATCGAAAGGAAGATTTAAATCTATTCTAGGTTTCTTATTCTTATCATCTATATCGTTTGATATTTCCGAGCTTAATGATCTTTTACGATTGTTACTTTTATTATCTAACTCAGTTTCTACTGATTCCTTCTCATTTGATTGTGCTAAATCATCAGTCTTCTCAGATTCGTAATCAGTTGTTGATTGAATTTCATCCGCATCAACCATCGTGTCATCTTGATCGTCATGAGTTAAATTAGTTTCATTTGGGCTTTCTATGTCTTGATTGGGAGTCTCTAAATCATCGGTGTTTTTGGGCTTGTCAACAGATTTCGCAATTTCTACGCTCTCGATAGGTCTATTTTCAAAAACAATTTCATCATCTAGCCCTGATTTGCCATTTAATTGTAATTCATCAGTAGTATTATCAAAGATGAGTGGTGGTGATTCACTTGATTCAGAAATTACACTTGTAATTTCAATGGCCGATACATCTTCTAACTTGGATTCAATTATTTCAGATTCTTTCGGCTCCTCAAGAATTGTTTTTATTTCTGGCGAAGCAGAACACTCTGATTCTTTTTCAACTTCTTTTGGTTGATCAAGGATTGTTTTTATTTCTAGCGCAGCAGTAAACTCTGATTCTTTTTCAATTACAACTTTTGTCGCATCAGTTTCTTGAACAATAGCTTCTTCAATTTCTTGTTCTAATAATTTATCACTTGTGAACAAATTTTCTTCTTGAATTCCATCCATTTTATCATCATCAAGCTCATCAGATTGCTGATTAATGTCTTCGGAAGTTTCTTTAATTGTTTCTATGTCAATGTCTCTATTAAGCTCATTAGACTGTTGATGAATGGTTTCCGAAGTTTCTTTAATTGTTTCTATGTTGGTCATAACAACTGTTAGTAGGCTTTGTTCAAATTCTAAATTTTTATCAGGATTTTTCGTTTCAGTCTCAATTTTTTCTTGTGATACTTCAGAATCTGTTGTAATACTTTCATTAATCATCAATTTTCCAAAAGAATCATCAGTATCAAGATTCGAACTTTCATTATCTGGCTTTGATTTGGAATCATTATCATCTGCAAGCAATGTTTGCGCATTATTTTCCATCGTAGACTTTGTATTACCCCCTTCAGAATTACTAATTGCTTCATCGATTTCATCTAGTAAACTATCATTCCCATCAACATCATCGTCAACAGGAAAATTTTCCGTTTTATCCAAATCATCATCTCCAGAATTATTTTGCCCACTTGTACTGTTTTCATCATTGTTAAGTTGAAAGACTTGTGTTGTTTGAAGGAAAATATTATCTTCATCAGGACTAAATGTTTGTGTTGTTTGAAGAAAAATATTGTCGTCATTTTTTGGACTAAGAGTTTGTGTTGTTTGAAGTAAAATATTATCTTCATCTTTGTTATGCGGTATACTATCGTTAACCTCTGTAGTTTTTAGGTTTTCCACTGTTATATTATCATCTATTAATTCTTTTGATTTGTCTTGGTTAAGTGCCAAATCATTACTTGACGAATCCACCATCATTTCATAATCGTCATGAGTTTCATTAATTAATTGTGGTGAGGAGCAAGTTTCACTGCTTTTTATATTTTTCACTTCTGGTATACCAATAATTTCATCATTCAAATCATTCATCAAATCACAAAGAATTTTATCATCAGTATTAGTTTGTGATTCTAAACATTCACCGGCTAAAATAACATCTTCTTCCTGCATTGCTAGCTCTAGAAGCACTTTTTTATCGTTATTACAGTTTGGACTAGGGTCTAAATTTTCATTTATTTCTGAAATATCGTGTGGATCTTCAATGTGCTCTTCTAACCGATCTAATACTGTTATTGTCGATTTCACATCTTCTGTATGTTCCGCATTGATATTGTTGACTGATGCTAAGGCAAATGAATTTAAAAAAAAAAATAGTTGAATAATTCTCTCCACATAAAAATGTTTTATTTATTATTTGTACCTGTATTAGTACTATTTGTTATCAATGAGGTTAAGTTTTCCGTTGGCGAAGGCTCAACATTTTTGGTATTACCTATTGGATCCTCATCGTCACTTTCCGAATATTCTAGTTTCTCCATTTCCTCAGGTTCATCGTTTTCTAAAATCATCTCATCATTATTTGTAGTACTATTACCAATAAAACTAACGGTAGGCTGTTTCATTTTAAGCATTTTGTGTGGTCTTTTATTTTAGTTATTATTTAAATAATCATGTCTGAAAGTAAATATAATATCAAATAAATAAAAATAAATAAACAGATAAATAATACAAGGAATGTTCGAAAAACTTTATCAAAATTTATATGCTTTAGTAAAATCTGATATGAGTGATAAGTACGACAAATATTTTACTTCATTTACTTCAAACAAACTAAGAAGTTAAAGATATTTTATTAATTATCGAATCAAGATATTTTATGAACTTTCGGGACAAGCTCACGAATTAGACAGAAATTGTTCAATTGAATTAGATTAGAACAAAGGGCGAGACAACTAGCCTATTTATCGATCTTTCATTATATGACAAATTAATATTACAACGATTTGAGTGGAAAATTTGGTCTATCTCTATTACAATTTGCCGCCTCTAGCTAGAGAAGGATAAAATAGTTGCAATTATGCGAGTACCTAACAATATCTTGTAAAAGTTTATGTAAACCCAATAAGTTCTTCAAACATTAGAAACTACACCTTATTTTTGGGTAGAACTTTTCTAAAGATGGAGTTAAAAACAAATTTATGAAAAACTTAAAAGCATTTTTGGTTAGAATACAAATTAACTCCATATTTAAAACTTTGTCTTCTACACAAAAATCCACGAAATTAACCCCAACACAAAATTAACACAAAAAAAAAACACAAAATTAAAATGAAAACAAAATAACATGTTCATAACATCTGCTCGGTATATAGTGAGATCTTTGCGGTAGAAATTCATATGTATGAAAATGTCATTTTGCTAGCCCATTTCATTTTATAGTCTAAGGCAATACCACAGATAAGGACATACAGATATGGAACTTGTATGGACGAATTTTACATTTGTGAATTCAAACTACAAAATTGTATTCCAATGAAATCTAACCCAACGAGAAATAGACCGATATATAAAAATTTACATTTTCATCCTTTTCTATTTTGTTTTGTACACAAATATTTTTTATTGTATAAAAATATAAACAATAAACATAAACAACATTTTACATCTCCTTTTATCGTATACACCAAATTTGGTATCTTCTTTTGTCGCAATCATATTTAGAAACTTGAATGAAACAAAACCAATACACGTATTGTGTTTACCAAAATATTTTGAAACAATGGAACTACAATCATACACAGAATGTAGGAATGGACTTTTTGTTGGTAGTAATAAAATTCAGTAGAAATGGGATAAAAAAATTATATTTTTTCAAATATGCATCGTTGCCATGTCAACTCCTGTATTAATTTTAATAAGAATCAAAAATGTTTTATGAATTATACAATAAAAAATATTTGTGTACAAAACAAAATAGAAAAGGATGAAAATGTAAATTTTTATATATCGGCCTATTTCTCGTTGGGTTAGATTTCATTGGAATACAATTTTGTAGTTTGAATTCACAAATGTAAAATTCGTCCATACAAGTTCCATATCTGTATGTCCTTATCTGTGGCAATACTATAAAGAAACTCCATACATCGTATAGAAGATAATACGTGATATGTAGTTTGACATCTGCACGTCTTAAGCCTACTTCAGAAATTTCCACAAACTGTGTCCGAAACCTGTGATAAAAAATCGTGAATTAATTATTTGACATTTACTTGATAATACCGAACACACCGAAATTATTCGAGTCTATTACTATGATAATTTTTGACAGCTATCGAATAATTTGTGTACGCATGGGCAACATATGATTTATATATACATAATAATATATTATAAAATTATTTATACATATAATAATAATAACGCGACATTAAAAGGATTACGCATCCATTATTTTAATATTAATTTTTTTTTAATTTTCTATGCAATTTATTAGTTGTCACAGAAAATTTGAGGTTATGAAAACTAAAATTGACATATATTACGTGGGGAAAAAACTTATTGGGTGGGGAGATTTATTACACATTTCGGACAGCATAATAAAAAATCGTGAATGTAGGGGAATAATTATCAAACAAATGTCAAAAAATTAATTCACGGTTTTTTATCACAGGTTTCGGACACAGTCTAAATCCGGGATTTCCATATTAAGCTGTGTTTTATAGCCGTTATAATTTTTTTACGTTGATTCAAATGTATTGCTTGGATTGTCTTAAAACGCGTCCAACCAAACCGCGCTACTATTTCTCAAGCGGAATTAATCGCGGTTACTCGCTGTGCCATTACAGCTTTTAATTTCACGGTTAATGGTGAAATTATTATTTTCTGTACTAACAATAAATCTGTTCTCAACTCCTTAAATAATCCTTTGACCAACTCAAAACTGGTGAAGGTTTGTTAGCATTTATTGAATGTTCTCTGCTGTAATAACAAACTTACGGTCTTGTGGGCATTGTGACATTGAAGGTAATGAAATCGCGGACAATTTGGCAAACATTTTTTTGGACCTGAACCTCTACACAGTTGCCTCTTTACATTGGTAAAAAAATGCTTTACTTCATTTAATCCATCCCTACCTGCCGTAAGGCGAAATACTTTATTAGTGAGCTCAACTCGAAGCTAACCAATTACACTCTTTCATTAAAAAAGGATAACTTAAGAATACTAGTAACGATTCTTACTGCTCATGGCCGTTTCACGGGCCATCTCCATCGCATAGGATTAGCCAGCAATGCCGTATGTGATGAATGCCTTGAAGATGATGATTATAGCATACACTTCATCGGCAGCTGCCCTGCTTTCGATTGAATTTGGTGTCATGTGTTTAATTCCAGGACAATTCCTGCGCATCTACTATCCTCTCTGCCTTGGTTCAAACTTCTCCAATTTGCTAAGGATGCAGAACATGTACGCGTGGTTTGATAGGACCCAAGGTTTGCACCATGGGCCCTTCGGGACCTTAGGTTAGGTTAGGAATTCGTAAAAATGTACGAATTATTTTTTGTAATCACTAATATACATATATATAGTGCTACAAAAAATAATTCGTACATTTTTACAGAGTGTAATATACATAGAGATTTATGGCGGTATGGTTTACTTGTGGATAAATAATTAAAAGTTTATTTATTATAAGAGGATACTAAATTAGAATATTTTATATTTTAAAACGAGACGCAATGCCAAGTAAAGAAAAATTGGATTGATGGATTCCCAGGCACAGTACGCAGTAGCAATATTAAAGGAATGACTGTTATATACTTCTTGCAATCATTAGCTTCCCATCTTTGGAAACTTTTAGCATCGCTAAAAATATTTGTATTGATGACAAGGGCAGTTCCTACAAATATTGAAACAACTATGGAAATTATAAATATATAAATTTTAGATTTATAAATTTGTACGACAAACTTTTCTCAATATTTTGTTATTTAAGTTAAACTTATACTTAAATAATATAAATAAAACCACGAACTTGTACTGGACGGGGGTACCACAAGATAGAATAATTATTTTTGGTTGGTACTAGTCGCCTTCTTTTTTCGCGTCCTTTCCTCCACTTCCCCAATTTCTTTCATCTAAGCTCTCTTTATCTCATGCCATTAAGTGGCGTACACGAGAATGGATTTAAATCATAGGATTCAAAATTCGTACTATGAAATTGAAAATATTTCAATTTAAGAGAAAAAGGGTCGTCTTTAACATTTTAGATGATTTGACTAGAAGTGATCGGATTTAAATTCATTCTCGTGAACGCCGCTTTAGCGCTTTAAAGAAATGTCTTCTCTACTTTAGATTCTCCCCTCTAAATTATTTCCTTTACCTTAATCTTTATATCGTCAGTTTCCTCCTCTGTTTGTATCTACTTATCTATCTATCCTTTATTTGGTCACATTTATTTAGGACCGGCCTGGGATACGGTTTTTCGAAATTACATGTGTTTTTCTATACATCTGAACCTGTATAAGATCTGATATTCAGATCTATCCATGTATGGCAAATTTAGATAACCTAAATTCGGTTAAATACAAGATTATAAATTGGTATGGTAGTTCTATAACATTTCTATATTTAATAAAAAATATCCAAACAAAATCTTCATTAGTTTTAAATAAGACTGTTAACCCGGATGATCTCTCCAATTAGAGTTTTAGTTTTACCAAAGATAATAATATAATGAAATGACTCCTTCAAATCAGAATTTTACTGTATGTAGATATTTTTTGTAGAAAATTTTATGTATACTGGAGACTCCCTTCGGTATGATGGAGGTACCCTAGATTTATTGTTATTTTGCACTGATTGAACTGTCTCTATTATATTATTTTATTTGGTTTTAATGAGTTTTACATTTTTTGCTAGATCCTTTGAAGTACTTGGATTGGTATTCAAATTCCGTTTTATTAATGTCTGTCGGTGTCTAGAAATTTAGCAGTCTCTTGGTGACTTTGATAAATCTTGGGGGCTCAGACTGTAATTCCAGTTACAATAATTCATAAAAAACAGAAAATAAGTTAAATTGTGCTAAAATACTGAATACATTTAAATTTATACTTTCAATTGCTCCCTAGTTTAGTTAGTTCGAAAAGTTTATGACATTTTGTTAATATATCAATTTTTGAATAGGTCTGAGTTTAATGTTTTTTTTATCAACACCGCTGGTTTCTAAATTTAGAAACTATATTCCCCAACCCTCGAAAGCGCTTAACGGGACTATGTACTGTAGAAATATAAATAATCAGTATAATTTTTATAACACTGCACCTTAGTGTCCGCTGTCCTTAAATATTTTCAATTATTTTATGAAAACAGTGCTCAACTGTTAATTTTAGCAGAAAAATGACCATGTTATTATTTTACTTTCGTAAATTCACATGTTGGTATTTTCGAGAAAACTTATTATAAAAGATTAAATTTTATTATAAAACAAAATATATTATACTGACTTAACAAACTCGATTCCGGTGTACCAAATGAGAAAACAACATTCGTTGAGTATCTTATGTACAGGGTGTTTTTTAAGCCTGATAGAACTTGAAATTGTAAAAAATAAAACAAAAAATTAAATTTTTATGAAAAATATACTCTAGCAGATCTCAATATATTCTGGCAAATCATCATGAATAGTCTACGCTTGAACAACTTTACGAAATTATTAAAATTTACTTTGAATATCAGTCGTCGATTCGCACAACTTATAGACGACTTCGTAATTTTTATGGCACACATAATTGTCAATGTGAGCAAGCCATCCGTCGAACGGTGGATAGATTTCGTACCACATACTCTCTAGAGGATGCAATAACATCAACACGTCGAAGTGTGTACTGAAGAGAATATCGCCGCTGTAAACGAAAGTGTGGAAGAAGATCGGAATTTATCGATTCGTCGTCGTTCGCAGGAATTGGGGCTCTGTCTCTCCACTAAATGGAAAATTTTGCGCAAAGATCTTGGCCTACACCCGTACAAGATCCAGCTGGTGCAAGAATTAAAGCGTCGCTCTTTCGCCGATTGGGCTCTAGAGCAGTTGGCAAATGACCCGTTGTTTTATCGCCAAATTGTGTTCAGCGTTGAGACTCATTTTTGGCTTAACGGGTTTGTTAATAAACAAAATTGCCGCATATGGCGTGAGACCAATCAATCCAGCATCAATTGACGCCTTGGAGGTCAGCAGTGTTCGTGTTATTCGTGACATACTGCCATTCGGAGAAGCGGCCCAAAATTGGACGTTCAGAATGCGTTTTGTCAAGAACAGCCGCGGTGCCCATATGCCCGAAATCATTTTCAAATATTAATGCCATGATCTTTCGAATAAAAAAAAAACGTAATTATCTTACAAGTATTCATTTTACCAATTCAATTAAAAACGCATGTTACACATATTACATTCATTTTCAAATTTATTTAAACAAGGCATATTTTTATTCATAAAAATACAATTTTTATTTCGTGTAGGCTTCTGCATTGTTAAAGCAAAAAAATGAAAGACGAAATTTTGTAAGGCTAAATGCAGATAGTCAATACATTTAAACTATTTTGAATTGCTTGCGTAACATAGACACATCTTCAAACCATTCAATTTATTTATTTATATATTTACATATTACGTGAAATTTAGTTTGTGTTACGCAACCCATAAATAATAATATTCAGTTTTTAGAGGCCATTACTGGCCCCTTACTGAATCAACTATTTGGTTTCGATCCTGAGCATGGTCTTCATACTGTCTAAGACAATCTGAATAGGTCAAGTCGTTCTCTACATCGTAGAGCCATCGTCGCCTGCAATGACCTCTGCGCCTACCATATGGTGGTTCTCCTTTCAGAGATCGCTGCACAGTTCCGGATCAGCACGCAGAACGTGGTCGAGCTAGCGTACTCGCTGCGATCTTATTTCATGTACAATTTCGGGGATCTTCACCAGATCTCTGATCTCGATGTAGTACAGAGCTCGGTATGTACCATCTATTTCACGTTTTGGGCCGTAAATCACACGCATGATTCTTCTCTCAAATGTAAGGAGCCATCTCTCGAACTCATCCGTCAGCGCCCAACTTTCACATCCAAACAACGGGCCTGATCAACGCTTTGTAAAGCCTCAGACACACGGCACTTGATAAGTGTTTAAATTTTAGCAGTGGCCTTAGAGGATTACAAGGCACGACTGCCAGCTAGCCGCACTTTAATATACTCACCCACACTGTTATCGTGAGTGATAAGATAACCCAAATATTTGAACCTCCTCACTCCCTCAAACGTATGATGGCCACTAATAAAATCTGGTGTGCCATTATCCCTATAACCAGGGATCATGTATTTCGTTTTGGACTCATTGATCTGAAGTTCAACTGAAGCTGAAAACTCTACCAGCGAATCAAGTATTTCCTTCACTCCGTTGCTATTCAGTCCATTCACGCAAATGTCATCTGCATATGCAAGCACCTGATTGGACTGGCGATATAAGATGTTTCGCTGAGGTGTTTCAGTTTTACGAAAGATGTACTCCAACATGAGATTGTAGAGTATCGGGGACAGAGCATCTCCCTGCCGAACACCCGAATAAACTGTAAATATTGTCGATAGCCTGTTCTCAACTTTAACACAGCATTGAGACTGTGTCACTGTCATCCTACACAGTCGTACCAATTTTGTTGGCATTCCTAGGTATTCCAGGGCATACCACAAACTCTCTCGATTGAACGAGTCATAGGCCTGCCGGAAAACCAGGAACACCTGATGTACGGGGATGGATGTCTCATAATATTTAGATAGAATCATCCGCAGCGAAAAGACCTGATCAATGACTGACCGATTCGGACGAAATCCTCCTTGATAGTCACCAACCAGGCCCTCCGCAGAAGAGTGATTCTATCCAATATAATGTATGATAGTAACTTGTATGCTGTGTAAAGGAGGGCTATACCACACTTCAAGCGGTCTCCCTTCTTAAAGATGGGCCATATCGCGGCCACTTTCCATTCGTCAGGCATAACTTCGGTTCGCCATACTAATCGAATAAGGTCGAAAAGACAGTTCCACAAAGTATCCCCTCCAAATATCTAGAGCTCCGAATTAATGCAGTCCACCCCAGGTGAGCGGTTTCGTTTCATTATCTGCATGGCTTTAGTGAATTCCTCATGGGGTGGCTCCTCAGTGCAAATCACCGCAGTCTGTATGAGAGGTGGCTGAACAACAGTCTGTGATGCATGATGAACATCAAGCAGGTCAGTAAAGTGTCAAGTACTGCGTCGATGTTGACACAGAAGTTTCCATCCCGGTCCCGAATGGCAGTTGACGTAGGCCTGAAAGTAAGGTACAGTCCAGTAATTCCTTTAAAGAAATTACGCGAACTGCGCTCATTGCTGGGTTGTTGTACTTTAAGAACCTCAGCCTCCCACCATTCTCGATTCTTCCGTCTGCAAATCCGCTTAGCTGCCCTCCTTGCAAGAGCAGCCTTGTTTTTCCTCGCGATTGTGAGACGTTGTTGCACTTCACTATGGGCTATATTTTGCTGCTAAACTGCAAGACGACACTCGTCATCAAACGAATAATTATTGGGTCTGACTTTCACTATACCTAAAGTCTGTTGAGCAGCACTGACAACCGAAGTTTTCAAGTTCAACCCTGACAGAGTTCACGCAGTCAGACTGGTAATTAGCTTCATCAATGTTGTCGCTGACAAGTTCCTGATATAGTTTATTTTGATCTTCATTTATCAGACATTGACAGTCGAAACATACCATGCGTTTCGCTCTGCTCCCAGATTTGTACGAAAACTTCCATCGTAGCTTTGCAGCGACCAAATGATGATAAGTTTTCACATCCTGCACCACCAGAGCCCGTCCTTTAGAAACTAAGACATGGTCAATTTGGCTGCGGCACGTTCCGCGAGGATGTGTCCATGACTCTAGATGTATATGTTTTTGTGAGGGAAGAACGTGCTTGCTACTTTAAGATCATGAGCAATTGCAAAGTACATCATTCTCTCACCATTATCGGTCGCAGTTTCGTGTCGGGAGTACGGACCTATGTTTTCACACAAGTCGGTCTGATTTCTGCCAGCTCTAGCAATAAAGTCCCCAATTACCATTCTAACATCTTGTTCGGGTATAGATCCCATCAGATCGTCCAAGACATTGTAAAATGAGTCTTTATCTTGGGGCTGGCTGACTTCTGTACACAAATTATCGACAGATAAGTTAACTTCATGCGCAAGCGAAGCTTACACAATCGGTTATTGACTGCTTGGAAATCCAAAACAGCGTTCTTTACCTGCGGCCCAAGAAGAAATCCAGCTCCAAAATTTCCGAGGTTATCTCCACTGTAGAGCAACGTATAGCCCATTGACACATGGTCTCCATTTTTAGGCCAGCGAGTTTCTTGAAGAACAACGAGTTCCAGCCAATACTCCTTCATGCACGTGATTAGGCCCCCAACGCTCCTGGTTTTCTAAGTGACTGTACGTTCCATGTGCCGATCCTAAATCTCGTATCCAGGTACTTGAGCGGGGTCCGGTGTTTTTTTGGCGGTATCCATTTTTCTTTTTGTTGACTTTATAAACAGTTGATTTTTTTACGGATGCGGGTCGTCAGCCCAGCGATCCAACCGTTTAGGCATACAAAATCCTATAGATGTATTCGAATTATTTGCATTTAGGCTTCAAAGAGTTCATTTTCAATTAATTTATTTTTATGTCTTATTTGCCAGTCAAAATCGAGTCTAATGCTGAGCTTATTTAAATATTTGTAATTATTAAATTTATGAAAATGTTAATAATTATTAATTACTTTTACAAAAACAAAATTTGTTAGTAATATTTTATTTCATTTTTCACTACATTTATAATTCATTTTCAAAATTAAGAAATGCGTCTTTATATTAATATTTTTTATATTTCATTTTTGAGCATCAATTTTTAATTCATTTTTAAGGCACCTTTTTAAATTTGAAAAAATACCACTTTAAACTTGGTAACCTTAAAAAAGAAATAGTTAATTTCCTTAAAAAAGGGATAGTTAAAAGGCATTTCTTAATCCATTTTGAAAATGAATTAAAAATGTGGTAAAAAATGAATTAAAGTAATATTTTTTAAATTTATTTTAAAAATTAATTAAGAAAGAACTGAACTATCCCTGAATTTTTGAGGTCACACGAACATATTTTCTCAAATTAAAAAGGTTTCTTTTCTTAAATCATTTTAAAGATAAATTAAAAATGTATTCAAAAATATGCCTTTTAAATCATTTTAAAACTGAATTAGAACTGTCTTCAAAAAAAAAAATTTAAAAAAAAATGAATTTAAAAAGGCATTCCTTAATTCATTTTGAAAATGAATTGTAATTTAATAAATAATTAAGAAAGAAATAAACTATTCCGTTTTTAAGATTACACGAATTAAAGTATCTCATTTTAAAAATGAATTAGAAATGTGTTAAAAAATATATTTAAAAAGATATTTCTTAATATATTTTGAAAATAAAATTAAAAATGTGGTGAAAACTAAAATAAAGTAATCTATTTTAATTTATATTAAAAATTAATTAAGAAAGAAATTAACCATCATTTTTTCACGAATTAATAAAAATATTTTCCTGAATTAAAAATGAAATAAAATATTCCTTTTTTAATATAAGTATTTTAATAATTAATTAAGAAAGAAATGAAATATCTCTTTTTTAAGTTACACGAATTAAAAATGATATAGTATTTTCAAGAGTATGCCATTTTTAAAATCATTTTAAAAATGTGTTAAAAAAGAAATTTTAAAAAAATGAATTCGAAAAGGCATTTCTTAATTCATTTTGACAATCAATTGAAATTGTGGTGAAAAATTAAATAAAATATTACTTTTTAAATTTAATTTAAAAATAAATGAACTATCCTGTTTTTTAAAGTTATACGAATTAAAAGAGATATTTCTCTGAATTAAAAATGTGTTCAATAATGAATAATTAATTTAAAAAGGCATTTCTTAAATTATTTTGAAAATGAATTGAAATTGTTATGAAAAATGAAATTAAATTATACTTATTAAATTTAATTTAAAAAGAAATGAACCATGCTGTTTTTGAAGGTTATACGAATTAACGGTATTGAATAAAATGTGTTCAAAAATGAAATTTATAAAAAATGAATTTAAAAAGGCATTTCTTAAATCATTTTGAAAATGTGGTCAAAAGTGAATAAAATATTACTTTTTAAATTTATTTTAAAAATTAATTTAGTAAGCAATGAACTATCTCTTTTTAAGTTTACCCGAGGTATTTTTCTGAATATTTATTAGTCTTTAAATCATTTAAAATGTAATTTTAAAAAAAATTAATAGAAAATATGAAAATGAAATTTGATAATATTTCTTAAATTTATTTTAAAAATTAATTTAAATAGAAATGAATCCCTTTTTTAAGGTTATATGAATTAAAAATGGTATTTGTCTGAATTAAAATGTGCCTTTTTTAAAATCATTTTAAAATAAATTAAAAATGTATTCAAAAATTAAATTTTAAAAAAATGAATTTAAATTTCTTAATTCATTTTGAAAATGAAATAAAATATTCTATATTATTTTGTTGAATTTATTTTAAAAATTAATTAAGGTAGAAATTAACTATTCCTTTCTTACGGTTACATGAATTAAAAATGTGTTCAAAAATGAAATTTATAAAAACTGAATTTATAAAGGAATATTTTATTTCATTTTCAAAATGAATTAAGAAACGCCTTTTCAAAGTCATTTTAAAATGAATTAAAAATGTGTTCAAAAATGAAATTTAAAAAAAATGAATTACAAATGAAAGGTACATTTTAATTCAGACAAATACCTTTTTTACTTCTATAACCTTAAAAAAGGGATTCATTTCTTTCTAAATTAATTTTTAAAATAAATTTAAGAAATATTATTATATTTCATTTGTCATATTTTCTGTTTAAGAAATGCCTTTTTAAATTCATTTTTTTTAAATTTCATTTTAGAACACATTTTTAAAATGATTTAAAATGACAAATTTTTAATTCAGAAAATACCTCTTTTACTTCATATAACCTTCAAAAAAAGGTTAGTCCATTTATTTTTAAATTAAATTTAATTTACATTTAATTTCATTTTTCAATTCATTTTCAAAATTACTTAAGAAATGCTTTTTCAAATTCCTTTTTTTTAAATTTCATTTTTGAGAACATTACTAATTCATTTTTAATTCAGAAAAACGTGTTTCTTAATTCGTGCAACGCGATAGTTCATTTCTTTCTTAATTAATTTTAAAAATAAATTGAAAAATTAAAAATTGTATTTCATTTTTTACTACAACTTCAATTCATTTTCAAAATGGTTTAAATGTCTTTTGAAATTTTGAAATTTCATTTTTGAACGCTTTTTTAAAATGATTTAAGAAAAATGACCTTCTTAAATCAGGAAAATATCTTTTTTAATTCGTGAAAAAATGATGGCGCATTTCTTTCTTAAAAGATTACTTTATTTCATTTTTCACCACATTTTTAATTCATTTTCAAAATAAGTTAAGAAATGCCTTTTTAATTTCATTTTTGAATACATTTCTAATTCATTTTTAAGAGGAGAGGCATACTTTTAATTTTGAAAAATGCATTTCTTTCTTAATTATTTATTAAAATATATTAAAAAATGAATATTTTATTTCAATTTTTTTACCACAATTACAATTCATTTTCAAAATGAAGTAAGGAATACCTTTTTAAATTCATTTGTTTAAAATTTCATTTTTGAAGACAGTTCAAATTCATTTTTAAAATGATTTAAAAGGCATATTTTGGAATGCATTTAAAATATCTTTTTTCATTTCTTCTTTCTTAATTAATTTTTAAAATAAATTTAATATTTGGATTCATTTTTCACGACATTTTTAATTCATTTTCAAAATGAATTAAGAAATGCCTTTTTTAATTCATTTTTTTTAAAGTTCATTTTTGAACATATTTTTAAATTTATTTGCAATTAAATTAAAAAGAACCTTTTTGTAATTCAGAAAAACACGTTTTTTAATTCTCTCAGCACTTTGTGTCTACATTCATCGTCGGAGAAAAAATATTTTAATATATATTTTTAAGGATTATTTCCTCAAATTTGTTATCTTTATCATATATGTATATACATATATTATATTAACAATTCGGAATATCAATTTGTACTTTATCGACTATAATTTTACCATTTTTTTTTTGTCATTGAACTGAAACCGCAGTCCACTTTGCTGGAGCGTCTTTATTACTACGTGTTAAACGTGTGAAAACTTAAAGTTAGTGCTTCAGTTCCTGGTTTATTTTATGATTAAGGAGTAATTTTTATCAATCAACTTGATTTTAGAAAAGCTTTTATTTGTACCATAATAATGTACTACTGAAAGGTTGCTTCCTACTTGTCAAATTTCTATACATACATATGTATATCGTTCCTAATTTTTTTCCATTAAGTTTATTGCAAACCAGTTATTTTTAAAGTTCTTTATGGTTTCATTGTATCTGTAACCAATGAGTTTTGATCTTCCGTAGTAGGAGCTATATGTATATGATTACCTTCCACACTTTTTATCAATGTAACTTAGTAAGACCAACTCTGCTATAATAAATAAAAAATGTGAGTTTCGAAAATGAAGTTATATACAATATTAACTATATATTATATTATATAAGTTTAATTTGTTGACTTTTCTTTTTTATAAACCAACGGGATTAGAGTCTTATCTCGTTTCCGTTTGAAATCAATGCAACTAGTTGGATTTAGTTAAGTGATTACATATATGTACGTATACAATGCTCTCTGCTCAGTTCATTCATTGAAACATATAAATACTCATTATTAGTAGTTACTATCAGAATATACTTAATTTTAATAAATCCAAAATTTAAGAGTAAGAAGTAATAAGAAACCTTTCAATATTAACGAGATTACTTTTATAATGGAAGATTATTGAAGATTCAAAATATTTGTGTACAATAAACCATATAGAACATAAAACTTGGACAGTGCACAGTGCATAAACCGATATTATTTCATTTTTATATTAAGTATAGTAAATTAAAACAACGAACTGTAACTACACTGAAATATTCCTGTGCAATAACCAAAAATAATTAATGAAACTAGATAGGTTATTCTTGAATACGCTAGGCTCTGTTAAATTTTCAAAATTATAAAAACATTTAACAGGATTTAAAAGTAATGTTAAACTCAGTTATTTGAGCTATATAAATGTTAAATTGACCTTTATCTTTAGAAATTTAACGACCGCTTTTGTAAATCAAGATTGATAAAACTCTGATTTTCAATAAGTTCCAAGAAAATTGCCTCAAATATTTTTTTTTATCAAAAATGTAATATTGTGTAATTTTTTTTTTTAAAATGCGTAAAAAATATTAGCCTGGTTAAATGTAACTTTGTCAGCTCTCAAATAAAAAAATTATTATCTCTCAAATATATTTCAAAATGGTTTTCTGTACGCCATTTTGTTATTTATTTATTTTTAAAGTAATCAATATCGTAACATGAATGTCTTTACACTTTCTTAATAAAAAATGTAAGATTAAATAGAAAAAAAAAGTAAATTGGGCGTTATATGAAAAAAACAAGTTCTTATACAAAAAAATCAAGGAACCTTTAAAAATTAAAAAGTAATATTTTTATATAGCAAAATATTTCTGACCCGAAAAATATTGATTTTTTTGCAAAACTTACTGACTTTCTATAGGTAAAAATATAAGGAGTATAATGTACTTCAGAGGATTTCTTAAAGTGATCTATCGTTTTGGAAAGCATATCTTTAAAAAAACTAGGTGACAAAAATAAATAAATTATTTATTAGATTGATGCGGCAATAACAACTAAATGTCTGTACATATGTCGCTACGCCAGTAAATAGATATAAAAAGTTATATAAATTAAATATCTACCTCAAATCTAGCGCGCTCCAATCGCCAATTTGTGTAATATAATTAAATTAACTAAATATTGCCACACCGCACAAAAGTCCGACTGTATGTTACCACATATAGAATAATACTAATGTAAAATTATAAATAAATAAAATAAAAATAGCGAATAAAAAACCGAATATCAAGATCGGGTTTTACACGAGGTTTTCTTATTAGTCATCCGAATTCGGACTTTCGGAGTCTAGTAAACTTGTCATAGAAAATGGTCCCGGAATTATCTTTCAAAGAAACTGTCTAATATAATAAAAAATATTAAACTAAGCAATTACTACAGACACAAAATACATGTATACAACAGCCATAACATTCCATGTGCGTCTCAATCTAACAGCGTCATCTTTTCCCGCTATTCTACTAAATTCCTTCAAAATAGTGTTTAAAATAATATTATATTATGTACCTATACAAAAAGCAAAAATGAAAACATGTTTATAAATAGATGTGTCAATGAACTTTATTTTAAAATGATGTATAACGTTCGACTCCCCTGACAGGAGTATTTTAGAAAATGAATAACGGATAAATAGAATAGAGTCAATTAATTAAAATTAAAACATCAGCGACGTCACTACGTATAAATTTAAAATGAACAAAAAACAAATTGTATATAATAGAATAACCTTGAATAAAAAAATAAAAATAAATGACTGTGTATTGAAGCATAAAAATACAATGTATTAATACATATAAGCTAAACAATACAATTTATCAACACATTTATAAGCTAAACAAAAATGAATTAACGTCGTTATTAATCAATAATATTTACGTCGATTAACGAAAAACAGCGATGACATTATTAATCTTAAATTCTAATGCTACCCTAAACATTTTATTTACATACAAAAAATGAACAATTTATAAGCATAATTTTGTTATGATTATAATCTAGAATAATAATTAGCACTCGATCCCAAAAATTTATCAAAATTATGCATTTTACATTGCGACTTAAACACTAACTCAAACAAAATGATATTTGGGAGAATTCTGCACATTGTCGAATGTTGCATAAATTAATATCATAGCCTCAATAAATACATATTTCATTAATTTATATCGTCTTTTAAATTACATGATTTAAAATAATTTATCACGTTTAAGAAATATACGTTTTACTCCCCTGGTACAATTAATAATAAAAAAAAAATGCATTTAAAAATCGAATAACGGCATAGCATACGAACAAAATAATCAGTTTCGTCATTAACTTTATTTCAAAGTTAAAAAATTAGGTGCTTACTGTAAATAATTTTCCACAAATAATAAAATACCAAAAAATAAACTAACGGATTACGTTATTGAATAATCAATATAATTTTTTTAACGTCGTGTAACGAAAAACCGGGCAGTGACGTAAACTGATATAAATATAAATATATTATATACATATATATATATATATATATATATGTATATATATATTATATACATGCAAAGCGAAAGTATGTCATACAATCATATTATTGTAACATGTTGGTTTCCAGTCTATATTTTAGTTATGTATTATAAAATAAGTAAATTTAAGACCTTATCGTTTCAAATATGGCTGCATAATAGACCTCTCTCCCACTCCTAATCTTAATTTAAAATTTTGTCGAATATTTGCAATTCAATATACATACAAAGGGGCTTTGAAATTACTGTCATTTTCATAGATATATTGAATCACGTTTCATACAGAATCATTGCAAAATTGAGATTCTATAGAATCTCAAAATTGCATACAAATCCAATAGTTATCTAATAAACCAGATTGAAAAGTAATCGACAAGCGATTCGGGTTCAGACCTTTCCAAAATAATAACTAAAACAAATAAAAAAAATTGAAATGATTCATGTTTACACGTGCGCCGGAAAAAATAAAATGACATTAATTATTGTCGGAAATTGTACACATTAGAAAGAGAAACTGAATCAAACTAGCCAACATAAAATTAAAAATTTGAATTTACCGCAGTCCAAATAAATGTTTTATGTTATTTACAGACTTTGAAAATTTAAAATATGTAATCTAATTTGTATATAAAAAATTGTTTGATTTTTTTTAATAGAAATGGCTCCACACTAACACATTTACAAAATTGAATAAGAATGTGCTTATTTATATAAAAACAAACTCAAACAAAATGTACGACATATTTTTATTTAAGTTTCTTCAATGCCATTGTCTGATGAAAACTACAAAAGTGATACGATATCTCGAGATGGCCCGATTTATAAAATTCCATCTTACATGAATGACATTCGTCAATTGGCGAAAAATTGATAATCTATAATATACATATATTAATAAAACTACAACAAAAACTCAAAAGTAACCCTAACTAAATTCATTGAAATATTTTAAGCTGTCTACAAAAACCAAGCTGCTAAATATCCCCTTTAGCATATCAATAATTAATTTGTTTACCTAATTAATACCGATATTAAGTTTATCCAATAACAAAAACAAGAAAATTCTAGCTAGGTCAATGACTTTCCTTCTTCGAAACGAAGCAAGAATATCGTTTTTAGTTAATGGATATCGTTAGTAACGAGTGGCGATATAAATTTGAAGCAAATTGTCCTTTCACGTATAAAAAAAAATTAAAAAGTTGATAACCTTGAAATATTCTCTACAAACTGAGAAATATGAACAACGTAATGTATGGGGCAAATATAAATGCGGTTTGTTTCTAAAATAAAAAATAACGAAAATTAATTGAGCGGTTACCCCGTTATTACTACATATTATATGAATGTTTGTACATAAATCAACTTATATATTATGAGTCTTTGTTATTATTATTATGTCCATACGGTTACACACTGTAACTGTATGTAGGTAGTATGTTACAAAATGTTGTATACACCTTATAAAATGGCTAGAGTATAATTAATTTAAAGCTTTTGCGGATTGCTTTTCTGGATTATACCTATGCCCATGCCCATTGTATTAAAATAATGTTATAATTTAGCATTCAAACAATTATTACGATCAATTTTATTGACTATAACTATATTGTATAAGCGTTCATATTAGATAAATAGGAATAAAATCCTAATACATAAATAATTTACTATTATTTAAATATCCCAATTATATATTGGCAAGGTATATAATATTTAATTAAGGTAAAAATAAATTGTAAGTTCCTACATAGAAGAATTTCATAATAATAAGAGAAAATAATATTATTAGATAACCGAATTCAGTGTGTCTATAGCTAAATAAAAACCAACAACAAAATGAACTCTCCGCCATTTTGATATATTGTTTTTTATATTAAGTAAATTACGTAAAAACATGCTATTCATAAAAAATCTGAAGTTTTAAAATTTTATAATTTCTTCATGTTAAAAATTTGAAAATTTTTAAATTGCTTTATATTTCATATTATTAATTTTGCAAATTTTATGCTTTTAGATATACGTAGTTTTTAACTATTACTAGAAATACGTAAATGATTGTATAATAATATTGGGCTATAATATTCTTAAATCTTACGACTGATGAATACAAATACGAGAAATAAATATTATTTAAAAATAATATAATTATCTATAAAATTAAAAATGTTAATTAAAATTATTAGAAGAATGCGAAATAAGATCTACGTAGGTACATACATAATAATATGTAGCATATCGTATTGTCCTGAAAATTGAAAATTTGTATATCCGGGTCACTGCCCTTATATACACAAAACAAAATTAATTAATCATGATTAAAATTATTATTCTTTGTCTTAAAACCGAATAAAATTAACCAAATATTATATCAATTTTAAAATACGACTCAACATTGTATGTGCGTTTTGTGAAATGTATAAATATGACGTAAGCATAACATATCAAAATTTATAAAGAAAAATTTGTTTTAATCTTACCTCAATCCTTAGCAAGAAAAAAAAAATTTGTTTAAGCGCCTTTTCAATAAGTATAATATCAATCACAAAAAAGCATTTAACCTCGACTGTATGTTACTAGCGACAAATCTATACTAATGTAGTGAGTAGTCGCATTCGCATTCGGATTTTGGTGTATAGAACGCGAATGTAAAACCGAAGGGAACTTCGGTGTTAGTTTGAACTTTGAATGATAAATTGCCCAAAGCCGAGTTTTATTTTAAAAATATAATAGGATCCTTCCTAATTTTAGCAATATACAGGAGTTAAATTCATTGCAAATCATGACTTCTACTCTTATAATAGCTTATGGCTTATTCAGACTCGTTAATAATAATCCAGACGGAAAAAATACCGACGTCATAGGACTCAATTATTTTTTTCAAATCCCGCAACCGGTTCCTCTCCCCTGATAGAACATAATTAATTTTACTTCTTGTTCAAATAACGAAAAATAAAACTATTATAATTAAGAATGCAGTAGTGTTATTAATTTTATAAGGCCTACTTAGAAACAAGCATGATATCAAAAGATTAAGAATAACAAAAATGAGTATTTAAGAATATGATCGTAAATTCGTAGCGTTGCTATTGATTGCCATGTTATATAATCGTTATCAATCCATAATTTCGTCGATGAACTGCATGTAACGAAATTTTCGTTACACGAAGTTGATGACGTATTACAGTACAGCATGCCAAAAAAGTTTCTTTTGTACGATGTTGTAGATGTACTAACGATATCCTATTTGAGTAACTTTTAACAAAATTTAAAAACAATGAATTTTAGGCACGACATTTTCCGATAATCATCGCTTATAAATGGGTGTTATTGATGACTTACAACATAAGTACATTTGGGTTGAATGAAATCGTACTGAACAAAATGGATTCAAAAATTCCAAATATTTTAATTAACTTAAATATTATGAAAAATTAATTAATAAGTATGGTTTAACCTCAATTTTTTCAAATGGAGGGAAATTTTTAGCATAACAATTGTTTTTATTTATGTAAATGCATTACTATAATTTACAAATCCACATACATATTCGAAACAGAAAGAAGTGGTTTAGGAGTTTCGGATACTCTTCCTTAAAAAATCAACAATTTCGACCATTTGCATTAGACATAACAATGTATGTACGTACATCAAGAAAAAAATTGACAGATTGATAAGCCATACAAAATTTTATTAATAACATAAAAAAAACTCATTCATACGGAATATTATATACACCTACAATTAATTCATTCATTATCAGTTATTTACACAATTATATTTAATAAGTGCAACAATTTTAATTTAGCAATGTTTTATTATTAATTTTCTGAAACTTACATTCTCTTTAATGTACCAACACAACACAACACATGAACTAATCTTGCATATAATCGTTAGATGGCGCGCAAAATTTTTAATTATAATATCAAATTAATATGTAATGGTTTTTTCTTATATTTTAAGTTAAATAAATACAATACAAATGTATAATTAGATCATTACACTCAACATTTATGTTATTATTAAATGAATTCAATAAATACAAGAGATAATTCATTCAAAAATAACATTTACAGACATTTTTAATGTTTTTTTCTCATCTCAAACAATCGAAGTTTTTGGCAGCTTTAAAAATCCGACATGAAAAACGCCCAATTTATTTCGATATTGTTGTCAAAATAATATTGATAAAATTCAAATATTGTGTGGGGGCCACAATATATATTAAACCGCCTACATTAAATATTATACATATTATCCTAATCCATTCCATTATCATTAAGATGGAATTAAGAATTAATTTGTACTGTTTGTTGAAGATGTTATAAAAGGCACTCTCGATGTTCAATGTACTACTTCTAATCTGACCGATTCTTTTAAGCCTCGTTAAGTTCGTAACCCCTATATGTCAAAATATTCCTTTTATGTCAAAAGGCCGATAAGTAATTTTTAATCATCAATTTAATTTAAGAATTAAATAATAATTATGAATCGAATATGTAATAGTAATTTAATATTTAAAAACCTAATTTACTATTCAAGTTTATCGATCAAAAACAGTGTAAAATCTAGTTTATATACAAAAAAATATGCGGTCGAAAGTTTAAATGGGCCGGTTGTACGAAATTTTACAACCAAGGGATTCGATGCAAATCAACAAATTTTGAAGGATGTGATTGTTTTTAAATACGAAAATCCCAAATTTTTTAAAATATTAAATATATTTGCAATTTGTCAATTATTATTTTGGAATTATTTATCACATTTTTCCTATACGACACTGAAAGATGCACCGGTTGATAATAAGGTCGATGCAGAAATAGTTTGGTGGCGTAAAATAAATTTAGGCGATAACAAATTTCGCAATGCAATTGCTATTATGTGCTTTTTAATAGGTAAATATGATACATCAAAGATATAAATACCATTTCTAATGCATTTAATCTTTTATTAAGGTTATGGTATTTTCGTTGTGGCCTGGTTGTTTACACTTCGTTCGGTTCGATATTTAGTTCTCCGCAAGGGTGCCGATAAATTAAGCATTGTAACATATACACCATTTGGCAAGAATCGTATAATGGATGTTCCATTAAAATATGTTTCAGCTCAGGAATCCCGCCAGTCTGCCAAAGTTCATCTTCCTTTAAAAGTGAAAAATAAATCACTTTTCTACATATTAGATATGAGAGGTGATTTTCTAAATACACGACTCTATGATTATACAGTAGGGCTTAGACGAAAGATTTAAATTAGTAAAATTATTTATTTATTAATTGTAATTATAAAATAAAATTCATAGAATTTATAATAAAAAAAAAAGTTGATTTCATATCTTAATAGATGGGTTCTGGCTGTTGTGTTATCAATAATCCAAAACGTTTTTTAATTATGATTCTTTGCCGTGAGTACTTGTCTTCGGGTGAAAATCTAGCTGGATGTGCAGAATAAGTTGGCAATCCAGTTTGATCTTGTTTCTATAATATGTACGTAATAATATAAAATTTGTGGTAAAAATAATTTAAATAGTAACTTACTTTAAGAGTATAAATTCGTTCGCCCTTTTCATTTAAATAATACATTAAATACATTTTAATTTTAAGTTAAAAAACAACTTATTTCAACTTAATTACCACAAGTGTGACATTAAAAATTTATAATACATGTGGAAGTTGGTTTAATGGGTAAAAATAAATCGATAAATCTCGAAATTTGTTTCAATACCATTTATTATAGATGGCAGGATATAATATATCTACATATTTTAACATTTTACACTTTAATGGTGGTATACAGCTCATATCATATATATAATATTCGAAATATAATTCATTGTTTTAATAATATTGGCGGCGTTTAAATAACTACACATTCCTAGAAATCGTCAAACGTCAAAATTTAGCAACATTTAAATGGCTGAGTAAATATGGATTGTAACTATTGGATTGTGAACACTATTGAAGATTCGAGTATCACAGATCCCATAGAGCGAAAAATTTTTGAATCATGAGAACTAAGTATTTTTGTCGTTAATGGATGATCATAATATTCACTGTGTTTTCACTAGGATATCACGAAATTCATTTCTTTGATATCACGAAATCAACTATCGTTTACATTAATTTGTATGCAGCAATGTACCACATAATAATGTTGTCTGCATGTGTTGTAATCTGATATTTCGTGTAGTATTTTAAACGTAGATAAACGTCCGTACTACGTCTTAAAATTTGTTTGATTTAATTTGGTTTGTATTGGTACATGAAATCAATAGATCCACATAAATTTTTGTCAAAAAAAAGAAATGAAAACCTTGGATGGACTTAACAAAATCAGTTTCGATGGTAAAGGGGAAAAAACGAGGAATAAAATAGATTTCATGATATCAAGTTAAACACAGTGATTAAAAAGTAAACAACCATTATATAAAGTAACAATACCGTGTTTTCTTTTGAAAATTAATTTATAATTTAAAACAAAATTATAAATACATACTTACTATATTACAAATAGTGTTGTTTCGTTCGACAATTGACGATTATAAAAGTAGGCAAAGCTCCTCTCGCGGAAAAAATGATTATTAAAAAGAACGATCCATTTGAAGCATATTATGTTCTTGTTTTTATATTCGAAATTAGGTGGCTGTGTGTTTTTAAACGTCAATGGATAGATAGTTTTATTTTAAACGCCAAGTTTTTTTTTATTTTAAACGACAATGGATAGCTAATTTTATTTTAGGAAAATTCCGCTACGTGGAATCCGTGATGATCGTCAATTGACGATTGTAAAAGTTGACTAAGCTCCTCTCGCGGAAAAAATGATTATTAAAAAGAACGATCCATTTGTGTTGTTGTTTTTGTATTCGAAATTAGGTGGCTGTGTATTTGTAAAGGGCAATGGATAGATAGTTTTATTTTGAACGTCAAGTTTTATTTTTATTTTAAACGTCAAGTTTTATTTTTATTTTAAACGTTAAGTTTTATTTTTATTTTAAACGTCAATGTATAGATAGTTTGATTTTAGAAAAATTCCGCTACGTAGAGTCCGTGATGCTCCAATCGGCATATCGTTTACAAAATTTCTTATAGTTATGTATTTTTCTGATAGTCGTGCTTTTTTGTGGTATCGTCAATTTACGAGAGCTATCTAAGTACCTGAGGTTTTTTGATATTCAACATTAGCGTAATAATTAGAAATAATAAATAATTATACAAAATCGGTAATTTAATCAATACAAAAAATGCAAATTTTAAAATTTCTCACTGGGGGTCGATTATCTAAGCATTACGAGTTATGAGTTTCTCGAAATTACGACCAAACGCGATTATGTTAGACATTTCGAGTTCTCGTAATTGCGATATGTTGTTGTTGTTTTACTCGTACAAGTTTCTGAGTACGACAAGCAACTCGTAATGGTTGAAATGACTGTTTTTAAGGAAAATTTGTCAAAATTAACTAGCCAAATAAGTTTTGTATGGATTTTAAGGATTTTTAGTAGTCAATAATATAGGATTCATTTATGAATTATTAAAAATTTAATAGTTTAATCTGTTATTCATAATTAAATTTTTATACCGTATACGATTAATTGCGAGATTAATTTATATATTTAGTATTGCAATTAAATAATAAAATAATAATAATAAAAATAATAACAGTGTTAAAGGCCATTACTGGCCCCTTACTGAATCAACAATCTGGCTCCAACGGTTTCGATCCTGAGCTTGGTCTTCATACTGTCTTAGACAATCTGAAGAGGCCAAGTCGTTCTCTACATCGTGGAGCCATCGTCGCCTGCAACGACCTCTGCGCCTACCATATGGTGGCTCTCCTTTCAGAGATCGCTGCACAATTCGTTCCGGATCAGCACGCAGAACGTGACCGAGCCAGCGTACTCGCTGAGATCTAACTTCATGTACAATATCGGGGAACTTCATCAGATCTCTGATCTCGAAATTGTACAGAGCTCGGTATGTACCATCTATTTCGCGTTTAGGGCCGTAAATCACACGCATGATTCTTCTCTCAAATGTAAGGAGCCATCTCTCGTACTCATCCGTCAGCGCCCAACTTTCACATCCAAACATAACAACGGGCCTGATCAACGCTTTGTAAAGCTTCAGCTTCACGGCACTTGATAAGTGTTTAGATTTTAGCAGTGGCCTTAGAGGATACAAAGAACGACTGCCAGCTGTCAGCCGCACTTTAATATCCTCACCCACACTGTTATCGTGAGTGATAAGAGAGCCCAAATATTTGCACCTCCTCACTCCCTCAAACGTGTGGTGGCCACTACTAAAATCTGGTGTGCCATTGTCTCTAAAACCAGAGATCAGGTATTTCGTTTTGGGCTCATTGATCTGGAGTCCAACAGAAGCTGAAAACTCTACAAGCGGATCAAGTATTTCTTTCACTCCGTTGCTATTCAGTCCAATCACGCATATGTCATCTGCATATGCAAGCACTTGATTGGACTGGCGATATAAGATGTTGCGCTGAGGTGTTTCAGTTTTACGAAAGATGTACTCCAACATGAGATTAAAGAGTATCGGGGACAGAGCATCTCCCTGCCGAACACCCGAGTTAACTGCAAAAATTGTCGATAGCCTGTTCTCAACTTTAACACAGCATTGAGACTGCGTCACTGTCATCCTACACAGTTGTACCAATTTTGTTGGCATTCCTAGGTATTCCAGGGCAGACCACAAACTCTCTCGATTGATCGAGTCGTAGGTCTGCCGGAAATCCAGGAAAACCTGATGTACGGAGATGGATGTCTCATAATATTTAGATAGAATCATCCGCAGCGAAAAGACCTGATCAGTGACTGATCGATTCGGACGAAATCCTCCCTGATAGTCACCAACCAAGCCCTCCGCCAGAGGAGTGATTCTATCCAATAAAATGTATGACAGTAACTTGTATGCTGTGCAAAGGAGAGCTATACCGCGATAATTCTCACACTTCAAGCGGTCTCCCTTCTTGAAGATGGGGCATATCGCGGCCACTTTCCATTCATCAGGCATAACTTCGGTTCGCCATACTAATCGAATAAGGTCGAAAAGACAGTTCCACAAAGTATCCCCTCCGAATATCAAGAGCTCCGAATTAATGCAGTCCACTCCAGGTGAGCGGTTTCGTTTCATTCTCTGCATGGCCTTAGTGAATTCCTCATGGGATGGCTCCTCAGTGCAAATCTCCGCAGACTGTTTTAGAGGTGGCTCAACAACAGTCTGTGACGCATGATGAACATCAAGCAGCTCAGTAAAGTGTCCACTCCATGCGTCAAGTACTGCGTCGATGTTGACACAGAGGTTTCCATCCCGGTCCCGAATGGCGGTTGACGAAGGCCTGAAAGTATGGTGCAACCCAGTAATTCCTTTAAAGAAATTACGTGAACTACGCTCATTGCTGAGTTGTTGTACTTTCAGAACCTCGGCCTTCCACCGTTCTCGCTTCTTCTGTCTACAAATCCGCTTAGCTGCCCTTCTTGCAAGAGCTGCCTTGTTTTTCCTTGCGATTGTGAGACGTTGTTGCACTTCATTATGGGCTATATTTTGTTGCTCAACTGCAAGACGACACTCGTCATCAAACCAATCATTCTTGGGTCTGACTTTCACTATACCTAAAGTCTGTTGAGCAGCACTGACAACCGAAGTTTTCAGTACCTCCCAGACAGAGTTCACGCAGTCAGACTGGTAATTAGCTCCCTCAATGTTGTCGCTGACAAGATCCTGATATCGTTTCTTTTGATCTTCATTTATCAGACCTTCACAGTCGAAACGTTCCATCCGTTTCGCTGTGTTCCCTGACCTGTACGAAAACTTCCACCGTAGCTTTGCAGCGACCAAATAATGATCGCTGCCTACGTATTTGGTTGCTGACCGATAAGTTCTCACATCCTGCACAACCCGAGCTCGCCCTTTTGAAATTAACACGTGGTCAATTTGGCTCCGGGATGTTTTGCGAGGATAAAAAATATAAATAATAAAATAAAATTTTTCTAATTTTATTTTTTGGATTTTATTCGAAATTTAATTCTATTTGTTTAAAATACAAACAATTTCGAATTAAAATACAAACAATTCTGTCGAACGCTATAATTTTCAAATTGCAATATAAATTACAACAAAATTGTTGTAAACAAAATAAAAACAATAACAAAATACGTGTACGAAAATGAAACAATCGTGCAACACGATTTATCAAAATATATTATGGTCGTATTTGCTTACATAATCACGTTATGTCGCAATTACGACTTCATGGATTACGAGTTCTCGTAACTCGTAATACGAAAGATACATCATCAACCCCCTAATCTGTTTATTTTGTATTCTACAAATAAATGAAAAACGTCAAACGTATATTGGCTTCAAAATTGTTCCGCTACGTGGAATCCAACCAAAGTCAATTGTAAAAGTAGAGAAAGCACCTCTGCTAGAAAAAATAAAAATAAAATATACTCGCACAATGACTGTTGTATTTGTGTGTAGAATTGACTATGGGGGAAATAGCAAATAATTTTACATAATCAGATTTACAAATACAAAAAACGAACTTTGCTAAAATTTCTCACTGATCTATTTATTTTTATTCCAACAATAAATCATTTAAACTGAGTGTTTATTTGCTTCAAAAATGTTCTGCTACGTAGAATCAAAATTAGGTAGAGATTAATTTTTAAATAAAATATATTTTTAAATTTTAATATGTTTTTTTATATTTGTCTAATAATATTTTTGCAATATGTATTTACAAGTTTATAATTTTATACTACGATATAAATAATAGATACAATATAAAATATATTTACTATTATTATACTGTACATTATTATTAAATTATGAAATTGTTATGATCAGTTGGAGAAAAATGGCCGAAAATATAAAATCAAATTCCAAACGGTTTATTTATATTTCATAACGACTATTATAATATATGTAGTTGTGTCGTCCCAAAACAGCACTATATATCAAGATAATACGGTATTATTTTCATATAAATTTCGATGGTTGTTACGTAAACATGAATTTAATCGAGAAATTAAAGAATCATGGATTTAATGTATAGCATAATATTTACATTGAAATAAAAAAATTACATATGTATTTAATTTAAATATTATATTTTAATATATTATGTACAAAAAATTACTTTTAATTATTGTTATATGGATAATAGTGTACTACGATTTAATGTGTATAATCCTAATTCGGTCGTCCATTTTTTTTTTTAAGTCAGTCAGTCTTATTATGGTAGCTTATTTGGTTGGAATATAAGTTTTTTGATGGAATTTTATAACTCATTGCTTTGTTCTGATTATCGTAATTTACAATGATAATATAATTAAAATTTTAATTACAGTATGTTTATATAATAATTGTTCATTTATCAAAATCTATCATTTTTTTTAAAAATTTGTTCTAACGTAATATTTTATAATTAATTTAATAATATAAAGATAGAAATTTATATGAATAGAGTTTAGTATAAATACGGTAAAGTAAAATTGACTGTTTTTATTTATATTCATATATATTTTTCTAATAATTGCATGTGGAAGAGTTTGTTGTTTGATCGTATTATTATTATTATGAATTGAATCTTTGCTAAATAAATAAAAACAACAACATAAATTATTATTTTAATTCCTGTTCCCAGTTGTTAAATGAGAACTATGTCCTCTACCTCATATAGTGGCTTTGAGAATAAGAAATAAAAATTATTAATTTACAAGTTATTGATTCGATGTTTTATAGGCACATTAATATTAAATTTTGAATATAATAACACTAAATATTTATTTTATCTAACAGTAATTCGATTTAAGGATATTATTATAATAATAAATTATTAGTAAGAAATTCTTCCACTCATATACAATATAAATATATTTATGATTATTTATAGTTTTACAGTCTAAAATAAAAATTTAATTATAATAGAATAATAAAATTACGATAGTAATAAAATGATAGATTTCATACTATATGTAATTTGTTTTTGCTTATTATTATAAATATGGATTATGAGGCATTTTTTTTATGTTTATTATTTTTAATTAATTTATTAAAAATTATTTAATCACATTTTTGTGTTATTTTCCCTAAAAATTAATAATTATTATTTTATATGAATAGTAATAAATCAGAGTTTTAATTATTAAAAATATCACAAATAAATTAAAATTTAAAAATAATGGGAAATTAACAATGAAAATTTGATGAACACAAGGATAATGTAGTGTTTATATTTATAGGGGAATTACCGGTACTTATATTTCCAATCAAGATCTTCATCTCCACTACTACTCATTACTGTAAATCTAATAAGGCTTTTCTACAAAAAAAAAAAAATGAAAATTTTGTTAAAAAAATGTAAATTATAAAACTAATAATCATTGTTTTTACCCCAAATTTTTGTATGGCTCTGATTTATATTTATGTTTATGCATAACTCATCTTATGATCGTATTTGATTTTTGTTTTAATATAAATATTCCTTTAAAATTATGTATATTATGTAGTATCTTTTAAGTATTGTGTATGTACAAATTTACAGTGTCGCTAATATTCGAGTAAAACCAATACATGCTGATAATAGTGTTTGACCAAAACCCCAGAGCATAGCAACGATTGGCGATATTTCAAAACTAGATGCACGATATACAAATGCTATTGCAGCGCTACTAATTATACCGCTGGTTGCCGGCGATACAACACCCATAATCAATATTAGTATTGAAAAAAATCTACCAAATTTATGTTTACGCAGTGTGACGAATGCAACAAGTGCAGCACATGTATGCACAAACACTGATGATATGGCTGCCCATATGAATATACTATACCACATTTGATTAAAAGTTCGTAATGATTGATTTGTAATAGGATCAGTACCTGATTCTATAAAAATATCATAATTATTATTTGATAACATTTTTATTATTGTTTAAATAACTTTTTTGCAGCAAAATATATAAATATTTCCTTTAACTTATCTATTATTTATTTCGTTTTCTTTAAATTTTTTTATATTATTTGATTTAATTTAACTCTCCTCTCTCTGCACAATTTAATATTTATTATCTTTGTTATTTTTTACTAAACATTTTTATACAAATTTTGGTAATTTCTTGAATTATGCGCCATCGAATTTTGCGCTGTCGGTTTGAATTTGAAATCTTCACCATGGTTTGCCTAAAATAAAAAAAACATGAAGCATTACTTTAACAAAATTCTGCTGTTTATTGATCTGATCTTTCATTAGATATTTTTTCCTATAATACTACCTACAAACATAGTGTTCTGCAAAATGTTCTTTTTTTGGCTGATGCAAAAATCGGTATTCCATATGGGACTAAAGTAAACAATAATTGTATGTTGATGTTTTTGTTTACAAGTATTATAAATATTTAATATATACGTTTATGATGTGTGTAATTCTATACAAAATAAATAATAGCTCGTAAATTATTTAGCCTATTTTATATGAACAGTAGTGTTCAAGGATATTTTTACATTTACAATATCACTTCTATGAGCATAAATCGCATTTACACTAAACAAATTGTTTTATAAAATTAGAAGATACCTCAAATATACACAATTACCAACACATTACTTATTTATTTTTACGTGAATAATAAAATCATTTATATAAAATATAATACAATTAATTTTATGCTAACAAAATAATTAATAGAAGGTGGTCATTTTGAAACAATAACAGCGGCAAATCTTTCCTTCATTGAATCTACCAACATAATCAGTTTTTCAATTACAATTATGTTCCATTTACTTGAATAAGTTTGGGTTCTGATGGACTTGTCTTAACAATCACAAAACCCTTATAATCCATTAGTCTGAATTAACGGGCCAATCATGTCGTGAAGAAGCATCGCCATGAAATGCAATTGCTACTTCCATGCTTTACTGTCGGTACCATGTACCGTACATAGCCTCTTTTGTTCTTGAGGCGACATATATATTGTATACCATCCGACGAGCACAATTTAAACGTGCTTTCATCGCCCAGAACCTTGGACCAGTCTTTCAAAATTCATGAAATGTGTTTTCTTGACAAATTCGAATTGTACCTTCTTGTTCTTTCGAGATATGTTTAACCTTCGACTAAGGCACCGCACAAAGACACCCTCCTCTCTAAGCCAACGTTTAACTTTCGAATAGTGATATTTAACTAATGCGGTTAAGTTAAATTTGTTGGTCTGAGGTTTCTAGTCTATGTTCTACAAATGATTATATTTTCACATCTTGTAGTTTTTCGAGGGTGACCATGTCTTTGGGAGATGGGCAGAGTTCCCCTTGCTGCTTTGACACTTTAAATTGATGTGATTTTTTTCACTTATCTGCCTTTAACAACATTATAATTTTTTTCCTGAAGTCGTTGAAAGTAAATTAATTTTCCTACATACACAAGTAAAAGTTGACTTTTATCCAACTACATATTCTACTACAGGGTGTCCGCAATTGACGGTGTTATATTGAAGGGGATAGAAAAGCATAAAAACATCAGTAAAAAATACTACTTTGGATTTTCGAAGTTAGTTACAATTAGGATGTTATAAAACGTTAAAATTAAATAAATCTCATTTCATTTTTGAGTCGATATCTTAAAAACTGAAAAAACTATTGATCCGATTTTGCCACATCCTAATCGGATGCTATTTCCACTTTTTAATAAATGTTAAGTTGTCATTTGATTTGAACAAAAAAGCAATAATTCTTGCAATCAAATAGAAAATAATGGAAATGTCGAAAAGTTATGTTTACCGTTATTATTTTGAAAACGAGATCATTGAGGAGCTTATTTTTTCACTACGATTGAAGCTGATGATTTTGGTTACCAAACAGTAGAATACTCTTTTTTCGCAGCTTTCATAGGGTTCAAGAATTTTAAAACCAATAATAGCATTTAATTTATGGCATAGAGATAGAACGATATTTTATTTACATATATGATTTAAAATGAAGCTATTCTAAAATTCCCAATATCCTGAAATTCACGAATGCTACAAAAATACAGTATTCTACAGTGTGGTGACCAAAATTATTAGCTACGAACATAGCGAAAAATATAAACACCTTAATGATCTCGCTTTCAACATAATTATCAGAAAATAATTGTCCAGCTCAGAAATATCTTTTAAACAACTATTAAATCATTCCTCCAAGAATAATACGCTAGTAAACTCTACGATCTCTATACATATCTCCGTCAGATATATTTTTACGGTGCTTATTAAAGTCACAAGTTAATAAATCCTTCTTTCAAGTTTCAAGAAAATTTCGTTAACGATGATACGTGCATAGAAATATAGGTTTGTGCTATGGTAAATGGTTATAACCATAAAGACTTGCATTTAAAATAATGTTTATTTAAAAAAAAATTGGTTTTTATTTAATTTCAAAATAGTTTTTTATATTGTATGGATCTGTAGTACCTAACGATAACCTTGTTTTATAAAGTTATTGTACCACGCTATTACATTAATAGATAAACTACTACTCTTCTAAGACCGAAATCTATGTTTCTCACATAAGCCTCAATTTCCTGCTTGATACTTAACATTTTTATCTTTTGGCAAAGTGATTGACGTTTTGTCAATGATGATAATGAGTAAGCTCATAAATTGCTTACAGTCTGGATCTTTGGGAAAACAATTAGATAAAATTGATAATGTATCGTTATTTTTTATTGCACTACATCTACACTACACCGTTTATCGAGTGTTATTCGAATTAAACTAATGTCAAATTTTTGAATGGGATAATGTAGATTGAATGATTTTCTAGGTTTAACAAAAACTAACTTCCACAAACCAAACTGGGCAGAATTTGAAAATCAAATATCCTCTTGTGTTCACAACCGGAAATCCAAAAGCACAACTGTTCGAAGCGAATTATGCGAATTATCAGAAACATAAGCATTCCTGTTTACAATTTTATTTTCTATCGCGTAGAATCATTTTGAAAAAGGCAGAAAAACCTATCATTATTTAGCACTATTTTCAGGTTTTTATTTTTTAATTCCGTGGCTTGTTCGAGCCCTCCTGTTGAGTATTCGGATGCTACAACTACTTAATGTATTATCTGAGTTTAACTAGGGCCTATGTAGAAAATTAAACGAGATAAAGGGCTTGCTATTATTGATACGATTAATTAATGCAAAAATTGATGGATTTAAGTAAAATTAATTTACTTTTAAGTTTGTAGGAATTTTAGGTTTTTATACAAGCTTTTAATGTAAAAACTAAAAGATACTTTTGTGAGAGCTCCTGTAAGGCCTGTGGTGTTCCATTCTAACATCAAAATTCTTAATTAATTGTTTTTACTACGTTTCATTGACAATAATATTTAAAATGTTTATTTTTATTAAAATTGTACTGCATACATACTGTATTTTGCCAACACCCTCGTACAGATTCTCCCTACAGAGTAGATAAATCTAGATCGTCGTTTTAACCAAGATTCTATATATTTGTTGATGCCTAGCAGAAAACTGTCGGTACCTTATCTTCATCAAAAATTACAGTTACCTTCTTTCAGCAGGCCTAAATTATAGAATTTTATCAGACATATTTTTCTACATATTCTCTAAAAACATAATGCGATGAGTAAATTCGATAATACCGAAAAAAGACATTGAGCTAATCGTGCAAGATACATTAATTTTAGAACTTACTAAATATCAACTACTTTATAAATTTGGAAGTAAAACTTTTTTAAAACATCATGAGTCTGTCGAATTGATTGCAAAATTCGTACAGTATTTAATAAGATAGCAGTGGATCAGCAACAATTAATCGTCAACATTGTAATTTGAATAATCATTCTGGTGCGCTAGTGACCTAAAGCATTCCATTATGAATTGTTGACTACTCTTCATTGAAAAATGATTCATAGACCAAGTATAATTAAATATTTGTACAACTCCCAAACGCTACATCCTAAATTTTCCTTAATTTCATTCAAATTAACTCAAGTACTAATTAGATGGAACAAATTTACTTAACACAAAATGTACAAATTAAATTAAAATTCTATTTTTAACTTTAAATAAAATATAAAATAGGCAGAAAATATAGAACTGTCAAAAAATAAAATTTATTATAAGCACCTTTGAATAATACCAAATCAAATTATCTTGATTTATCATCGCACCATTTATTATGATAACAATTGGATATCTTTATAAATTATTTATTTATTATTAAATAAACTTAAATTTTTTATTATTTGTTTCGAAGAACAATAATTTTTTTTTTGATGAAAATAAAATATGTACAGTGTACACACAGGCCTTGGCCAATTTTTATTTACGTTGGTTGGTAGCTCTTAATAAACCGTTTGACGGATTTCGAGATATTTCGATATTTTTCGGAATTAATTTTAAAAGAATAATAAAATTATAAGATTTATGCATAATTTAATTAGATTTTACCGGTTAAAATATGAAAATATCTAAATATCTAATTATAATATTAAAAATTATTACGGAACATTATTAACACTAAATTCGATGTCGAATCCGTTAAAAATTGTACTACCTTTCGAGAGTGTCAATTTTGTTTTTGTATGATATGTCTTTCATTATTATTTATGTTGAGAGCATCATCACAAATAACACGGATAAAGCCGGTTAAAATTATTTTAAAAATAACAAAGAAGTTACTAAAGTGTATACATTTTAATTTTAATTAATATGGAGGATGAAAAATATGCATCAGACAGTGATGAAAGTGATGACGAATATTGCCCAGACGAAAAATTAACAGAGCAGCTGAGTGAAGAGGGATCCGGTTCGAATGATGAAGAACAACATGATAGTGACGAAAAAACTAAAAACTCAAAAAATCGTGGTGGACGCAAGCGAACCAAAAAACAAAATTCAATTAGAAAAAAACCAAGGAAAGATGATAGTGAGGCATATGAGTCGTCTGAAGAAGAGAATGTTGAAGTGAAGAGGAAAGTTTTGACTGAAGAAGAAGAAAAACAAAAATCGGATGCCCTATGGGCAAGTTTTATGGGCGAATCAAAATCAAGCGAGAACAAAGTTACTGGAAACCCAAAACAATCGAAAATAGATAGTTCATCGAGTAGTACTAATTCGAATGAAGGCGTTCGAGTTGAACAGCCCAAAAAAATCACTGTAACTGAAACATATGAATTTGCTGGCGAAAAGGTTGAGGTAACTAAGGAAGTGGATAGCAACACGTTAAAAAACACCAATGTGACATCCACTTCAAGTGTAAAGAATACTGATATAAAGTCAACGAGTGTCGGTCGCCCACGACCATCTGGTGGTGGTTTGGGTTCATTATTGGGACAAATAACTAAACAAAAAAAAATTTCTACATTAGAGAAATCGAAATTAGATTGGGATGGTTTTAAACGACGCGAGGGAATCGAAGAAGAAATTCAAACACATAACAAAGGTAAAGATGGTTATTTGGAAAAGCAAGATTTTCTGCAGCGTACCGATTTCAAGCAATTTGACATTGAAAAGAGTTTAAGGCAGGCTAAAAGGAGTAATCGATAAAATTATCAGATTATTAAAAAAGTATTCCATTTTGGTTTTTAAATAAATTAATAAATGAAAGTTTGTATTTTATTATTGTTAAAGATTATATAGATATGACCGTTTCGTGTCATATTGATGATTATTTAATGATATGATTTTTTCTCAAAGTTAATTTCTTAATAGTATGTGAATGATAAGAAAATTTTAATAAAGCAATTTTTAATGGCTCCAGTAAAAATTTTACTGGCTTTCATCTGGTTGGTTTAATTTTTGTTCCAAGTTGAAAGCTTACCACAACCAATAAGTGATGGCGCACCAATTCAAAATTGTATTTCACTATCGGTTTTTTAAGATTTTTAGCGAAAGGGCTGCCATCTATGATGAGTTAATACAAAATACTTATACAGGCAAGTTGGCTTTTCAATGAGATATTTGTGATTTGTGTATTCGCCTTTAAATTGACCCTAGTAACTATCCATATGGTCCAAAGGTGGCCAACATTTATGTATTATCAAATTGCCTAAGAAAATTATAGTTTATAAAATATAATTTTCTTAAAATGCGCATTATCACCTTTGTTCTAGTTTTTAAATATTTCTCTAGATGTCAGACACTTTGCGTTAAAAGGCGAATGGCATGATCACCTTTAGCTATAGTTCTAAAATGTTTCACTAGAAGTTAGAAACTCTGCGTTAAAAGGTGAATAGTAGAGCTATATAATGTTATGTTACGAATCTTACCTAAAAATAATAATCTCATTTTAAGTTGATGAATTAAATCAATTACATTTCGAGTGAGCATGGATTTGTATGTTTATAATAATTATATTTTAGATATAATGAAAATTAACCAACCGAGTCCATAAATTAACATGTTTAGTATAGAAATGATTAAATTGTTATTTTTTAACTATAACTTAAGCAGTTTATAATGATTCAAGATTCTAAAATGATTTATAATTGTACACTCTTCGGTCATTGTTTATTAACATTAACCATGGACAGTTTTTCAAATTGTATTAATTAAAATTAATTAAAACGTATATATGATTAAATTAAAATAGTGCCATTACATTCTTCACGTAATCCATAAATATATTTATATCGTTAAGATGTACGTTTGATTTAGTTTATCCTAAATTGACCTAAATAAGTTAAATTGGCTCATCTAGAACTTTAAATTATTACGCAAAGCTAGTATATTCTTCCGTTTAAAACATAACTTCAAACTTTAATCTAAGTTTTGGAATATGCATATTAGGCTAAATCGAATTCGAATCAAGGTATTAAGTTGAATCCGAATATTAAATTTATGAATTTTGGCCCTATTATGAATTGGGGAAAAATTAAAAAACCTTATAAGAATAGTCATAACAGTTTCACAAAATTTATATTATGACTACCCACTAAAATACAATTTTCATTTAAGTTATTGAATATTTGGCAAAAAGAATTTGATGAAATGACACATCCGAACTCTATTAAGCTACATGGATTATATGTGTGGGACTATAATAAAGAGATTTTCAGAATCTCAGATATTGTTCCGTAAGGCAGTACAGGTATACATACATATATGTATTTAGGATCGATATGTCCAAAATGTTCTGATAATTCTAAACGATATAAAAGTTATGCCTACGTGACATGAAATATAATAACATGGTGAACATTCGATGATGATTCAAAAAAAATTTAATAAACTATAAACAGTAGCTGTTGCGCAATATAATAACGGTTATCGTCGTTTTTAATTTTTCTCATCGGGCGCGTTAATGTGTAGAATATGCCAGTAAAATTATGGATTTAAATTATTCCTATCGTTTTCGGTATATTTCCATTCTGGAAATTGTGTTCCCAGAAATAAATGAAAACTAAATTTTCAATTTCCTGATACTAGAACCTACCATATTTTTCCCATACCGTTCCCTAATTATTCAATTTTAATTAATGAAACATTTTTCATAAAAAGTTATCGTTTTATTTCTATCGAACGTATAATCATTCGAAATATCGTTATATTCGTATATATAACCAATACCGAACACATTCGTAATTTAAATATTTTTTAGATATGTATACCAACTATATAAGGCCTATAGTTTTGAATATTGGCCATCAGTTTAATAAGATAACTTGAAAAACCAGTTTCTATTTAAATATCATTCAGTTTGTGCCAGAAATAAATAATATTATTTTAAAATGGGTAAAGTTCTCAGCCAAGATCAATACTTAAGGGAATTGACTAAACACTTTAAACCTTTGTCGGAGCCACTCGCAAATCATGCACCACCAGCAAGTCTTAAAGAATTGCGTGAAAAATTAAGTGAAGCATTTCGCTCAACTAATGTTGACCTAGATCTCGTAAATCATCTGTTACTTACATATAAATCGAATCCTAATGATTGGGAGGCGTATATAAATTTTAATGATAACGTGTAAGAAACTATAAAACATATTAAAAATACCTATATTAAAAAATACCTATATTTATTATGTTTCAGGTACACACGTAACTTAGTTGATGCCGGAAACGGAAAATATAATTTAATCATTCTCTGTTGGAATACTCAGCAGAAATCTTCGATCCACGATCATTCAGATTGCAATTGTTTTATGAAAATGTTACAAGGGGAATTAATTGAAGTACGATTTGAAAAGGAACCCGATCAAAGTTGCTGTAAAAGTTATCAACTAGTTGAGGTGGCACAGAAAAGTATTAAAACCAATGATGTCTGTTACATCAATGATAATATTGGCCTACATCAAGTGCAAAATCCATCTAAAACCATTGGTGCGATTAGTTTGCACTTATATTGTCCAGCGTTTCAATTTTGTAAGGTTTACGAGAAAACTGGTGAATCGAAGACGTGTGAAATGAAATTTCATACTAAGTATGGCCAGCCAATTAATGAAAATTAAAGACCAAATTACGAATTACGAAGATATTGTACATCTTTGGTTTAAATGTTATTTGTGTATTAACCAAACGAACTTTTTAATTATATATTTTACATATATTATAATTATAACTAATTAAATGTATTAATACAATATAATTTTAAAAATATATTATGAGCTTATCAAGTGATTTTAAAACTTTATTTCATTCTATATGAGAACCTGAACATTTGTACAACATTTAATTATGTTCATGCGCATATGTAGTTCACCGAAAATACGAGTTTCTCAGTTAAGCAAGCAAATTGTCGAATCTTCCTGATCGTTTTGGTTTGCCTCCACATCGTTATTGTTAATCGTTTATAAGTTTTTAGCGAATTTTCGCACATACATTTTTATTTCCCAAGTTCAATCAAACATATACGCCAATTAAATTGTACGCCGAAAATAGATTTGGGTTATATTTACAAAAGTATTTGTTTTTTATTTTCACTTTTCAATTAAATATATAAGTATGTCGTATAAAGTCAGTATTGTAATCAGTGTTAATGTAATAATCCCGTACGTTAAAAATATCGAATACTTGAGTGAAAAACACTCATAATGCTCAACGTCAAGCAAAGATTAAGATTTATTACGATGGATTATACTTCTCATAAGTGACGAAAATGTCCGATCTATCGGATTCTTTGGATGAAACTTTAATTTAAAGTAAAGTAATTTATTTTAATAATTCTTTAAAATCATTACCACACGTTACTGATTGATTGAGTGTTTCGCGAACAGAATCATCCATCACCACTTTAGAATGTGGGTGCGTTATTAGAGGTCGAATGAAGAAAATCTTTATCTTTAAGAAAACTTTAGGTAAACATGGACTTATCTTTTTTAGTGCAGAGTAAAAAATATAATAACATTATCACAACAGAAGAGAGTTACAATAATAACATTATCATAACAGACCCGCAGGTTAAAACTCGGGTATACGCGTACTAAATTTCCACTCACAATGAATTTCAAAATGCAATTGAAATGAAATCTGGCACACAATTACAGGCTTCGAAATTTACCTATAATAGACGTATGAGCCATCGCACTATATGATCTCTATTTCGAATACCACATTATAGACCAATTTGATCAGACAACTTTTAAAAATCGTCTGGCCAAATGAAGGGAATTTTTAGCCAACAAATCTAAAAACTCCGTAATAGTAATCAAAGTGCAATGGTGCATAGATCATCAATCCTATATAGTGTGCTAAGCTGCATTTGGAAAGCTTCGAGTTTACTTATAAATTTTAGAATTTTCGCTAAACTATCTAAAATCATTTGGTCAGACGATTTTCAAAAATTCACATGTGTAGAAACAATTGAGCTATTTAAATGAAACAATTTTGAAATAAAAAGCCTGACCAATTAGTCAGACGATTTTTAAAAATCACCTGGCCAAATGACGAGAATTTTAAACCTAAAAATCCAAAATCCATAATATCTAATGCAGTAATCCAGATGTCATTTGGATTACTCTAGCAAACAAACCAAGTTATAAAAGTGTAGCTTTATGGAAAGCCTACAGTTCCGTTCCATTTGGGTATGTTCCAGATGACTGGACCCCATTTACGTTCCCATTTCCGTTCAAACAAATGTAATTTTATCATATCGACGCTATACCGAACTATTTTACGATAAACTATCCGCATACGAATACGATAAATTGGAATATAGTAAATTGGTTACGATAGACTCAGCTGTACCCTAAGTTCACACCAGCTACACACTTTGTCTAAATCATTAACAATTTCGATAAGGATTAACACAATTTATTTCACTTTTTAATATTAGGTGTATAGATTGAATTAGACACTGGACATAATTTATTTCATATGCGATTATACATTTAAATTTTATTTAATTACAATATTTTTGCATTAATAATAATTTTGAAATTGATTTTCTACAAAATCTAATTCGATATGTATGTATAAATTTAACTTAATGCTTGCGCCGCTTGTAAATCTTGAATGTTTTCTGGTGGTTTAACAATCTTCTCTGAATTCGTTGGTTCTTGAGATTTCAATTGGTTGTCGATTGACATGACAAGCTCGGTAGCTTGGGCCAACTCTAAACCACCGATAGTTTTTAACTCCTCGCCATCTTCTCCTGTTTCAATATTGGCAGCACCCGTTTGATGTTTTTTGTAGACCGCAAATACAGTTAATGCAATTATTATAACACCTGCTGCTCCGGATGTAGCATACACCTCAGTGCTACCATCTTCACTTTTCTTTTTCGGTAGTAAAGTCATAACCTCTTTGGCCATGGTTAAATACGGCATACCTGAACCTGGAGGTGGTGTTTCAGTTATAGCTTTACCTGTTGATAATTTTCGAAGTATTGGACCAACGGATGGAGTACTCGAATCATCATTTCCTGAACCTTCAGCTGAATCCAAATTGAAATTTGATTCATCAGCCAACATTAATTCGTGGTCAGATTCAATAAAATGTTCAATGTTTTTGATTTTTTCAAATTCACAAACATCAAATTCATCGATTTCTAACCATGATTGATTCTCGAATTGTTTTGGTGTAGTACACGTGACCGACAAATCAGATGCAATAAAATGTTTCACCAACCAATTACGCACTCTAATCGAATCACAATTACAATCGATCGGATTACCGGCCAGTTCAAGTTTACGCAAACGATTTAGACGCATCATATCCTTAGGCACAAAAGAAATTTCATTGTACGCTAAATTCAAGTATTGTACGTGTAACGGTAATTTTGAAATACTTGACGATGTTAATTGATTATGGTTTAAAGTTAAATTTGTGATCCGATTATTTAGTTTGGGGATTCTGCTCAATTCATTGTGTGATAGATCCACCTCGGACAAAACTTTGAAACTATTAAAGTTGGTCGATACTTCCGTTAAATTGATGGCCGACAAATCAATCGAATTAATGTCCGAAAGTATATCGGAAAAATTGTTTAGTCCTTTGCTTTGGGTACATTTTGCTCGAACTGTTTTATCCTCGGTATGTGTAACAAATGATTCGGTGCACGTACAATAATCGGGACATTCAAACCCATTCACCAGAATGCACGCCGTTAAAACTAGTACTACTTTGACGAACATATCCTATTGAAATATTCTGAAATGCGATCGAAATAATTACCAATATTTATAGATATATAGAAGCTAACCAAAACTTACCGTTTCAATAGCACACCAAAAATATTTCTAGTGTACACTTAAAACACAAATTCGAGTTAAAAATTTTAAAAATGGTGCATCCAAAATGTAACGTGAAAACACTAAAGTGTACTTTCAGTACACTAGTGTTTAGGAAGAGTTTTGAATTTTATAATTTTTTTGATTCATTTATCTCGAAAAACTTTAGACGTGTTCACAAACTTGTTGATTGGTTTCGACTGAATTAACAAAATGATTTGTGTGAGTATATATATTATGGCTGATTCTTTTGTCTAGGAATTCATCTCAACTTTTATCAATATAATTATGTTATCAACAATATACCGCAGATCGGCAGATGTTATTACAAAGTCATTTTTCGTGTCTGTTGTATATATGTATATGTATTTGTCTTTAT